>OU862908.1:17110000-18310000 GCA_917880885.1 Limnephilus marmoratus
CATATTCGTCTTTCAGTGTTAAACACCGAAATGTTACAAGAAAATGGCACATCTAGGCAATTAATTTGTCAAAGCAATAGATCCCCGATCAAGCATCTAAACTAACTATATTATAACGACTAACTGTATATAATGATTAACCGTATTATAGCAAACATGTTAAATTATATCTCCTATCCATTTTTTTAAATAAAATTTAATATATTCTGTGAAAATATTTAAGGGCGAACTAGGTTATGTATTAGATACCTACAAAGTATAATATTTCAATTTTGTTCAAAGCAATCCAAATAATTAAATATGACACATATTAATTATTCACATACTTGTCTTGTACTCCATACGAAATAATAATAATTGCTTCAAGTCACTTAACAATTGCGGCAAGGAAATTTAGAGCAATGCATGTACGAGTTTGCTATGACGTCACTGGAATATACTGACAACAATGAAGTTACTTGAGCCGTGGAAATCGGAAGATTCGGCGTGAAAAACAAATCGAAAAAGCACTTTAACGGTACATTTAAACGCCGATTTAAGCAAAACACATGATCGTGGCAAGACTTGTATAACAAGTTTAGTTATTTAACTGATAATTTTTTGATTTTTACGTGGAAAACTATTGGTTACTTGCTTTTAAATGTCAGCTGCATTGTTTTGAGGCATGGCACTTAGGCAAAAGCCAGCGGGCGTGTTCCGACACCTGGCGGCGCTAAAATTGAACACACCGCTGGAGCGATGTATACATGATTGAATCGGCTGCGTTTATTGGCGATAACGCAGCTCCGGTATGCAAATAACATGATAATACAACCACTCACACGTCACGAACACAACCTTACTCCACATGTCCGTACCGGGGCGGTATTTATCCCGGCGTGTGGGCCCGTCACTATTGAGAACACAACTTAGCGAGCTAGTGTTCGCGCCTAGCGGAAAAACGATGAACTACAAGAGACGCCATCTTGGTCGTCAGCATCCGGGAGCTTTACTTTCCAGCGCGCGCTTTTATGTGCGTTTGAAACCGCCTAAATTTTAGGACCAAGTACAAATAAACCACCGAGAGGAAAAGGAGTGAGCATTCAAGATATCCGAGAACCGAACCACTATCTCTGACTTCATATTTTTACATGATAATATAAAATTGACTACGATCAGTAGGAAGTTTTCTCTCCTTTCTACTGAACAATTTCAAGACAAGTTTATTTTTTCACATAAAATTCCAATGAAGAGAATATTTTATTAAGGGCCGTTAGTCATCGTAAATAATTACTTCTGATAGAGTAAACACATGTACAGAATGGGTTTGGAAGAGAGATCAGATATTACATAAATATGCAATTCAATACAAATTTTATTTAGCGAAATGAGAAAAATCCCATAGATAGTCCCACTGTGGAACTTTGGCACCTCCTTTTCTGAGAAAGTTTGGTGGCGGAAAAAAACGAGAAAAAGAATGTCCAGGGAGACAGAAAAAATGAAAAGACCGTGATTACCCATATTTTGTGAATTAAAGCTCTAAGCTAAAGAAACATGACCTCAAACAATGGTGATACTGAGAAAATACTAATTATATTTATTGAAGAAGAAGAAGATAATAATAATAATGTAAATGAAAATATGACCGAGATAAAAAGGGTAGTTGCCTATAATATGGAAAATAAATTAGTTGAAGATAATACTGTTAATTCTAAAATTTTAAATATGAGATTTGCTATTGTGACGGTTTGACAGTAGGGCGCAATTGGCGGAATTGGTAAACGCACGTCCCGGATAGACGAGAGGTTCTGGGTTCGAGTCCCAATTGCGACCATTATCTTTTTCTGTTTTTCTGTGTCTTGTTCGCTTAAAGCACTTGCATACTGCATTCGGTAAATATTCGGAACAAACGTTAACGGTTATGTAACGGGATTGTGTATGTTATCTTTACTTTAAAAAACAGCCTACATTTTTGAATGGTTTGTTTGGCTACGCAGGGTTTGTGTAGCGGGCTTGTGTATATTATCTTAATTTTAAAAGTTTTATCAAAAAAAAGTGCGTATTAACCGTTGACGTTTGTTCCGAACTGCAAACAGAGTTATTTGACAGTGTGAAAGCAAATTTTCAATTTACGTAAATAAAATTAAAAATGTAACATTTTCAACCTCCCCCAATGCAAATAGTTGTCTTTTATGGTAATTAAGAAGAATCTAAAAGTTTTATCAAAAAAAGTGCGCATTAACCGTTGACGTTTGTTCCGAACAATTGCCCTGCATTCTAACAACGTATGCAGGGACACTGGAGGTCTAGATTCGTTCAAAATAAATAAACTTCGTTTAACAAAAAAATTAAAATCTTACGAAAGCCTTGAAGGAGTAACCATCTGTTACTTATACCAGGGCGGGTAAGAGGTGGATAACCTCCAATGTCTTATTCTCTTTCATATTTTTGTTTAGATTATTATTATTATTATCTTCTTGTTCAATGATATATTATTACATTGATGGGAATAACCCTCAAAAGTTATGAAAATTGAGATTTTCTCATAAAAATTGAATTATATTTAATATCAATTATTTAAAAAAATATGACTTGACGTTGATTTTTTAAATTGCATACGCCGGGTTCAATAGAGTCCAATAAAGCCAGAACTAATGATCCTACCCGATTGGAACTGAGGCCCCATTGATTTTTCCCTACAACTCCCCTTTCGCATTTTCTTTAATCTCACAATATAATCCAATCGTGGAAGTCACAATCCCAATGGTACCAGGCTTTTCGGACCAGGTATTCATTAAAAAAAACAACAACATTGAAGAAATGAAAGTACCCGGTGTTAAATTTAGGAAGCGGGTATGGGTACCGCCGCCCTGGGAACCATTTATTGGATAACCAACACCTCTGCCATAGGTCACCCCAAGCGGTTCGTTTTTTTTTCGTTCGTTGTTAATCGTTATGTTGTTATATGTTCGTTATGGTTCGTTACATATCGGGGGTGCCCGGGTTGCGTATTTACAATTCAGTCGTGTCAGCGACTGAAACGCGGTAGGGATTGTAATGCATAAATCACCTTACAAACGCTACCGCGTTTCAGTCGCGCTAGTGACTGAAACGCGGTAGGGATTGTAATGCATAAATCACCTTACAAACACTACCGCGTTTCAGTCGCCTACGCGCTTCGTTGCTCTATCTGTTTTTGTGAGGGGGACGACCGAAATTATAGAGAGGTTAGCAGAGAGGATGGACAGCGTTTTTTTAGTTAGGTACAAAATTTTTTTTTTCATTGAAAATTTATTTTAAGTTAAAAAAAACGCGTGTTTTTTTTTGACTGAGGGTGACGACTTTAATTACAGAAGAGTAAGCAGAGAGGATGGACCGCGTTTTTTTTACTTAATTTTTTTTTTACATAGAAAATTTATATTTTATGTAAAAAAAATGCCCGTTTTTACTGAGGGTGACGACTGACGACTGTAATTGTAGAAGGGTAAGAAGAGAGGATACACCTCTTTTTTTTTTACTTTATTTTTATTTTTAAATAGAAAATTTAAGTACAAATTTTGAATGTAAAAAAAAAATGTATCTAAAAAAATGCTGTCCATCCTCTCTGCTAACCTCTCTATAATTTCAGTCGTCACCCTCACAAAAACAGATAGAGCAACGAAGCGAGTAGGCGACGATTACAATCCCTACCGCGTTTCAGTCGTTAAAACAGTTCGTTGATTAATTTGTACGGAAAAAAATCATTTAAATATTGGAAAGCAACGGAATCTCCAAAAGGGTAATATTTCTTTTTTACTTCTAACATCGTGTAGAATCGATTACCGCAGTATTATCAATTACGTTGGTTAACCAAACAACGTACCTACCCAATTTTCACAATAATTTCACACTTTTTTCTTTGGTTTGTATACATTTAATCTTATACTTTTGTATCGCAAAACCCAAAAAATCCATTTCAGGTTCATCGCGAAACAAGCAATTAAAAATACAACCAACAGAATGCCAACAAAAATCTCAAAACGTGAGAAACCCTGAACGAACGCAATAAAAACGTGTCGAATAACATAGAATCTTTTAGTAGATAATATTTAAGTCCATGTAAAAGAAGCAATCAAAATTCAATACTAATTTCATCCATCCAAATGATTGACCCACTCGAACGCTGACATCACAGAGTCATCGTAGGGTCCTCGCAAGCCTCTTTTGTTAGCAGCCAGACGATGCCCAAAGGGCCGAAGAGTGGGGACTGAGGGTATAATTTATAAAAACCCTTAATGACAATAGAGCCTCCCCAGGGTAGAGATGAGAACCAGCGATATGCGCCGCGCTTGTTATTGGAGAATTTAACTGGATGCATTGTGACCTGAAAATGTGACCATCTTTTATACAAGGAAGGGGATGTTAATAAGAATACTTCTTTCCCTTGTTTTGGACGTTCAATAGAGGAACCAGCTAATTAATTGATCGTCTATTTAATGAAGGGTTAATTTGACGGCGTTTTCTTTGCAGGGGTGCAATAAAGCTCAGTGGAATGCAATAGACGAATAATAATAAAACAAATTGAACTTATCATTTCTGCTAAGCAGCAAATTCGTTTTTGTTTTCGGTGAGGTCTTTGTAATGAAATTTAGATGCAAAGAAATCTTGTCTGAAATTTCTTTTAACCAATGGGAATATTTTTAATAACGACTTTTCTTTGTGAGTTATGAAAATATTAAATACTCGTATATTCAAGAAAAAGAAAGTACGCCTTAATGTTCAGAGGGAAAAGGGTGAAATCGGGAAGAAAAAATACAGACATAAAAGTTTTAAAAATAGACTTTTATGCAGTTTTTTTTTACATTAATTCCACACAGAGGGAAATTATTTTCCTCAGGGCCTGTGTCATCTGAGATGCTTTGTGGAGGGTCTTTTTGAGGAGAGGAAAGAATGAACATTGGTTTTGAAGAGACTCATTTTGTAGGAAGGAGGAAATACAGAGGCCAGCAAATCATTCCACATTCGAGCTGTTGAACACAAGAACGAGTCGAAGAAGCGACTCGTTCTCATTTGACAAATGTCAACCGTGTACATATGTTGGGCACATGTTTGGCATGTTTCCTGACTATGCACCGAGGCCGAAAGGATCAATGACGCTAGTTCCTCGGAGCATCTTCCATTGAAATACCGGTAGAACAAGGATAACATTCCCACCCGACGCCTGTGCTCTAAAGATTGCAATCCGTCTATTAATATGGAAGAATTTATCAAACGGACAGCCCATTTCTGCACAGAGTCGAGGGTATTTTTCAGGTATTTTGGAACTCCAGACCAGAGATGGCTGCCAAATTCAATCGTGTGGCGCACTTGTGATTTGTACAGGGTTAGCAGTTATGTACTGTTAAAGTATCTGCGGGTCTTGTACAGTACGCCCAGTTTTTGAGAGGCTTACTTTACTCTGGCTTCGATGGAGCCCCCATATCTGAGCTATTTACTCAGAGTTACACCAAGCATATCAATGGAGGGCCTGTTCGGAAGATTGCTTCCGATGAAGGAGACTAGATTTTCATTTCGATCCCTTTTTAGACGTAATCAGACATGATTGAAAACACTGAATTGAACGAGATTATTTTTACCCCAAGAGAAAACACTCTCGAGGTATGTTATGATTTCATTGTCTTATACATAATTCTATAATAGTCCCAGCGAGAGATCCTACGTGACTTCAGTTCCAGTATCTTCTGTCTTTTACGTTTTCAAACAAGACGCATGAGAAGGAAGAGGACGAATGTCGATGACGTCCGTACCAGCTATCGCTGGCACTAGTCTACTTATAGTTTGTGAGTAGTATCACCCGCAAATCCTCAGAATGGTTCCATGACAACTCAGAATCAACTCAACTCAACACCTCTTTGAAAAGTCATTAAAAGCTACGACTAAACAAAATTGAAAAATAGCCCACAAACTAACAAAACGTAACCTTTTTTAATTTTTTTTTATTTATTGTGTAATATAAAAAATACGAGTTACACATTTTTTTTTTTTTTTTTTAATAAAGAAAGACAAACATTCCCGGGTTACGAATAGCCCAACAATGTTTGAAAATCTCCTACTACCACCACAGAAAGCCGAAAATGTTGCTTGTGTTGTGATGGAGAACTTAGCCAGCCGAGGAATCGAACACGCGACGCTCGGGTGGGACCCAAGCGCTATATATAAAAATATATATTTTACAAAATATTATTTTTAAGGTCGTTCATGATTATGTTATGTTATTTAAGGTCCTTGCTGAACTCAAGACCGACAGGGCGAAGGAGCCTGGGAAGACCAAATTTAAGATGGAGCGACAACGTCCTCAAAGATATATCTACCTTGGAGATTGTAAACTGGAGAGAGTTGACACAAAACCCTCATGAGTGGAGGAAGACTCTTGAGGAGGCCAAGACCCACCAGGGGTTGTAGAGCCAAGAGGGATGATGATGAAGGTTATGTATACCTTATCAGAAAAGAGGAGCTCTTGTGCCTGATAAGCGAGCTACGATTCTTACTTAGGTTGTCAGTTACATTATTATGTTTTCTCTAAATTGCTTTTACCGTAAGTTTTTTTTTTGAAAAATTGTTTAATTTTGTTTATTTCTCCTGATTGGTTGATAAAGCGTAATTCAGAAGGGAGGTTATTATAGCTTTATATGGCTTGGAAAATATAATGATTTTGCATTTGAGTTGATTTAAAATCAGGTGTAATAAATTGGTTTCCATTTCTCATTAGTTTATTAAATTATTGATATTCTTTATTATTCTTTTCTTTACACATTTTTATAATGGAAGCTTGCTTGAATATGTCATCGACATTTGGTACTGGAAACAATTTAAAAAGTGATTCTGTTGAGAAGGTAGATTTTTTTTAAATATTACTTTAATGATGATTCTTTGTGAAACTTTTACTGAGTTTAGTTTGTTTCTATAACCAATTTAACTATTTTTATTCATCACGTTTAATAACGTTCCAAAGGAGGTGTTGACTTAAATTCATTATGAGTTGTCTCTTATCCTGTTGTCCTATTGTCCCCTCACAATATACTATTAAAACCTAATAAATAAATTTGTTACAAGGGAACAATAAATTATAGACCAGGTATATAAACATCCCGTACTGTTTCACTCACGCATCTTGTCATTATAAAAATCGACGTTTAAGCACTACAAAAATTGTGACAAAAAGGCATATGCACGATTTGCTTATCATGTGAATACAATGTCACGGTGATTAAAAAAAAAAGATTGTTTAAAATTATTTAATATTGGTATTTCAATTATGGATGACCTAGTCCCACTGGCTTCGTACAGTTGTGAGTAACTTAGAACTAGATGTGCTTTCAAATAAAATAAATTGCACAGAAATTTTTGTTTTTCTTTTACTATTATCCAAAAGTTTTCCCCAGTAGCCCATGATTATTTGAGAAGCAGATTTAAATAAGTAAAGAAATATTATGTTAAATTCAATAATACATTTTTTAAATACAAATCCAAGGAATTAATTTTTTTCATGCTTGTAATTTCTCAGCTTTAAAATGCTTAATGGTTTTTCTTCCATTTAAAAAAAATTATATATTATTTAATATTTTGTCACAGCGCGTTTGTTGTTTGACATATTAAATGAAATAAAATAATTGTGTGTATATACTATTTATTTTTAAATAAAAAAATTCAATGCCCACCGGTTTTGCTTAAATCAATCGCATGATCAGTTTAATTTTATACCCCGATGATTCTTGTGTTAAGCGAAACCGGTTGGTATTAAAAAAAAATAAATAAATAAATCGTGGTTATAAACAAGGTAGTTGCTTAATGTTTTATTGCCGACAGTATTTTGGTATATTTTAACTGTGATCATCATTCTATTCCCAAAGTATGGACACAGATTCCTACCCACTTCTCATATCTTTTTCCTTCCCAGAACTTCTTCTCCTTCCTTTCCCTAAAAGACTGGATGATTTCCCTAAAAGAAGGGATGGAACTCATGTGTGGAGCTAATGTAAAAAAATGTAATAAAGAAAGGCAGTGATAGCTTTTCGTCGCCAGAAAGGAACCAGACTTTTTTTTCTCTTTACATTAGTCCCACACAGGAAAACCATTTTTCTCAAAGCCTATACTAGTATAACACCTTTGGGGACGCTGTGTGGAGGGTCTTTTTAAGGAATTGAAGGAGAGAAAGTTGAGGGAAAGAAAAAAGGCACGAGGGGTGGTAGGAAACTGAGGATCAGCAAGTCCAGGGGTAACAGACGTTTGAATCCTTCCACTGCGGTGGAAAGCAATGGATCGACAGAGTCTGGCAGGGGAGGTGAAAGAGTCTCCCGCAACCCCAGTCTCGTAAATGTATGAATAGTATAAAAAATCCCCTCAGGGCCCACTTCGTTTTAAGGGATGCTGTGTGGAGGGTCTTTTTAGGAATGGAAGGAGAGGAAGATCCTGGAAGGAAAAAGGGGTGAGGGGAGGATAGGAATCTGGGGGGGCAGTGTGTCCAGGAGTGACGGACGGATGAGTGAATCTCTCCTGATTTGGCCTACCACGCAGTTGATGGACAGACGCATCCGCCGAAAAGACCCGGACAAACCTCATTCATTTGGACACCACTGCTAAGTCGCCAAGCGTAGCGAACCACTTGGGGTGACCTATGGCAGAGGGATTGGATTTCCAACAGATGGATATCAAAATAATTTGTGTATTTCTTATATTACACAGATAACTTGATTTTTCCAGGTTCCATTCATCTAGTCGAAGCTTTATTGTACCCCAGTGTGAAAAATTCATAATGCTAATTACAACCTTCCATTATAGTTACCTTAGTATCGTTAGTTAGATAAATAATACTATATTTTTATTAACAATATCCGGGAAAAAATCAAATTCGTCTGTTTTTTACTTTTTGCAGATGACATTAAACTCTTCCTGAGAATAAAATCTTTAGAAGACTGTAGTAAACTCCAGGAAGATATAAACGCAATCATTGACCGGAGTATCGACAATAAACTCGATTTCAACTTTCAAAAATGTTCAGTTATGTGCTTCACGAGGTCACAAAAGACCATGTATTTTAATTATAAAATGAAATACACGTCATTGACACACATGGCGACTTGCAAGGTGTGTATGACGCTAAATCAGTCACAAAGATGTTGGGTTTTGTCATACACAATTCAAAGGAATTGTCCAAGTTACAGTTATAAGGCTGCTTTACTTTAGCTTGGTGCGTAGCATTCTCGATAGTGGATCTCAGATATGAGGGCCAGAGGACTTCGTCTATGTACTAATGGTCGAGAAAATTTTTACGATACCTCTATATGAGAGAGTTAGGTTTTTACCATACCTCTAAATGAGAGAGTTAGGTTTTTACCCATGGCTGTTTAGAACAGCATTTATCTCGAGAATGCTGGGTATCTTAGTTCCAGAAGAGATGTCGCATTACTGCGGATAGCTTATAAGCTTCTAAATGGTTTTATATCGGTACCAGATATTCTGGCTGAAATAGGATTCTATGTCCCGGATAATTTTACGCGAGGTCGCCAACACAAGCTTTTGATTCTTCCCAGATGCAGAACTAACTTACCAATGGTGATGCTCCTGGGAAGACTCACTAGGTTAATTAACTGCCTTGCAGGAAATGTGGATATTTTCCACATTTCCTGTAACGATTTTTAATTAAATGTATTACTTTAACTGTAAATGTATTTATTACGTATCTTTATGCTGTTTTTGCAAATAAATAATTACTGCAGCGCTAATAGTGACATAACAGACATCAAACATTATTTTTTTGAAAAAAAACTTAATTAACTTCAAGGAGAAATAAAAAAAAAAATTAAATTCAACTCACATGATTAACATTATGATTTTAAAAAATAACAAATTATTTTAATGTCGTTTTAAACATAAACGTCATCAATCTCTATTTGCATCGTTTTTTTATGATAAAATATTACAACGAAACAAGGGACTTTGTTGAAGAACCAGGAGTTAAAATTGATACCGCAATCTAAATTTCATATTGGTGGTATTGTTTACACGAAGCAAAAAAACGTTCAAAAGAAAAAACCACCCTGGAGAGATAAAACCACCCAAAAATACGTGAGGCATTTACCAAATTCATTGAAAATACATAGATTCGAAAAATAAAAACATCCACGGCAGCGAGAAGCAGAACTTCTCATGATAATAATCGAGTCTTTGCGAAAAGTACCGAAAACTTGTGCATGTGCTTCTGATTTTATTCAAAGCAGCCACATGATGAAAAGAGTATATTAAAAACTGTTTAATTTTTTCACATCGGAGGGTTGTGTGTGTTTTTTTATGCCGTGTCTCCAATTTACCCGACAAATGCCTACAAGTTGCATTTTTGAAAGGGGCATGGGGTAAAGAGGCCGGTCCCGGCGTACGAAGAGTACCATTACCTTGGGGTCGATTTATCGGCGCATGCGCTGGGAGTACCCCACACTCCCCGCTGCTGGGCGCCAAAACGGATTACTAGCAAGAGGGAGGGGGAGGAATACTCAGCCGGAGATTGGTAGCGGCAATTATAATATCCTATTGCTGCTTTGGTCAAGGCATCGCAGGCGACAGGCAATTGGCAATAAGCAATATGCATATCCGTAGAGCTACGCAATTGCGCAGAATTCTATGCATATTTTTTTTTAAATGTACAAAATAAAACAATAATCTAGTATAAAACGTATCGAGCAATATCAAATGTTATGCTAAAATTCTTAGATATATTGATTTGACTGCTTTATTTTACTGAGTGGCAAAAGTGATAAAATCACCGTCAATGCAAAAAACGATTGAAAATGTCCTTTTTATAAAGTGTCATATTCCTAACGTGTGGCGAAGCGAAGGTTGATAATAGTTCCAGTACGGTTGTCACCCTTGCGGTAACTTTACTTTTACGCGTAACTACCCTAACGGATAGTTCACTCAACCTACCTATCAAACTGGAGACACCTAATCAAAAATGACTAAGTGTACAGGAGAACGAAATCCATTTGCAGTATCGGGTAATGTCACATTTCCTGGCGGGCGCTAACGAGCTGTCAGGGAAACTTGATATTTGTAGTCGATAGTGTGTGCCTTACCTACATGCAAAACTCGCTGTGGGTCATGAATTCCAAACGAATGAACTCGGAGCGATATTGGCTTTCTATTTTAAAGTTATAACGCGTACCTAGTTGCTGGTGGCTGGCTGCTGTATTAAAGGGTAGTTGATTTCAAATACCCCACCCCCAGCGGTGATTTGGGGAGGTTTCAAAGTTTGCGTAATGCTCAAACTTACTAAACATTAAACTCAGGTAAATGGTCGTTCGTTGAATATATTGCAGGTGACATCGAAATTTTAAACATTTATTCTGTAATGTTACGTGTTTTATTTCTCTAGCAGTAGAAGTAACGTAATTTAATGGTACTTATTACATTTTATGGTCATAAATTTACAGCTTTGAAATACACTACTATTTTTTATTGGCACTAAAAATAATAAAATAATGAAAGATATTCATAACATGACGGTCTCCGTGGTTGAGTAGTTACGATTTACGACCCTCGTTTAAGAATCCGGAGGTCGAGGATTCAAATCTCGACGTGCGCAAATTAATTTTATTTGACTAATTTATGTCTTTTCCGTGATTACAAATTAAAAATAATTTTTAGTAAATTTGCTGCATGTATCAGAGTGGTAGATACTTAGATTTATTGTTTCAGACGGTTGAGAGCTGGCGCGGTATTCACGTAAAAAAAACTTTTAAACTGTCACCTACCAGAGAATTTGTTTAGTTGAAGAACCCACCCGTATGCATACGATTAATGTTAAAATGATAAATCAGTCAAAAAGAAACAAATAAACAATCGGGTTACAATATTGTAATACTTACCTATTACGAAAATAAGAACTTAGGTACATAATTTCTTGATTTCATCAAACCAAAAATACGATAAAAAAGTACGGATAAAAAAGTATGAATACAAAAATGCTGTCTGTTTTTAATAATAAAATGATAATACTAACGTACACACAAAAATACTTGTGTAATATTCAAATCCCTTGTAAATAAATAACTGGAAAACTGAAAGTACATAATAAAAAAACAACCTATTTCTTCTTGCTTTCATTCGTCAATAATTACACAACGAGCCAAGAACATAACCTAATATCAAAGACTCAAACCAAGAATATAAAGGAATTTTCCTCGGACAAAATAATATTATATTGTAAGTTCTTATTTATAAAAATTCGAACCTATATCAAAAAAACTGATAAAACATACCAAGATCCGAACCCAGCAGTAGAGAAGTTGAGTGTTTGAAACGGGAATGTTGAAGTTGGTTTTCATACTCACCTGAAATAAAAGGAAAATACAAACAATTAGTTATAGCCTTTTAAAATAATTAAAACATTCTAAAAAATATGTAATAAATAATATGTCGATATAAACTTTTGATGTCTTCATTCCCTGTGAAAATAAATTTATTATATCGCAGGGAAATATTTTAATTTTGTTAGCGGAGAACCTAACCGGATTTTCCAGGTTTTCCTCATAAGCGACATCTCTGGTCTACTAGCGAAATAAATACGAACTTAGATATACTTGCTACAAATTATGTCGCCAGATGGCAATGACGGCAAGGTCCACTGAAAAGCCAAGTAATTCAAGTAAGAACAAACATAATGTCGATGCCAAAGATATTGAAGTCGATGGCGTAGAGTTTTTTAGAAATGTTTTTTTCCCTACCCAAAAACAGAAGACCCCAAACGAGGTAAAAATTTATAATAAGTAGGACGGCGGTCTGTTCGTTATAAAGAAAAGTAAATTTAAACGATTCGAAATTTGAATGATTTCCTTTTCATGGCAAATAAATGATCCTCCACTCATCCTCAAAGACGACGTAAGCTCTGAGTGGAATTATTTTCCTCAGGGTCTCCTATGTGGAGCTAATGTAAAAAGAGCAGTTAATATAAATAATATTTTAATCAAAATTAATAGATTATCAGTTTTACTACGTTTATTATTTATAAAAAACCGACATGTTTGCTATAAAGCATTGCTGACTTCCTCAGCGTTTACTTAAAACTAAAACTGAGGAAATGAGCGTGGTCACGAAACATGTCGGTTTTTTATAAGCAATAAACGTGGTTAATATTATTTTGAATTGAAATGGTGCCATAAAATAAGTTTGCTGTGTTTTAAGAAAAAAACATTTTATTTTTACTGACCTTTATAATTAATCTAATGTTAAAAAGTAGTTATTATCAACAAAATTTTTACTGACGTTTATAATTTAACCCACATATGCAAAACATAAAAACAAAAAATATTTTCATCCTAGTTCTGTAGAACAAAAAATACTAAATTCGCCGACTAAGCAACCCGAAATGTTTCCATATTTTCTTATGTGCTTTGCTGTTTTCCAGACATGGAATTGAGTGATTGATATACATATTAGGTGAAGTGCTAATTTAAGTCCACCGGGAATAATATATATAATTGCGAGAAAGGCTACTGATTAGTGCAGTGGAAGCCGCCATAGGGCATGCGATATTAACCATATAAAGCGGCGTTCCCGCGGTGGACTATAATATACTGTACTAGGTTTTGCCCGTTGCAGCGGCAACTAACGGGTTAAAAGAATATGCGATTTGACGTGTGAACGTGGATGAAGCGAGGAGGAGTGTGTGTTTAATTAAATATATGAAGAAACCTGAGGCTACCGTCACCTTGCAACGCATGCCGGGTACCCGTTGTATATAATGTTATGTAGTGCAGCGCTTGCATGAAAATGTAATTTCCCAGGAATTGGAATGGAACCATTACAGTTAAGTTGACCCCGAGGTTACAGTGACCTTGCAACACATGCCAGGTACCCGTTGTATATAATGTTATATAGTACAGGAGCTTGCATTATAATGTTGTTTTCCGAGATTTGGGATGGAACCATTACAGTTTAATGGACCCCGAGGTTAAAGTGGCCTTGCAACGCATGCCGGGTACCCGCTGTATATAATTTATTTATTTACGGACAAAAAGTCCATTAACAATATAAAATACGTCACTAACTTATATCTCCCTCTTATCCTTTCCCTTGTTACCATAATTATTGGAAGGCTTTTGACCTCTCCAGCCAGATTCTCCCAACCCTTCGCCTTGCACCGCAGTGTGAGGAATAGATTCATACGTCCGTCACTCCTGGCCACACTGACCTCCAGATTCCTACCCACCCCTCATACCCTTTTCCTTCACATATCTTCTTCTCCTTAATTTCCCTTAAAAAACCCTCCGCACAGCATCCTCAAAGATGATAGTCTCATTGGCTCCAGTGGTTGGGACTCTTGTGCGGTAGGTATTCACATCAAAATTTAATTAAAAATGTACATAACAATTACAGAACAAATGTAGTTCCAGCGCATTACTCAAGTAGGTATCTACACCATTTGTCAAAAAAATTGGACCATTCTTAATTATTAACAATATATTATTACCTCAGCAAAATCAAAATCACAGAAAAGATAATGATTTTAGGTACCTACGTCTTTTCACAATTTTTTTTTTTTCAATAAATATTTAATTTAATTCAAATCATTTTGATATTGTAACTACTCGTACTTCTGTGCTCCTTGTATAGAGCACTGCGATCTTGGTGTGATGTTTTGCAGAAATGGCGCTGTAGAAATTAAAGTAATGTTGGGAAAAAATAATTTTATCGAGTTTATTTAATTTCTTAACAAATTAGCGCAATAAATAGTACGCAAAAATGGCAACATTCTTTGTTTTTCGTAAGGAAAAAATAATTATATCGACGTACTACGTTCAAGTAGGCACCTACATCATTTGGCAAAAAAATTGACCATCGTTATTTAAATTAACTCATTTTATTATTTTCTCAATATTTGATCGATAACGTTCCCACCTGAGTAGGTACTTCTGGCCCATTTGTAATTGAATTTATAGAAATTCACCAAACTAAAGCTATTGACTTAAAATGTGGATGCAGCATTAAAAAAATTAGCAATTTATTTGATATTCGAAGGAATTAAGTAGGTACCTACCCATCTGATTTGAAATCAATATCATAAAACTTCTGATTTATATGAATGCAGCATTGCCCGAATATTTCAAACATGTAAATCCACGACATTTTCAACGTATTTAGTACCTACCTACCTACTTTGGCATTACCTGGCAACAGAATTTTTCATCCTCGAAGGAACGATTTTCACTTTGATTTTTGTCAAAATGTCAAAAGTTTAATACAAAACTGTGACATATTTTAAATGGATCGCAACCGTAATTATGTGATAATAAAGTTTTATGATCTCCAGTCCTTGAAATTATCCAAAAACATTTCCATTAGGATGTGTGTTTTTGATGATATCTTCGTTGGCGTAATGCACTTTTCAAATGTCAAATTCTTTCAGTAAAGCCGTATTATTAGGTACTGAGAATAATTTCCCTAGCAAATTTCATTTTGTACGTAGGTATTTAGTATCTGCAGTACCTACCTCGATTATCGAGCACGTTGTTGTTATTTTTTGTGATTTGAAAGGAATTTAAGTACCTACTCAACCACCGATTTGTACTGGCCGCATAATTATACATTGTCGATGAAAGTGAATATGTCTTAAATGTCAAAATAATGTTGAATTTTAATGCAAAATTGTGTAACATTTTGAATGGAATGCGGTACATGTCGCAACTTTAAAAGTTTCTAAAACTTGTATTTTTACAATTTATTGAAAAACATCTCGGTCAAAATATTTTTTTACGCTGTAATCTGCGTTCCCGCAAAGGGCCTTTAAAATGTCCATTTTTCTACGTTATTTTCAATAAAGCCGTAAAATTAATAAATCGCTAGCAAATACAGTTTTGTATGGGAGGTGAACTTTTCTGACGCACTGAAATATTCGACATTTTTTAACGGGTGAACCTGTCGGCAGAAAATATAACTGAGGCCGAATTTCTTCGTCGGTGAGAGATCTAATAGTAGTTTTCGCCGTTGGGTGCGCTGTTAATCCTGCATCAACTTTTTTGTATGAAATCTGGTCCTCAATCGGGACACGACCCTGTCTGAATCCGCTTCGAGCGAAAGTGACCCTTAAGGTAGTTGAAACGTCAAGGGCAGAGTGGTCGTTTTTAGCGCGGCAAAAAAAGTGAGGCGTCTCCAAACTGTGTATTAATATATATACTAGGTTTTGCCCGTTGCAGAAGCAACTGACGGGTTTAAACACTATGCGATTTGACGTGTGAACGTGGATGAAGCGAGGAAGAGTGTGTGTTAAATTAAATATATGAAGAAACCTGAGGTTACAGTGACCTTGCAACGCATGCCGGGTACCCGTTGTATATAATGTTATGTAGTGCAGCGCTTGCATTAAAATGTAATTTCCCAGGAATTGGAATGGAACCATTACAGTTAAGTTGACCCCGAGGTTACAGTGACCTTGCAACGCATGCCGAGTAACCGTTGTATATTATGTTATAAATTGCAGGCGCTTGCATTAAAATTTTATTTCCCGGGAATCGGGATGAAACCATTACAGTAAAGTTGACCCCTAGGTTACAGTGACCTTGCAACACATGCCGGGTACCCGTTGTATATAATGTTATATAGTGCAGGCGCTTGCATTATAATGTAGTTTCCGGGGACTTGGGATGGAACCATTAGAGTTAAGTTGACCCTGAGGTTAAAGTGGCCTTGCAACGCATGCCGGGTACCCGTAGTATATAATGTTACATAGTGCAGGCGCTTGCATTATAATGTAGTTTCCCAGGACTTCGGATGGAAACATTACAGTTTTATTGACCCCGAGGTTAAAGCGGCCTTGCAACGCATGCCGGGTACCCGTTGTATATAATTTTATAAAGTGCATAATTTTATAATGTTGTTTCCCGGGACTTGGTAGGGAACCATTACGGTTTAGTTGACCCCGAAGTTAAAGTGGCCTCGCAACGCATGCCGGGTACCCGCTGTATATAATTAATTTATTTACGCACAAATAGTCCATTAACAATAACAATCGGTTGCACGGTTTAGCAGTGCAAAATTTCATTATGCCGGAGCTCACTATTGTAGTTGTATTGTATTTCATTTTGCAAGTGTAAGTACTAAGTAGGTACTTTGTTGTAATATTTCACCAAAACGACGCCATTATGCTGTTGAGCATAAAATAATTTTCACTACAAATAAATTCATTCAATATCATGTTTTGATTTTTAAATGAAAAAAGTCCCCGCAAGTAAGTACCTACCTAGAACACGCGTAATGTATATATATATACAATGTTCAAATAGAACACACTTAAAAATAAAAAAAAATTATTAATAAAAAAAATTGACAATTCTTTAAATTTTTCTAGTAAATTTTCAGTTGTATAAAGTTCCGTTCGAGTTCTGTAATTATTTCAGTTTTGTGATGTAACTGGTCTGTAATGATAAAACAATAGAATTTGAGTAGAACCATCACAGAACGTGAAAATTAACTTAAAAAAAGTTCAATTATTCTGTATCATCGAAACAACCTTACCTTAGTATTTATTGCATTAAATCCTAATTCGTTGTGTAGGTACCCATTCAGGTAGGTACCTGCGCATTTCCTTAGATTCCGGCAAACTTAGCTTTTTTCATCATATTTGCAATACTACCGAAATAAGTAGGTACTTACCCCGAATGAAAAACGTGTTAATTTGAACTGGCCAGCAAATATTTAAACTTCCGATGGAATCTGTGAGCGCGTATTTTGATGATTTTTTTTCGGAAAATTTCGAGTTTTGTCAGCATCTCCTGACGTATTTTATATGAGAATCATATGTTTTATTGGTGTTAAAAGTTGCGGAATCTATCCGGCTATCGTATTTTCAAAAAACATCTAGCCCGGAATCGGTTTTTCGGCGGTAATGTCGTTTTCCGAAAAACAACGACCGAAACCGCCGAGAGTTCCGTTTTGTTAGGCTAAACATTTGACATCTGAGATCCTGACCTATGTCAATAGTACTATATAGCATTTTCCTTTGTGAAATTAGCGGGTTTTTTCGTCATTTTTTTTTTTCAAACGCCGTCTGTCGGCGGGAAATATAATCGAGTGATTCGAGTAGAGCTTCTAGTTTTCGCCGCCGATTCGTATCGGAGAATAATTCCCTGTATATATTTTTTTTGTCGAAAAAAAAAAACTCCCAGCTTCCTTGTCTGAATTTGCTTCGACCGAAAGTGAACCTTGAGGTGGGTGAAACGCAAAGGGCGTACTGGTCGTTTTTGCGTCAACAAAAAAGTGCGCGGAAAAAGAGCCTGCCCAAAGTGAACAATACTATATATACTAGGTTTTGCCCGTTGCAGAAGCAACTGATGGGTTAAAACATTATGCGATTTGACGTGTGAACGTGGATGAAGCGAGGAGGAGTGTGTGTTAAATTAAATATATGAAGAAACCTTAGTTCACAGTGACCTTGCAACGCATGCCGGGTACCCGTTGTATATAATGTTATGTAGTGCAGCGCTTGCATTAAAATGTAATTTGCCAGGAATTGGAATGGAACCATTACAGTTAAGTTGACCCCGAGGTTACAGTGATTTTGCAACGCATGCCGGGTACCCTTTGTATATAATGTTATAATGTAAAGCAGGCGTTTGCAAGGCGCTTGCATTATAATGTAGTTTTCAGGAACTTGGAATGGAACCATTACAGTTAAGTTGACCCCGAGGTTACAGTGATCTTGCAACGCATGCCGGGTACCCGTTGTATATAATGTTATAATATATTGCAGGCGTTTGCAAGGCGCTTGCATTATAATGTAGTTTCCCGGAACTTGGAATGGAACCATTACAGTTAAGTTGACCCCGAGATTACAGTGATGTTGCAACGCATGCCGGGTACCCTTTGTATATAATGTTATAATATAAAGCAGGCGTTTGCAAGGCGCTTGCATTATAATGTAGTTTCCCGGAACTTGGAATGGAACCATTACAGTTAAGTTGACCCTGAGATTACAGTGATGTTGCAACGCATGCCGGGTACCCGTTGTATGTAATGTTATAATACAGTGCATGCGTTTGCAAGGCGCTTGAATTATAATGTAGTTTCCCGGAACTTGGAATGGAACCATTACAGTTAAGTTGACCCCGAGGTTACAGTGTTGTTGCAACGCATGCCGGGTACCCGTTGTATATAATGTTATGTAGAAATACAAATCCCCAAAGTTGACCTTTATTGGTTAACCAACACCTCTGCCATAGGTCACCCCAAGTGGTTCGCTACGTTTGGTGATTTAGTAGGGGTGCCCGGGTTCATGGGGTGAAGTCTGTCTAGGTCTTGGAGGCGGATGCCCAGGACACACTGAACCCCAGATTTCTACCCACTCCTTAAACCCCTTTCCTTCCCAAAACTCTCATCTCCTTCCTTTCCTAAAAAAAATTCTCCTCACAGCATCCCCAAAGATGACATAGGACCTGAGGGAAATTATTTTCCCCACGGCGTCCTGTGTGGAGCTCATGTAAAAAAAAATAATTAAATGCATATAAATTCACCTTTCCCAAAAAGCCAGAAATAATTGAAAAAAAACATGTTCTTAATATATTTTCCCTTGCTTAGTTCTGCACTCCTGGTATTTATACTTCTAAAATTTTGTTTTATTCGAGTAAAAAAAAGAACAGAAAAAATATTCTTTCATAGCGTACTCTACCCCCCCCCCCCCTTCCTCCATCCCGCAAAACCCCCTCACGGGTTCCCCTCCGCCTTCCCAGGTTACCCTCCCCCCTCCGTGGTTTTTTCCCCCCCTCCCGCGCTCATTATTTCATTGCTGTTATATTTAGTTTTCAAACAGCTCGCGTGCCACCTATTGAAATATTTTTATGCAAATTTTGCAAAAATGCCAGAGCTCACCAGCCAATAAACAAACATAACAAAAAAAGAATTATTCAATTTGGTGCAGTCTTTCGGAAGTTATCCGCGTACATACATTTCGACGATTCATTTTTATGCAAATTTCATAATGCCAGAGCTCACCAGTAGTTTTATACAAAACATTGTCCTAACAGTGTCGAAGACAACAAAAAAAGAATTATTCAATTTGGTGCAGTCTTTCGGAAGCTATGCGCGTACATACATTTCCGCGATTCATTTGTATGCTAATTTCGTAATGCCAGAGCTCACCAGTAGTTTTATACAAACTTTGTCCTAAGAATAAGGAACGCAACAAAAAAAGAATTATTCAATTACGTGCAGTGGTTCTGAAGTTATGAGCGTACTTACATTTCGGCGAATCATTTTTAAACAAATTTCGTTATGCCAGAGCTCACCAGTAATTTTATTCAAAACTTGTCCTTACAATAACGATAACGCCAAAAAAATAATTACCCAATTAGGTGCAGTCGTTCCGAAGTTTTGCGCGTACTTACATTTCATCGATTAATTTTTAAACATATTTCAAAATGCCAGAGCTTACCAGTAGTTGTATACAAACTTTGTCCTAACAATAAGAAACGCAACAAAAAAAGAATTATTCAATTACGTGAAGTCGTTCTGAAGTTATGAGCGTACTTACATTTCGGCGAATCATTTTTAAACAAATTTCGTTATGCCAGAGCTCACCAGTAATTTTATTCAAAATTTGTCCTAATAATAACAAATACAACAACGAAAGAATTATTCAATTTGGTGCATTCGCTCGGAAGCTATGCGCATATATAGATTTCGGCGATTAATTTTAAACAAATTTTATTATTCCAGAGCTCATCAGAAGTTTTATACAAACCTTGCCCGAACAATAACGAAACCAACTCAAAAAGAATTATCCAATTTGGACCAGTCGTTCATGAGCTATAATTTATAGATGATACCCGTGGATAATTATTTATCCGTTTATGTAATTTTCAGGGTACCTACCTAGTTCATCAAAATATTCTAAAACAATATGTTATTTATATGGCAACACAAACGTTAAACTTTGTCGTAACCACCTCAAGCACAGCCTGAAAATCGAACACCTGCGCTGGTTTAAGAACATTTCCCATACAAATTACGTCAGCCAACGGTGTCATGGCCTGACTGAAAACCTCAGGTGGTTTTGGATAGTGTTCCATGTTCAGTATTGCAAGGTTGAAGAAAATAAATAAACATTTCAAATATCTACCGATTTAACAGGCTGAGAACGATGTGCATTTTCGATGTTGTTGGATTTTTCGCAAATGTCAGATATAATTGCAAAGTTTGACGCGATATTGTGAAACATTTTAAATGGGAAGCTACACATGTTTTTGTTTTAAAAGTTTCTAAATCTTGTATAATTTATGATTATTAAAAAACATCTCTCGCAAAATGTTTTTTTTCGTCGTAATTTACCACCCCGCAAAGGGCCTTTAAAATGTCAATTTTTCTTCGGTATTTGGCAGATCGCCGTTTAATTAATTGGAATAAATTCATAGCAGAAATCAGTTTTGTATGGGAGATTTTCGCTACATCTTTCTCAACTTTTGCAGGCATTTGAAAAGAGATAGATACAATGAATTCGCTTCGAAGAAGAGTGAACCGTGGGGCCTTTGAAATCGGATGAGCTTAGAGATCAATTTGGCTTGCCAAATTTTACCAAATTTTTGCAAGCCAAAGTGACCCGTGAGGTTTCACCCACCCGAGGGGCAGAGTGGTCGCTTTTCCCCTCAAATCGAAAGTGAGGTTTTCCGTGACCTTTCCCAAAAGTGAACAATACTATATATATACTAGCTGGGCCCGTTGCAAAAGCAACTAACGGGTTTAAACACTATGCGATTTGACGTATGAACGTGGATGAAGCGAGGAGGAGTGTGTGTTAAATTAATCAATTATCAAATTTTCATTGCAATCGGTTAATTGGTTTAGCAATGCGTAATTTCATGATACCAGAGCTCGCTGTTGTACACAAAAACCATTGCCGGCCTGCGCACATCAAATCCCAAAAGTTTCATCGCAATCGGATGAACAGTTTAGCAATGCATAATCTTATGATGCCCAAGCTCACTATTTTATACAGAAAGAATCGAGGGGATGCAGCAATCAAATCCCCAAAGTTTCATCGCAATCGGATGAACGGTTTAGCAATGCATAATTTCATGATGCCAGAGCTCACCATTTTATACAGAAGGAATTGAGGCGATGCGCACATCGAATCCCCAAAGTTTCATCGCAATCGAAAAGGAAATAACACAGAATGTGAAAATCATTTTTAAAAAAGTGTGCTTTAGACCACACGACTGAAGTAAAACTTCACTTACTTATGCCAAAAACCCGTTATATATAATGTTAAATAGTGCAGGGGCTTGCATTATAATGCAGTTTCCCGGGACTTGGGATGGAAACATTACAGTTTTATTGACCCCGAGGTTAAAGTGGCCTTGCAACGCATGCCGGGTACCTGCTGTATATAATGTTATATAGTGCAGGGGCTTGCATTATAATGTAGTTTCCCGGGACTTGGGATGGAACCATTACAGTTTAGTTGACCCGATGTTAAAGAGGCCTTGCAACGCATGCCGGGTACCCGTTGTATATAATGTTATATAGTGCAGGCGCTTGCATTATAATGTAGTTTCCCGGGACTTGGTAGGGAACCATTAAGGTTTAATTGACCCCGAAGTTAAAGTGGCCTCGCAACGCATACCGGGTACCCGCTGTATATAATTAATTTATTTACGGACATATTTACGGAAATAGTCCATTAAAAATAACAATAACAATCGGTTACATGGTTTAGCAGTGCAAAATTTCATTATGCCGGAGCTCAACATTGTAGTTGTATTGTATTTCATTTTGCACGGGTAAGTACTAAGTAGGTACTTTGTTGTAATATTTCACCAAAACGACGCCATTATGCTGTTGAGTATAAAATAATTTTCAGCACAAATAAATTTATTCAATATCATGTTTTGATTTTTAAAGGAAAAAAGTCCCTGCAAGTAAGTACCTACCTAGAACACGCGTAATATATATATATATATAAATATATAAATTTTTTTTATTATTTAACAATGTCCAAATAGAACACACTTATAAAAAAAAAAAATAATTAATAAAAAAAAATTCACAATTCTTTAAATTTTTCAAGTAAATTTTCAGTTCTCGAAAGTTCCGTTCGAGTTCTGTAATTATTTCAGTTTTGTGATGTAACTGGCCTATAATGAGAAAAAACAGAATTTGAGTAGAACCAAAACAGAACGTGAAAATTAACTTAAAAAAGTTGAATTATTCAGTATCATCGAAACAACCTTACCTTAGTATTTATTGCATTAAAACCTAATTCGTTGTGTAGGTACCCATTCAGGTAGGTACCTGCGCGTTTCCTTAGATTCCGGCAATATTTGCCTTTTTCATCATATTTGCAATACTACCGAAATAAGTAGGTACCTACCCGGAATGAATAACGTGTTAATTTTAACTGGCCACCAATATTTAAACTTCCGATGGAATCTGTGAGCGCGTGTTTTGATGATTTTTTTTCGGAAAATTTCGAGATTTGTCAGCATCTCCTGACGTATTTTATATGACAATCATATGTTTTATTGGTGTTAAAAGTTGCGGAATCTATCCGGCTATCGTATTTTCAAAAAACATCTAGCCCGGAATCGGTTTTTCGGCGGCAATGACGTTTTCCGAAAAACAACGACCCAAACCGCCGAGAGTTCCGTTTTGTTAGGCTAAAACTTTGACATTTGAGATCCTGACCTATGTCAATAGTCCTAGCATTTTCCTTTGTGAAATAAGCTGGTTTTTTCGTCATTTTTTTTTTTCAAACGCCATCTGTCGGCGGGAAATACAACCGAGCCGAATCGAGTGATTCGAGTAGAGCTTCTAGTTTTCGCCGCCGATTCGTATCGGAGAATAAATCCCTGTATATATTTCATTTTGTCGAAAAAAATTGACTTACAGTTTTCATTCGGAATTTGCTTCAACCGAAAGTGAACCTTGAGGTGGGTGAAACGTAAAGGGCGTACTGGTCGTTTTTGCGTCAAACAAAAAGTGACCTTTTCCTGACCTATCCCAAAACTAAACAATACTATATACTAGGTTTTGCCCGTTGCAGAAGCAACTGACGGGTTAAAACACTTTGCGATTTGCGTGTGAATGTGGATGAAGCGAGGAGGAGTGTGTGTTAAATTAGTTATATGAAGAAACCTGAGGTTACAGTGACTTTGCAACGCATGCCGGGTACCCGTTGTATATAATGTTATAATATAGTGCAGGCATTTGCAAGGCGCTTGCATAATAATGTAGTTTCCCTGAACTTGGAATGGAATACAGTTAAGTTGATCCCGAGGTTACAGTGATGTTGCAACGCATGCCGGGAACCCTTTGTATATAATGTTATAATATAAAACAGGCGTTTGCAAGTCGCTTGTATTATAATGTAGTTTCTCGGAACTTAGAATGGAACCATTACAGTTAAGTTGACCCCGAGGTTACAGCGATCTTGCAACGCATGCCGGGTACCCTTTGTATATAATGTTATAATATAAAGCAGGCGTTTGCAAGGCGCTTGCATTACAATGTAGTTTCCCGGAACTTGGAATGGAACCATTACAGTTAAGTTGACCCCGAGATTACAGTGATGTTGCAACGCATGCCGGGTACCCGTTGTATATAATGTTATAATACATTGCATGCGTTTGCAAGGCGCTTGAATTATAATGTAGTTTCCCGGAACTTGGAATGGAACCATTACATTTAAGTTGACCCCGAGGTTACAATGTTGTTGCAACGCATGCCGGGTACCCGTTGTATACAGTGTCATGTAGAAATACAAATCCCCAAAGTTGACCTTTATTGGATAACCAACACCTCTGCCATAGGTCACCTCAAGTGGTTCGCTACGTTTGGTGATTTAGTAGGGGTGCCCGGGTTTATGGGGTGAGGTCTGCCTAGGTCTTGGAGGCGGATGCCCAGGACACACTGAACCCCAGATTCCTACCCACCCCTTAAACCCTTTTTCTTTCCAAAACTCTCATCTCCTTCCTTTCCTAAAAAAAATCATCCACACAGCATCCCCAAAGATGACATAGGACCTGAGGGAAATTATTTTCCCCACGGCCTCCTGTGCGGAGCTCATGTAAAAAAAAAATTAAATGCATATAAATTCACCTTTCCCAAAAAGCCAGAAATAATTGAAAAAAAACATGTTCTTTATATATTTTCCCTTTCTTAGTTCTGCACTCCTGGCATTTATCCTTTTAAAATTTCGTTTTATTCGATTAAAAAAAGAACAGAAAAAATATTCTTTCATAGCGTACTCTACTCCCCCCCCCCCTTCCTTCATCCCGCAAAACCCCCTCCCGGGTTCCCCTCCCCCTTCCCAGGTTACCCTCCCCCCTCCCTGGTTTTCATCCCCCCTCTTTTTTAACCAACACCTCTGCCATAGGTCACCCTAGGTGATTCGCTACGCTTAGTGATTTAGCAGGGGTGCCCGGGTTCATGGGATGAGGTGTGTCTAGGTCTGATGATCAGGACACACTGAAGCCCAGATTCCTACCCACCCCTTAAACCCTTTTCCTTCCCAGAACTCTTCTCTCCTTCGAAAAAAACGATGTCTGAATGCGGATGAAGCGAGGAATGAGCGCCTACAAAGGGAACAGGTAGTCGACCGCTCCCCCAAAATTTCGTCGCAATCGGATGAACGGTTTAGCAATGCATAATTTCATGATACCAGAGCTCACTATTTGTAGTTGTATTGTAAGTACTAAGTAGGTACTTTGTTGTAATATTTCACCAAAACGACGCCATTATGTTGTTGAGCATAAAATAATTTTATAAAAACTTCTTTTCAGCACAAATAATTTTATTCAATATCATGTTTTATTTTTAAAGGAAAAAAGTCCCTGCAAGAAAGTACCTACCTAGAACAGCGTAATATATATATTTTTTTGTTACTTCACAATATCCAAATAGATAATCTGCACATTTAAAAATAACATAACATAAAAATAATAAGGCTGGGTTGTTTAAAAAAAATAATTGACAATTTTACAAATTTTTCTTGTCAATTTTCAGTTCTAGAAAGTTCCGTAATTATTTCAGTTTTGTGATGTAACTGGCCTTTATTGAGAAAAAACAGAACTTGAGTAGAACCAACACAGAACGTGAAAATTAACTTAAAAAAAAAAATTTGAATTATTTAGTATCATCGAAACAACCTTACCTTAGTATTTATTGCATTAAAACCTAATTCGTTGTGTAGGTACCCATTCAGGTAGGTACCTGCGCATTTCCTTAGATTCCGGCAATCTTTGCTTTTTTCATCATATTTGCAATACTACCGAAGTAAGTAGGTACCTACCCCGAATGAAAAACGTGTTAATTTGAACTGGCCAGCAATAATTAAACTTCCGATGGAATCTGTGAGCACGTGTTTTGATGATTTTTTTTCGGAAAATTTCGAGTTTTGTCAGGATCTCCTGACATATTTTATATGAGAATCGTATGTTTAATTGTTATTAAAAGTTGCGGAATCTCTCAGGCTATCGTATTTTTAAAAAACATCAAGCCCGGAATCGGTTTTTCGGCGGCAATGTGGTTTTCCGAAAAACAACGACCCAAACCGCCGAGAGTTCCGTTTTGTTAGGCTAAAACTTTGACATTTGAGATCTGCGTCAACGGTCCTAGCATTTTCCTTTGTGAAATTAAGGGGTTTTTTCGTCATTTTTTTTTTTACCAACGCCATCTGTCGGCGGGAAATATGACCGAGCCGAATCGAGTGATTCGAGCAGAGCTTCTAGTTTTCGCCGCCGATTCGTATCGGAGAATAAACCCCTGTATATATTTTATTTTGTCATTAAAAATTTGCTTACAGTTTTCATTCCGAATTTGCTTCAACCGAAAGTGAACCTTGAGGTGGGTGAAACGCAAAGGGCGTACTGGTCGTTTTTGCGTCAACAAAAAAGTGCGCGGAAAAAGACCTTTCCCAAAACCAAACAATACTATATATACTAGCTGGGCCCATTGCAAAAGCAATTAACGGGTTAAAACACTATGCGATTTGACGTGTGAACGTGGATGAAGCGAGGAGGAGTGTGTGTTAAATTAAATATTTGAAGAAACCTGAGGTTACAGTGACTTTGTAACGCATGCCGGGTACCCGTTGTTTATAATTTTATGTAGTGCAGCGCTTGCATTAAAATGTAATTTCCCAGGAATTTGAATAGAACCATTACAGTTAAGTTGACCATGAGGTTACAGTGACCTTGCAACGCATGCCGAGCAACCGTTGTATAACATTTTATATATTGCAGGCACTTGCTTTAAAATGTTATTTCCCGGGAATGGGGATGGAACCATTACAGTTAAGTTGACCCCGAGGTTACAGTGACCGTGCAACGCATGCCGGGAACCCGTTGTATATAATGTTATAATATAGTGCAGACGTTTGCAAGGCGCTTGCATTATAATGTAGTTTCCCGGAACTTGGAATGGAACCGTTACAGTTAAGTTGACCCCGAGGTTACAGTGATCTTGCAACGCATGCCGGGTAACCGTTGTATATAATGTTATGTAGAAATAAAAATCCCCAAAGATGACCTTTATTGGATAACCAACACTCATGCCGTAGGTCACCCTAAGTGGTTCGCTACGTTTGGTGATTTAGTAGGGGTGCCCGGATTTATGGGATGAGGTTTGTCTAGGTCTTGGAGGCGGATGACCAGGACACACTGAACCCCAGATTCCTACCCACCCCTTAAACCCTTTTCCTTCTCAGAACTCTCATCTCCTTCTTTGCCTTAAAAAACCCTCCATCCAGCATCTCCAAAGATGACATGACCGTGAGGGAAATTATTTTCCTCAGGGTCTCCTGTGTGGAGCTTTTTCCTCCCCCCCTCTCGCGCTTCATTAATTCATTCCCGGTACATTTAGTTTTCAAAAAGCGAGAAATGTGCACCTACTTCGGTCGCCCGGTTCATTATTGTATCCCGATTGATCATTATTGTATTCAGAAACCATCGCGGGAATGCACACATCAAATTCCAAAAGTCTCATCGCAATCGGATGAACCAACACCGCTGTCAAAGTTCACCTAAGTGGTTCGCTACGTTTGATGACTTAGCAGGGGTGCCCGGGTTCATGGGATTAGGTTTGTCTAGGTCTTGGTGGCGGATACGTTTGACCTACCACTGCATGGCGGGCTGGATTGGAGGAGACTGATTGAGGGAGGCTTTTTATCTCTCCAGCCAGATTCTCCCAACCCTTCGCCTCGCACCGCAGTGTGAGGAATAGATTCATACGTCCGTTTCTCCTGGCCACACTGACCCCCAGATTCCTACCCACCCCTCATACCCTTTTCCTTCTTATATCTTCTTCTCCTTTCTTTCCCTCAAAAAACCCTCCACACAGCATCCTCAAAGATGACATAGGCCCCTAGGGAAATTGTTTTCCTCGGTGCCTCCTGTGTGGAGCTAATGTAAAAAAAAAGTTTAGCAATGCATAATTTCATGATGCCAGAGCTCACTATTGTATATAGAAACCAATGAATGGTTCCCGGGGCGGCGATACCAATTCCACGTTGAATGATTATCATTAAAATACAAAATACAAAAAAAGCGGTATGTAAATTTAATATTTTTGAAAAAAATTATACCATTCCACTTCAAGCAATTTTATTATACATTTACAAAAAAATCATAAGCAATATCAACAGATTTTGAGTTGTTATGTGCATGTAGGTACCTGCATAGATTCTATGTAGAGGTACCTGCACATACGTAAAAAAAACATATGAAATATATTTAGGCTGGGTTTTTCAAAAAATTTATTTAAAAATCTTCAATTTTTCAAGTTAATTTTAACGTTCTGTGAAAGTTCTGTTCAAATTCTATTCAAGTTCCGTAATTATTTCTGTTTTGAAATAATAGTTTAAATAAATAATAATAAATATTATAAGTTTTGAAGATAATTGAATAAATAAAAACCGCACATTACGTGAAAATGAACTTTACTAATTTAAAAATAACATTCATACCAACAGTGGTTATCCAGAAGCAACCTCCGTGTTCCTACATATTTCAAAAATTACCATCTTGGATGATTTTTTTCATTTCATATCATTAATTTTCGATTTAACATTTAAAGGAAAAAATCTCGTAAGATGGTACCTACCTAGTACATACCGAGAAAAATAATGTTGGTGTAGGTACCTACTTACGCGTTTTCTCAATAAATACTTAGCGAATTAGCAATAATTCAATAGAACGGTAGGTACCTACCGCGATTTTCTGCATTTAAATCATTCACATTTTTAACGCCAGTACCTACCTCGAGTTTATATTAACTGGCTGGAAAATTATGCATTGTTGATGATAGATCGATTTCAGAAAATGTCAGAAAAATTTCAATATTTGATGCAATATAGTGTAACATTTTAAATGGGAAGCTACACATGTTTTGATTTTAAAAGTTTCTTAAACTTGTATACCTTCTATTTAATCAAAAACATTTCGTGCAAAATGTTTGTTTTCGCCGCAATCTAAGTTCCCGCAAAGGGCCTTTAAAATGTCAATTTTTCTCCGCTATTTTCGAAAACGCCGTTAAAAAAATTCGAATAAATCCCTAGAAAAATCAGTTTTGTATGGGAAATCTCTTTACTAAACGGTTCGACGTTTTTTAACGGGTGAACCTGTCGGCGAGAAATATAACTGAGGTCGAATTTCTTCGTCGGTGAGAGATCTAATTGTAGTTTTCGCCGTTTGGGAGCGCTGTTGACCCTGCGTCATCTTTTTTATATGAAATCTGGTCTGACCCGCAGAGAACGCCGTCCGTGCCCCCTTTCGGGCCAAATTGATCTCTGCGGTCGGCGAAACTCGAGGAGCGGAGGTCGATTATCGCCTGCGGGTCGAGGCGGGCGACGGAAATCGAAAGGGCGTAAGCGTCTTTTTCGTTTTTAAGCGACAATACGCCGTAAGGTCTTGCGGATCGAGGGGGAAAAGAGTCGATTATCGGATCACCAAAACGCGTTTTTTTGGAACGGCCGTTTGTATAAAATCCCGGTCCACAAGCCTTGCTCGGCCAAATCGACCTCTGCGGTCGGTGAAACTCGACAGGCAGAGTGGTCGATTTTCGCCTGTACTCGGAGGATTAAAAAAAAAAGTGAGTTTTCCTGACCTACCCCAAAACCAAACAATACTATATATACTAGGTTTTGCCCGTTGCAGAAGCAACTGACGGGTTAAAGCACTGTGCGATTTGATGTGTGAACGTGGATGAAGCGAGGAGTGTGTGTTCAATAAATATTTGAAGAAAAAAACGATGTTTGAATGTAGACGAAGCGAGGTGTGTGCGCCATATAGAGGGCACAGGCAGTAGACTGCTCAATTTGGTACACCTACTATAGGGCCACTTCGGTCAACTGGTTCAAGGAGTTCAGTATGGGAATAAAAGTTATTTTTTTAATCCATTTTTTTTGGAATTTTTATAATATTGAAATTTTATGGATCTTAAATTTTTTTCAGATTTTAAAATGTTTTGGATTTTTAAATTTTTTGGATTTTTAAATTTTTTTCAATTTTTAAATTTTTTTGATTTTAATTTTTTTTGGATTTTTAAATTTTTTGAAATTTGAAATTTTTTTCGATTTTTAAATTTTTTGAATTTTAAAATTTTTTCGTTTTTAAAATTTTTTGGATTTTGAAATTTTTTGGATTTTAAAATTTTTTTCGATTTTAAAATTTTTTTGATTTTAAATTTTTTGGATTTTAAAATTTTGTGAACTTTAAAATTTTTTGGATATTGAAATTTTTTTCGATTTTGAAATTTTTTGGAATTTAAAATTTTTTCGATTTTAAAATTTTTTGGATTTTGAAATTTTTTGGATTTTAAAATTTTTTTCGATTTTAAAATTTTTTGGATTTTATTTTTTTTTAATTTTAAAATTTTTTGGATTTTAAAATTTTTTTGGATTTAAAATTTTATGAAATTTAAAATTTTTTGGATTTTTAAATTTTTTGTATTTTGAAATTAAAATTATTTTTAAATTGGTTATCAAAATAACGTAATATAATATTTTTATAATTAACGTAATATATTAATTATTTTTTGATTGATTAGTTTGTGTTATTTCTCATTAACACTAATTAACTTATAAAGTATAAGTTCTGGTGTAAAATCACCATTCAGAATTGAAACTTTGTTTGAAATGGCTTTGGCCGTGTTTACTTACCAGATCTGAGGTTCAATTTGGGAGGCGGGAATAGGAACCGTCGCCTCAGGAACCTTTATTGGATAACCAACACCTCTGCCATAGGTCACCCTAGATGATTCGCTACGTTTAGTGATTTAGCAGAGGTGCCCGGGTTCATGGGATGAGGTTTGTCTAGGTCTGATGATCAGGACACACTGATCCCCAGATTCCTATCCACCCTTTAATCCCTTTTCCTTCCCAGAACTCTCCTCTCCTTCGTTTCCCTAAAAGGCGAAGCGAGCAGGAGTGTGTTAAATTAAATATATGAAGAAAAAACAATATCTGAATGCGGATGAAGCGAGGAGTGAGCGCCTACAAAGGGAACAGGTAGTCGACCGCTCCCCCAAAGTTTCATCGCAATCGGATGAACGGTTTAGCAATGCATAATTTCATGATGCCAGAGCTCACTATTTTATACAAAAACCATCGCGGGCATTCATATATCAAATCCCCAAAGTTTCATCACAATCGGATGAACGGTTTAGCAATGCATAATTTCACGATGCCAGAGCTCACTATTCTATACAGAAAGAATCGACTGGATGCACACATCAAATCCCCAAGGTTTCATCGCAATCGAATATTTGACGGGTGTATGTGGATGAAGCGAGAAGCGCTTGTTGAATTAAATATACAAAGAAAAAACGATCTTTGAATGTGGATAAGGCGAGGAGTGTGTGCCTACAAAGGGCACAGGAAGTCGACCGCTCAATTCCATATACCTGCTCTCGGCCGATTCGGTCGCCCGGTTCAAGGTGTTCAGTACGGGCCTTCTCTCGCAAATCAGTACGGGCCTTCTCTCGCAAAAGGGGGCCGCGGAGATGCCTGCTCAGTTTTTCACTGCGCCATTCCGGTTGTGCAGGTCGATACGCGTAATTTGATACCCGTACGTATAATTTCCTGCTGCAAAGAAGACTTACCAACTCTTTCACTCATTCACTCTATGTATGAATGTATGTTTACAGTTCAGGTAGCAATTGAAAAGCTGAAGTGATAGCGTTGCCAACTCTACGTCTTTTTAGATCTAAGTATTTTAGGCCTTCCCTGTACACCTACGAACTTCAGTCGCAGAATCTACGTATTTTCTTTGAAATTGTACAAATTGAAAAAATTACACATCTCATTAGGCTGAAGAAGTATATTTTCAGTTACTTTAGGGAACGTACCCATACTACATGACCAACTTTTTGCAATTTTTAACCCCCCCCCCCCGGTGACCAAAATCCTAAGCAACCCGCCGCTCATTTGTATGGAGCGTGACATTTTGAAGACCCCCCCCTCCCTAAACGTGTCACGTAGTATGGGTACGTTCCCTTATTTAAAGACAGAGGCGCCCCTGTCTGCGGGACAAATTATGTGGTGCGTTGTGGTGTGGTGTGGTTTCATACTGCTAGAGTCCGTGCCACATAAGAAGTCCTGCAGATGAAAGTGCTCGACTATTTTCAGGATTATTTCCAACAAATCTTACCAAGTTAGACCGTGAATGGAGAACTCCAAGAAACACAAATCTTCCATTTCAAGAAAATCAGCAAATCAAAGCTGATGAGTTTTGATGTCATATTTCAAAAATAAGAAAAGGTGAAGTCTCAAATGTTTCTCTTACTGGTCCAGTTTATATAAAGAAGTAGGTATGTCTCTTTTGCTACCAGCAGCTCCCCAATACCAGTACCAATTATACCTACTCTCTTCATTACCGAGTTCCACCCACCAGACACACAGCACTCACACGACAACATTACAGTACAAAAGTTATTAACTTGCCTCAAAGCAGTGCGAATGTCGAGCATCTGTTTTCTGCGATTAATTTGACAAAAACTAACGTCAGAAACAGACTTTCTAATGAAATGCTTACTTTTCATAAAAAGTGGCTAAAAAACAAACAGCGAGCCTTCATTAATATTTTAATAAATATAATTTGACTGAAAATTGAGTATTTTAGTCTTAAACCATAATTTACAATACCAGAGATGAAAAGGGGTTAATACGCTAATATTGCAAGTACGAAGAACGGTTCAAATGCTGCCCGAGTTCTATCTCTTTAACCCGTAAGCTGCGGATCGCATGTATAGTCGTTTTTAATGTTATTTCGTTTTTGTAAATAATTATGTGTAAAAACGAAATTACTAAAGCTTTTGGTATAGGTATTTGTAAACAATGACAATGTAATATCTTATGACATTCAGGAGTTTCCTTAGAAATGAGTAAGTAAAAACACGTTTTTTATTCAGGAAAATACACCAGCCAAAATAATACTGCAGAATAATTCAGCAGCTTATGGATTAAATAAATTGTAAAACAAAATACAATATGTTTTATTCAGTTTCACGTACCCTAACTTCTTCATTTCACGAAAAAAAAAATATGTGGATCTATGAACTTTTCATATACAAATTTTACTAATACTACATAATTTTCTAATCTGGCCTACACCTTTTTCAAAATCCGAGTTGGCAACACTACAGGAATGATGTGTGAATCCATCCTTCCCGCTGCGATGAAAGGCAAAGGGTTGAGTCCTGGAGAGAACAAAGGTCTCCATCAACCAGTCTCCCAATTTCATAATCACTTTTGTTCTATTGTACTATTCATAAATATAACCAGTAAATATTTACATAATAGGGACACGCTTAACACTTACTTTTTATTTCAAAATACTCGGTATCATTTAGATCAGTGTTCGGCAAACTTATTAGCCAAATCTTTGCATTATAACGATTCAAAAAAAATTTGAGAGCAAATCTGTTTGATTTAGTCAAAGGATATTCAAATACAGAAGAGATATGCTATGGTGTCCGCGCAACTGTCGCCGGACTACGCGCTAATTAGCGTAGTTTTCATACAAAAAGAATTTGTTCATTTCGTTGATTTTTTGAAAATATGCATTAATATTGGTTAACAATATATTTTGAATAAGGAAAGAATTCGTTCGTTTAGTTTAACGTTCGTTTGGTTTATTTGTTAATTATTTGTTCTTTTAGTTTATTTGTTAATTGATAAACAATATCGGCGACACCCGGAAGCGCAGACCCACATAGTAAAAACAGCAGATAGCACATCTACTTATATTTCAATATCTTTGGATTTAGTAAACATTTATCATAATTTTAGGACTCCAGATACTAATATCTACAGCCTGTATGTCGGACGAATATCTACAGCTCATATGTTGAACTAACATCTACGAACTTCAGAGTGTTGACTAATATCTACAGAGAGTAGGTTGGATTAATCAGCTAAATGTGTCCAATAGTCCGATATTAGGGATTTTTACATACATACTTACATAAATTAAGTTTTTTAAACTGCATACGCTATATTACGTTATTCCAATATGCTATATATAATTGCAAATCCAACCTCTGCCAGTGCTGTAGATATGCGTCAACACTTTGGTTCTCATAGATATTCTTCAACAGTTTGAGCTGTAGATATTCGTCAACACTTTCCTTCTCATTGATATTAGTTAGATTTTTTTCAGTTTTTGGAATTCCTGTAGATATTAGTAGACGCCCCCTAATTTTAGTACTTCATTAAATTATGGGTACGCTGAATAAAACTTGATAATAAAATTTTATTCATTGATAACAAAATATTATGTTATTAAGGAATACATAAATTGTATTCCTTAATTACAAAAGCGTCATGCGGCTCCGGAGCCTCACTTTGCCGATCTCTGAATTTGATAATAATGTAAAAGTATTTAAATTTCCAGAAATGGAAAATAATGCATTTTAGTATTTATTTCATTTAAAAAACAGACTACTTATAAGTACTATAAATACATGAAGAAAAAAAAAACCTTTTAATAAGTTTTATTGTTTTAATTGTATTATTCAGCATAACGTAAAATAAAAAAAATTACACATTTTGAAGCAAACAAAAAGTCAGAAATCAAGATTTGTAAAATATTTATAATGCAAGAAAATTGATGAACATATTACTTATTTAATTTTATTTGAGGGAAATTAAATTACATTCAGACTTCTACAGCCGTACTCTCACGGAACATCGCCTTGCACCACAGTGGGAGGGATGGATTCATCCGTCTGACACTCCTGGACACACTGAACCTCATATTCTTACCCACCCTTCATACCTTTTACTTTTCAGAACTTCCTCTCTTTCCTGTCATGAAAAAACTCTCCACACAACGTCCCCCAAGATGATATAGGCCCTGAAGGGAGTTATTTTCCTCAGGGCCTCCTGCGTGGAGCTAATGTAAAAAAAAAGATAATATTTCTTATCTTTATTTACAAAAAATAAATTATATTCTTCAATTTTTCAAAATCAGGATTTGCTACAATATAATACAAATCTTTGTATAAAAAAAAAAACATTTAAAGTTATTAAAAAACATATTTCAAGATGGAAAACCCGCTGAATTTGAATGAAAATCCTGCAAATTTTTCTATTTTTATCTTAGAATTAAGTTTGTAGAGGAAATCATAGTATCAATTTCTGTGAATTAAATTTCAATAGCCTATTTCCTATATCGTCCGAACAATGAGTTTCCCAATTGTTCAGTATAGTGTCGAAACGTAGTACAAAGTCATGGAAAGAAAATGAATAGACGCCATAGAAATGTGGTGTTGGAGAAAAATGTTCAGGATTCCATGGTCTGCCAGACGCACAAATGTGTCCATTCTGGAAGAGCTAGACATCCACAAAAGGCTTTCAATTATTATTTATTTACGCCCGAGTGGGCTTTTACAATAAATAATATACAATCGTTAACGTTTCTAGATTGCTTATATAATTTGTGCATTTGTTTTTTATTGAAAATTAATTCTTTTGAAAACCATATGGGATAATGAGAAGCCTTAAAAATTAATTATAGGAACATAAGTTAAATAAAAACAATAAGTTCCTTGGAAGTGTTTAAGAATGAATAAAATTTTTGTGCTTGATCAGTTATATTGTTACCAGCCTAGCGATACCGTATTTTTTGTGAGATCGTTATTGGATAACGGACGTAATCTCCTGTCAGATTTGTATGATTTTTAAATCATATATTTTAGTTTAGATCGATTTACACATGAATTCCTGCAAGTAAGCATGATTATTTTCTCATTTAATGTACGTTGTACATAGAAAACGCAAATAACAGCCATAAAAATCACATTATTACGTGATTACGTCCGTTATCCAATAACGATCTCATAAAAAATAAGGAATCGCTAGGCAGTCTCTTAAAATGACCAATCTAAATGGTCAAAATAATCAACAATATTTGATTTTTCTATTTTTTTTTAAATTTATCTGCCTATAACGCATCTTTAAAATACTTTGGACACGTTGATCGCCAAACTGAGGACTCCAACTTGGAGAAACTCATAGTCACTGACAAAGTAGAAGGCAGAGGAAGGTCACCGCAGCGCTGAAGTGACCAAGTATCACTGGCGTCTCTGGTACGTCGATGTCCTTCGCTCTCCACATAGCGCAGGACTGCGGGGACCGGAAGAAAGAGCCTTATCCACCATGGAAATTGGAGTAGAGCACACGATCCTCAGCAATGAAGAATCTCCACGGGATATAATCAATATTGCGTCGGTACAGCCAGTCGATATCAGTGCAGCTTCGTATCGTAGTATCTTGAAACATAAATATTATTTAAATTCAGTAATTACACAACGAAGTTTGATTTTCAACTAAAATTCTTTATAACAAAATCAGTTATAATGACTTCGCTTATAGTGATTGACATGATTCCTAACACAGTTGATTTTAAGCATATAACACTTGCTTTCCTTGCGTCCAATACAACATCAGTCTTACAGCCAATGGATCAAGGAATAAACGGTCACTCAAAACTAATTTTAGAAAGAATCTTGTGCTTAAAATGTCACAAAGTACCATTTACAATTGTTTCAAACATGCAGGATTCAACCATGACGGTTTAACTGTTCAAACAGCAGAACATAACAGATGAAAATTTTAACAGATGTATTTGAAAATTATAAACGGTAATGCTTCTGGAAGTAACCAGTAGGTACATGGAGCGGGTCTGTACGGAAGATGTCAGCGTATTTACTTTAGAATTTTAGTATTATTTTAGAACAGATCACTCTATTATCAAAATGCTTTGTACATAAATATGACGTCTGCTTAGTATGATGCGTTTGTCATTCCCTTCATTTTGTCATTATGAAAATGTTTGTACCCACAAAGTTCAAAAAGTTATTGTAGGGATGTCAGCGTATTTACTTTAGAAAAATACCTAACCAAAATAAGGTTGTTTATTTTCTACAAAATGCTTTGTATGACGTCCGATCATTTGTCATTTTCCTTCGAAGTCATTATCTTCTGGATTGCCGTTTGTCACCCGGTGGCCGCAAGGTGACCGCGGCACTTTTGAAGGTTAAAACAATAGGAAATACATAATTACCTGGTAGATTGCTCTATTTTTTAAAGAAAATAATAAATAAATACCTTTTTAAAATGAATTCCTTTGATCAAGAGTCTTTTTTTTGTAAGCTTGCTTCGTTAAATATCTACGCACTTTGCGTTTTCGTGTCACTTTCACTTTCATCATACCAACATCTTAATTTATGGAATAAATATATATCCAATATCTCTGGGGGCATTTTCAAAATCTTTCCTGTAAGTAAATAAATTACGATTTAGATCATTTTCAAAATCTTTCCCGTAAGAAATGACGATTTAGGTTATATCATACGTCTGACGTGTTAGCTCATTTTCGAGCCAATCTGTCTATAAGTTGCATAAAATTTTAATAGTATTATTTCGGAGTATTATTTCATATATTATCCTACCTATTTGCAGCAGTCAGCAATTTAGTTCCGTCATGTCAATAAATGAACAAAGCCATGAGCGACAGCCCGCCATATTGTTTACGAAAATAAATAGTTGTCATTTTGAACTTTGTTGAACACCAAGTTCAGTGTTGCCGTTTCTAAAAAAAACCTATTTCAGAGGTAAAATAATCTTATGTTTAGTAAGAAGTTTTTCGTAAACTTTTAATTAAGAGTATAAGAAAGCAACGAAACATAAATATATTAACTTTGATGCTTTATTATTCATAACATTTTACAATATACCTGCGAATAGAATGAAAAAAACATGTTTTTGAAAAAATAACAACAAAAACACCCTAAAAATATAATTTTTTTAAACATTTTTTTTGCTGTTTTCAAACTTCATATGCACAATTCCATTAAAAATATATTTCCAAATAATAATATGATAGTAAAAATGAGTTGAAAAAAAAGAACAAACAATTTCACATGAGGTAAAAGAAATTCTACCACAACTTCAATAATTATTTTTTCTAGTGAGTGTTGGTATGTTTAGAGCAGTTAATTTAGGTATCCAATTAAATTTATATGAAATGTATTTTATATTTAAACGTCTCCATATTATTTATTGACAAAATTAACAATTTTAGTAAGAGACATTGTGAACACGTATTAAAATCAAAGAGACTACATTCCAAAATCAGCCATTCCAAAATCAAGCACCTGGCAACATTATATTAAGAAAGTCGCTGTATTGAGTCATGTTGAGTGCCCTTTTTTCGTGAATTGAAAATTTTTGTGTAAAATCAGACGACCCCGCCATTCGAACGGATAAAAATAGAACTACAACCGTATGCGATAGACATTTGATTTTTTCTAATGTGAACAATCCACACTCGTATTCCGCACCGCTAGATGTCTCCCGTAAAGTTTTGGCAAACGTATAAATTAAAATTAAAAATGTTTCCCGATCCAGAAAAAAAAACAAAAGCTCGTGCCGAAGACTTCGAAGGAGATTGAACCGTGAAGCCTTCCGAAATGCTGAACGCCAAGGTCCACTTTGGCTTGAGGATCGATGGCTGAAAATTCTCATACGATTTTAGTTACGCTGCCCGTTGACCGAAACTGACCTCTCAAAGTGTACGAATCTCGAGGAGCCGAAAGGTCGTTTTGGCGTGACGGGTTTGGCTTAATTTTTTCATACAAAAAAGAGTGAGTTTTCCTGACCTGCCCCAAAACTAAACAATACTATATATACTAGGTTTTGCCCGTTGCAGAAGCAACTGACGGGTTAAAACACTTTGCGATTTGCGTGTGAATGTGGATGAAGCGAGGAGGAGTGTGTGTTAAATTAAATATATGAAGAAACCTGAGGTTACATTGACTTTGCAACGCATGCCGGGTACCCGTTGTATATAATGTTATAATATAGTGCAGGCATTTGCAAGGCGCTTGCATAATAATGTAGTTTCCCTGAACTTGGAATGGAATACAGTTAAGTTGATCTCGAGGTTACAGTGATGTTGCAACGCATGCCGGGAACCCTTTGTATATAATGTTATAATATTAAACAGGCGTTTGCAAGGCGCTTGTATTATAATGTAGTTTCTCGGAACTTAGAATGGAACCATTACAGTTAAGTTGACCCCGAGATTACAGTGATGTTGCAACGCATGCCGGGTACCCTTTGTATATAATGTTATAATATAAAGCAGGCGTTTGCAAGGCGCTTGCATTATAATGTAGTTTCCCGGAACTTGGAATGGAACCATTACAGTTAAGTTGACCCCGAGATTACAGTGATGTTGCAACGCATGCCGGGTACCCGTTGTATATAATGTTATAATACATTGCATGCGTTTGCAAGGCGCTTGAATTATAATGTAGTTTCCCGGAACTTGGAATGGTACCATTACAGTTAAGTTGACCCCGAGGTTACAATGTTGTTGCAACGCATGCCGGGTACCCGTTGTATATAGTGTCATGTAGAAATACAAATCCCCAAAGTTGACCTTTATTGGATAACCAACACCTCTGCCATAGGTCACCTCAAGTGGTTCGCTACGTTTGGTGATTTAGTAGGGGTGCCCGGGTTTATGGGGTGAGGTCTGCCTAGGTCTTGGAGGCGAATGCCCAGGACACACTGAACCCCAGATTCCTACCCACCCCTTAAACCCTTTTCCTTTCCAAAACTCTCATCTCCTTCCTTTCCTAAAATAAATCCTCCACACAGCATCCCCAAAGATGACATAGGACCTGAGGGAAATTATTTTCCCCACGGCCTCCTGTGCGGAGCTCATGTAAAAAAAAATTAAATGCATATAAATTCACCTTTCCCAAAAAGCCAGAAAAAATTGAAAAAAACATGTTCTTAATATATTTTCCCTTTCTTAGTTCTGCACTCCTGGCATTTATCCTTTTAAAAATTCGTTTTATTCGAGTAAAAAAAGAACAGAAAAAATATTCTTTCATAGCGTACTCTACTCCCCCCCCCCCCTTCCTTCATCCCGCAAAACCCCCTCCCGGGTTCCCCTCCCCCTTCCCAGGTTACCCTCCCCCCTCCCTGGTTTTCATCCCCCCTCTTTTTTAACCAACACCTCTGCCATAGGTCACCCTAGGTGATTCGCTACGCTTAGTGATTTAGCAGGGGTGCCCGGGTTCATGGGATGAGGTGTGTCTAGGTCTGATGAACAGGACACACTGAAGCCCAGATTCCTACCCACCCCTTAAACCCTTTTCCTTCCCAGAACTCTTCTCTCCTTCGTTTCCCTAAAAGACGAAGCGAGCAGGCGTGTTAAATTAAATATATGAAGAAAAAATGATGTCTGAATGCGGATGAAGCGAGGAATGAGCGCCTACAAAGGGAACAGGTAGTCGACCGCTCCCCCAAAATTTCGTCGCAATCGGATGAACGGTTTAGCAATGCATAATTTCATGATACCAGAGCTCACTATTTGTAGTTGTATTGTAAGTACTAAGTAGGTACTTTGTTGTAATATTTCACCAAAACGACGCCATTATGTTGTTGAGCATAAAATAATTTTATAAAAACTTCTTTTCAGCACAAATAATTTTATTCAATATCATGTTTTATTTTTAAAGGAAAAAAGTCCCTGCAAGAAAGTACCTACCTAGAACAGCGTAATATATATATTTTTGTTATTTCACAATATCCAAATAGAACCACGCTTTATTCATAAATAATCTGCACATTTAAAAATAACATAACATAAAAATAATAAGGCTGGGTTGTTTAAAAAAAATAATTGACAATTTTACAAATTTTTAGAAAGTTCCGTAATTATTTCAGTTTTGTGATGTAACTGGCCTTTATTGAGAAAAAACAGAATTTGAGTAGAACCAACACAGAACGTGAAAATTAACTTTAAAAAAAAAAGATGAATTATTTAGTATCATCGAAACAACCTTACCTTAGTATTTATTGCATTAAAACCTAATTCGTTGTGTAGGTACCCATTCAGGTAGGTGTACCTGCGCATTTCCTTAGATTCCGGCAATCTTTGCTTTTTTCATCATATTTGCAATACTACCGAAGTAAGTAGGTACCTACCCCGAATGAAAAACGTGTTAATTTGAACTGGCCAGCAATAATTAAACTTCCGATGGAATCTGTGAGCACGTGTTTTGATGATTTTTTTTCGGAAAATTTCGAGTTTTGTCAGCTTCTCCTGACGTATTTTATATGAGAATCGTATGTTTTATTGGTGTTAAAAGTTGCGGAATCTATCCGGCTATCGTATTTTCAAAAAACATCTAGCCCGGAATCGGTTTTTCGGCGGTAATGTCGTTTTCCGAAAAACAACGACCGAAACCGCCGAGAGTTCCGTTTTGTTAGGCTAAAACTTTGACATTTGAGATCTGCGTCAACGGTCCTAGCATTTTCCTTTGTGAAATTAAGGGGTTTTTTCGTCATTTTTTTTTTTACCAACGCCATCTGTCGGCGGGAAATATGACCGAGCCGAATCGAGTGATTCGAGCAGAGCTTCTAGTTTTCACCGCCGATTCGTATAGAATAATAAATCCCTGTATATATTTCATTTTGTCATCAAAAATTTGCTTACAGTTTTCATTCCGAATTTGCTTCAACCGAAAGTGAACCTTGAGGTGGGTGAAACGTAAAGGGCGTACTGGTCGTTTTTGCGTCAACCAAAAAGTGCGCGGAAAAAGACCTTTCCCAAAACCAAACAATACTATATACTAGGTTTTGCCCGTTGCAGAAGCAACTGACGGGTTAAAACACTTTGCGATTTGCGTGTCAATGTGGATGAAGCGAGGAGGAGTGTGTGTTAAATTAATTATATGAAGAAACCTGAGGTTACAGTGACTTTGCAACGCATGCCGGGTACCCGTTGTATATAATGTTATAATATAGTGCAGGCATTTGCAAGGCGCTTGCATAATAATGTAGTTTCCCTGAACTTGGAATGGAATACAGTTAAGTTGATCCCGAGGTTACAGTGATGTTGCAACGCATGCCGGGAACCCTTTGTATATAATGTTATAATATAAAACAGGCGTTTGCAAGGCGCTTGCATTATAATGTAGTTTACCGGAACTTGGAATGGAACCATTACAGTTAAGTTGACCCCGAGATTACAGTGATGTTGCAACGCATGCCGGGTACCCGTTGTATATAATGTTATAATATAAAGCAGGCGTTTGCAAGGCGCTTGCATTATAATGTAGTTTCCCGGAACTTGGAATGGAACCATTACAGTTAAGTTGACCCCGAGATTACAGTGATGTTGCAACGCATGCCGGGTACCCGTTGTATATAATGTTATAATACATTGCATGCGTTTGCAAGGCGCTTGAATTATAATGTAGTTTCCCGGAACTTGGAATGGAACCATTACAGTTAAGTTGACCCCGAGGTTACAGCGATGTTGCAACGCATGCCGGGTACCCTTTGTATATAATGTTATAATATAAAGCAGGCGTTTGCAAGGCGCTTGTATTATAATGTAGTTTCCAGGAACTTGGAATGGAACCATTACAGTTAAGTTGACCCTGAGGTTACAGTGATCTTGCAACGCATGCCGGGTACCCTTTGTATATAATGTTATAATATAAAGCAGGCGTTTGTAAGGCTCTTGCATTATAATGTAGTTTTCCGGAACTTGGAATGGAACCATTACAGTTAAGTTGACCCCGAGATTACAGTAATGTTGCAACGCATGCCGGGTACCCGTTGTATATAATGTTATAATACAGTGCATGCGTTTGCAAGGCGCTTGAATTATAATGTAGTTTCCCGGAACTTGGAATGGAACCATTACAGTTAAGTTGACCCCGAGGTTACAGTGTTGTTGCAACGCATGCCAGGTACCCGTTGTATATAATGTAATGTAGAAATACAAATCCCCAAAGTTGTCCTTTATTGGATAACCAACTTCTCTGCCATAGGTCACCTCAAGTGGTTCGCTACGTTTGGTGATTTAGTAGGGGTGTCCGGGTTCATGGGGTGAGGTCTGTCTAGGTCTTGGAGGCGGATGTCCAGGACACACTGAACCCCAGATTCCTACCCACCCCTTAAACCCTTTTCCTTCCCAGAACTCTCATCTCCTTCCTTTCCTTAAAAAAAATCCTCCACACAGCATCCCCAAAGATGACATAGGACCTGAGGGAAATTATTTTCCCCACGGCCTCCTGTGCGGAGCTCATGTAAAAAAAAAAAATTAAATGCATATAAATTCACCTTTCCCAAAAAGCTAGAAATAATTGAAAAAAACATGTTCTTAATATATTTTCCCTTGCTTAGTTCTGCACTCCTGGTATTTATCCTTTTAAAATTTTGTTTTATTCGAGTAAAAAAAAGAACAGAAAAAATATTCTTTCATAGCGTACTCTACCCCCCCCCCTTCCTCCATCCCGCAAAACCCCTCCCGGGTTCCCCTCCCCCTTCCCAGATTACCCTCCCCCCTCCGTGGTTTTTTCCCCCCTCCCGCGCTCATTATTTCATTGCCGTTACATTTGGTTTTCAAACAGCTCGCGTGCCACCTATTGAAATATTTTTATGCAAATTTCGTAATGCCAGAGCTCACCAGCCAATAAACAAACATAACAAAAAAAAAATTATTCAATTTTGTGCAGTCTTTCGGAAGTTATACGCGTTCATACATTTCGACGATTGATTTTTATGCAAATTTCATAATGCCAGAGCTTACCAGTAGTTTTATAGAAACCTTGTCCTATCAGTAACGAAAACAATAAAAAAAGAATTTTCAGATTCGGTGCATTCGTTCGAAAGTTATACGCATATATACATTTCGGCAATTCATTTTTATACAAATTTCATTATGGCAGATCTCACCGGTATTTTTATGCAAAACCTTGTCCTAACAGTAACGAACCCACCAAAAAAACAATTATTCAATTCGATGCATCCGTTCGAAAGTTATGCGCGTGCAAACATTTCGGCAACCATTTTATACAAATTTCATAATGCCAGTGCTCACCAGAAGATCAATAAAAACCTTATCCTAACAATTACAAACACAAAACAAAAATAATTATCCAATTCGGTGCATGCATTCGAAAGTTATGGGCGTACTTGCATATCGGCGATTCATTTATAATACCTATATCAGTTTCTCAGGCACCTAACGATTTTATAGTTTTTCTTACAGTTAAATATTCCTCAGTCAATTTCTGCGCTCCTGGTAGGTACCCTGTAACGTTTATACAGAATGTGCAATGCAATTTTTCACAAAAATGGCGCTTTAATTTTATTTTTATAATTTTATAATATATCAGTTTCTCAGGTACCTACCGATTTTACAGTTTTTCATATAGTTAAACATACGTATGTATAAAGCCGCCGACAGGGCCTAGCAGCAGAAATCTGCCAAACAGAAGTATGTAGACACAATCGGAGACATGCCATCATCAAATTCTCAAAGATTCGTCGCAATGGGATGAACGGTTAACCGTGTATAATTTAATGAAGCTAAAACAACATATTATTATCTCGGTCAATTTCTGCGCTCCTGATACTTTGGATCCATTATTTTACAAAACCTAGGGTTTTTTTTCACAAAAATGGCGCTATAATTTTATTTTTATTATTTAGGAAAACAAATTTGGTCATCGGGATAAGCACCTCATTTTATTTGATTTTATTAAATTTTGTATTAAGTACCTACTTAGTATTTAAATGGTTAATAATATTTCATTTATATGGCAACACAACCGTTAAACTTTGTCTCAACCACCTCAAGCACAGCCTGAAAATCGAACACCTGCGCCCGTTTTAGAACATTTTACATACAAATTACGTCAGCTAAGGCTGTCAGGGCCTCGCTGAAAACTTGCGGTGGTTTTGAATAATGTTCCATGCTTAGTGTTGCAAGATTCGAGAAAATTTAATAAAGATTATTATTTACCCTCGTACGAATACAATCAATTTGAAACTTGTTCCATCAGTCGTTGAACAACAGCATTTTTTTCGCGCTAGGATCTGCGAACGTTCCAATTTAGATTTCGACACATTTTTGAATTTCTCCAAGGAAAAGCTGCGGTTGTAGATTCTGTCGATAGGCGTCTCCGTGTAAATTGTACCTATTTTTAAACATTAGTTTCAAAATATGACTTTTCCGTAGTTTTTTCGCAAATGTCAGTTTTCAATCGAATATTACAACGATGTTTTTGTGAAAAGTGATAATTGCGATGGTCAATTGACCTTTTAAAAAGTCTCGTTGACGTAATTTTACTAAATTTTGGCTTCCAAGCGTGATATTTTCTAAGAAATCACGTATGCCAGTCGGCCGGTGGGAAATCGAAAAATGAAGAATGACATTTAAAATTTATGTACCTAGCCAAATCAATTTTGTATGGGAGATTTTCGCTATATCTTTCTCAACTTTTGCGGGCATTTGAAAAGAGATAGATAGCTTCGAAGGAGAGTGAACCGTGGGGCCTTTGAAATTGAATCAACTTAGAGGTCAATTTGGCTTGCCAAATTTTATTTTACCAAACTGCAGCAAGCCAAAGTGACCCTTGTCGTTTCACCCACCCGAGGGGCAAAGTGGTCGCTTTTCCCCTCAAATCAAAAGTGAGCTTTTTCGTGACCTTTCCCTGACCTACCCCAAAACCAAACAATACTATATACTAGGTTTTGCCCGTTGCAGAAGCAACTGACGGGTTAAGACACTATGCGATTTGACGTGTGAACGTGGATGAAGCGAGGAGGAGTGTGTGTTAAATTAAATAAATGAAGAAACCTGAGTTCACAGTGACCTTGCAACGCATGCCGGGTACCCGTTGTATATAATGTTATGTAGTGCAGCGCTTGCATTAAAATGTAATTTCCCAGGAATTGGAATGGAACCGTTACAGTTAAGTTGACCATGAGGTTACAGTGACCTTGCAACGCATGCCGAGCAACCGTTGTATATCATTTTATATATTGCAGGCACTTTCTTTAAAATGTTATTTCCCGGGAATTGGAATGGAACCATTACAGTTAAGTTGACCCCGAGGTTACAGTGACCTTGCAACGCATGCCGGGAACCCGTTGTATATAATGTTATAATATAGTGCAGACGTTTGCAAGACGCTTGCATTATAATGTAGTTTCCCGGAACTTGGAATGGAACCGTTACAGTTAAGTTGACCCCGAGGTTACAGTGATCTTGCAACGCATGCCGGGTAACCGTTGTATATAATGTTATGTAGAAATAAAAATCCCCAAAGATGACCTTTATTGGATAACCAACACTCATGCCGTAGGTCACCCTAAGTGGTTCGCTACGTTTGGTGATTTAGTAGGGGTGCCCGGATTTATGGGGTGAGGTTTGTCTAGGTCTTGGAGGCGGATGACCAGGACACACTGAACCCCAGATTCCTACCCACCCCTTAAACCCTTTTCCTTCTCAGAACTCTCATCTCCTTCTTTGCCTTAAAAAACCCTCCATCCAGCATCTCCAAAGATGACATGACCGTGAGGGAAATTATTTCCCTCAGGGTCTCCTGTGTGGAGCTTTTTCCTCCCCCCCTCTCGCGCCTCATTAATTCATTCCCGGTACATTTAGTTTTCAAAAAGCGAGAAATGTGCACCTACTTCGGTCGCCCGGTTCATTATTGTATCCCGATTGATCATTATTGTATTCAGAAACCATCGCGGGAATGCACACATCAAATTCCAAAAGTCTCATCGCAATCGGATGAACCAACACCGCTGTCAAAGGTCACCTAAGTGGTTCGCTACGTTTGATGACTTAGCAGGGGTGCCCGGGTTCATGAGATGAGGTTTGTCTAGGTCTTGGTGGCGGATACGTTTGACCTACCACTGCATGGCGGGCTGGATTGGAGGAGACTGATTGAGGGAGGCTTTTTATCTCTCCAGCCAGATTCTCCCAACCCTTCGCCTCGCACCGCAGTGTGAGGAATAGATTCATACGTCCGTTACTCCTGGCCACACTGACCCCCAGATTCCTACCCACCCCTCATACCCTTTTCCTTCTTATATCTTCTTCTCCTTTCTTTCCCTCAAAAAACCCTCCACACAGCATCCTCAAAGATGACATAGGCCCCTAGGGAAATTGTTTTCCTCGGTGCCTCCTGTGTGGAACTAATGTAAAAAAAAAGTTTAGCAATGCATAATTTCATGATGCCAGAGCTCACTATTGTATATAGAAACCAATGAATGGTTCCAGGGGCGGCGATACCAATTCCACGTTGAATGATTATCATTAAAATACAAAATACAAAAAAAGCGGTATGTAAATTTAATTTTTTTTGAAAAAAATTATACCATTCCACTTCAAGCAATTTTATTATACATTTACAAAAAAATCATAAGCAATATCATCAGATTTTGAGTTGTTATGTGCATGTAGGTACCTGCATAGATTCTATGTAGAGGTACCTGCACATACGTAAAAAAAACATATGAAATATATTTAGGCTGGGTTTTTCAAAAAATTTATTTAAAAATCTTCAATTTTTCAAGTTAATTTTAACGTTCTGTGAAAGTTCTGTTCAAATTCTATTCAAGTTCCGTAATTATTTCTGTTTTGAAATAATAGTTTAAATAAATAATAATAAATATTATAAGTTTTGAAGATAATTGAATAAATAAAAACCGCACATTACGTGAAAATGAACTTTACTAATTTAAAAATAACATTCTTACCAACAGTGGTTATCCAGAAGCAACCTCCGTGTTCCTACATATTTCAAAAATTACCATCTTGGATGATTTTTTTCATTTCATATCTTTAATTTTCGATTTAACATTTAAAGGAAAGAATCTCGTAAGGGGGTACCTACATAGTACATACCGAGAAAAATAATAGTGGTGTAGGTAGGTACTTGCGCGTTTTCTCAATAAATACTTAGCGAATTAGCAATAATTCAATAGAACGGTAGGTACCTACCGCGATTTTCTGCATTTAAATCATTCACATTTTAAACGCCAGTACCTACCTCGAGTTTATATTAACTGGCTGGAAAATTATGCATTGTTGATGATAGATCGATTTCAGAAAATGTCAGAAAAATTTCAATATTTGATGCAATATAGTGTAACATTTTAAATGGGAAGCTACACATGTTTTTATTTTAAAAGTTTCTTAAACTTGTATACCTTCTATTTAATCAAAAACATTTAGTGCAAAATGTTTGTTTTCGCCGCAATCTAAGTTCCCGCAAAGGGCCTTTAAAATGTCAATTTTTCTCCGCTATTTTCGAAAACGCCGTTAAAAAAATTCGAATAAATCCCTAGAAAAATCAGTTTTGTATGGGAAATCTCTTTACAAAACGATTCGACGTTTTTTAACGGGTGAACCTGTCGGCAAGAAATATAACTGAGGTCGAATTTCTTCGTCGGTGAGAGATCTAATTGTAGTTTTCGCCGTTTGGGAGCGCTGTTGACCCTGCGTCATCTTTTTTATATGAAATCTGGTCTGACCCGCAGAGAACGCCGTCCGTGCCCCCTTTCGGGCCAAATTGATCTCTGCGGTCGGTGAAACTCGAGGAGCTGAGGTCGATTATCGCCTGCGGGTCGAGGCGGGCGACGGAAATCGAAAGGGCGTAAGCGTCTTTTTCGTTTTTAAGCGACAATACGCCGTGAGGTCTTGCGGATCGAGGGGGAAAAGAGTCGATTATCGGATCACCAAAACGCGTTTTTTTGGAACGGCCGTTTGTATGAAATCCCGGTCCACAAGCCTTGCTCGGCCAAATCGACCTCTGCGGTCGGTGAAACTCGACAGGCAGAGTGGTCGATTTTCGCCTGTACTCGGAGGATTAAAAAAAAAAGTGAGTTTTCCTGACCTACCCCAAAACCAAACAATACTATATATATATATGTTTCAGCGTATAAGTACAAAAAATCGACACTGTAAATAAAATAGTTTAATATCCATACCAACTTATTGCTAAAGGTATTTTTGAGGTCGATTTTAGGTTTTAACCACTCAAGTATTTTGCCATTGTGCAAGTTTTTTGTCTTAAACGAACTGTCAGATTTATAAAAACTTTGTGTTATTTCCGCTTCGCAATTAAAGCTCTATAAATGAAATATTTTTGAACGTAGGCGAATATTAAAAACTGTTTTTGAAAGGTTTTGAATCATCCTTTCAAATTGTATTATTACAAATAAATATTTACATTTTTAAATATTAAAATTTAAAATGCAAACATTAAAAAAATTGTAAAAATGACTCACGCGATGTTTTATGTGAAAACGGTACTAAAATCATTGTAAAAATTATTTTATAAAAAGAACACCTACTCTTTCGTATAAATATATAATAAACAATTTTGTCACTTCACTTTCTTACCATTTCATACAAGAATATTAAGGAAGTATCAGAAGCATTAGGAACAAAGTTCAATTGTTGAACTCCATCAAAAAGAATTTTAGAGAATGTCACACTACACATATAAATTTCTCCGGCTTAATTTAGATGGAAATTTTGACGCAGAGTCCGAAACGGACAGGACATCACGATTATTCACATATTTTTTTAGAACATTAACTTTTCTTGTACCTAATTTTTATGAGAATACCACACTAGAGTCCCAAATTTTCCAATTTTTTCCAAAGGCGGGTACGGGTACAGCCGCCACGGGGACTCTGCCATAGGTCACCCCTAGTGGTTCGCTACGTTTGATGGTTTAGCAGAGGTGTCCGGGTTCTTGAGGTGAGGTTTGTCCAGGTCTCGGAGGCCGATGCGTCTGCCCATCTGCCGTGTGGTGGGCAGGATCGAGAGAGACTGGTTAACATATGTCTTTTATTCTCTCCAGCCGAAATCTCTCGACCGATCGTCTTGCACCGCGGTTGTGTCCGTCACTTCTTGACACACTGACCCCCAGATTCCTACCTACCCCTCATACCTATCTCCCTCCCAGAACTTCCTCTACTTACTTTCCTTAAAAAAAACCTCTACACAGCATCCCCTAAGATAACATAGGCCCTGAGGGAAATTATTTTCCTCAGGGCCTCCTGTGTGGAGCTAATGTAAAACAAATAATAATAAAAATGCTCCCCACCGCCTGGAACCAGTGAGACAATGGGAACCCCAAACGGGTTATATTGTGAGGCTGAAGGTAGTGGGGAGGGAAAGCAAATATGCTAGAAAAAGGGGGAGGGGGAAGTTCCTGGCTATTCAGATCTAGGCACCAAATGTATTATAAATATTTAATACTATATTTAAAAAGATGCCAATGCATATAAAAAAAAAAACAATCAAACTGCACCACTGAACTAAAAAAAATTGTTAATAGATCAAGATTTTTTAAATATGTTTTTTTTTTCTAAACACATTAGTATCCTTTGAGAGTACAATAAAAATAGAATTAATAAAAGTAATCACATTCGAATAAAAAAATGGTGACCTAAATATGGACCACATAATTATTTGCCATTTTTGATCAGAAAGGATTTCGCAATAATTCAAAGGATCTTTACATGTTTTGCTACCTTCTATAAAAAAAATATAAACAACATTTCTTCGAAGGACTGTCAAGTAATTTTTTAAGGTCCGTCAAACTGTCAATCATAATAAAAAAATTCGAAATAACAGCGTTCTAATAAAAAATTAATCTCAAACTCTCTGGTGTGACGATCCCAGGCAAAACAAATTTCCGGACAATTAATTTCAGTGCAAATTATTTCCTCTAGAACAAATCGTGAACGAATGACCCAATCTCAATAAAAATGTTAATAGTATTTTTACAATCATCAATTGCAAAAAAAGTAAATCTCTCTGCGGTGAAATTAGAAGAAGTATGATTTTGGGTATGATTTTCTTTACACATCTGCCGTGACGATGAACACCGTAACGCTGTCCAAAACGTTGCTAAAGAAGGAGGTAGCCGAATACGGCATAACACCCCAAAAATAAATAACGATAAAAATATGATTTTGATTAAGGGTGAGAGCTTCTCATTATTGACCGATTTGTGGCTGAGTTGACAAATGTGTAGGGTTCCCATAACTGCCATCGTGGGTACAGCTTATTCCTATGTTAACTAAATCCTTTAGTATTCAACATTTTCCGCTAATAATTACAGTAGTAGAGGTAGAAGATTTAGATACCTCGGCAGTATTCTCACAGAGACTCTTGATCAAGATGTAGAGGTTAGGTGCAGAATTGAAGCAGCAAGAACTGCTTTCATTAAAATGAAATCCCTCTTCTGCAATGACAATATCAGTTTAAAATTAAGGCAGAGAATGCTAAAATGTTAAGTGTGGTCGGTCTTGCTGTATGGATGTGAAACATGGACCTTGAAAGTAAATACCATGAACAGATTAGAGTCTTTTGAAATGTGGCTCCACCGGAGAATGCTCAAGGTCCCATGGACCGATATGATCACCAACACAGAAACTCTTAGGCGGGCTAAAGCAGATAGAGATCTGCTTACTTTAATAAAAATCTGGAAAATTTCATATCTGGGTCATATACTTCGAGGGGAGAAGTATTTGCTCCATTTAATATTGAAAGGCAATATAGAGGGTCGTTGAGGGCCTGGTAGGAGACAAATGTCTTGGCTGCGAAATATACGAGAGTGGACCGGCATTAGAAGTGTAGAGGCATTAGACAGAGAGACCTTTTCAAGAGTGATCGCCAACGTCGGGAGGACCTGATAGGGCACACGAAGAGGGAAGAAGTAGAAGTTATTCAACTGTTGTCTGATTATTTGTACCTCGAGAATGTTTGCATTTCTTTATATATTTTTATTAAGTAGATAGGAAGAAGCGGGGTGAAAATGCCGTTTAATATGCATTAGCTAGGCAGTCAGTCAGTCGATTGGCACTTTAATAGTATTCCTAAAAGAATTCATAATCTGTCTGTTCGAAGGTGACGCCAATTTAATTTATTTAGGAAAAAAAAACTTTCTTCGATTCATGCTTCAAAAAGTTCGGCTGAAATTTTTGTTTGCGCCCGTACAATCGAACGTACGATTTTTGAATATGAATGAATAGTTTTATCCGTAGAAAGACTCGATTCTTTCAATAAAGGCATTCCGATACAATATTACATCGGTGATTCAATCCAATATTGTATGCCTGAAAGAAATGAGTTTTTGTGAGAATCGGAGTCCAGGCCATCGCCCAATGGGAAGGCCCCCCTACATCACACATGGAGAGTTACATCAAGCCTCCGGAGTGTACAAGTCCTTTTTTTCTTTTAAGAATGACAAACGTTCCCAGGTTACGAATAAACTGATAATATTTAAAAATCTCCTACTACCACCGCAGTAAGTGGAAAATGTTGCTCGTGTCGTGATGAGCCAGCCGAGGAATCGAACATGTGACACTCGGGTAAGACTCAAACGCGATGTGAACTTAACCACTGACCGGTCTAATATTAAATATGTTTACCATTTTATTTCATCGAAGTGAAGACTTCTTTAGCACCGTTGTGAGCTGATACTCGATGAAACGAAAAAGCGACACTAAAAAGAGACAAACACATACATCTACAGTAGTGGCTCTCAAACTCTTTTGGCCCACGGACCCCGTTTCAGACCTTGCGCGGACCCCCCCCGACTTTGTTCAGGGACCCCAACTCAATTTTAATTTTCCACGGACCCCCTGAATGATCCTGGGGATCCCTGGGGGTCCGTACGGATCACTTCGGGAACCACAGATCTACAGGATTTAGCCTGCGAGACAATGAGATAGAATAATTGGTCATCTCTTTGTGCGGTGCCTCGTACCCTCCCCACTCTTGTCTATTCTAGTTTTAGTTTCACTTCTACCGCGTGTGAACTGCACTCAATTTTTTATAGTGAAAACTTATTTAGCCCTGTTATGTTTTAAAACTCGATGAAACGAAAAAGCGACAGTGAGAAGAGACAAACACAGATTTATAGGATTTAGACTGCCAGAGAATGAGACAGAATAATCGGTCTCCTCTTTTGTGCGATGCTTTGAAGCCTTCCCACTCTTGTCCACTCTAGTTTTCTGAAAGTTACATTTCTACCGCGTTAGAACTGCACACTCGTAATTTTTTCATCGTATACCTTTTAAATTCAATTTTATGTAATAATATAATATAATTTTGTATACTTTTATATGGCAGACCGCTCTGTTCAACTGAAATAAAAAAAACTTGTTATTATTATCTGTAATATAAAAATGAATCGCTGAATGCGTTGCTAAGCGCATAACTTTCGAACGACTGCACCAAATTGGATAATTCTTTTTTTGTGTGTTCGTTATTGACAGGACAAGGTTTTTATAAAACTTCAGGTGAGCACTGGCATTATGAAATTTGTATAAAAAAATTGCTATTGGTGGCACGCGAGGAAGCGGCTATTGCTATGGACAGCGGGAGGGAGAGAGAGATGGGGGAGGGGAACTAGGGAGGGGGAGGGGAACCTGGGAGGGGAGAGGGGAACTCGGGAGCGGGGTTCGTGGGACGGGGGGAGGGTGGGGAGAGGGAAGGTGGAGGAATCAGAGTGGGAACGCGAGAGGGGAAGGGGACGCGGAAGAGGAAGTGGAGGTGGAAGGGAACTCGACGAATGGGAAAGGACACGCAGGGAGAAACAATTACTTTATTAAATGGCATAGCAATGCATGCCGGAAACCAGCTAGTAATCAATAATTTTCAAATATGGGGCTTAGAGTTTAATTGAATGGGCTTTAAAGTAAACGGATTGGTAATTCTGAGTAAATTTTCTATTTATTTTCCTAAAAGTACCTTTAAAGTAAGTTTTAAACCAAAATTGTGGCAGATGATTAATTTTATTTGATTCTTTAGGTACATACATAAATAATAGAGATTTTAACGTCAAGTTTTTCTTTCTCTATGGTTTGTCGAGGTTTTCTCATTAAACGTAGAGTCACGTTGCGGTTGGGAGATTATTCAACATGATAGATTGCCTTCTGACTGAGAGCTCGCACGAGAATGACGTCAAATAGACAGATAAAATAATGAACTTTCAGGTCGAAGCAAAGTAACCGACTCTTATTTGGAAAATGAAATATTATGTAGGTTAACAGATTTCACATCCATCTAATAACAAAGGGAGAAAGGGCCTTTGTTTTTGACGATATCTAGATGTACACCAAAAAATCATGGGTAAAATATACAAACTCGGTAGCCAGGTTTTTAAAATGATTTTTTAATAGTATATTTTTCATTTTCGTTAGTTGTTTTTGGGGTGTTATGCCGTGTTGCGCTACCTCCTTTAGCTAACTTTTTGGACAGCATTATAGTCTCCATCATTTGGGCAGACGCTGTCTGAAACGTTGGCTAAAGAAGGAAGTAGAGCAAAAACAACTAACGAAAACACTTTTGGCAGTGAAAATCTAAAATCATATTTATGTTTTTGATGTACACAAAATGTTTATCATCATAAAAAATGATAACACTTGATTTTTACGCCGCCAAGGACCGGACAAACCTCACCTTATGAAGCCGAGCACCCCTACTAAGTCACCAAACGCAGCGAACCACTTGGGGTGACCTAAGGCAGAGGTGTTGGTTATCCAATAAATGGTTTCCGGGGCGGCGGTGCCCGTACCCGTCCCCCAAATTGAAAATATCAATGAAAATGATTAATTTGTGTTATTTCAAAATCAATTATTTTTAAATTTTGTATATTTGTGGCACGTTCCAGAGTGGGAGATATTCTCAGGTATTCTTAATATCTACCTTCAGCATAGCAATTTTACCCAATTGGGGGCGCTATGCAAAAAAAAAACAAGATCAACAAGAGCCAACGAAAGTGTAAAGGATGTACCAAAATAATGTGGTAGGTACCAAATAAAGATTCCCGTGATCATTTATAAATATGTGTGAGCCTAGAAATTAAATTTTGATTACCTTTAACGTCTTTTGAATTTAACGCTTTTGTACTTATTCACCATTGTGTTTATTTCGTATTACATATTAGAAACATTTAGCAAAACGTAACTTCATTCCAAAATGTATTTTCATTAAAACGACGCATTTAATAGAAACGGCTTCTCACGGATTTATAAAAAACGTGTTTATTTTTAGAAGTCTGACAATTAATAATTTTTGGCTATCACGTCAAGACTTTCAAAAGGTTATTTTAAGGTACAACCCTTTGGCATTGAATGTATATCCTTTTCATGCTATCCTTCAGCAAGTTGAGCACGTTTATTTTCGGTTATGATTTACGTTGAAAAAGGTTCAATACAAATGGTCTTTGAACGTTTCCTTTCTCTAGCTGGGAACCCCAACTCACCGTGCAACTGAAAATATATCACTCCGTGGTACCATCGGAGAATTATCGACGACAAACGGTAGGGAAAATTGATGAAATATTACAGAAATTATACTTGCTAAGTCATCATGCTTTCAATGACACAATAGTTTTTGCTTAAAAACATATTAAGGTATTTTCAGAAATGAGGGATACTGTTAAAAATGTGTGGAATATTTTAACATTAAAAATGTTCGATTGCGCGCCAAACTTAAATGCCGACTGATATTGATACGATCCAATCTCGCGCAAGGACACTTTACTGACTTTACAATGACCGTCAGCGTAAAAGAATGTAAAACAGACGAGAGAGAAATGCGAGGACCTTAAATTCGCCTACTGCGACGATTTTTGTATCAAAGTCAGTTTGGCATTAAAGCTTGGCGCTTCCTATAACTCTAGTGGCTGCCAAGATGTTGAGCGGTATTATATCACAAATGCCTTCCACACATAATAACATCGTTATAGCGGCAAATCAAAAATGGCATATTTTAAATCGCTTTGGAATATTAATGAATCCACTAGCAGGTTTTTGCTGCTAGGCCCTACGGGCAACTTCTACATTTGGCTTCGCCCAACTCGTTTCAGTGTAGGTAACCATTTTATAAATCCGATAAATACTGGTTCCAAAAATAGCTCGTTCTTCGGATCCACTGTGATCCAGTGACAGCTAGTCACTGAGTTAAAGTAACCGTGAGAGGCATTGACGCCAATGTAATCTCTCCATATCCGGATAGATACTTAGATTCTATAAATCCGTAGTAGTTATACCTAGGGAAGAAACGTCCACAAGCGAGCTGCTGGCGGAAGTAGCGTCATCCTGTGACGAATTCTTGAATTATAAACCGAATTATAGCAGTAGCTTTGTGTGAAATTCCACGTACACAGATGTTATTTGTGGCGCGGCGCATATGGTTGGCGTCCGAGATGCACTCGTAGCTTGTTAATAATAACGTTCGATGCTATTATTATCGTAACTTTATTATTTTTTTCGATACTTAAAACGCCCTCCTTAAGCCACTTAAACTTTGATTTAAGTTAATCCAAAGCGGTCTAAAATAGATTTCGAACACGAGTAACTACTAATAAATCTTTCGAAGGGTAACCACAATCTTAAATCTTCTATTAAATATTCAGTATCGCAGGCCCTAATACTCAAGATCTATGAAGCAATTTTAAACCTCGTCCAGAATTTAGCAAAGGATTGAGTACCATCACTTTTAAGCATTATTTAGTTATACAAATAATTATACACTGATTGTATAAAAGAAAATACGAAGTTGATTTACTTTCAACAGTCAACCTATTGAGCCAGCATCGTTCATAAAAGTTGAATAATTTAATTTGAAGCGAGAACCCTCCCCAATAAAGACATTGAGTTAAGTATATCAGCCCGGTTTAAGTATCGTGTTTAAGGGGGTATTCTAGTCTAGATTTTTTTTTCATATTTCGATAATTTAGATATTCAAGAATATCTCCTTAAAAGGATTTTTCGAAATTCGAATTATTTTAAAAGTTATAGCCATTTTAGTGTCGTGGGTTTCGCGGCATTCGATCGGTTTATACGGTTCTAATTGACCGATTTTCTTGAAATTTGGCACGCATTTTTTTTATATATCCCAAAAAAATCTAAATTTTTAATTTTTACTGTTTTTAAAAATTCAGAGAAGCCAAAAAATAACTGAAAAATATTTTTTTTTGGAGTAGCCGCCATTTTTTTTTTAAATTTTGCCAGCCCTGCCCAGCCCACTCGGGCTAATTTTTTCGCTTTCGGAACCACTCATATAGGCCGCATAAAAATCCTTTTCTCACTATCATGAAACAAACGTTTATGAAACCAAATTTACCGACCGCAATTGTACTAACCGTAAGTGGGCATCACGTTTGGGTCCCACCCAGGCGTTCCGTTTTCGATTCCTCGGCTGGCTAAGTCCTCCTTCACGACTCAAGCAACAATTTTCGGTGTACTGTTGTGGTTGTAGGAGATTTTAAAATATTGTCGGGTTATTCATAACCCGGGAATGTTTGTCTTTCTTTTAAAAAAATGAAATTATAATGATAAATAAAAACTACTTTTTTTATTTTTCAAATGACCAGGAGGGTTAAAATCGTGACAAGATAGACACCTTCTTTTTTTTTCCCATTCAACAGCGTGTAATTTCGTGAAATATATATATATTTTTAAATTTTTTTGTGAATTCTTAAAATTTAAGTAAATAAATTATAAGAAAATGTATAGTTAAAATTTAACGTTTTTTTATCGACCGTTAAAAAACGCCCGAAATTCGGGCTTCTAGACTAGAATACCCCTGTAAGTCCGAATAAATCTGGCTTTCAAGAATCTGGGTTTTTGTACAGGACTAGCAGATTCTTCAATACTGACCAGCTGCTAACTCTGTATAAATCTCAAGTACCTACGCCTAACATTTGAATTTTAGAGTCACCCTTTAGGTTGGAGCCCTATATTACTTGGTAAACCTACTTGATTCTGTACAAAAAACCTACTTGATTCTATACAGGTCCGCCTGATTGACGATCCGTTGTTAACAGACCGATTGCCATTTCTAATGCACAGACGCAATGTGGGTATCCAGGATCTGTTCCATATGTATTTCATTGGGCTGATTTTAGTTTTACGCACTGTCGGCGCTGATGATCGAGATATATGAACTTCTAGGAAGCGTTTTTGAATGACGCGTAGCTATCAGCGCGCAAGGTAGTCAGCGCTGATGGCTACGCGGCTGTACGCGTTGAGCGTCGGCGCCGCGTAGCTGTCGGCGCTGACTGCTTTCAGTGAGCGTTCTAGTGTCAAGCGGAGCGGACGTCGTCAGCGTGTACAGTCATATTATTTTTTTGGGATAGGTAGTACAAAGCAGCAATAACTAAAACACTCCGCATTTTGATCTTCGTCCGTACAGTAAGGCGGTCAGTACGATACTGAAACGAGCCACGCTGAGCCTCAGCGCTGACGAACTACGCGCTGATCTATGAGCGCTGACTGTGAGCGTGAGACTAAATTCAGCCTTGGAGCCTGCTGTAAGGAGCTGGCAGCATTGATCACCGGTGTACGTGCATAAAACTCGACGGGCATGAGCGGGACACCCGTTTGTCGTTGTGTCGTTTCTTAGACTTTTTGTGTAAGTCGACTCGTATGTGAAACAGCTACCGGCTTCCAGGCCAGCATTAATAAATTCCTTTCTACAGCCCGTACCACAATCCGCCTCACAACGCCGCCCAACTGGGTGTAATTTGACACATAACAAGAAGAATAATGCCTCAAAAGTCTGCTTCATACATCATTACCATTGAAGAGGAATAAAGATAGAAGTGTGCTCGACATATTGTCAATTCCAACTTCTTCTTACGTTGAATTGATGAAAATTTATCACCTAAAATCTTTCATGAACATTCACGTTTCATTGGCCTGCTTGAGGGCCTAAAAGTTTCCCTCGAGTTAGAGTTTTCATCGTTGATTACAATGTAGTTTACTTTCTTTCTTCTGTTACGTTGTAGATTTTTTAAATAATGACAAAGCAATCCACAAAGCGCCAGAGTAGCGAATCGTAACTTTTTTAATGACCATTGGTTGGTATTTACACAACCAACCTAACTAACAAACTAAAAACCATAAAAATAAAACTTTTTGTTCTGGCAAATTGAAACAAATAAAACGGCACGCAACTGCACCTATAGAAAAGTTAAGACTAAACATTCTGACGTAGTATAATGTATTTGTAGAACGTTGAAAACCGCCAAATTAATAGAAAAGTGTAAAAAATTTTAATAGTTTGAATGTATTTCTTGATATATTAATATTATAATGATCAAAGACCTCGTTCTTCGGAACACGAACTGAGCAGTGAAGAAACACGCTTCGTTCCTAGCTTATTAACATCAGAATTTTATTTATTTCAATGAAAAATTAATCCTCCGGCAAATTATTTGGCTTACACATGTTAAAATTTTTTTTACATCTTGTAGAGTAGGTCACAAACATTTTAATTAAGCAAATGTAAAATTTAGTTCATAATTATGCAATCAAGAAATACACTCTAAGTCAAAGATGTAAAATAAAAGCATTTTTTCAAGAAACTGGTGAACGCGTAAATTATAAAACTGGTATGCTTACAGTCGAGTAAACTCAAGATTTTTGTAAAAAATATTTAAATTAAAAGCTCTTTTTAATAACACGGGTGTCGACACTGGTAAATGTGTCAATTATAAAGCTGGTGTGCTATATTTAACCCTTTTGTGTACACTAAGATTTTTTTTAAAATTGTAACGGAATAATTAAATAAAATGCACAATTTTAGGGGTAAACACAATTAGTCTTGAGTCTTTCCAAATTAGTAATTAGTCTTTCCAGTTTGGGAGGCGGGTAACCATTTATTGGATAACCAACACCTCTGCCATAAGTCACCCTAAGTGGTTCGCTACGTTTGGTGACTTAGCAGGGGTGCCAGGGTTCATGGGATGAGATTTGTCCAGGTCTTAGCGTCTGCCCACCTACTGCATGGCGGGCCGGATCAAGAGAGACTGGTTGAGGAAAGCTTTTTGACCTTTCCAGCCGGACTCTCGACCCATCGCCTTGCACCGCACTTGGGGGGATGGATTGTTATTCCTGGATACACTGAGCCCCAGATTCCTAACTTTTTCCTTCTCAGAACTTCCCATCCTTTCCTTCCTTAAAAAGACGCTCCTTACAGCAAGATGAAATAGGCCCTGAGGGAAATTATTTTGCACAGGGCCTCCTGTGTGGAACTAAAGTAAAAATGTCTTTATTTTGGGTACGATCAATCTGCAAGTATGACACGGTCCAATAATAGCAAGAAAGTAAAATAAAATTGTTGTCTCACCCGCTCATTTTACCTATTATTAAAAGGGTTACAACGAGTGTATTTACTCTAGGTTAGCTCAAATCACTTCAGAATGCCAGAGATTGAACTAAAGTTGCGCGGTAAACACCGGAAAGTTACTTAACTTTCTAGAGTTAACACATGACCTTATATCGGTCATCCCAGCTGTGACAACCCTTACAGGGATCACATCTGAAGAGCGATTCTACATCTTTTGTGGGTTTGTTATGAGATAACGGACGTGATCTTCTATCAGATTCTTATCATTTTCTATGGTTGTTATTTGCTTTTCCTATGTACAACGTACATTAAATGAATGATGTCACAAAAAAGAAAAAGTCAGTTTTTTTTTTCAAAAAGCAACGTTTCGCGAGGATGAAACAAAGACTGTCTTCTACTCAAGAACGTACTTATTACCTACTCTTACTTTTACTTACTTACACAGGGATTCCTAAAAATTTACGTTATCCTTTGGAAGGCTGATATCAACTTGTGGCAGTTCAGAAAATCATAATAGGTCGTTATTTAAATTCCCTTAAAATTTAAAATTCAGCACTTTTATGAAAATCGATACCAGCAGATCGATTCTATATCTTTTGTGGGATCGTTATCGAAATAACGGATGTGATCTGTCTGATTTGTGTGATTTATTTGCTTTTTCTGTGTACAACGTAAATGAAATGAATAAATAATCATGCATACTTACATAAATTCGCGTTTTAAACGATCTAAACTGAATTATGTTACAGTAAATATGTAAAAATCACACAAATCTGACAGGAGATCACGTCCGTTATCTCATAACGATCCCACAAAAGATATAGAATCGCTATAGAAAATTAACCAATAGCACCTCTCGCTCTTATTAGTAAGAGACGAAGCGATTAAGCATTGAGATCGAAGAACTAGTCAATATATACGATTGAAATTTTGTATGCAAATTAGGTGCTTTATTACAATACCGTTTTTTAATAACACGCGATGTTGAAACCGGTGAAGCTGGTGTGCTTTATATATACCCCTTTCTAGAATTAAAAAGATTTGCTTAAAATCAGCTCAGCTCAAGATATTTTACAAAGTTTTTGTTACTATCCTAGTAGTCGTACTACTGCGGTTAACGGTGGTCGATATGCGGTATTTACAAATGAAGATATAGGGACCGACTTCGGGTAAACGTCTATATTAATTATTAACTTTGTTTCTTGGTTACCGTAGAAAATGGAGAGGGAATTCCCAAGCTCGACTAGTTAAGGTACCCACTGCTGCTCGACTAAGGTACTCACATTGTGGATTGTGTTAGTAAGTTGGAACATCAATATCAATGCACACTTGGCTCGTATTCGGAGTATCGTGCAAAGCCGCCATATTCCTTCACTTTATGGTAGAATGGTGTATTGTCTACCAACGAGCAGAGGCAGTCCGTTTTCGTTATTTATGTGCAATGGCACTGCCGCAAATTCGAGGAAACATTAGAAATACATAAGGAGTGAAATAGAAAAAAAAGTGTAATAAATAGGTTAGTAACAACGAGAGACTATATACTACATACCACGCCAAACATCGAAATACGAACTTATGGTCCACTCAAGAAGGATTCCCGCGTATCATTTAAACCTTACTGTAATATCCCGTACTAGACTCTCATGCATGCTAGAGTGTTGTGCATATTTCGAAATGCCCAAAATGTGACGTCACTTGACGTGTTCTCATTGTGAACACTCTTTGAAGTAACTGAAACCGTGAAACAAGGGAGATAGATTACAATCATAAACGGTCTTTTTACGTTCCGATTTAACCGTTAGCGGAATTGTGGCATCTTAGTGAACACAATATAAAATAATTATTTCATAGAATAGCAGTGAGCTAGCTTTTACAAATAGCACATATATATTGAAGTATCTAATACTGCCATACATTTTCCGCTGCAAAAAACTTAATTAACCCTTGACAACACTTAGTAGACAACAACAGTAGAGTCCCCCACCAAGCAGGTTATCGCAAATATTTCTTTTAATAGAAGCCTTACGCCTTGCGGTTTTGTGTATTCCTAGTATCGCCCGAGAGGTCGATACTAAGAATTTTGCCAGGAATGACTTGGGACCTAGGACCTAGGACACCTGGAAGTGGAATTTATTTTTCTTACGTAATTACACATGAGTGTAATTACGTAAGAAAAATAAATTGATTACATTTTTATGGTGACACGGAAAATGATAGCCTGGATAATGCATTTTATGACAAAATCAGGTACAAATGGGAAAAAACACCGCCATTGCGGTCACGAGTTCGAGTGCATAACATTACTGTGCATTTGCCTGGCCTAAAAGGTCCTGCTCGATCGAAAAATGAGATGACTCTGCTTGAAATTCTTATAAATGTCACATGTTTGTGTAAAAAATGTAATAAACTAGTTTTCTTTAATTTATTGTATGTTTTTCATTAATTTCAAATAAATAAATACTTAAAAAGTGTTTATTTCTATTTTTATGAAGCATAAATTTATGGGGGACCTAGGTCCCCCACAAGTGAATTTGTGTAGGCTGAAAATAGCGAGTGTTGCTAAAGGTTCATATTGCATATCGTACATCATATTTACCGACATTTTTAAAGCAGTGCTTGCAGGGCTTGAACGTAGAGTATCTGAAAATCGAATCGTTAGTAGTTCAACCGAATTATTATTATTCTTCTACCGGGTCGTGGGAAGAGGATCGCTTCCAATTTCCTCCCAATCGGCAGCAAGACCGATCGTGTGTAGGCAAGTCTACCAAAACCCCAATTTATCGTCATCTCTCGACGGGAGCGTTCCCTGCGGTTCTTATCGTACTATAAACATGCTATTAGATATGTTTCTCACCAGATTTGCGAATGAATACATAATTTTTTGCTGTGTAAATTTATTTTTATTAATTTATTAAAAAAAAGAATTGGGTATTTCGTAATAAAATAGCGAGGCCTACATCTCTACATATTATAAATTAAAGTTCTCCGCCGCGTCTGTCTGTCAGTCTATACGCGATAAACTCAAAAAGGACTGAACGGATTTTCATGCGGTTTTCACCAATAGATAGAGTGATTCATGAGGAAGGTTTAAATATATAATTTATCAAGGTTTTGTGTAAAGTTGGTTGAAATATATCATATATAAAGGAGAATCTCTGTATGTGGTGGATGAGCGGGCCTGCAAGCGGGTGGTGTCGCTTTGATTTGTATGCAAATCTACGGTTTTATGTCGAGGCTGATGAAATTTTGCACATATGACCTTCAAAACAAGAGGAAGGTCACGTCTACATTTGATTTCGAAAACACTGTGAAAAGTCCGGAAAAATGTTATATTGGAATACTACCCCGTGGTTAAAGGGTAAGACTCCTGACTACAAAGCCGCAGATCACGGGTTTAAATCCCGGCGAGTGCAAGTAAATTTGATTTAATTAATTTGCGTTGTTTCACAATTAGTTCATTGAAAATAATATTCATTAAATATAATCGAACAGAATACGTTAACGTCTGCGTTGTTGAATTTCAGAACCCAGCTTCGAGCGCATGTCTGACTCCATGCCATATGCACCGCGCCACAAATAACACCTGTGTACGTGGAATTTCACACAAAGCTACTGTTACAATTCGGTTTCGAATTTAGGAATTCGTCACAAGATGTCGCTGCTTCCGTTAGCAGGTCGGATGGAGACGTCTCTCCCCTAGGTATAACTGCTACGAATTTGTGAATATGTAGTATTTCACCAGATATGGAAAGATTGACGGTTATACATGTTGTATCAAGCGGCAATATATTACAAATGATGACATTGCTCTGTCTTGGTTACTTTGTCCCGGTGACTAGCTACAATGGATAACAGTGGATCATTAACGGGCTATTTTTGGAACCAGTTCCTATTTGATTTATTAAATGGTAACCAACACTAACTGCCCTTATAATTTATGTACTGTGTCGTCCTTCCAAACAGGTGCTTGTGGGATACGCTGGTTACAACCACCCAGCGCTTGCCTCCTCGTGGACTTTCACCAACCTGTCCAATTGTCTTGTTAATATTTTGTCATACTAACACATACTGTATCTTGAGTTTCCCGCTAAGCATTTGCATACTGCTTACTAACGTATGCAGGGACATTGGAGGTCTAAATTCGTTTCTAAACTAAATGTAGCTTCGTTCTTTCAAAAAAATTAGAGCCCTTGCGATAGCCTTGAAGGAGTAACCATCTGTTACTTATACCAGGGCGGGTAAGTGGTGGATCACCTCCAATAGGCGAAGCCGAACCAAAAACCGCCCGTAAGGTCAAGCAGTAAAAACCTGCGGAGTGGATTTTTAACAGCTAGTATAAAATAATTGTCTTTAAAAAATAATGATCTTTTTCGTTTATCCAGTACTCGTATAAAGAAATATTGCTGTTTTACATATCTGCCAGTTTTTAAGTACTCTTCGTTGCGAACGTATCTCATAAAGACTACTTAGAATTTTGCATTTCCTGCTTTACAGCTTTCCTGTTTTAAAGCGTGTTAATAAATTTTAAACTGGGATACAAGCGCCAAAAAACTTTCGCAGAAAATAATTTGGCAAATGAATTCCCAGAGAAACGTGCATTTTCGTTGATACACCTGGAGGTAAATTAATTTAGTGGCAATAATTACCTTTATTTAATACAAATAAAAAAATATCTATATTTTTCATAACAAAACGTTATATGGCTATCAGGACGACGTATGTATGATAATCAATATATTTTTTATATCCTGATGATAGAACCTTATAATATATATTAAAGTAAAGTAGTTTAAATAAAGATTATTATTATTTTCGTCTAATTAAAATGATGCCACAAAGTGAATTTGCAATTGTTATTAAAAAAGTAAATTAATTTATTTATCTGTATTAATTAAATAAATCTTAATACCATTACCTTTCCTCTATGAATCAAATACTTTGAAAAAATACGGTTGATTAAATTAATTGTTTAAATTAATTCTTTAAATTAATCATTATAATTAATTCTATAAATTACTTATTTAAATTAATTGGTTAATTAATACAAATTGGTAAATAAAAAAATTAATTAACCAACTTAACTAATTAATTTAATCACCTATATTTTTTCAAAGTATTTGATTTATGGGGCAAAGGTAATTGTTTTTTTTTTTAAATAATCAGTTTACTGTATGTTAATGCACTGTAACTATTTTTGTTATATATCTATTTAAATTATATATTTACTTTTATTTTATGCAAAAATTTTCCGTTAAAAACATAAGGGGGCATACATTAATTATGTGAGCAGTTTTTCTTCCAATGTAGACCCCCCTCCTTGGTGAGATAAATTTGGGCCACTTTGTATATTCTTTTCAAGTAACGTGAGATTTTGCTGGACCCCCTCCCACCTTTAAGCTCACGTAATTAACTGAGTTTTATTAAATATTAAATTCTATTTCGTAACGACTCACAAACATCTTATTATTACCCACACCAAAAAATTAGACGCATTAAGTTGTCTACGGAAAGAGATTTCGGAGTCAATGGGAAGGGATGCCAAACTGAATTAGATGATTAACAGAGAAGAAATGAAGAGCCGATAAAACCATTAATAATTTAGAAAATCTACTTTTCTAAAGAAGAATGGTTTAAAGTTCGTTCTATTTCATCACATGAGTACTCGCCTCTTTCAAGTCTAAACCTCCAAGCAATTTCTCGCATGAAACGATTTTGCAGGGATTTGATATGATGAATGTGGATAGCATGGAAAGGAGACTCTAAAAGAATAGCAACACTATCTTATTATTATTTAAGATGAAGGCGAACTTGGGGCAAATCAACGCAACGTAAAGAGTTTTTAATGCATTTAAAGACAATGAAGCCTAGTATGATTTAAACGATATTATTAATATGGCCTCGCAAAGAAAGCATGCATTATAAAGTGACACCGAGGTCCTTAATATACCTATCAGTAGATAGACAAACACTATTAAGAGCGTTTAACCAGCCAGCGGACGAAAATCCACATTTCGTCGAAAGTTGTTCTTACGATCGTGCAGGGCGGTTACAATGAGAAAGATTAATTATTCTCCGTACCAGCTTTTTAAAATTATAACTCAATATCGAATTTATTTCAATTCAAATTAGCTTTAATTTATACCTTCATCCAAAAATGCTGAAAGGCGTGATGATAAAACTATAAAAATAATGTACTTTTTGTAGTTATTTTTTGATTATAAGTATTTATCATTTTTCAATAATGTCTAAATTTAATAAGAATGTTAAAAAAATCTGAAATATTATTAGTTTGTAAGTGCGCAAATAAATACACAAACGGACCAATTTTCGCCAAGAAACACATGTACGTACATATTTTTTAATGATTTTATTGAAACTAAAATTAAAATTCTAAAACATACGTTTGCTAGATAATGTATTGATTTATTTTACTGCATGATTTTATTATTTGAAATGGTTGTGGTATAATACAAAATTTTTTTTTAAAAATTGAACAAATCTGCCAACGACCTATGGAATAACCTTATTATACTAAAAATTAATAAAAATTCTCAAAATTTATTACATACGAATGCTAGATAAAAGAACAATCTTTCGAAATCCATTTATAATTTTTTGTGGAAAAGATTCAATACGTCTAAAAACTTTTTTGAAAATGACGTATTTCCGGTTTTCTCTGGTAATCTCTTAAGTTTAATATCAAACGAATCGATTTATAAACTCAACAAAACGATAAAAAATGTGTATTTGTATTACATAAGGAGACAGATACAACGAGAGTATATTAATGCTTGACCTTGACTGTAAGATAAAGATTCGCTTACCGGAATCGTGAACTTATTTTAAGTTACGAGCAGTCGATTCAAAATTTGTACAGGTTTTCTTTAGACACGTGCTCGAATTATGGCATTAGAAACGATATTAAATAAATGATTCACGATCAGCGGGCATATTATTTATAGGTTGCTCAAAATAGCGTCGAAGTAATTTATACTCGAGCCATACGGGAGTGTTTAAATGCAAAGCAATAATATGAATTTATAATTTCATTTCATCTTCATCGTTAAATAAACGTACATCACCTCGTAAACACGTCTCTGATGCACTAAATCTGTCAGACGGAACAGTGATGCATGTCCTCTGGTGGAATGCAAACCCTCTTCAGTCTGGTAGATATAGGTTTAGGTATGGGTCCAGTAACATGAAAGCTGATGCTAATCTTGATTGGCAAAGCAGCTAGCTACGAAGAGCTTTAGTATTCTACGACGTAGACTGACAGATTTAAATCTGCTTTCACTGCGTCAATTCATCAGGCTAATCAAAGGTAAAGTGTAGCGACATATCGCATCAAAGGAATCATTAGTTTCTGGATGTTGTTAATGACATTAATAAAGTGTGGACAGTTTTAATAGCTTCTAATAAAGAACAATTTAATAGATAATATAGTGTTAGTCTAAAAATGGAGATAATTTTGTGATCATTTCTCATACAATCCATTTTTTGAATCGTGGAGTTTACCCGTGTGTGTTGGTAATCTCAATACAAACAACATGGAATCGATCTTCATTTTTTACAGTTCAAAACTCTATAAATGATGATACCAAATATGTTTCAAAAAGAAATTCTCGCTTTGTTTTAGAAATTCAAAATGAAAAACGCTAAACAAATGTTGTTTCGCCAAAGTCCACCGATTGCGAGTTTTAGCGCATGAGGGTCCTTCAAAAAGTAATGCCTCCTATTTGGTTCTACTTAAATAAAGTTAGTTAAGTGAAAATTTTGAATTTGGTGCTATTCCTCAAACCATCTTCTAAAATCTGCTAAAGTAGTAAGCTTTTTCGTGTCAACTGCTGAAAGCACTGCAGTCGCTTGGAAAGTGATCGACATCAATGTTCGTATTAGACAGCGTGCTGTGATTGATTCTTGACTGTAGAAGGTGAAACGCCCATTCGCATTCATGAAAGACTGAAAAATGTGTACCATGATGCAACAGTGGATGTCAGCACTTCTAGACGATGGGTTCGTTGCTGTAACGAAGCTGAAGAACAAACACCGCTGGTTGACGAAAACCGGAGCTGTAGGACGTTGATTGCAGTGACTGGATGCAACATTAAAAGAGCTAATGACATCATTCGTGGTGATCCCAGAAAACTACAGATGTTGCATTCTCTCCCTCAGCAAAGGCAGAGTGATGAAGAATATTCGTCAACTGATTATTCCGGAGACCAGAGACGACAAAATATGGGTTCATTTTTTTTAATCTGAATCGAACAGGCAGTCAATAGAATGGCATCACACAAACTCACCAAGGATAAAAAAAATCAAAACTGTGTGATCGGCGGGGAATGTTATTGCGATGGTATTCTGGATGTGATCGTGCTATTTACAACACTGTGATACACGCCCTTGTTAAAAGATGGACCAAAGCTATTGAAAAGTAACAAATAAATCGTCGGTATTGTGATTTTCAACCCATGTAGTTGCATTTTTTTTATTTCTTGACAATTGAAGGAGAAAAAAATAGGAGGCATTACTTTTTGACTAACTCTATCTAGTACATGTACTTTTAATACATTTTACTTTTGATCGGTATTTCTTGGGAGCTCTTCACCGCTCTATACAACTGTAATAAATTCTTTCAGAAGGAAGGCTTTCTAAAACACTTTTGCATATTTTGAATCTCACTTTTTAATATAATTTAAGAATGTATTTAATACATTGTTTCTCCCTGAATCACCTTTCCCGTGCGTCCCCGTTTCCATCCCGCGTCCCCTTCCTACCTAGTTTTATAAATTATAGCTTTTATGTTATTCTGATATACTCGTATGAGCTAAATTATTGTAAAGTTTCATTAAAATCCATTCAGTAGTTTTTGCGTGAAAGTATAACAAACACACATACATCTATACATACTTTCGCTTTATAATATTAGTAAGATAAGATATGTAGTCCAACCATATTTTTTTAAATGCCTATTTTATAATTCGTTTTAATGATAGTTTTGATTTTTGTTATGGTTTGTACGCGTTTTTTAATTATTGTTTTAATTTTTCTGTCTTCAAAGTAAATATTAAGTCTAACATAGCCAATACACGACTACCATGATGAGAGCATGAGTCTAGTATGGTGGTCGTGAAAATGCAAATGAGTCGTGTATCGTGAAATTTATGTGAAATAATAAAAATAAAACAAAATAAAGTATGTATAAGATAAGCAATTTCCTTGGGTTAAAGATTTAAGGTAATATACATAGATCTTAGAGAGACATTTTGTGAAAATGTTGTTAGACGAAAGAAATTCCTCAGAACCATTAAAAAATCCAATTTTGACCCCAGAGTAAAAACGATGTCACTTTTAAAGAAAAGGCAGTAAGTATTACCGTTGTTCAGCCACGGGGACCCAGATAAATCAGCACAGAAAAAAAATGGAATGGTTTACAAACATAATAAAGGCACTAACGGTTACGACATTATTGTTTTCTTGTGGAGAAATAGCGTTTTTCACCACGAACAACTTTTGCAACTTGGGACCGTAATAATACTAAATACCACTGGTGAGAATTTACTCTAGAAATTTTAAATTGCTAACTCTGCGATAAGAGAAATATTGTATTAAATACCTCAATACAGGCTGCTAGCCTAGTGAGGTTAATATTTTTGTAAAAAAAAAGAACACATGTATGGTGAGAAATTATAAATAAATAAATTGTGTATATTTTATTATAGTCTAGTTGCTTCAGGTAGTATCAGTATAGAATCAGGCACGCGATGAACTGCTTTGAATGATCTATAGACGGTGCCTCTATATGTATTATATTAACCCAGAGTTAAAAGATATTTATTAACGTTCCTTTCTCTTGTAGAAAAGGCTACCCAGATTAGGAAGATGTAAAACTGCCTTTAATTGATTAAATCTCTACGCAGCGCTTTGCAAATTTCAACTTCGACCATTTATGTTTTACAAATCGTCTTTGGTAAAAGTAGCAACGGTTTTGTACATGAATTACCTAAGTTCTATTTTCTCTTATAAATATAGTATCGGCTTTTTTTAATTTTTTCATTAACTCAACACAGGAGGCCTTAGGTAAATAATTTCCTTCGGGGCGTTTGTCATATTTGGAGATGCTGCGTGGAGGGTATTTTTCAGGAGAGGAAGGAGTGAACTATAGAAGGAAGGAAACACAGAGGCCCGCAAATCGTTCCGCAACCGAGTGGTGAACTTAAGAACGAGTCGTAGAAGCGACCCGTTGTTATGTGACAAATGTCAATTTTGGGCGCGCATTTAGCATGTTTCCAGACTTTGCACCGGTGCCGAAGGGATCAATGATTCTAATTTCTCAGAACATCTTCCATTGTAATACCGGAAGAACAAGGACAGCATGCCTACCTGACTCCTTTGTTCTAAATACTGCAATGCGCTTGTTAAGACAAGGGAATCTATCAAACGGACCGCCGTTTCTGCACAGAGTCAAGGGTTTTTTCAGGTATTTTGCGGCTCCAGACCAGAGGGGGCTGCCAAATTCAATCAAAGCAAACACGATATGTACAAGGTCAGCAGTAGTACGCTATTAAAATATCTATGGGCCTTGTACAGTAGGCCCAACATCTAAAAGGCTAACGTAACTTTGGCTTCGATGGAGCCCCCGCGCTTAAGCTAGTCACTTACAGTTACACCAAGCATATCAATAAAAGGCCCGTTCGGAAGATTGCTTCTGTTGAATGAGACTAGATTGTCTTTTCGATCCCTTTTAGTCATAACTATTATCATGAATAAGAAGTACTCGAAAACAAAGTAATACCTCATTAGTAATTCAAGACGTTATGCTAAGAGAATGCAGAACAAAATGCAGATTTCAAGATTTAATAGTCTAGAATCCCCCCTTATTTGAAATATTGAAGATTATCTTTTGTAGAGATCTTGGAAAGAAAATAACCATCCAATTAAAGTTCGAAGTCTTGTACCCACGACAACTACCTACTGGAATTCCGTGGCATTATAGCATCGTAGCAACGGATTGCTACTTAATAAAGAAAATAAAAATACTTTTCTTCCTACGTCAGTAGTACCAATCACGATAAGATCAAGAACCTTGTAGAGGATTACAGCCTCTGTGATCGAGAGGTTAGGAAGGACCTGCGCAAATAAATTTTATTAGTTATTTTTTTTTTTATTAAGACAAAGTAATACAATACGACAGGAAAAATAAAAATATTTTATAGAAAAAAAATCCCATTAAACTACTTTTAAGTAGTTTGTCAATGGGTGCTTTTACTTTAAAGATACAAACAAACTTATTTTAATTTATTATGCAGTTAGAATTTTTTGTTTTAGAGTCTAATACAAATTATTAAAGTCTAATTGATTTGGGTAGTCTTCTTCTTCTACTTGTGCCCGTCCGTTCAACGGGCGTTGGCTAAGCAGATATATATCCATATATCCTTCCCCCCACTATCTTCTGCCTCATTAAATACCCCAATGCCATAGACTCACATGCTTATGACGAGAGCAGTTGGGACTCTGTTCACATAAAAAAGGTTAAAAAAAACTGTCGTGTAATACCTACAAGTAATACCTACCTTTCAATTTGGGAGGCGGGTATGGGTACCGCCGCCCCGGGAACCATTTATTGGACAACCAACACCCCTGCCACAGGTCACCCCAAGTGGTTCGTTACGTTTGGTGACTTAGCAGGGGTGCCCGGGTTCATGGGATGAGGTTTGTCTAGGTCTTGGTGGCGGATACGTTTGTTCAACCACTGCGTGGCGGGCTGGATCGGAGGAGACTGATTGAGGAAAGCCTTTTGAACTCTCCAGCCGAATTCTCCCGATACTTCGCCTTGCACCGCAGTGTGAGGAATAGATTCATACGTCCGTCACTCCTGGCCACACTGACCCCCAGATTCCTACCCACCCCTCATACCTTTTTCCTTCCCATACTTCTTCTCCTTCCTTGCCCTTAAAAAACCCTCCACACAGCATCCTCAAGGATGACATAGGCCCCTAGGGAAATTGTTTTCCTCGGTGCCTCCTATGTGGAGCTAATGTAAAAAAAAGTAATTACGTCATGATGGTAAAGCAAATCTTTAAAACGGACTCCTCCCCAATTGCAGCAAATCTGTTGGAAATTTTTGAAAATGTTTACATAACGGTGTTTTTCAGCAGAGCAAACTATTATTGTTGGGGTGGAAATAAACAAGGAATTGCTAAGAAAATACGAGCAGTGGCGTGGCGCTCTTCACACAATAAATACAAACATTATTTTCACATTTTTAAAGCGCACAGCTTTCAAATTTTGTGGACGAGAAAATACATATTCTTTTAAAATTTATATAAAAAAAATCTGTGTTGTTCTCAGTGTTTATTATGAAAAAAAATCAAGTGAAAGCAAAGTTATAATAATAATAAAATATTATATTTTGGTAGTATAATTTCAATTTTCACATAACACAAATATATGTTTTTATAGGTGACCTGACAGTTGAAAAAAAATATTAAAAAACATTTATTGCACAAAAATATAGAGAGTATAAAAGGTATAAATTATGGGTACCTGCTATTTCTTCCACCTAATCCGACAAATACGTGTTATTTATTTATTTATTTTTTCAGGTTCTCCATAACAGTTATACACCAAATTATTACGGAAAGATTACAAAATTTAAGAGAAAAAAAAGTCCAAGGGGGCAGTTTAACTATGTTGAGACATATGTCAAAAGATACTGAAATCTCTATAGGTAACATTGAAGATGTCGATGTTCAATGCAGAATCGTTAAGCAGTTGAATTGCTCTGTTTATTGGCGGATTCTGAAAGGAAGAAGTTCTCGCTTTCGGAGCATAAAAAAGTGCGTGGGATCTCCCACGAGTATACGCGTTAGGGGCATATAGGTTAATCTCCTTCAACATAGGTGGATTCAGTACAGTATCGGAGATCAGCTTAAAAAAATGTTTCCCAAAAATATTTTTCGGCGGGCTTCTAAGGTATTAAGGTATTATATTATATTACATGCAAATAAAAAACAGAGGTATTTAATTTATGTAAGGTATTAATTTATAGTTTAATGACATTTGTGGATGATGATTTAAATTTGAATATATCGTTTATTGGTTTAATGTTACATGGAAGATTGTTGGACAACGGCCGACAGTTGGCCGGCCCCCAATATTATAATTAAAAAATTATATTTTTTTGTGCATTATTTATCAATTTCAAACTTTAATTATACTATATATTCTTTTATTATATGTTTCTATGGACATCGACCAAATTTATTTACAGTGTCGCTTTTTTGTACTTACCCGCTGGTATATACAGTATATAGACAAATTGTTTTATCCTTGATGCATTTGAATGAAAACATGTTTCATACATTTATTATTCGGTGGTACGTCCTCTCCGCGTACCCCTTTGGGGACACATAGTTTTATTGTGTGTAAGTAGGTACACAATATTTTTTAAAAACCGACAACAAAATGTACGTAGTTAAATCAAATTTGTTACTTATTTATTTATATATTTAAACTCCATGAAATGGCTTTTACATTGTGATTCACGAGATTACACAGCGGTACAAGGAGGGTATCAGTACAACAATAATAACAAAATAAGAATGTACATTTAACAAAGTGTGTAAAATAAAAGCTAGAATTTAGGTATAGGATACTAAAAAAACTATACAAAAAACGCTGTACTAAAAACTCTACTTTATTTATTTATTTATTTATAACAGAAACAAACAGTACATGAAATACTACGGTTAAAAAAATTACAATTAAAAAGTATATTTCATTGTGTGTACCTATTATGTGTTTCATTGCAGTGTCTTTTTTATGGTATGTATATTAAGTAATTTTTTTTTTTTTTTTTAAACTTTATTTATTCTCATTTCTTTGTACATAATATAATGTATAATAGCAAATAGTATACATATAATAACATAATATATAATAACAAATAGTATTAACAAGAAATGAAAACCCACTAAGGCACTGCCTGAGTGTGGGTAATATTAAAACAAAATTATATTTCCAAGTACCCAAAGTATAAAATAAACTTAAAAAACATATAAAATATAAAGTTAGTATAAAAAGTTAGTATTACATAGGTAGAAGAAGTAAAAAAGGTTTTTTTTCAGCCATTATAAAAATAAAATAAAAATATGGAAAAAACATACTGATTTTTAATTAATTTTTTTTTTTAGTTATAATAAAAAAATAAACAGAAAACATATTGTACTACAGTTTAGAGAATTACAGAAAGTGAGTTGTAGAATGATGGATAAATTTATAGAAAAAGCGTTTCAATATCTACATTATTCAACCATAATTTTACCTCTTTTACATATTTTATCATTTTATTTATCATTTGAGTTTGTAGTGGTAGAAGGTTAAATGAACGAGGACCAATGAAACTGCTATGTGTCTGCAATAATTTAGTATTGGTTTGTGGGGTGTAAAATATATTATTTATTCTTTTGCTCATTCTGTTTTCATTTATTTCGAAATTATTTTTGTTTCTGAATACATATTTCAAAGTTTGTAATATAAATAATTTACGTATATTAAATATTTTAGTTTCTTTGTATAATAAGTTGGTCGAGAATGTTTTAGGTTTATTATATATGACTTTAATTATGTGTTTTTGAATTATTTGTAGAGGCTTAATAAATGTATCAAGTGCACCACCCCATCCTATAATGCCATAAGTGATTGATGATTGCACCAGGGAAAAGTAGATCATTTTCAATTTTTCAATGTTTAGTACTTCCTTAAGTCTATAAAATATGTAGGTCAGATATCTTAATTTAGAAGTGATTTGATTAATATGTGATTTCCAATTAAGATTTATATCTATTGATACTCCTAAATATTTTATATTTTCGACACTAGTGAGTTCGTTGCACATGAAGCACATTTCTTGATTGCAACTAGTATTATGGATCCTAATTTTAAGGTTGTCTGTAGGTTTATTGTTAATGGTTTTATAAAAAGATAAGTAAAATGTTTTGCTATAGTTTAAAACGAGTTTGTTGTATTTTAGCCATGTTGAAACCAGTGAAATACAATCAGTTGCTTTCGAAAAAGTTTCTTTCCAATTATTACCATCCACTATTATTGCCGTGTCGTCTGCGTAAGAAACAATTTTACCAGGAATTACAAAATTACATAAATCATTAATATAAATTAAGAATAAAATCGGGCCAAGCACAGTTCCCTGTGGAACTCCATTTTTTATCTTTGACTCTGAACTATAATTATTCCCAATTTTTGTTTTTTGTGTTCTGTCTGTAAGATAGCTAGAGAGTAGTTTTAGAGTGGGTTTTTTGAAGCCTAGTTGATTTATTTTTGTAATGAGTAAATTATGATTTACGGTGTCGAAAGCTTTTCTTAAATCTAGGAATATGGCAAGACATTTCTTTTTTTTATCGATAGATGAGTATATCTTTTTTGTCAACTTATATATCGCATCCTCGGTGCTTAGGTCTGTACGAAAGCCGTATTGGTTTTTCGATAGAATTTTATATTTTTCTAAGTGTTCAATGACTCTAAACTTGATGCATTTTTCGAATATTTTCGAGAGGTTTGAAACAAGAGATATTGGTCTATAATTATCTAATTTATTCGTATCTCCAGATTTATGAATAGGTATTATAGTGGATATTTTAAATTGCTCTGGAAAATGACCATTTTTGAGGCATAAATTAAAAATGTGTTGCAATGGAGTTAGGACATGTTGTTTTATTTTTTTTAACATATCACAAGATAATCCATCATTTCCCTTAGAGTTGGATGGTTTTAGGTGATCAATATATTTTTCAATTTCATTAAATGTAACAGGAGAAAAATATTCTATAGAGTTAATTGAATCATAATTTGAATCTAATTGAGGAGATGTCTCCATATAAGCATCATTAACATTAATGCCGGATGATTCAAGAACTACGTCTACTACATTTGTAAAATAGTTATTAAAGCTTTCTGCAATGGTCGATTTGTTAGTTATTATTTCATTATTTATTATAACCTCATTTACAATATTTGAAGACATACTTTTTTTGTTGGCGATTTCATTTATAATATTCCAAGTTTTTTTAGTATTATTTTTGGCATTTTCAATTTGTATACTATAGTATTTCTTTTTGCAGTTTCGTATCAGCCTATTGAGTAAGTTACGATACATTAGATATTTTGTTTTCAGATAAGGCATTATTCTGAGATTATTCTTTTGGCAATCTATTTGATATTTGAACATTTCTCTATATAATTTATCTCTTTGTTTAATTGATATAATTAACCCAACTGTTATCCAAGGCTTAATTTTTTTATATTTATTGTTAGTGACAACTATTTTACTTTCACTTTTTAGAGTATGATCTCTCAGAGTTTTATAGAAATTGTCTAGTGCGAGATGTGGATTTTCTGTTGATATCACATTTTCCCAGTTTTCTGACCGAAGTAAAGAGTTTAGAGTTTCATAATCAATGTCTACTTTTTCTAGATTTTCAGAATTTCGGTTTAGAGGAGTATTTTTGAAATGATGTCCATAAAAGGTTGGGTAATGATCTGTGATATTTGTTTCAAGAATTGAAGAAATGATATTAACCGCCTTGTGCGACTTGACAAATATGTGGTCTAAACATGCCGAGTGACTTAAGGTTACTCTTGTTGGTGAGTTAATATATGACATGTGTCCAGAGCTAGATAATTACCGGGTGATGTATGCAGTGGGAAGGTGTGTGTGTGTATGAGGGTGAGTGTATGTGTGTATGTATGTATGTATGCACATTGAACAAATTTATATTATCTACATGATGCTCTTTTTAAACATGGGCAGTGAAACGGAGAAAATGTCGATGTTAGAATTTAGACCAATAATATTGAACATATAAAGAGCACGATTGATTGGCGAATTAGATGCTGCTTTTGTCTTGTAATTAAGTGTGTGGAAAAAATATTAAAAAAAATACTAAAAAATTCTTAAGGTATTAAATGTTATAATAATAGAGAATATTTTATTTAAGAGGAATAAAAATATGTAAATTAACTTGTACTTTGTGTGACTTGTTAGAAAAATTGTCAACGTCAAGTGTATTTAGGCAATAAATAGAATAATTTTGTATTGAGTTTATTGTTATATTATTCAAAGTTAACTTTGTTTGGAATGACTGCGCAGGTGTTGTTATCTCTGTTATTTCAAGGCTGCCAGTTAAACATTTTAAACTAGTTGTGGATTAAAGAAAATCATTTTCGTCAAATGTACGCAGTTGAATAAGTTGATTCTAAATAAATACCAAAATGTCTGGGGATCAATGGTCATGGAATCGTTTTAACAATCTCCATTACCTATGTTAAGTATAGATATAAACTTGAGAGTTTTAGGAACCTAAATCTTAAATTCCTGGGTGGTTATTTTCAATTAGCTCTAGAAGACTACTTTATTTCATGAAACCAACTTTTTAAATTTTTTACTTATTTCGCAAAGGTTCGAGTATAAAGTGCACAAATGTAATCATAAAACGGGTTATGAAATTGGTTTACCTGTTTTATATTTTGTTTAATGAGCTTGACTTTACTCGCGTTTCAAGCACATCGTGGAATACCTTTTAAAAATCCATTGTTCACGGACAAAAGGCTCAAATAATGAAAAATGAGGTGGAACACAGCTTTTAGCCCCGCACAGGTGGCCGTGTTTTCTCTCCACTTTTATGGGCCTTAATCAAGGGTCAAATTGACATTAATGTTGGGGTTTCAAAAAAATAACCACACGTAGTTGAGTTGAAGTACATTGTGGAAAGTTTAAATTTTAATTTCCACAATTGGAGCAAAGGTAAATATTTTTGGAAGTATTTCTGCATATCTTAGTAGAGATTCGTAAATTTATTCATCACTACATCTGACAGAAATGTATAATATTACTTTATTTGTTCAACAAGATACTTTGTAGTAATAGTTCCAAAATAATCACAAATACAAGGACTTGACACGTGTATTCGAATTATTTATTTAGCCACCGCCCCGGGAATTGTTTATCGGATAACCAACAACTCGGCCATAGGTGACTTAATCAGGGTGCCCGGTCTTGGCAGTGAATGCATCTGCCCACTTACTGCGCGGCGGGCTGAATCGAGAGAGACTGATTGAGGGAGGCCTTTTGATCTCTTTAGCCAGACTCTCTTCCATCGCCTTGAAATGTGAATTGTGAGGATACGATTTTTTGCAGTTGGAGGGATGGATTCGTACGTCTATTACTCCTGGACCCACTGAACCCCAGAGTCTTATCCACTCCTTGTACCTTTTTTTCTTCCGAGAACTAAAAGAAAGAAAGAATAAAAATACCCTCCACTCAGCATCCCTTAAGATAACATGGGTCCTTAGGGGAATTATTTTCCTCAGGGCTTCCTGTGATGAACTAAAGTAAAATAAAATATGAAAACCGAAATATAAGTAATAAGTTTTTTTATTTATTTTTACATTACGTTTGCATATATATCAAAACTGCATAGCGAATGCTAGAAACGGCGTTGTGAAATAAAAGTTGATTTAGGTAAACTAGAAATTTAATTTAAAAAAACGCTCTAACTTCAACACGACAAATCCCACAGTTTGTGCTGTTACAGCAAGCAGATTTTCTATTTCATAGTTAGTATTTGTAATACAAAAAATCGAAAGGCGGTGAAGAGATCTTAGGGATTCATAAAAATAAAGTTGGTAATCAAATACGTGTACGAAGTATCAAAACCCTTTTAAGAGATTCAAAAAACAAAAACAAATTCGAAAAATGGGTTAACTGTTCTATGCAAAGGGCTCAAAGTTTTTGCAAGTTTTAAATTGCTTCCAAACTGTTGTCTAATGATAGCCCTGGGACGAGAATACACGGATGTAACAAAGATACACAATACATATTGCCGCAATGAAAGACGACAACGCCAAGATGGAGAAGTACTCGTATTTTATGAATTTGATATCGGTTTTCATAATAAAACTCTGCGGTTGGTGCGATTAATAAAATTTATTAATTTAATCATCATTAACCACTCCGACCCCTACGCTTGCTTACACGACAATATAACAATGGCAGTCAAGTCCAATAAGCTTGTTTTCAAGCTAACGCGTTTGTTTTAACTCCGTTATTGTTCTAGTGACAACCCTAAAATAAAAAAATAAAGATCCATATTAGATCAAGCTTCACATCTCTATTTAAAGTTGTCCATAGAAATACATAAAAAAGACATTTTTTATGCATTAAACCGCTTACTTGTTAATATGGGATATTTTTTATTCAAACAGTTAGATTTAGCTCTATTATTACGAAAAGTGAGTATTTATGTCGGGGGAGACTAAAAAACATGCAAAAAATATGCATTTATCATTTTAATTTTGTTAAAATTAAGTCGCTCACGCGGTAACGCCATTGTTTATTCATCGTTTATATTTTAACATTTCATAGACATTTTATCAATGCTGCCAATCATACAAAAAATATTTTTGCGTAAAACAAAGTGAATGCATTATTGACAAGTTTGTACCTGTATTTATAACAGTAGAACATGGAAAGAAATGTATTAAAATAATTACACAAACCCGCTAGACACACCCTGCTTTGCCAAACAAACCATTCAAAACCTGGGATGTTTTTTAAAATTATGATGAAATGCTAGTTTATTTTAGAGAATTTATTTTATAAGATTGGTACTTCCGACAAATGTCATTGATTGTCCATTAGTTAAAAAAGGAACATTCTGTATTATACGTGCATCAAACTTCGACAACACGAACGTTCCGTATTATCCGTGAGGTGGACTAACTGCATATTTACCAAAAAGACTTATTTTGTATAAACAGTTTTCAGTCGCCAAATGGCCTACCCGCCGGCCGCCCGCCTCACGGCGCACCGCGCCGTTAGACATTGTTGATTTTTTTTTAAATATTCTTCTATGAAATAGTAAAAAAATGGGGTAAAAAAAATTGTTTATTTTATATTTATACGATATAATATGTGTTTTTTTTTCATAATCTGTGATTTTTGTACCGTTTTCACATAAAAACATCAAGAGTGTCATTTTTACAATTTTTTATGTTTGCGTTTGCTTTCTAAATTTTAATATTTTTTGTAATAAGACAATTTGAAAGCTTATTTTATAACCTTTCAAAAATAGTTTTTAGTATTCGGCTACGTTCAGAAATATTTCATTTATAGAGCTTTAATTGCGAAGCGAAAATAACACAAAGTTTTTATAAATCTGAAAGTTCGTTTAATACAAAAAACTTGCACACTGGCAAAATACCTGAGTGGTTAAAGAAGATAATACTAAAAATCTAAACGAAATATGAAAAAGAACAAGACACAGAACTAATGAAAAAAACACCGTAGCAATTATCCCAGCGATAGTTATTTTTTTTTTATTTCTCTGTGTCTTGTTCTTTTTCATATTTCGTTTATATTTGTATTATTATCTTCTTCAATGATAAATTACATTGATGGCAATAAATAACCTTCAAAAGTTTTATAAAAAGAGAGTTTTTCTAATAAAAAAAATGAATAATAATTGATCTGAAAAGATTCTATCTCTGGATACAAAATATTAATAGAAGATTAAGAAAAATATTTCGAAGAAAAAGAAAAACAATTGCAAAAAAGTAAGAGATAGGGGAGATGTTACTTCTTTTGAGCAACTTTTAATTAATAAGTTAAATACTTGGTATTTCGCTCGGAGGTTTTGAAACCTGTCAATTTTCGTCCGTCTGAAATAAAAAATTTCATCAAAGCAGTGCAACGGCTCTAAAAGAATAAACGATTTAAATCTGTAATTATTATGATTTTTTTTATATTAACTCCACACAAGAGGCTTTGAGGAAAATAATTTCCCTCGGGCCTATTTCATCTGAGATGCTGTGTGGAGGGTCTTTTTGAGGAAAGGAAGGAATGAACATTAGTCTTGAAGAGACCTATGTTGTAGGAAGGAGGAAATACAAAGGCCGGCAAATCGTTCCACAGCCGAGGTGTTGAACACAAGAACGAGTCGAAGAAGCGACCCGTTCTCACGTGACAAAGGTCAACCGTGTACATTTTGTACATTTTCATATCAATGATACTAGTTCCTCGTATTATCTCCCATTGAAATAGAACAAGGATGGCATTCCGACCCGACGCCTGTGCTATAAAGATTGATATTCGGGTGTTAAGTTAGGAGAATCTATCAAACGGACCGCCCGTTTTGCATAGAATTTCAGGTATTTTGGGGCTCCAGACCAGAGGTGGCTGCCAAATTCAACCGTGGGACGCACTTGTGATTTGTACAGTATTAATTTTTATATTTGTATTAATTTTTATACTTGAAACTGATTTATATGATAGTAAACCATGCTTTTCCTCTTCATATTATAGAAATGCCATTTGCATCGACACAGTGCTACACGTATAAGTGTGCGAAAAAGGGCGGCGCTGTCGTCTGTGACATATCCATATTGATTGCGAGATTAAAATATAAAGATATAGCATTAGTTTATGTTTAAACCACCGCCAACTTATATATATGTGTACTGCACTGTACTAGATTGAATTGTAGTGTTTTATTTATAAATCATCAAAAAATATTTACGAAAATTTTAGCGTAGGAAATTTTCCTGTCCAAACCACAGAATAAATCACACTACTGTTTTCTATAATATTCTAAAAAGGTGTATAATAGAGAACTCCAATCCAATTTTTAAATTTTTTTAATGAATAATGACCTTCTAACTTAAATAACTGCATTTTTATTTTCATTTTTAGAGTTAGTTTTAACAGGTAAAATAATTGTCAAAGTTTTAATTTTTCAAGACCCTCCGAAAACCATCGTATGTATGGAGAATCGTGTGACGTCATCACTCCTGAAAAATTAATATAGGATCGGGCAATCAGCTGATCTACTGCCGCCATTTTGAATTCCGTTGTTCGAAGTATTCTCCCTAGAAATAGCATTACTATTTTTTTTGTGCAGTTGTTTTTGAATATTTTCAATAATAGAGATAAACTAATAAGAGATATCTTTATTTTTAAACATTATTTAGGCCCACAACAACTAAATCTCTATAAACAGCATGTAAATAAACGAATTAATTAATTCGATGGCTTGTGTCATATCGTACATTCCCATACAATGACTTTACGGTGACGTCACGACACGTCGAACAGTGACGTCACCACTAAATTTCAATAATCAAGCAACTTGACGGCGTGTTTTTACGAACAGATTAAAAATGGACTTTTAAATAATTTTTTAAAAACTCTGCGTTTAATATTATTAAATAAAACTTATATATTCAGAATCAGCGTTTATTGATCTCTATGAACATATGGTTTTAAAGCCATAATAGTTTTCACTGGAGTTCCTTATTATAAAGGTGTTTTCAGAACGATCGCGTGTTGTACCCTTTTTGAGTCTTCATATTTTTTTGAAAATATAAAAATGAAATTTTATTTACGCAAAGTTTTAATATCTGGAAACAGAATACACATAAAAAAACACACTATTCAAATCCCCAGAAAAGGTGGCTGCCCCTATCAACTTTCCCTCCCTCTCAAGAGTAAAAAAAAGCCACCCCGAGCGCACGAATAGTTGAAAAAAATATTATCTTCACATTGAAGACAGATTCATATAAATGCAGAAATAAAATTCTTATAAATGCAGCAATAAAGAATTTTATTAAATGCAGCTATAAAATTCATATAAATGCAGCAATAAAGCATTTTATTAAGACTCTGATTGCGGGTATTTGACTTCTACAGCTGAATGCTAAACATATTTACTAAGTAATTAACATTTCCAACAGTTGAAAAATTGTGCTAACAATAATTATGTAGGTATTTTCTTTATCGCACTTAAATATGTCTTACTAACATCTTTTTACTACTTCCATTACTTTTAGATTACGCGATTTATTTTCAGCACGGTTCCACTATAGTTTCAATTGTTAAACACTACAGCAATTGTTACAAAATAAATAAAGATATTTTTTCAGCTTTCATTGGGGCCATCAGGTTACCTTGCATGTTAGATCGATATAACCCTGTAATAATAATAATAATTATTATTATTATTGGATGATTTTTCAATAAATGGTTTCTGGGTCGGGGGTGTCGCCTCCCAAATTGAATGTAATAATAAATAATGAGAAAAAAAATCAACAAGAACGTTACAATAATAAAATCGCTACAATAACGTTTATGTATGTTGAATTGTAACAGTTGGCACTGTCGTAAACTAGACTAATATTACAAAATTGTGCATTATTGTAGGTACATAATACTAAGAAGGTGTTGAATCTGCGACTTTCTCGAGCAAAAATATCTTTATCAATAATCGCCAATCTCGGAAAACAATGTCTTATAAGTAAGGATAATGCTCATTATAATAACTAATGGTGCGTTTTCCTCGATGATCGTGCAACGATAATCGTTGAGCACTATTACTTTGCATATCATATGGAGATGTTTTGCTGCCAGCGACTGCCGCTAGAGTCGTCAACGATGATCGTACGTCTTGAATAGTACAGAATAGAAGAGTGAATGTAATCGTCCACAATCAATCAATTCTAGCACGAAGTCAAACAGTTGAACAGATAGACCGTAAAATTCGGAGAACTTTATGTTGGATTTACGAAGATAGTTTTCATTTAGTCCCTCGTCATTTGTCAGCGATTACGTATTACGTTTACTCAACTTTAAACTCTTTCTGTTCACAACGTTCTCTAGAACATTGTCACTGCGAATGAAAACAAGCAACTTGTGAAAAATCAACACAGGCGCTCCGACCCAAATGGTAAACAACGATTATCGTTCAACGTTTGATCGTTCAACAATTATAGTTGAACAATTATTGCGATTGTCATATCGAGGAAAATTTAACTTTAGTTACTCATCTCATCGATGATATAAATGTTTAGAAAAATTAACATCCATGATTTTAGCTCGGATGTAGGTACGATACCCAAAATAATTTTGATAATGTCCTCCGTGGAGTACCTATGACGTTGCTCAAAAGAGAAATTGTTATTGTTTGATCATTTACTTCCATTTTACATAATTTTTTATAGTTTTTAATTTTAAATTTAGATTATAAAAAAATATAGTTCTTTTGTTATTAGTCTTTGGGGTATTATGCCGTGTTACGCTACCTCCTTCTTTAGCCTAAAGGCTAAATAGGCTAAAGAAAGAAGGTAGCGTATCACGGCATAATACCCCAAAAACTAATATCAAAATAATTTTTGGCCGTGAAAATCTAAAAATCGTATCAAAATATAGTTCTTTTATAAAAAAAGTTCTGCGGTGTAATTTTTATTACGCGTGACAGCTATTTCGCCTTTATCAGATGGTTTGTTTCCATTTAAATTTGCACAGAAGGAAAACCAACCCTCCTCGAACGAGGTCAGGTTAATACCCAATAATAGGTTACCTAAAACAAATAATGACTTTACTATCACTTAAGGCATTATGCCTTACTGCCCACAAATCGGGTTACTGAAAAAACGATTTTTAAACAAATATTACTCCGCCGTCAAAAACATAGACGGGTCCCAAGCGTCCTTGATTTTAAGAGTGGAACCGGAAAAAAAGGGACTCTCTCGACCAAACTCGAAACATCTCGCCAATGTTGCCTGTGTTTAGAAAAGAAACCATAAAATGCATGATAATGTGATTTGTTTTCATAACATGGTGTTATCTTCTTTATTTTATGTTAAATAATCATCAATACTAGTAATAAAAATAAATTACTTAAAATTACATTATTATTTTGAAAAACAAATTGGATATCTTCTGAATTATTTATGATTCAACAAAATCGCAATTCTGATCCAAATACCACTATTAAAATAATATTCAAATCATATTTGACTTTTAACCGCATATCGAGTATTGGAATGTGAAATACTACAAGCATTTGAATATTATTACTAGGAGTTAATTTATAACCGAAAATAATGATTATTTAGGATAACAACATCAACCAAAAACAACAATACGGAAACCGCATTGTTTAGGCAATGCTGATAACATTTTCGTTGTTGCTACATTCGTCGGAGAATGAAGTTGAAATTTTTAGGCTAATTTGATTCCAGAGTAAGTAGGTATTATACCATAGCGGCACATTATCTAGGTTATAAACATGTTTAACATGTACCTACATAATATACTTTGAGTTAGACGGTCGGGACTTCAGAACAGTCGAATGTGGCATCTCTACCTACAGAACTGACCGCCGCTGAGGAGTGTAAAAATCCAGGGGCTTAATGTAAGAAGTGCCTATGTCAGCTTGTGGTAATTTGATTTAGGTACCAGAAAGTATCTACTCCATAACGTCCCACATTTATACTTTATACGCTATAAATACGTACATCTTGTGCTCTAGATTGAAGTTAAAATATTGTTTCGGCATTCTGCACACCGAGAAATCATCAAACAATCTTCATTCCAGAGCGACTTCTTTCTCCAAAGCCTCAGAAATAAACCAGGGTTGCCCATACTTACACTCACGGAGATCGACTTTCAAATAACGTGTTATGAGTCAAACGACCACTACTTACTACGGTATGGCCTCCGTGGTCGAAAGGCAAGCATTCGACTAGAAATACGAATGTCGTGGGTTCAAATCCAGCATGCACAAATAAATTTAATTTGTTTGATTTCACGATTTTATTTTATATTATATTTTATTTTATATTATATTATATTTTCATTTTAAATAAAATATATTATTTATTTATTTATTTATTTATTTACGCCTATTTAGGCTTTTACATACATATATATAACAATATTAACGAAATTATGCTAGTAAATAGTGCAAGAAACTACTGTTTAAAACATTTGCACAAAAATAAATACAAAGTAAAAATATTAGGTATTGAATTTGAACCACACGGGATGTAGGTACAAAATACAAAAAACAAAAAATCTGAAATAGTTTTTTTTCTTTCAGCCAACCAAATACTGTCAATGTGTTAGTCAATTTTAATAGCTTTATCAAAATATTCCCCTATTTGATGAAAAAAATTTCAATAAGGTATGCTTATATAATAAAATTGATGTACTAAATATATCAACAACATCGGAGTATTTGTTTCCAAGCTGTTGAATCCGTCGCATAGGAGTATAATATTGACTTGTTGACTTAGAATTGCTACAATAATATGGTAAGTACTGCCTTGTGACTGACCTGCCTGGAGTATGAAAAGAAATTACATATAGTAAATCAGGGGTATCAAACATTGAATTTATGATTTTATACAAACAGGTTAAATCGGAAATGATTCTACGATCAGATAATTTTATTAAATTTAATGAACAAAGTAGGTTATCGTAATTTAGGCATTCACTAGGAATGCCCATTTTAAAATTCACATATCTTAAAAATTTATTTTGGATTCTTTCAATCGCATGTGAATGAACCTCATAATTTGGGGACCAAACCGTGGTATTGTATTCTAAGTGACTCCTTACGAGTGACATATATAATGTTTTTACAGTATTGACATTACTGAAATCACTAGATACCCTTAAAATAAATCCCAACATTTTCAAAGATTTATTGGTTATTATTTCTATATGCTTGATAAAGTTGAGTTTCGTGTCAAATCAAATACCTAAGTCATTGATTTCCGAGACAGATACTAACGACATATTGTTAATGGAATAATCGAAAAATATTGGATTCTTTATTCGATAAAACCTCATAATTTGACATTTGCTTATGTTAAGTTGCAAGCGGTTATCATGACACCATATAATAAATCTCAACAAGTTATTTGACAATATATGGCAATCATTAATGTTTCTGATTGCTTTGAATAATTTCAGGTCGTCTGCAAACATTAATACTTGAACATCATTGAAAATATATAACACATCATTAACAAATAATAAAAACAGGATTGGACCTAAATGTGACCCCTGAGGAACACCACTCGTAGCAGTGAATTTGTACGAAAATGTACCATCAATTTTAACAGCCAGTAATCTGTTGATCAAATAACTGTTAAACCACTTATATAGTGAACCACCTATACCGAGTTTTTGCAGTTTATTTAGCAATAACTGATGATTAACTTTATCGAACGTCTTACTCAAATCGGTATAAATAGAGTCAACTTGACATTTACTAGACATGGAATCAGATATATAGTTTTGATACGTTAATAAGTTAGTAAGGGTAGATTTTCCAGTAGAGAAACCATGTTGTTCAGGAGAAATATACTAACTGACCCGGAAATGTTGTTCTGCCATATAAATTATTTTAACAACATAAATAGTTTCATTCTGCTTGAAATACGAACGACGCGTCACCAATGTAGGAACTATAACAGATTTAACCGTCGCAACGGTTAGATATTTTTTGATGGCAAAAAAAAATACAAAAAATTTTTGTCTAAAAAAAAATATTTTTTTCTGGATAGGGACCCCCTGATAACCTAACGGTATGAAATATACTTTACGACCAATTACTCTCATACCTACCAAATATATCTACGTAAAAAAAAAATCATAAAAATCGGTCGAGCCGTTTCGGAGGAATGCGACCACAAACACCGTGACACGAGATTTTTATATACATATATAGATTATAGACATATATAGATTTAGACATATATAGATTTGCTGCGCATTCCAAAATGGGTGATTCTCCTTATAAGACTATTAAGAATTGAAACCAAATTGGCTTTAGCCGTGTTTGGTGACCAGATCTGAACAGCGAGGTACATCCCCATCTCCATTTTCCCCCATCGCCTTTCCCTCCACATTACCTTCAGCCTCACAATTTACCCCAATTGAGGATGCCGTAGTCTCACTGGTTCTAGATGGGAGCAGTTGAGATTATAGGTAATCATAGGTAAAACAAGGTATGTTTGTGTAATCAAGATTTTGTGACGCGTGCAACGCACAATTTTAGAGTCTTCGACAAAATTCAGTGTTCAAAGCACCCAGAGCATGGATCATCAGACAACAGAGGCCACTTAGGCTGGCCTTAATGTCTGCATCCAGCGCTAATGGTCGCCACGTTGTCAATTATGATGAATTGTAATGCCTCCGAAAGTGATTAATCTATATTAGGGTGATGTGGGCGGCGAATGTACTACGTGAGGGTGGATCAATTTATCATCTCCCCTTTGAATAAGGTACATATAAGCGTATTTAATACGTGACCCACGGTTTGCATTTAGACAAGCTTAAGGTCTAATGTTGAAATCACAGGTTTCAACGGTTCTGGGACTATTCAACCCTCGACAAATTATCCCCGACAAAATATCTTACGGACAAAACATCCCCCACGAAATATCTACTAAAACTTTACCTAACCGAACGAAAAAAAGAATTCAGCGTAACGGAGATATATTTTGTCCTTGGGATACTATGTCGAGGGATATTTTGTCAGGGATATTTTGTCCTACTTGTAAGTTTTTCATTCTTCACACACGCAAAATGAAATGAATTAGCATTATGCACGTAAGGATTTTAGTTATTTCGCCGTGAATTTCTATTATAATCCGGAATTGAATATGTTTGGCCAATTGCAAATTGAAATAATGGATTTTTTATTAATGATTATTTCTTGGAATCTTTTCAGATTGCTGTTTATTTGACGATAGCTGCCCTATCTCAGTCAGTATTGTTTACGTGTTCGTTTTCCATTGGACATGATAACAAATTACAGAACTTTGAGTTAAAAAATTTTTTTGGACAATTGCAAAAAAAACTTATAAAATTAAACTATATCAGATAACAGAGGAATACATTAGAAAATCTATATGACGAGAATGAAAGACATTCAATTAACGACCGTTCAAATTATCCAAGAAATGTAACCTGAAGATCGAGGGATAAAAAAGACAAGTAAATGTGGAGTCGTTTAACCTCTTCGGAATCCACCACTGCAGAAAATCGATAGAGAACTTTACCGCTGAGAGCAGTGAAACAAAGGCTTGAATGCAGGTCTTCGTGAAGGAATGCCGTAAGAAAATCGTTATCTTTTCAGGGGTTAAAGATAAAGTTAAAGTGGATTGGTGGACTTTTAAACTGGACACGAGAAGATTGGAGTAGAGTGGAAGCGGTGTACCCCAAAACGAAGTTTTTGCAGCGTCTAAGAGTATATTTTTATATTTTTTTTATTTATTTTGTATTACAGAAAAACACAGTACATTTGTTACAGAGATGAGACAGTTTACAAATAGATATTAAATGATATTTCGTGGTGGGTACCTATGATATGTTAGTTAGTAATGCGTTATTGTAATGTGTATTGTAATGTGTTATTTGTGGTATGCAAAATTGTTGAATTTGAAGGTAAGATCTTTTATGTGTTTTGTGTTGGATATGTTCTATGCTATTAATGTACAGTTTTATAATGCGGGTAAATATTATGTTTAAGCGGTAATACATCTATAATAATAATAATAATAAATTTGGACAACTTATATAGCGCTATTAGCGCTGTTTTTGCGAAAAATCGCCTCAAGAGTATCTATGTAGCCTTCTGTAAAAGAGATAAAAGAGAAACCAATTAAAACGACGAAACTGTTGGTAAAAAATCAGAAAGCTTTTTGTCTGAGGCTGCTACAACTTCCTAACAGTATGATACGGCGTCCTAAGTTTTGTTTGTTGGAAATTTTAGGTAAATTATACTGATTTCAACTTGCCCAGCGTTATTTCCGACATTCACCAAAGACCAACATTGCTTCTTACATATTTTATAACAAAATTTTTAATCTCGAATGAATTCAGGTTCTAAAGCTGGAAAATGCACCAAAAATTCCTAAGAATTTAATTTGAATAAATTTTAATCTTATGGTAAAAAAGAACATATTTTTTTTGTGAATACCCAACTACTCTCAACCACCTGGAGCCAGGGAGACTAAGGCATCCCCAAATGGATGTTGTGAAGTTAAAGGTAGCGGGAGGGGAAATACATAGAGAAGAGGAAGGTGGGGAAGTAACTGGCTATTCATATCTAGTCACCAAACATGGCTAAAGCCATTTCAAGCAACGTTTCAATTCAGAATGGCGATATTTCACCAGGGCAATATTGAGAGTATCTTCGACTCTGGAAATATACCTTAAATTATTTTTTAAAGATTAAATTGTGAAATAACACGAATCAATTAAAGAAAATTCATCTGCGCACGCCGGGATTTGAACGAATAGCCGAGAGCCTTACCCCGTGACAACGGAGGTAATCACTGAGATGTTTAACAATTAACATTTAAATTAAGAATGGAAAATACAAAATTCCCCGTATTTTATTTAGGTGGGTACCTATTTAAAGATATAACTAAAGACATGTTTTAAATTGTTAAACGAGGCATATTTTAATTGTTGTAAATCTAGATATTCAACTTCAAGGCAAGTATTTTATGAATTTCCATCTCCAAAAGAATTCTCGAAACATATAATATCTAGTAATTAATTGAACAATTTAAGTGTTTTGTGTTTGGAGAAGAGGATGAGTTTCCAACAAGTTTTATTTGCCAGAAAACATAGCTTTTAAGAATCACTTAAAGAATTTCATGAAAATTTGTCAGTGTAAATACGCATTTTTAACCTGTTTGTCGCCATAAATAAACGTTGGCAAGCAGTACCATGAGCTTTTAAAGGTTTCGCCGCTGTGCATCTGTGTGCTTTTTAAATCAAAGTTTACTGTGTAAATGTGTACACTATTTTTATTAAATATTTGAAAAGTTGTACTTTCAACATAGAACTTTATTTTATTCCCCGAAATTCAAATTTGTCGCTTTGCAGTTTTAAATTCAGGATAACGTTTGTCAACGTGGACTCAAGGTAATTTTATTTTCATGTAGAATTTTCATAAAGGACAATATTAGTCCTTTAAAAATATGTACACGTATTTGTCGATTGCCATTCATGTTATTACATTTGGTAACATTGTTGTATAAGTTGCATCGTTTTAAAACCATGTAGAAAATAAAATGATTATAAGTTTAAGTGTAATAATAAGTATAATTATTTTAAGTATAATTATAAGTTTAATTTTCAATATGTAATGAATGTTACAAATCCTTTAAATACATTGACGGCCTCCGTGGTCGAGGGGTAAGGCTCTCAAATAGCGAGTCGGAGGTCCGGGTTCAAATCCTGGAAAACGCAAATAAATTTCATTTGATTGATTTGAGAGTGGAAGATACTATCAGTATCGCCCTGGTGTAAGACCACCATTCAGAATTGAAACGTTGCTAGAAAATGGCTTTAGCCGTGTTTAGTGACCAGATCTGAATAGCCAGGTACTTCCGAACCTTCCTCTTCCCCACCTCCTTCCCCTCCCCGCTACCTTCAGCCTCACAACATACCCCAATTGGGGATGCCATAGTCTCACTGGCTCCAGACGGTAGCAGTTGAGATTCTTGTGCGGTTTTCACTGTAAAAAAAAAAAAAAAAATTTGAGTTATTTCACAATTTCATCATTTAAAAATAATAAAAACTATATTTTCGGCGCGTTCCAGAGTGGAAGACACTCCGTATCGCCCTAGTGTAAGACCACCATTCAGAATTGAAACGTTGCTTGCATTGGCTTTAGCCGTGTTTGATCACTAGATCCGAGTAGCCAGGTTCCCCACCTTCCTCTTACCTTTCTCCTTCACCTCCCCAATACCTTCAGCCTCACAACATACTGCAACTAGAGGTGCCTTAGTCTCACTGGCTCCAGACGGGAGCAGTTGGGACTCTTGTGGGGTTTTCGTGTATAAAAAAAAATCCACAAATTACGTCACACGAATTTCTTGATTTTTGACCCCACCCCCTCCACGTCCCTGTCACAAGGGTTGGAAGCAGTTGGCACTCTTATGCAATATTCCATAAAAAAAATCAGTATATAAATTTGTTAACGTTTGACCTCGTTAAACATTTAAACTTAGAATATAGTATGTCGGTCAGTAAGTAATTATTTTCCACCAGACTTGACGCATTTATAAACGCTCTGTTTAACATTATTAATCTGTCAAAAGACGTACCCAACAACGTCAATTGTTTGCCAGCCTTTTTATGATCAGCTATCGGAAGTGCTATTGTGGTAAATACTATTGGAGGATTCAGAGAATTAACAGAATTTTTAAAAGCAGTTTTTATATCTTTATTACAAACTGATTTCTTACATAGAATAACGGGCGAAATTTTTATTTGTAATATAAACCTTTGAAAGATGTAAAAGGGAGTTTTCATAGAAAAAAAACAATTCAGTAATGTTCTGAGACTCCAATTCTCTCCCTACCCCTCACGCCCTTCAAAATTTGGGCGAATTTAGCAGTAGGTAAAAATATTACGGCTTTGCATAAAATAAAAATTCATGGAATATTGGTGAACGTATCCTAAAACTAAAACCTGTTTACGAAAGGTGATGAAATAAGCTTTCTAATTTTATTATTAAAAATAACCATGTTATTTTTAAAATAATTTTTTTTACAGGTTTTAAAAGTTTTAAAAATGGCTCACCTTACGTTTTTTTAAACTTAAATTACTTTTAACGAAACACAATAAAAACACATACATATTTTATCAAACAAATAAATTATAAACGTTATTGTCAACTCACTTTTTTGTCGTTTCGTGTAAAAAAAATTCATAGTTTTTTTTCTAATTGCAGTCGGAAACTTTTGTTTCATAAAGGTGTACATTTTAATTATTTAGTGGTTAATTTATAGATTTGTAAAATAAGCGTCGTGTTGTTTCTTTCCAATACCATACTTTAGATCATACTTCTCACTATGATAGTACTCGTAAGCGAGACACAGCGATTTCTATGAGACCTATGGTGAGCTGGGACAAATGGGTAGTTGAAAATCAAAAGGTACTTAACCAATATTACGACTTTTTTTGAGATTTGAATGCCAACACGTTCTCTTGGAACATAGCCATGTTTGAAATATTATTTCAGTGTCAAAACAGGGTTAAATCCTAAGTTATAGCTTGTCAAAAATCGTCTTCAATTTCGAAACGTACTTAAATCCAAAATCATTTGTTATCAAAAGGTACTCAACTCCAACAACCAACAATGCCATGGAATTGGCAGCCATTTTGGTTTTTTAACCAATTAATAAGCTACTTTCTGTGCAATGGACACCATGACAAGAAAGAAAAGTTTTGTGGGTGGTTTTGAAGTTGAGGTGATCGTGATTTTTGTGAGATATTAACGTTAATCTGGTAGAGAAGAATTATCAAACACAGTTTATGAGCTTCAAAATGTGACTAAATTCAAAGACTCCACTTTCAAAATGTATCTAAATCCATGGTTCAATATCAAAATTCAAAATGTATCAAGTCCATTTTTAAATATTAAATAACTAATTAATCAGATTTATATTTCAAATATGCATTTAAAATGTTTTATTTTTACAAAACATTTAATTTTACTTTATTGTACCTACTTAGGTAAATGCTATGAAACAGTTTTCTTGCTTTTGCCAAAAATTTGGTTGGTGGAGATAAGTATACGTTTTGATATTCGACTACTCAAATATGGTCTCCTGTTTTGGGTTACACACATGTACAATGTAACATTAAACGTTGGAAGTGAAAATGTCATTGCTTATATTTTCATTATATGTTATGAAATTCGCAGGAAGTCGGATAACTCCCTTGGCAAGATTATTCTTGGTAGAGGATCGCCGAGGCTCGGTTCATTTGGTTTATGCACGAGCAAAGGTCTTAATATTTATGATACTCCCACGCTTACGGTGTGAAATCTGTCACAGTCCCTTTCACCTAAGTGACAAGGTTCACCATAATACCCGGTACTGCACATAACGTTGCGAGAACAATATGGAGAACAACCAATTATAATAAATTAGAACCACTGCCGAGACATGTTATTTCAGCTAAGTATAACTTGCTTACATAAAAGTATCGATATATCGATATTTTTAATTTAATATATCGATATTTTTTGCCGATATATTTTGATCCGATATATCGATACAAAATATCCAATATCGATAATTGTATCAAAAACAATATATTTTTTAATTTATGTATTTAAAGTCACTAGAATCCAAAACCGTATAGGAACGAACGGAAAAAAAGTAACTGTATTGGGTCATGACATCTGGCGGTTGAAATTTTAAGTATTAATAGCTTACAAATCTATTGTCTTTGCATTACTATTTGTGATCACCAATACTATCACATGTGTGTAGGTACATACATAGAAATGTATGCTATTTTTTACCATTTTTTTTCTAAACCATTCCTATGTGTTGGTTCCCAATGGTCTATGATTATTGACTATACCGTGTTCCAAACACGAAGTCCTTTTTGACAGATTAATAAGCCAGTAGAATGTTACTGAGAGGCATACAAACTTTGTATGCGTCTCAGTTTACATATGTTAGAAGACAGCTATTTAGTTTTTGATATTTTTGTAATTATTACGTAATAAAAATGAATAGTGATAAAAAAATACCTTCATTTTTGTATATTAAAAAAAGCAAATTGTGTACAAAAATGATTATTGATAATATTGAGCTGAATACACTATTATTTTAAAAACGCAAAATCTCTTGAAAATTTGACCGATATATCGATATTTTTTCCTCGATATATCGACGTCGATATTGATATTTTAATAAATATCGATACATCGATATATCGATATTTTTTTTCACTTTCGACAATCCTACATAAAAGTAATTAAGAAGTAAGAGACCTGGATCGATAAAACACTATATCAATAAGATATTTACCAAATCCATCATCTATGGTCGGTTATTAATATTTGCCATCACGGTCAACAATTGGTGAGATATATTCCGATCGACGATTGATAAATTTTAGCCCGGACTCCATAAGGATAAGTTTCGGTTAACTGTCAATATATATATATATATATATATATATTTATTGGATAATGTTGCTCGTTGCTCCTACATATATACACATATACATATACACATTTATTGGATAATATTGCTCGCAAAATTACTGGCTTATTAATGAACGAAGTTCAACCAAAGCTTAAAGAATTAATTACATAGACTTAAATAATTCAACTAAGATGCAACCAATTTATTCCGTTCGATCTCTGAGAAAATAATAATAATAATAATTTTTGTCTTCCTTCCTTAGTATGTAGAGATAATGATATCCTCACTGGGATCTCCCGTGCTGAGGATTTCATTTACATATTATAATTTAATTATAAGAAATTAATATGAATTAGTCATAAACATATGGTGTGACAGCTGAACTACAAGCCGCCAAAGGTCATGGCCGAAACACACGTGAGCGAAATAATAATTTGTAATGGATCATCACGAGATAGTTTAGTTTAACTTTGGTTTAATATATCCTTAGCATTTAATTTTAATCCTTCTAAATATGTACAGTTATCGGTACAGGCGCCCTTCAGGATTAACTAATGATATGCTTCCATTTATTGATACCACATGTTCCGAGATTGTAGTTTCACATTAATTTGATATACTTAAGGTAGTCAACCACCCCTGTAGATTTAAAAATCAATTAATCATGCTCTACCCATAATTGTTTGAAATTAAAGAATAAATGTTGCATGTTTGTTACTTTAACATTCCGTCTTTTCTTACACTGATCTACCCACATGTCAGCACTTGTTTATTTGAATACGAGAGAAATATTTATAGCATTTGGATGGCGGTGATTAGCAAAGATAGATATTAGGTAAATTACCGTTACAAGTTCAGTAGATTCGGTTTTAGTCTGTAATTGATATCAGTACATTTTCTATTTCTGATCTCCCTATATTTAGTATCCCGCTTTTTATTTGAGATATAAATGTTATAATGTTGAGGTTTTTGAGTGAGAGTGGTATTTTGTTGTAGAGTTTAATGCCATTATACAAGAAGCTTTTTTGCCCAAATGTTATGTCAGTAGTTACTTGTTGGATATGTTTTGACCATGATATCTGAATAAAGTGGTTGAAATACCTATGACCTATGACTAAAGACCTGAACTAATTAACTCCCGTTTAGTGTCAAAAAGTAAATGCGGACTGCCAATGCATATTTAGTTAATTCATTCATATTTTTTCGCAACTGTTTGGCGTTTGACATTTCATAGAAAATGCCTTCAGTTTCTTTTTGTCACGCGTAATAATAATTACACAGCAGAACTTTTTTTTTTTTACATGAGCTCCACACAGGAGGCCCTGAGGAAAATAATTTCCCTCAGGGCCTATGTCATCTTTGGTGATGCTGTGTGGAGGGTTTTTTAAGGAAAGGAGGGAGAGGAGAGATCTGGGAAGGAAAAGGGTTTAAGGGGTGGGTAGGAATCTGGGGTTCAGTGTGACCTGGTCATCCGCTTCCAAGACCTAGACAAACCTCACCCCATGAACCCGGGCACCTCTGCTAAATCACCAAACGTAGCGAACCACTTGGGGTAACCTTTGGCAGAGGTGTTGGTTATCCAATAAAGGTTCCCGGGGCGGCAGTACCCATTCCAGTACAGAAGTTGTTTATAAATAAACTGTTTTTATTAATCGAATAATAATATTGTTGAGTATAACATAAGAGAAATAAAAATTAAAATGGAGTTCCACAAATTAAACTTGATAACGATAAATAAATAATGCCTTCAGTGTTTCCAGCGCATATCGATTTCTTATTTAGTCTTTGTCAATATTGGTTCGGCTGTCAACGGTGAAACCGTGCAAGGGACATCGATAAATCATCGGAAAATACGCCTATTGATCCTATATTAATTATTAGAGCTCTTAAGGGTTTTTAACGATCTACAGGTCGCGCAATTATGGCTCAAACAACACAAATTTAGGCTTGTGTGTTTGGCTCATTGTATGTAGGTACACACTTAAGAAAGAGACGTTCTTGTCCTCAAAGACTTTGAGGTATTGCTGACCACCGAACACATTTAAAGGTGGTCTGTAAGTAATACATACTCCATTAATTCCCACAGGAATTGATGAGGGCTACATGGCGGCTCTTGAGGCCCAACGACTCGCAGAACTAGTGATGTTCCTTTCCGATTCAAACATCTGTGAAAAACCGCATATCCCAGAACTTCCTTTCCGAAACAGACCCTCCACACGGCATCCCCAAAGACGACATAGACCCTGATGAGGAATTATTTTCCTCGGGATCTCCTGTGTGGAGTTACGCAAAAATAACAAAATGACAGGAATTTGAACACGACTCTTGAAATGTTCAAGGTTTATGATAAATCATAGATTCTCAACCTTATTTTGCCCACCGCCCCTTTTGAGAACATTTCTAGAGCCCCCCAATTTTTCTTACTCACGGAGTGGGGAGGGGGGGGGGGGGGTTCAACTGACACGGAATCGATAATTCATTAAAAATTATTTGTTATACCAATTAGCAATTCTTTTGTACCGGGTTGCTAACTTCTTCCTTCTTGTATTCGTGATATAATATCAATTCTTAATAATCACAATACACGTAAGAACGCCCCCTAATTTTTTCTGGGTGAACGCCTTAAACGCCCAAAAAGGGGTGTTAACACCCACTTTGAGAATCTATGAGATAAATGATATTCAGCAGCCCCATACGCCCTGTCAACATGTCTGTTATGCCATGTGGTAGAGTGTGCACAATAGATCGTGGTGCCACAAATGTCGGTAGTTGTTTGGTACTTTTAGTTCTGAATAGTGTTGTTTATTTGTTATTAGCGAGAAATGTACTAAAAGTGTACGTACACGATAATATAAGTTGAAAAAAAAAACAATTTTTATTTCCTGAAGTCGATTAACGATTACGAACAATGTTGTAGAAGTGCTACCCAAAAGATCGGTTAGGTACTTTGTGACTGTTTCGAACTGACTAAAATTTTTATCTTTCCCATCTCGACATACGTGATCCAATCACGCTAGTCCATTATCTCTCCCTTGAGTTGCTGGTTATTAGGGTGTGATTTTTTTTAAACAAATATTCCAGCAGTCCCTACATATAGACACTATATACGTTCCTAACACGTACATTACTCCTATCGGACCAAGAATCATGATAATATGGACTTAAAATTTACAAACTACAGTCGTTAACAATATCTTCATGACATGAAGTGTCTGGGGAAATTCTACGATATGTAGTACGGAGCTTAGATCTGTGATTCCTATCACAGACCCAACTAAATAAATACATCGTACCATATTCCTAACCACATTTTTAAAGTATTACCACATTAAACCTACGCATAACACTTGTCGTATAAATTTAACATGAGCCATTTTGCAATTTTATCGGTATGGATTCAGGTAATTAAAACATATTGAAATAAGATACGTTTTAAGATTTTAACGACCAAAAGCATTTCTCAATTGCTCTTCGAAATTCATATTGATATTCTTTATTTCATTTTCCTACTTTAGTTGGTGTTTTTTTGTTTTCATCGGTGGTCATCGTGTACAGCGTTCCATTCCTCTTTCTGTCATACAAGATCCGATCCCCACACACTTACAATACATTCGTTATTTTTTTATTTAACAACTAAAATATTAACTAGAAATAATTTATATGGCAGAACAACGTCTGTCGGGTCAGCTAGTAATTTAATATTTTTCATTCAAGTTCTTGATTTTGATTATTATCCCACAATCGCGATTCATAACACATACTATAAAGACGTTACACGAACCTTACATGTATTCTACCGGCTGCGCCACTACATATATATAATTGTTACTGCAAAGCAGCTGCTCGTAAGTAGGCATCACTATCTTTCTATCAACCATTGTAAATCTTCATACACCTCAAGACAAAGGGTTGAAATAGTGTGTGTATAGCGGTGGTAATAATTTTATATTTTTCATTCAAGTTCTTGATTTTGATTATTATACCACCATCGCAATTCATAACACATACTATAAATACGTTACACGAACCTTACATATATTCTACCGGCTGTGCCACTGCATATATATAATTGTTACTGCAAAGCAGCTGCTCGTAAGTAGGCATCACTATCTTTCTATCAACCTTTGTAAATCTTCATACACCTCAAGACAAAGGGTTTTTAACAAAGGATTTTCAGTTCACTAGAACTTGTCATGCTTTATGCTTCTACTAGATACCCTTGGTATCCGCTGAATTAACGGAATGATCCATTATTAAAGGAAACACTCTAATATGCTTTGATATACAGGTCCACTTTTGCAGCAGACTCTGTTTGGAGTACATCAATAATTGAGAGCTGCTGTTCTATGAAAATATAAAAATATTGTATTATCTATAATCCCTACGAAAGTTGAAAACTCCATCATTTCATTTGTTGATTGATTCCACAGAATGGTGCATTGTATTTTTCTCGCAACCTTTTTAGGATAATAAAATAACATGAAAACCGGACGCTTTAGAGGCATTATGATAATTGGCTATAAATATGGTAAATTCGGAGGGTTAAACAGATGCAGATGGTTCTATCGTTGGAGGTGTTACTTACTGAATTATTTACTTTAACTGTTTTATTTTTTTAGGGCTGTAAACCCTAAAATTTATAGTATTCATTTTAATAATGCATGACTTGTAGTTGTTAAAAACAGTTAACTGCCGTGAGCATCTGGTTGGATGAGCGTCCCACTTACCGGATTATCGACCAACTAAGCGAATAAAAAAAGGGTTTTATTCCTTCGGAATAACTAAATGAGTAAAACGTTAATTGTTAAATTTAATCATTGTAGACAATATTAGCGACTCTCACACGAAAATTTGAAATAGAATAATGAGAAAAAGAATCTGTCGCATCTAGGAATTGAATCCAGGATCGAGTTAATTCGATCCTTTCCATTTTGGTCATATTTAACCGCATCATACATTAACTTCATTTTCTTAGCGCATATTTTTATTGGCGGCTATCATTGAAATGTTCACGATTAAATCGAAATTCTAGTCGGAATTGCTGAGAAAATTGGTGTATTGACTATGCTGATGCGTCGAGACAATTTTCAGTAAAAACGAGTCATGTTATAATTGTTACTTAGGTACCCATTTCATTTGCAACAATTCACATTTATTACCTGTGAATAACGTATCTCTGACGATATGGCGCAAACTGACGTTTATATTTCATCATGTTGGATTTATTCCCACTTTGAAACCATTTTATAATGTAAGTAAATTTGTTGTCACTATCAATCATTTTCTAATCGATGGACTCTCCTAACAAACAAGCAAGTGATAATTTTTCATAAATTATTGTTTCTCAATCTGCGCATATTTGCTCTATCGTAAACTAAGACGAAATATAACTAGGCGGCAGATTTTTAAGTTGATTTAATGCGAATTTTTATTTTTATTTTTTAACTAAGTGTACGAATAATGTGCGTAAATGCCATAGACATGAATATATATAGACCTGCCCTAAGTGATAAAAGCGTATTATTTCCCCCTCCCCATTCCGGTTCCTTGGAACTGGCTGGGCTTGCGAGAGCCTCGCCTGAATCTAAAAAATGTGACGTCATCATTCTTGTCCAGACCAGCGTCGAGATACTTTGGACTTCGCAAATATATTAATAACGTGGCGAGCAATTCGCGCTCCCACGTAAAAAGGTCTATTCATTCAAAAGCAAATTTTACTTTTAAGAACTAAATGGTGATATTATAATGCGAGATGCCTATATACTGTCAGATTGATTTTTTAACGAATCACAGTCATCGTCCCCCTCTTCATACCGCCATAGTTGATTTTTCCCCCCATCTGTATGTTCTCGTCTATTAAATTTGGATGTCTATGGTAAATGCCCATTAATTATGTCGGAGAAAATCGAAAGGTCTGGTTACTCATGACCAAACTGGAAAAATACACATTCACTTTTGTTATAGAAGTTATTCAAGAATTTTACAGAAGTTTTATTGTCCTACCGAAAAATCTTTTAGATTTCTAAGGTCTGTTGTTTCGTAGAAATTCATATGTAACAAAATCACCAAATGGCCATTCAGCGCCATTTTCCGATTTGCAGAGAACTGCGTGCTGGGGTTCTGCAAATTGGATCGTGAGTAAACAAAACCGCCAGTCGAATTATTATTTTTAACTTTGTCGGGCCGTCGAAATAATCATAATTCGGTTAGCGGTTGGACATGATGTCCTACAAGCAGTTATATATCCGATGGTGAGTAGGGCTTAATAAAGGTTCCAATTAAATGCCGATTCTAAGTCCATTTTAGTTATTGAACCAATTGCAATGAGCAGAAGAGGACAACTATCATGTTGTGCATATGGGCTTATTATAAACTGATAGAAAGCTGCAACGCACCTACGATCGAGACCTTTCAAATGTTAAAGTCCCTGCCGAGCGGTTATCTATCTTTTGTGAAGAATCTCTCTGCTTAATGGTCTTTTGATGACAATGTAACATTTTGAATTTCTGTGAAACTTCTGGGCTAAAAAATTTAAGTCTTTCGACAAAACGCTAATTTCTTTCGATTATCAAAATGCATTTGCACAATAATTCATTCTCTAACATTTTTTTATATTAAACAGCGCCATAATAAGAATATTAAGAGCGTTTAACCAGCCAGTGGACGAAAATCCACATAACGTCGAAAGTTGTTCTTACGATCGTGCAGGGCGGTTACAATGAGAAAGATTAATTATTCTCCGTACCAGCTTTTTTAAATTATAACTCAATATCGAATTTATTTCAATTCAAATTAGCTTTAATTTATACCTTCATCCAAAAATGCTGAAAGGCATGATGATAAAACTATTAAAATAATGTCCTTTTTGTAGTTATTTTTTGATTATAAGTATTTATCATTTTTTAATAATGTCTAAATTTAATAAGAATGTTAAAAAAATCTGAAATATATTAGTTTGTAAGTGCGCAAATAAATACACAAACGGACCAATTTTCGCCAAGAAACACATGTACGTACATATTTTTTAATGATTTTATTGAAACTAAAATTAAAATTCTAAAGCATACGTTTGCTAGATAATGTATTGATTTATTTTACTGCATGATTTTATTATTTGAAATGGGTATGGTATAATACAAAAACTTTTTTGAAAATTGAACAAATCTGCCAACGACCTATGGAATAACCTTATTATACTAAAAATTAAAAAAAATTCTCAAAATTTATTACATAACTTCACTAGATAAAAGAACAATCTTTCGAAATCCATTTATAATTTTTTGTGGAAAAGAGTCAATACGTCTAAAAACTTTTTTGAAAATGACGTATTTCCGGTTTTCTCTGGTAATGCCCTCTTAAGTCTGTGACTTTCACCAATCGACATTACTTCAATAGATATTAAACTGGTAATAAAAACAAGTTGGTTATGGTAATAAGGCAAAGGTATGTATATATATATAAATGTAAAACAATTTTCTAGGTTTACCCGCGTAATGTAGTCCTTAAAAGGACTTTTTAACTCCTGACGTTTCGGACAGAACTCACTGTCCATCTTCAGAGGCCTTGTGTCTTGAGTTTTTGTCTCAAACCGATCGCCGAGAAAATTGTTCTACATATTATACCCGTGAAAACCTTAATCATAACATATATATATCATAAATCAACTTCGAGTGATACCTACCAGTACTGCTTGGTTAAATATATTCGCACCTCACAATATGGAAGTCTCAGTTTTGCGCGTAATATCTGAAACTGTCACTTTGGATCGAGATTGTAAAATATCTATTCAAGATAGCTTTCATATTTCAAAGACAATAGATGCATTATTTCGTTCTCTTTATGGTTAAAAGAAAAAATACATATTTTTGCATGAGAGAAAGAGTGTTATATAGCTTTTAAAATGTAAGGTCGCTCGGGACGTTTTTGGTCTTATGAAAGTATAATGCGTTTACGTGTTTTGGGATGTATTTGTTCCTAAACAAGCAGACGGGTTAAAAGCATTATATTTGTATGAAGGTACCTATTCATCCAAGGACAAGTCATTTACAAGCATATTAACACGCTAATGAAAAAAACAATAACATTATTATATTATTTTTATGCTAAGGTTAATTAAAAATCTAAAGCCAGTCTTCACGAAGGGTCTTTTATCATCGTGATTGAATGGGTAATTATTATTGAAAGGAAAAATAATGGACAATGTAAAAAAGGCAGTAGCGAAATGAGAACTCATTGAATATATCAGTGTAACATAAGATTTTTTTAAAACAATTTTTACATATAAATTATATCGATTTGGGAGGCGGGTATGGGTACCGCCGCCCCGGGAAGCATTTATTAGGTAACCAACACCCCTGTCATGCGTCACCACAAGTGGTCGGCTGCGTTTGGTGACTTAGCAGAGGTGCCCGGATTCATATGTACTTGCTGCGTGGCGGACCGGATCGGAAGAGACTGGTTGAGGAAGACATTTTGACCTTTTCAGCCGGACTCTCTCGGCCCATCGCATCGTTACTTTTGGACACACTAACCCCTGGATTCCTAATCACCCCTCTTAACTTTCTCCTTCCCAGAACTTCCTCTTCTTCATTTCTCTTTTTTTTTTTTTTACAGTGAATACCGCACAAGAATCTCAACTGCTCCCGTCTGGAGCCAGTGAGACTATGGCATCCCCAATTGGGGTATGTTGTGAGGCTGAAGGTAGTGGGGAGGGGAAGGAGGTGGGGAAGAGGGAGGATGGGAAGTACCTGGCTATTCAGATCTGGTCACTAAACACGGCTAAAGCCATTTTCAAGCAACGTTTCAATTCTGAATGGTGGTCTTACACCAGGGCGATACTGATAGTATCTTCCACTCTGGAACATGCCGCAAATATACTATATATTATTTCAAATTAATTAATTGTGAAATAACACAAATTAATCAAATAAAATTTATTTGCGCATGCCGGGTTCGAACCCGCGACCTCCGGATTGTGAGTCAAGAGTCTTACCCACTGGACTACGGAGGTCGTCGAATAACTTTCGTTCTCTAAAAATAACTTTCACACAGCATCCCTAAAGATGAAATAGGCCGCGAGGGAAAGTTGTTTCCTTAGGGCCTCCTTTGTGGAACTAATGTAAAAAAAGGAATAATTACAATTTGAAAGGCGGGTATGGTTACCGCCGACCGGGGAACCATTTATTGGATAACCTCTGCCATAGGTCACCCCGAGTGGTTCGCTACGTTTGGCGACTTAGCAGGGGTATCTGGGTATATAGGGCGAGGTTTGTCCGGGTCTTGGCAGCGGATGCGTCTGCCCACCAACTGCATGTCAGGCCGAATCGGTAAAAAGTGGTTGATGAAGTCCCTTTGACTTCTCCAGCCGTACTGTCTCGGAACATCGCATTCATACGTCCATCACTCCTGGACACATTATCCCCCAGATTCTTACCCACCCCTTATAGATACTCTTTTCCTTCCTAGAAGTTCCCCTCCTTCCTTTCCTAAAAAGACCCTCCACACAGCACCCAAAGATCACAATCATTTGCCTCAGGGCCTCCTGTGTGGAGCAAATGTAAAAAAATTAACATTTTTCAAAGTTTACCACATGCATCACTTATACGTACCATAGGTACAAAATTATTAATAAGCAAACCTACAATGATAATATTTATTTATTTATTTATTTATTTAAACGCCCATTGGGCTTTTACATACATTGTTATAAGTATTATTACATTAACTATATGGCATATAAAAGTTTAAGTACATATATGAATAAAATAATTATTATATGTGTAGTACCTACATAAATGTTTTACAAATAATATAGAATACCATTATGGAGAACAGTTTTTTTTATTTGTACTTACAAACAAAAATAACGGGATTGAAATTAATCAGCATTAGTAGGGAAATATAAATTAAATTACAATATTAATTTGTAAAGTTACATATATATATTAAAGTTAAAAAGTCTAAAAGAAAAGAGTGGATACTTTGTATTTGGATTATGTCGCCTTACTTTGTCAAAGGCTTTGGAAAAATCAGTATAAATTGAATCCACCTGATGCTTCAAGGCAAGAGAATCAGTTATGTAATTTTCGTATATGATCAAGTTACTTAGAGTGGATTTACCTGTGATAAAGCCATGCTGGTTGGGTACAATAATATTATTAATTTGTTTAATAATGACATCTAGGACTAACGATTCAAATAGTTTGGGAATAGCGGACAATATACATATTGGTCTGTAGTTAGATACATCGCTTTTATCTCCCTTTTTATGAATAGGCGTAAGATAGCTTTTTTTCCACTGATTTGGAAAACACCCTGACGACAAAGAATTATTAAATAGTTTAAATAGTGGATAAGTCAAACTGCGAACACAAGATTTTAAATATGTTGGAGGGAAACCATCCGGTCCAGCGAATTTATTAGTATCTAATGCTTTTATAGCCTTTTCTATAGCGTTTATTTCAATAAAACAATGGTTTAGGTTAAGTGATTCTTCAAGTGATATATCGTTTGGGATTTCATTATCAGGAATACTATCATCATAAACACTTTTGAATAAATCTGCAAAAAGATTGACAATGCCTTCGGTACTGTCCGCACAATTGTTATTCAGATGCATAATATTTGGTAAACTACAGTCATTTTTTCGCTGAGCATTAGAAAAGTTCCACAATTTTTTTACATTATCATGAACCTCCATTTCTATTAAACTAATATAATCATTATAACATTTTTTTGGACAATTCTTTGCACTGCCTTCTTAAGTTAGTAAACGTTATATAATCATCTACGTTTCTAGATTGCTTATATATTCGGTGAGTTTGTTTTTTAGTATAAATTAATTCTTTTAATTCTTTTGAAAACCATGTGGGGTAAAAGGATGCATTAAAATTAACTTTTGGAACATGACGTTCTTTTGAAGTGTTTAGGATTGAATAAAACTGTTGGACTTGATTTTCAATATTGTTTTCATCTTCTAGAAATGACCAGTCTATATGGTCAAGATAATTAATAATATTTCTGTAGTCAGCTTTATTAAAATTGTACGATGAAGTTTTTAATTTCTCCAATTTTCTAGACACATTTGTAATAATAATATCTAACGCTGGATGGTGTTGGTCTAAAGGTAATAACAATTCATCCGATTTTTCTACCACTGTCCTTAAGTCACTAGAAAATACTAGGTCAAGCATTCGGTTATAAGAATTATGCACTTTATTTAACTGTTTAAGTCCTAGGAAAAAAGACATATCGAGCATTTCCTTTGATTTGGCACACTGCACTTCTGTTTCGTTAATAATCACTTCATTGTTCTTATCGAAAGACCAGTCAATTTTCGGAAGATTGTAATCGCCTACAATTATAAATTTGGCTTTAGGATATTTATATTTTAGTGTTTCTACATCCTCGATGTGGTTCTTGTATATTTGCAGATCTGACATTGGTGGAATATAAGTACAGGCTATAATGATTTTTGTTGATGAAATATTTAGCATTACAAAGATGTGTTCAACGTTTTTGTGTTTAACTGGCAATTTTCTAGATGAAATGTTTTTGAAATGTGTGGTTACATTGTTTATTCAATTTACTACATGAGAGAGTTAGATTTTTACCCATGGCTGCAGCCTTACTTCTAGGAGAGATGTATTACTGCAGATGGCTTAAAAGCTCCTGAACGATTTATTATTATCAATAGTAGACATTCTGGCTTTAATAGGATTCCACCTCCCGGACAATGGGAGGCCGCCAACACAGAATTCTGATTCTTACCAATGCTGATATGCTGATGCCCCTGGAACTAGGTAAATTAGCTCACAGGAAAAAATGTCTTTCGATAAGTTTAAGTACCTACGGAGTATATTTAACCTTAAGCCTTGATATATATTTATTATGCCAACCATATTTTGTAATTTTCTTTATCGCTATCGCAATGTATTGATTATTTTTAAACTGTTTTGGTAGGCGGTATGGGTACAGCCGCTACGGTAACCATTTATCGGATAGCCAACACCCCAGCCAAAAATCACCCCAAGTGGGTCGCTATATTTGGTGACTTAGCAGGGATATCCGGGTTCATGGGGTGAGGTTTGTCTAGGTCTTGGCTGTGGATGCGTTTGCTCATGACAGATTTTTACTCACCCTTTTTTTCCTTCCCAGAACTTCTTCTCCTTATTTTCTCTAAAACTACCCTCCTCACAGCATCTCAAAAGATGACATAGACCAATTTTAAATAGAGCTAATTTTAAAAAAGTAATAAACGAAACTTTTACAAATCGTGGCCATAATCATTTTTTTCACTTTTTTCTAAGCAGAGTAAGGTTTTCTGAAATTGCTAGAGTTCTCGATCTCTCTCTCTCAAAAGCTGCCACCTATTACTAAACCTTTTCTTCTGCACTGTCGCCGTGTACGGGATTGGTGCTCAAATAAGAACTTGCATTGTGGGATTGTGAACACGTTCAAACTGCACGGCACCTTCTTGAAGTGCTTTTACTTCACCTCGATGCTGCTTGACGCACATGAAGCTGGGTTCCATTTCCATCGAATGTGTCCCTCTAGCAAATAGCCATCAACTATTTATTCATTGAAGTGTCGGGGAAGGATTGCTTCAAAATTGGTCTCAAACATTTCAAAATATTCACACGTTTACATCTCAAGGGCGGTTTGCTAGAAAATATTAAAACTACAGATCAATTTCTTAAAAGTAGTTTACCTACTTAGCTTAATTCGTCCAAGTAATCGAGCCTTCATAAAACTACCAAAAATTGGTATTTGCCGATGTTGTTAACTGAAAAAGGGTTCAAATTCGTGAAATAATCTCAAATTAAAAAGATAGGATATTTATATAACACAACGCGCAACGATATACAAGTAAACATTTGAATTGCGCTTTATTTTCAACCAATCAGAACAAATAACAAAAATTAAACAAGTTAAAAAAAAAAAAAAACTAAATTAAAGAATAAATATTTTATGCCAAACGTATTATAACATACAACCCAAATAAGAATTCTGGCTCCCTCAGGCACAAGAGATCCTCTTTTCTGATAAGGTATACATGACCAATGATGACCTTAAATATAATATTTTGTAAAATATATATGTATAAATGTAACTCATTTAACGTATATTTAAAACTAGCAGACCCGGCCACACGTTGCTGTGGCTAACGAAACCTTTATAATCAATGCCATCTGTTAAATCAAATCCACACCACGCTGCCCGCTGCCGCTTGGCCAGATATATGTATTATGTATTTCAACCAATTTACACAAAACCTTGACAAATTATATACATAAAGACCTTCCTCATGAATCAGTCTATTGGTGAAAACCGCATGAAAATCCGTTGCGTAGTTTGAAAGATCTAAGCGCACATGCAGCGCAAGCGACTTCATTTCATAACTAGTAAAGAAATGCAATAATTTTCAAGGTATTACAAGATAGCTCTGAAATGTAGTCTTCATTTTTATTAATGATTGAGATTTTCTGGAGATATTAAGACATATATTTTATATTAAGACCCGCTCTGAAGTCCTTCTTTTATCAGTCTTGGTTCAGGCCTCTCAATAATCGATTGCACTATGTAGTAAAATATCCTAGTTATAACGAAAGTAGAATGATAAACTAACACAAATCTGCTGCTTATTGTTGACACTTATGGATATTGTTCTTTCCTTATTACTTATTTTATTACCATCGATTTCTCCGTTCTTCCAGTAATCGCTTTAATGTCAAACGTCAAACCCCAAAGTACATGGATTAAAGCATTCGATTTTATAGTATTTTATATTGCTGCCTATATTATTTCTCCGTAACTAGGAGAAAAAACGATTTCATGATTTATGTCGTAGCCACACATAAGTTTATTATATTATTAGCTGGTCACGGCATGCGTTGCTATGCCATTTAATAAAAAATTGTTTCTCCCTGCGTGTCCTTTCCCATTCGTCCCGTTCCCCTTCCGCCTTCCCTTCTTCTCCTGCGTCCTCTTCCCCTTACGCATTCCCACTCCATCACCTCCACCTTCCCTCTCCCTACTCCACTCCTTCCCCTTCCCCCGTCCCGCGAACCCCCCTCCCGAGTTCCCCTCCCGCCTCACACGTCCCCTTCCCCTCCCGCGTTCCCTTTCCACCTTCCCCGCCTTCTCTCTTCCCTTTCCCGCTCTCCCGTCCCGCCAACCCTCCTCCCGCGTTCCATATATTCAATCCCAGTACATTCAGTTTTTAAACAGCCCGCGTGCCACCTTTTACAATTTTTATTCAAATTTCCATTTTTCATGTAAATTAAATTTGATACCTAACATAGGTACCTATTTAAAATATCTAAAATTCACGCGAACTGTCAAACGTTCGATAGTCGTCAGGTTTTCTGAAATTATTCAATTTTCTGCGCAATTTTCTTAATTTCATAGGAACCATCCTCGTACTTCAAGGAATATTCTAAAAAAAGAATTAGCGAAATCGGTTCAGCTGCTCTCGAGATTTGCGCTTAGCAACACATTCAGCGATTCATTTTTATATATAAGATTAGTTATTTTCGTAAAAAAAAACAGTACAAGTTAAAAGAAACATTCAATTTTCTCGTAATTTATTCTTTGTTTTCAGGTTTTTTAATTATTTTTTTTTAACAATATGTATTACGTGATACATGATGATTATTTTACATCTTAGATTTTATTTGCTAATCTTCCCTTGGAAGCATTTGCTCTTTTATGGAAGGGGAGTGTACATAAATGCAGTTATTAGTTACTACTTGAGTTATTAATGAATCCGAAATTAACCTTTGTAGACATTGAATAATTAATATTTAATATTTTAACCCCCTTCCTGAGTTGAAGATATTACCTAGATGTCGTTCTGGAGAGACGCGACTATTTAGGAGCGAATGGTTGCTTAAATGGTTTAACAATGTTTAGTGACTAGATTCAAGCAGCCAAATACTGTCCAACCTTCATCTACACATTTTACTCTCCTTCCTCTACCCCATTCATCTTACAACATTCCTTATAACTTGGGGACTATAGAGTCCGGGCATGGCAGTTCGATTTCTCGGCCTAACGTTAAAAATCAGATTGACGATTATTTTTTATAGCCCGTTTACTTTTATTATTGTAGTGATTTATGATACAATCACCATTTTCATTCCATTTTGCTATTCGGGTAAGGGATCCATTGCAACAAAGTCGCCTCCAGGGATCCGTATCTTGCTCTATATATCTGGTGGTAGAGGTTTCAGTCTTATCTGTCCTAGCACCGACTCTGCATATACAATTTTACTAGTAAAGGATACAAGTTTAACAATAGAATCTATTCTAAGCAAAATTCTATGTTAACAAGCTCCAATACATCAATAATGATTGGAAATAGTTCAGTGGCGGTTTGCGGACTTGAAAAGTGGGGAGGTACTAGTATTATGTACACCAACACCTGCATACCTAGAAAAAAAACTATGCCACTATTACCCACGTCAAACCGTAATAATAATTGTAATATGCAAATTTTAACAAGATAATAATTACAAGACACAAAAACAATTTAGACCGTCAACTGCAAATTCGCTCTACTGACTTAATTGAAATAGTCGTACTCCGTGGGTATTGCCGCGTACTATCACAAAAAATATAAAACCAAACAAAACTTGGTCACTAGAGCAAATCGTAAACAATCGGTTCTATGTGTTTGTTTTATGAGGCGCGCCTCAAACTAAATAACGCGCGAATGTGTTGGCTAACGTTAATTTCAATTCCAAGTGACTACTCCACACCCCTCTGCCTACGTTAAATCAGCAGCTGTCGGAGGCGGGCCCTATCTCTGCCTCACTAGCAGCGTATTATTGTACTGCGTCCATCGTGACCCAAGTCCAAATCCACGTGTAACCGGAGTGATGAGTTATATAATAATGTAAAGACAAATAGCCACAGTGAAATCCGAAAATGGGTATTGTGTAAAATGAAGTAACTTTAAGAATTATGCAATTTATAATTTGGTAACATTTTAACAAAAAAATTACTATATTTTGAATTATGGTTATGTGCATGTTATTTCCCTTTTTCTTCTATTTTTTTAGGGGAGTCCCAGCCACTTCTGCTGCATTGCAAGAACCGCCTCTGATATAGTTACTCCCAGGTTACAGAAATAGATTCAATCGCTACTCGCAAAATGGCGAGGTAATAATGGTCTCTGCATGTGATCGGAATAGAAATGTACGTACATGTCATAAAATATGTACATATAAATAATGAACCTCGGTACGGAGAGTAAAGAGTCTAGAAATCGAACGTGGGAGCATTTGGTGTTTTCGAATAGGCATAGAAATAAAAGTACTTAAAGGAAAATGCCCATTACATACCGAATTGGTTAATAAAAAAAATATTCGTGACATTTAAAAAATCTATTTAATAATAAAACTTCGCAAGAGAGATCTTCGTTTCACAATAGCTCCACATAGGAGGCCCGGAGGAAAATGTTTTCTCTCAGAGTTCATGCCACTTTTGGGGATGCTGTGTTGAGGGTCTAATCCTGAAGTACGAATCCATCCCTCACACTGCGGTGCAAAACGATCGGTCGATAAAGACCGACTGGATAGGCCAAAAGCCTCCCTCAGCCAGTCTCCCCCGTTCCGGCCCGCCACGAAGTAGGTGGACAGACGCATCCTCCGCCAAGATCTGGACAAACCTCATCCCATAAACCGAGGTACCCCTGCTAAGTCACCAAACGTGGCAAACCACTTAGCGTGACCTATGGCAGAGGTGTTGGTTAATAAATGGTTCCCGGGGATGGTCATAATGACTCACTAATAACAGTATTGGTATCTCCTAAAACCTGTACAATCGTTTTCGCTTTTTGCAATTATTATTCTTCGCATTATTTTTTTTTTTTTGTTTTATAATTTTTGTCATCTTTCCATTCTGAGCAACGTAAAAGTACTACAAGAAGTCAATTAATGTAAAAGATCTCAAAATTCTTATTCATTAAATAAATTAACTATTCAACTGCAAACGTCATTCATAAATATTATTGCGTCGGATGATTATTTCATAATACGAGTAGCTATAGGTAATTTTGCAGAATTCCCAATCAAGCTTCACAAATTATTGAAATTACACTTTTAAACCAAATTTCTACATCTAAATATTTACCTCGGGGGAAATGTAAAAACATGCAAAATATAGGTGTTAGGTTTGGATTATTTGAATAATTTATACGTATTTCCTAACTTTCAAACTACGAGTACCTACAACAAATGCCAGATCAAACAATCGATAAAAAATGGTGTTCTAAACTAAACTGTCAAAAACATGTGAAATATAGAACTTTGTTTGACAAAAAAGGAACTTAAACATTTATTTGTTCTCTTTCCCGACATAAATTAACAGTCGTCTCTAGTAGTAATGAAGCGAAAACCAAGTTGTTTAAAATGCTTACTAAGCGTGAAGCAGAATTCTGCAACTTTAAAAATTTATATAATAACTAGCTGATCCGGCGAACTTCGTATCGCCCCAGAATCAAAAACTGTTGTCAACTTATTAGCTGAATTGATCTAAATTGTTTCTCCCTGCGTATACCATACCTTGATCTAAATTGTTTCTCCCTGCGTATCCTTTCCCCTCTCGCGTTCCCTCTCCCTCTCCCCACTCCACTTCTCCCCTTCCCCCGTCCCGCTAACCCCCTTCCTGAGTTCCTTTCCCCCCTCCCCCCTCCACCTCCCCCCTCCCTCCCTCCCCCCTCCCCCGACCCTCTCAGTTCAATATTATACCCCTTACAATATTGCTGCAGTTCTTTCAAAATAGGAGAATTCGTTCCATACAAAATGTATGGGGAAAATAATTTTCTTCGGAGTGGAACACCCTTTACTTTTAGAGGTATGAAAAATAGATGTTGGTCGATTCTCAGACCTACCAGATAAGCACACAAAATTTCATCAAAATTGGTCCAGCCGTTTCGGAGGAGTATGGTAACAAACACCGTGACACGAGAATTTTATATATTAGAAGATAATGGAACTAATATCAAAATAACAGGCTCCTAAATACAGTTGGCACTGCAAACTTTTCTAAGACCAGTTCCTGAAATTTTACATGATAATCCTTTTAGAATCTGAATAAACCTGCTTTTATTTAAATCGAATTAAAATACCTTAATTATAATGGAGGTCCTATTTTTATTACACTGTCATTTTGTAGTTGTTTGTCAGTTTGCAAAGCGGAAAAACTTTATCCAGGAATTAATTCTTTACTTATTTATTAGTTATTTGGTACATTAAAGTTTATAAATTACTACATTATTATAACTTACTAGCTTTTACCCGCGGCTTCGCTCGCGGAGAAATAACTGCACAAAGCATTTGCCCTCGGAAAGAAATATTATTCCGGGATGAAATGTAGTCTGGTCTAGGTATGTCACTACCCAGTCCTTAGACTATCCTTTATCCTTAAGTAAAAAATCACGTCGATCGGTCGCTACGTTGCTACGTGAAATAAGGACAAATAAACAAACAAACACAATTTCACATTTATGATATTATTAGTTGAGATATACTTTAATTTGTTTTGCTTAATTTGGCTTTTACAATAAATACATCTTGAATCCACCAATCGGTGCAGACTTTAAAGTTTCCGGCAACGCGATATAATACTTCATTTCTCTGTAGAGTAAACTTTGTCACTTTGTCCTTTTTTGAACCTTCCTCTTCCCCATCTCCTTCCCCACCCCACTTCCTTCAGTCACATAGCATACACCATTTGGTATACGTTATAGACCAATTGTGGATGCTAGCTACAGATGGTTCGGAGCAGTTCTGGCGCTTATTAAAAAAACTAGCAGACCGGCCACACGTCGCTGAGGCTAACTAAACACATTGCTATTTACTGACAACCTTTGTAACCAACGGCATCTGTTAATTTGCATACATATCAAATCCACACCGCCCGCTTTCCAGCCCGCTCCCTTTATATATTATAGCTGGTACCCGGCATGCATTTCTATGCCATTCAAAGAAATAAATTGATTCTCCCTGCATGTCCTTTCCCATGCATCTCCGTTCCCTTCCACCTTCCCCACCTTCCCCCTCCCTCGTGTCTTCCCTCTTCGTAAACCCCACCTTCCCCATGCCTTTCCACCCTGCCGCCAAAATATATTAAATACACACATTTGCATTTATACAAATTTCATAACGCCAGAGCTTAACATTGTATATAGCCGATGTTACTCGCTGATAAGGTAGCTTTCTATTGGTGAAAGAATTTTTTAAATCGGTTCAGTAGTTTCGGAGCCTATTCAAAGCAAACAAACAATCAAATCTTTCCTCTTTATAGTATTAGTAGATAAGGGAACGTACCCATACTACGTGACCAACTTTTTGCAATTTTTAACCCCCCCCCCCCCCCGGTGACCAAAATCCTAAGCAACCCGCCGCTCATTTGTATGGAGCGTGACATTTTGAAGACCCCCCCCCCCCCTAAAAGTGTCACGTAGTATGGGTACGTTCCCTAAGTAAAAGAAGGAGTCACAAAAATGATTATACTGAAATATGACAATTTCTCGGAAACCATAAAAAAATAGAAATAGATATAAAAAAAATAATAACATTTTAGCAGTTCTTTTTTCAATTAAATTAATCAAATTTTCAATTAAATACATTTATGAACATACCGCCCACTGAATTATCTAGATTCATTACGTTAAAACCTTAACTAGATACCTATATTCACAATCAATTAACGTTAATTATGCAATCATTTTAGATGTTACATGAGAGCGGCCAATAATCGCCAAATTTAATTGAAATTGCCAACGTAGGTATGTTCAATATATCGTATAATACTTGGCTAGAAACATCAACCAGATATAAATATGAACCTTAATTGATAGATCTCATAGGCAGTATTAATTTTTTCGCATAATGGAATAACTTATTTAGAAGGACCTCAAATTGTTATAATTAATCATCGACAATATTATCATGACAATATTCTCAAATGAAAAAGTGAAAACGAAAATAGCAGCCAAAAAATATACGAAAAAAATTAGGATAATGTTGGAAGTTCTTAGATGAAGTATAAAAGTGATGGAAGTTGATATGGTCGAATTAAATCAGTGGTCAGAGCAGAACCCTGGCAGGGCTAAGGCGATGGGTTCTTTATTTCACAGGTAGTACCTACCTATAATTTTATTTCAAATAAAAATGTGTTTTTAGCAAAATTATCAAGTACCTGTACAAGTAATCTTCCATTAACTATATTTATATATGTTTTTAATTTGGATTTATATAATTATATGTTTTAATTTATACAGAACACTTGAGTTCTTAACATTTAATTTTTATTATTAATTTTTGTATTTCAAAATTTGAATTTGAATTTTCATTTTTACTTTTCTTTAAAATATGGTCTTTTTTTTCTCTTTAGTTTTAAGTATTTCTTAATATTTTTTGAAATGTTAAAATATTAAATGTACGACTACCACAACACGGGCTTAGCCTAGTGTGGTAGCAAAAAAAAACCCAAATATCTGTTACTAATAAAAAATATATGAAATAAAATAAAAAATAAATAAATAAAAAATTAACTGCTGACATGGAGGCCGCTCCGTCCAAGCAATAATAATATCGAAATACTCCCCTTTCCCGCGCGCGATGCATACGCCGCTTCCAGTAGCTTCGAATTTAGTGAGGCCATAGCAGTAAGATTTATTTTTTTTAAATTTAGTTAAATTTCTAAAAGTATATTCATTTCAATTTTTATTGCGGACCTCTCTGACCCATCATCAGTACTTACGTGACCTTTTTAAAGTTTACTATATAAAAATTAACATAATAACTTTACTAAAGTTGTTTATGTTAATTTTTAAATATATTTTAAGAATAGTGTATTCGAGACACTATTGACATGTAATAATAAAAGTGAGTTCATTGTTTTTATTTAGTTTAATAGATAATACAGGCTGATTTCTGATCTGATTTTTGCCAAAAAATATTATATAATATCCAAATTGTCAAATATAAGTTACTTAACAAAAAAAGTATTTTATTTTATTTAAAAATATTTAAATTGTCCAATAAATAATAATTTTGACGCCAAATTTTTCATGGATCTCTAATGTATAAACATTTAAAGTAACAGGCCGTCCAGGCACACACGTCAGGATACTTAAAAAAATCACTTCAGCAGTTAAAGATTAAAAGAGGTCGTTTCAATAAATGTAAAGTGTAATAAAAACATATTTAACAAATCTAGTTGACCTGTTGATCATTTATTTTTCACTAACACAATGTTAATGCTTTTTAATAGTCTAGCACTTCCCCACCTTTATCTTCCCCACCTAACAACATGAAGTAGATAATGTATATGTCGTAGGCCGATCGTAAAAACAGGCAGATCGTGATGCGCCTAGCCACATCGTGAAGTGCTTGGGGCGCAACATGATCTGCCTGATTTTACGATTGGCCTGCATACACAAATGTGGCGAATCTGCACGGAGGGTAGGTACAAAAAGGCCCTACTTAGTACCTATCATATATTTTTTAATCAATATTAATTTAATCTAAGTGTGCTTATACTTATATATTGTATTTCGATGTACTTGTCTCTTGTCTCCTCCTTCTATATTCTGTAAGAGCTAGCATTCATTTTCAGTGTCCGACCGAAACAAGACTTTCCACCGAATCCGAAACTGAAACCGAATCTTCGGTGTCTGTCTCAGTTTCGGCCGAAACCGAAACAAAAACTTTTTTTGACATGTTAAAAATCGATTGTTTACTGTTATTTGACTTTACACTTATTCAAACAGTTCAGTTTGTTATTTTTTATAATTTTTGTTTGTTTTGTAGAAGTAATATACAAAAATATTATTTTCTCTCATACTTCAATAATTATTTAATTTAACACGTAATAAGGGTAAAAAAATAAGCAAAATAACAGTAAACAATCGATTTTTAGCGTCTAAAAAAGTTTCGGTTTCTACACAGATACAAAATAAAATGGTTCAGTTATAAAAACAAAAGATACAGTATTTTTCACAGCACCAAATCAAATAATACACAACAACATTTTCATTAAATACATTAATTATTACGTTGATATTATAATACATTAATGTTGTTTGGATTTCTTATTATATTTTTAAAATATTTTTTTTTGTATCTAATAATTATCAATTCACAATAATTCTAGGCATATAAAAAACACGTGAAAAACGCAATTCTCTCACAAGGCGCCGTAATAAAATTGTATAAATCATTTACAGTAGGTACACAGCATTCGACCGCTATTATGCGAACATGAAAATAGGTCGTGAAAATGTAAATGAATATTGTTACGACAAATTTATATGAAATAATAAAATAAAATAAAACTACATCATACGTAACAGTGCGTACCCGAACGGCTTGACCAGCTATTTCTGAGCATATTAACAGTAAAAAATGTAGACGATATTTTGCTCTCCGATGACATTTTAAGCAATCTGTCTCTTTCCAGCAGCCAAGTAACACACGAAGCAGCGCGCGTATCAGATGATCCCTTCGCGACCGAAAAATATTTTTTTTTGTTTTTAATGGAAAAAATATATCACCAGACAGCAAAACGACATCTAATTTATGTACTTCACATATGTTTAGGAATCGGTGGTTAAAATACTTAGGGAACATGTAGTTACACCCTGCATAACATAAATGTGTAATCAATATGGTTGATTACATAATTTAATTTTAGATTTAGAATTTACATTTTTTTTTTATCATAATTTAACATTAAAGTAAAAATGATTTGCGACATAAATTCTTCTGTTTTATGTTTTACGTAGGTACTAACTTAGTAACTACCGATGTTTAGGTTACTATCTAACTAAACTACTACCAGAATTCGTCCAGTATTTTATTTTGTCTTGCAGAAAAATTGTGTGGATGGAGCAGAGAAAACTCTAGAATGCTGAACATAGCATTACAAAAATAGCACGTACAGTGAACCCGAATATTTATTTATTTATTTATCTATAAAAAGAATGTTTGTATTACATTATTCGATGCCTGTCTCACTAGGGTATACCTGTGTTGAGACAGGCGTAGAGGTACATAAATGAGTATCATACAAAAGAATATTTAATTACAACATAAGAACATTTAAGGTAAGATACATACTGATTTATACAATTCAAACAGAAAGATGATTAAGATTGAGGGTTAATATCATAAAGAGAGCATTATATAGGTGAAGGAAGAGATGAATAAAGTAGTAAATCCTTTCGAATCTATATAGGTAGTTATATTATACATATAGGATTTTACTATTTTAAGTTCTTTAATAAGGGTAAGGACATACGTGAGATGGTAATTCTGTCTATTTGTACTCTATTTTACAGATGTTAGCAGTAGTGTGACGTCCAATACTTATAATCCATTTCTTTATATCTTGTTTGTATTTGGTCATTGATTCAGTTTGTCTAATAGTGGCTGGAAGTGTATTGTGTAGTTTGCAAGCTATGTATTTAAAGTGTTTTTGTCCAAAGGTGGTTTTAGAAAAGGGAGTTTGGAGAAGTTCTTTATTTTTGGCTCGGGTATTGTGTATCATTTGTGTTGGTTTGTATAGGATTTTGTTGTTTTTATGTAAATAAAGTAAGATGGATTTTGCGTAGAGCTGTTTAATGTCCATAACGTTGAAAGTATTGAAGATCGTATCGGTGCTGGTAGTGAGAGGAAGTTTAAGAATTATTTTTATTATTAGTTTTTGTGCTTTAATGATGGGGTCGAGGGCATTAGAATGAGTGTTACCCCAAGCTAAAATTCCGTATTCGATGTGAGATTGGCACAGTGAGTAATACACTGTTTTTAAAAGTTGTAGGTTAAGGAAATTGCGCGTTTGTTTGAAAAAGTAAATAGATTTGCGAATTTTATTTGTAGTGGTAAGTATATGTTGCTTCCAATTTAGGTGTGTATCAAAGGTTAATCCTAAATATTTGATAGTTGCTACTTGTTCTAGGCATGGGCAGTTGCAATTCCGGTTCAGAGATGAGTTATTACATCCGTGTATTTTCAATTTTTGGTGTAGGTTTGGTTTTGTGATATTGGTAAGACTAGACAGTAAGTATTTAGTTTTCTGTATGTTAAAGTTAATGTGTTCGAGTCAAGCCAATATTTAACCTTTTGAATTCCTACCTCCGCTTTAGAATATACGGTAGGCCAATCTTTTGCTTGAAATAGTAGTACAGTGTCGTCGGCGAAACTGACAATAGTGGCATCGATATCTAGGTTACACAACTCGTTAATGTATATTAGGAAGAGCGTTGGACCTATAACACTGCCTTGTGGGACACCGTAACTAATAGGTAAATTCTGACTCTTTGTAGCTCTGAGTTTAACGCATTGGGATCTGTCAGATAGGAAACTGGAGAGGAGGCTTAATTCATTATTCCTATTACCTATGTTGAACAATTTGCGTTCTAATTTGATGTGTGATATTGTATCAAACGCTTTACACAGGTCGAGAAATACCGATAGACATTTCGAGCCCTTATCAAGGTGGCCAGAGATGTGGTCAGTGACGGTGGCTATGGCATCGTTTGTACTTTTATGGTTTCTGAAGCCAAATTGCCGGGGCGATAGTAGGTTGTTGGTTTCAAGATATTCCATAAGACTCTTATTCACGATCTTTTCAAATACTTTAGACAGGGAATTGAGTAACGTAATAGGACGATAATTACTAATATCAAGTTTGGAGCCTGTTTTGAAAATAGGGATAATAAGACCTTGTTTTAGAATGGCGGGAAATAATCCTTGGCGAATGCTAATATTCAGCATATGAGTTAATGGTTGTATTATAACCGGGGCAATTTTTTTAAGAACACTGTTGGGTATTTCGTCAATGCCGGTGGATGAAGAGTTTTTTAAAGAGTTTATTACCGTAGAAACTTCTTTCTCTGTAACCGTTTTGAGAACAAATCGGGTAGGGAATTCATCATTGGAAGGGTGAACGCTAGGATCCAGCATATGGTTGGTTGATTGGATTTTTGTTGCTAGTTCTGGACCTATATTTGCAAAATAACTGTTTATATGATTGACAATTGTGTTGGGATTCGATGTAAAGTCTACGGTGATATCATTGATATTGAGAGAGTTTAAGGCGTCGGTGGCTTTATTTGAATTGGTAGCTTCCTTGAGGACTTTCCATATTTTTTTAGGATCGTTGTTGCATTCGGATATTTTTTTATTGTAGTATAGATTTTTGGCTTTCCTAATGACTTGTGTGCAAATATTTCGGTATCTTTTGTAGAAATTATGAAGTGTAATATCATATGGATTCGTGGCACATTTTTTATGTATGGAATTGCGTTTCCGAATGCAGTTGATGATAGTGTGATTAATCCATGGTTTGAGAGGTTTGATAGCTCTAGGAATGGTTTTTGTGGTGGTTTTGGTGTTTTGAACAAGGGTTTCTTGTATGTAGGTAGAGAAGTAGTACCATGCCTCATCTATGTTTGTTATCTTATAGAGTCTGTCCCAGGATTTAGAACTAATCGTTTTGTTGAGGTGGTCATAGTTAATTATTTTCTTTGTTATTTCAGTTGATGTTTTGCTTTGAACGTTGTGTTTGGAACTCATTGTGAAGGAGGTGGCGTAGTGATCTGTAATTGATGACATGTGGATTTCTGAAGTGTATTGGTTTGATGTTTTAACCATAATATGGTCGATGCAGGAGGAAGAGTGTGGTGTACATCGTGTAGGTGAGTTTATTGTACTTACCATTCCGTGAAACATAATGGTATTTAAGTAATCTTGGCACTGGGGATGTTCGTTGTTTTTTAGAATATTAATGTTGAGGTCTCCAATTAAGACTAGGTTTTTTGTTTTTTTTAGCTCGGTAAGATAACAGTTTAAGTCTCGCAAAAAGGGGGAGATGTTAGGTTTGGAAGGAGAGCGGTAAAGTGCAATAATACATGTGTTTATGCTGTATGTTATTTGAAGACAGTTGGAGTTCGTAATGGTGATTTCTTTGACGTTATATGTGTTGGGAGTGTTATTTAATGTATATACTACTACGCCGTCGTTTTGTCTGTAGTGATTCGAGGTGTGATGGTGGGTATAATTGGGGATGTTTTTGGGAGTATAGTAAGGTGTTAGCCAACATTCTGTCAAGATAATTAGGTCGTATTTGGTTTTAGTAAGTTCGAGTTCGATGAGAAAATGGTCAAAGTTTTTGTTTATCGATCTAATATTTTGATGGTAGATTGATAGGTCTGATTTGTTAGACTTTATTTTGGTAAAAAAAGAATCCATTTTTGTATGATGTGTAGATTGTGAAGAGGATAAGAGGATAATTTCCCAATATTTTAAGTTATTTTTTTTAAATCATCTACATGTTTTATATAAATAATTTTTTCGTTTGTGAGGCGCCTCATTCGTACTTCACAACGTTTTCATTCAATGTGAAGCATTGGAATTTTGACGTAACTGTCTGAAAAATAAAATAAAATGCCTGATTATAAGGTTTTTAAAATTTACGTGGATATTTTAAATAAATACAATAAAGCATTTAAACGGACGAGGCCGGGTAAACCGTTTTTTATGGTATTTAGAGTCAACAGTCGATGGCCTATATTGGCTAGGGGTAAGGCTCTCGACTATCAATTTCGAAGGTCGCGGATTCAAATCCCGTCGTGCGCAACTAAATTTTATATTATAAACGTTGGCTAAAGAAGGAGGTAGCGCAACACGGCATAACACCCCAAAAATAAACGAGGAAAATTTTATATGATTGATTTGCGTTATTTTACAACTTAATAATTTAAAACAACATGAGGTATCATCATCATCGGACTTGGCTCTACAACTCCTGGTGGGTCTTGGCCTCCTCAAGAGTCTTCCTCCATTCTTCACGGTTTTGGGCCAGCTCTCTCTAGTTTACAATCTCCAAGGTGGATATATCTCTGAGGACGTTGTTGCTCCATCTTAAACTTGGTCTTCCCAGTCTCCTTCGCCATGTTGAACTTGAGTTTAGCAGGGACTTTGGTGCTTGATGCTCGGTCATTCTCTCTACATGATCCAACCACCGAAGTCTTCCCAGTTGTAATAACTTTATAATAAACATGAGGTATATTTGGGTTTAATCATTTAAAACAACATGAGGTGTAGTTCCAGAAAGGAATATTCTTTCAGTATCGCTCTGGTGTAGGACCACCATTAAGAAAAGAAATGTTGCTAGAAATGGCTTTAACTATGTTTTGTGACAAGTTCTGAAAAGCTTCCCACTTTCCTCTTTCGCATCTCCATCCACTCCCTACTACCTTCAGCTTCACAATATACCCCAATTGGGAATGCCATAATCTCACTAGCCCCAGATGATAGGGAGCAGTTGGTACTCTTGTGTGGTATTCACATTAAAAAAATGGTAAGATTTAAAATTCCTCCTTTCAGAATATTTTGCGCCAATCTCAATTATTTTACCAAAAGCGTTTTATTGTAAACACCTACTTAAAAATTAATTAAAGGTATAGGTACCTAATTAAAAATAATTTAAAACTTCAGGCAAAATTTTACAGCGAATTTCATTCGAACGTTTTAGTGGAAAATCTGTTAATTTTATTGAAGTAATTAATGTTGTTCTTCGTGTGCTGTTTTTTCTTGTCACGTGACCAGATACGAAAGAGTAACGTAGAATAAGCCCTAACTTTCGTTAGATTTCTTTAAATTAATTCCTTTAACTCACTTAAATTAATAAACTAAATTTAACAATTATTATAAGCAATAATTATCAGCCTGAAACACTCATCCATATTGAAAAATCTTCCGAGAAAAGATACATGACGCCAACGGGACTTGAACCCGTGTCCTCTCGATTGCCGGTCGATTGCTCTGACCACTGAGCTATGGCGGCTTATCTCGTACCCGCCAAATGATTCAATATATGCTAGTGTTTCATTCAACAATTACTGCTTATTATATATATATATTTTTTTTTTTTTTTTTTTTTTTTTTTTTTTTTTTTTTTTTTTGTGCTATGCATAAAAAATCTTGTCTTAAAAACGTTAGTTTTACAATTAAAAATAATAAACTAAATTTAGATCAAAAGGGATACATCGCCTTTTTAAATACTAAAAGAAATAAAAATTTCATGAATGATTTTTGGGGTATTACTATTCGTATTGTTGGGGGAAAAATAAGTAAAAAAACGTTGTGATAGTGAATTCTTACATGTCATATTAATAATATCACACTTTGGGCGAAAAGGGTGGGTCGGTCTTACTTGAATTCTGGAAAGGCATTGAGGACAAATATTTTTATATGAATATTGCACAGCAATCTCGTTGTAAGGACCCAAAATATGTGACTATGTAAATATATATGTATATGAGATACACGTCTTCCCCATGTTCTTATCTCTAATGTTATATTCGTGTATAAAATAAAATATTTTATCAAAAGGAAACTTACACTTTGGCACTGGAGATGTGTAAATTGTTTTTTGAAGTGAGCACCGCTGTGATTTGAAAACCGCGTGTGAATTGAAAACTCAGTTTTTTTATTTTTTTATTTTAGGATTTGTACCAAAATCAAATCCATTTTTTTTAATGTAATAAAATATATACATTTTTTTAGTGCTATTAACCTACAAAGTAGGCTATAATTCTGGACAACACTTTTAAAGTTGGGGAGTGTTATCATTATTGTCAGAGACATATTGTTCAAAACCAATTCCATAATATTTTTGAACAGTTTCTTTGTTTTTGCCTGCCCGAAGTGTAATATATTACCTTTTATCGGTTCTGCTCAAAAAGGCGAACTGCGTTTTTTAAACACTGAAAAAAAAACAGAGTGTGCCAATTCACACGCGGTAGAAATGAAACTTTCAGAAAACTAAAGTAGATAAGAGTTGGGAAGCTACGAAGCACCGCACAAAGAGGAGATGTTTCGGACAGCGTTGCAGTGTCCATCATCAGGGCAGATCCGGCAGATCCGATAGATCTGCTAGCTAAAGAAGGAGGTAGCGCAACACGGCATAACACCCCGAAAACGTATCAAACACATACATGTATTGGTTTTAGCCTGAGTTAGAATGAGATAGTATAATCGGTCACCTCTTTGCGCGGAGCTTCGTAGGTTCCCAACTCTTGTCTACTTTAGTTTTCTGATGGTTTCACTTCTACCGCGTGCGTGTTTGTCTATTTTTGTTGTTTGTGGAGTTTCATGTCACAACGGTGCTAAAGAAGTTTTCACAAAAAAAAAACGGAATTGATTTTTTAGGCATTATTTGGGATAATTCAAATAAAATTTATAATACAAAATTCTTGCAAATCATATTTATAATATTACTAGTTGGTCCCGGCATGCGTTGCTATGCCATTTAATAAATATTTTTTTTCTCCCTGAGTGTCCTTTCCCATTCGTCCCGTTCCCCTTCCGCCTCCCCTTTTTTTCTCCCGCACCCACTCCGTCACCTCCACCTTCCCTCTCCCCACTCCACTCCCCCCCCCCCCTTCCCCGTCCGGCGAACCCCCCACCAAGGTCCCCCTCCCCCCTCCCAGGTTCCCTTCCCCCTCCCTGGTTCCCCTCCCCCATCTCTCCCTCCCTCCCGCTTTCCATAGCAATAGCCGCTTCCTCGCGTGCCACCAATAGCATTTTCTTATACAAATTTCATAATGCCAAAGCTCACCGGAAGTTCCATAAAAACCTTGTCCTGACAATAACGAACACAAAAAAAAGAATTATTCAATTTGGTGCAGTCGTTTGAAAGTTATGCGCTTAGCAACACATTCAGCGATTCATTTTTATATATAAGAAGATATTACCGTGTATTCATTCACATTGTGGAAGTTAAGTATTCGTTTCGGATCAAAAATGGGATTTATTTAAAAATGTGAATATTAATATGGAGCGCATAGTTCATATAATAAAGAAGAGTTACGGAGGGAAATCATATTTCCTAGAAGCTTGAGGCATTACAAAGATAGCCTTATTCCATTAAGAAGTGAAATGGGAGGAGGAACACACAGGGAAAATAAATATAGAAGAAGGAAGGTCTGACGGATGAACATGGGATGTTATTTTGCCGGCAGTGAATAAATTTAAACACGAAAATAAACATCGTACCTAATGCAAAAATATTTATCTACGTATTGTGGACCTGACGTTGATACAGAAGTCGTCACTATGTCAGTTTAAGGCAGGAAAAGCGGCATGCCTCTTCGCCCACGCCTTTCTCTGTCGCACGTATGTTTTACGCATCTTTCTATTTCGCTTACGGTCATCGCAAAGTCAGTAAAGATCGTATCTAAGTATATAAGTTCAAGTCAGCATTTAAGGGCCCGCAACCCGGATATGTACCGATTTATTACATATTTCCATTAAAGACGGTAAGTTTTAAAGCTCTTAAAAAATATATGTTATTCTTGAAGATAATAATAATATAATAATAAATATCTTTATTAAACAAAAATTAAAGATTTATAATTACAAGAAAAAAAGTACATCTTACAATATTTTAAAAGTAACATTAGTACAAAAATTAATAACAAAAAACAATATACATATAAACAGTAGGTACTTAGAGAGTAGAGATTTGTAATTATACATTTAAGTTTCTCGTAACCTGCCTCACTAGGCTAGCCTGTGTTGAGGCAGTTATTTTACATCAATTTATAATGCTGTGAACATACCTACACTTATATTAGAATGTAATCACTAATCACACAGTAGATTGCTAATTTCGAATTTGGGTGAGTGCACCCGTAAATGCTCTATCATTATTTTTTATCCAAATTTTTATGTTTTTTTTGAAATTTTTTTGTGAATCACATTTTTTTACACTAATTGGAAGAATGTTGTAAAGTCTTGTTGCAAGGTATCTGAAGCTTCGTTGACCAAAAGTAGTATGAGTTATGGGAATTTGTAGTAAATCATTGTTATTGTTTCGAGTACAGCGAGAAACTAGTCTTTTTTCATAGTATTTATGTAAGTTTGTGTATAAATGAGTGAGGATTGTTTTTGCATATATCTGACGAACGTCAAACACATTCATAGTATTAAAGATAAAGTTCGAGTCCGTAATTAGGGGTAGTCTAAGAATTATTTTTATAATCGTTTTTTGTGCCTTTATGATTGGATCTAGTGCTGATGCAGTACCGCCTCCCCATGCTATGATACCATACTCAATAACAGATTGACAGACTGCAAAATAAATCATTTTCAAGTGTTGCAAGTCTAGAAAGTTTCGTATCGTTCTGAAAAAGTGCATGGTTTTTCTTATTTTGTTTGCAATTAATTGAGTGTGAAAATTCCATTTGAGATATGGATCAATTGTGAGGCCGAGATACTTCATCTGTGTAGTGCGCTCAATGTACGGACACTGACAAGATTCATCGGATAATATCTAGACTTTGCCCGCGCCGAAACGCAAATTATATAAAATTCTCTCGATAGAAAAAAATCGCAAAGTATGCTCCAAAAATTATTATTAACACGTTTGTTTCAGTTATTTTACAAGTTATATGTATGAAAAAAAATCACAGTGTTTCTTTAAATGCTGTTTAAGATAATGCCCGCGAGATTTTTGCTCTATTTTAAACGAGTCGTGTTTTATTAAACATTTTCGCTATTTTCGCATCGATTTTGTCGCTGTAAATGTTAGCGCTCTCCTCTAACATTCGTAATTTCGTATCTCTCCATATTCTTCTTTTCGGGCCCGGTTGCAGAGCCTGTTTGGCGCGTACAGTGCTTATTGCATAATCACGTTATTGACGTGCTGTAAAATAGGATAACATTTTTGAAGCGTTCCTGCCATACTTACAATTTGCGAGGCGGTTATGGGTACCGCCGCCCCCATTTATTGGTTATCTAACACCCCTGTCAAAGATTTGACTGACTTAAAAGGGATGCCCGGGTTCATGGGGTAAGGTTTGACAAGGTCTTGGCAGCGGATGCGTTTGCCCACCGACTGCGTGGCGGGCCGGATCGGGAGAGACCGGTTAGAGGGACATCGTTTGACCTCTCCGTCCGGACTCTTTTAACTCATCGCCTCACACCACAGTGGGAGGAATGATTTCATACACCCGTCATTGTTGGACACACGGATACCCAGATTCCTCTCCCTAGAACTTCCTCTCCTTTCATTCCCTAAAAAGACCGTCCACATAGCATCCCCAAAGATGACATAGGCGATGAGGGATTTATTTTCACAGGCTAATTAAAAAAAAATCACCGAAAATAGTATTTTATTACACACGAACAAATAATTTGTTTCATTAATCTGGTCGTCTCGTGCAATCAACCAACCAATCACAGCGTGGTATTGTAAGCTCAGTATCGCCTTGGTGAAAGAAAATCATTTTGAAACGAACATTGGTGGAAAAGGCTTTGGTGTCGAGATCTTTGGTGTCGAGATCTGGATATCTAAGTAATTCAAAACCTTTCTACCTATCTCCATCCATTCCTCACTCCCTTCAGCTTCACAATTCACAATATATAGTTGGGGCTCTTGTGCTGTATTTACATAAAATTAAACATGTTGATATTATTTTCAATTGAATTCATCTACAGTGGTGACAACGACGATGCCGACTTCGCAGATAAGTGTGTACACCTTCCTATTATTTTCTCCGGTTACCATCCCACATAGCTTTGTTCCTGACACGAGGCTCTATCACTTATTATTAATTCATTTCCACCGAGCTGCAATTTCAGGTTGTTTAAGTGGAATGCTAACACCGATAGAAATGCTGGATGTGAAAGCCATACGGGATGGCAAAATTCTGTGGCATTCACATCGCAAAACTCCGAAGCACGCCTAGAGCTTTTACTACCAACAGAGTGCAAAGCAAACATTACAAAAGTAAAGCAGGTCACCCTAACAAATTCTCATTTTCCGACCAAAAATTCTTTATGTGACTGGTTGAACACCAGACATCATTCTGTCAAAATTGAGGACTTTGCTTTTAATGTAGAATTTTGTTTTATTTATTTATTAATTTTTATTTTAGTAATTTGTACATTTAAATTAACAAATTTCTAATTAATTATAATATTTCATATTGCAAACTAAATTTTATGTAGTTTTATGTACATAGCTCCTACAATACATCTTGAACTTTCCAATTGGTGTGGACTTTAAAGTTTCTGGTAGTGTTATATAACTTCATCCCTTTGTACAGTAAACTAGGCGTATTCGCCTTGTCCTTTTTTTGAAGCCTGATTTCCTTGCACGTTTTTGTGTTATGGCTGTGAATGTCCTTGTTGAATATAATTTCACTTGAGAAGTATTTGGTAAAATGTTGTTTTTTATTTTATGTATAAATATCATCGTATTCAAGGTCAGCATCTGTTTCACGGTTAGCCAATTCAGTTCCTTTAACATTTTGTTTACTTTTGAATATGTATTTCGCTAAATCGATATTATTTATAAATCTATTTGAAAATATATTCTCATTGCCCTGTTTTGGAGAATATGAAACTTATTTTGTTCTCGTTCGTTACATAGGAAAAGGATAGTTGAGCAATAGTTAAAATGTGGAGTAATAATAATTGATTTGTAGATAGTGATTGTAGTTTTACTAGAGAGTTTTTGCCGAATTCTTCCCAAAAAAGATTTTGTGTATATTAAGCGTGCTTATTGAATGTTAGTTGGGAATCTAATATAACTCCTAAGTATTTCATTTCAGTAACATTTTCAATAATTTCACCATCAATTTTAAATTTCCTTTCACTGGATGTCTTCTTATATCCAATCACCATACATTTTGTATTTTTTTTAAATTTAATTTAAGCTTATTGATTTTAGCTATCTTGATACATTATTTAGCTTATTATTTAAAATATTTATTAGTTCTTCATAGTTATCTCCAATTAAGTATATCAGTGCATCATCGGCAAATAATCGTACTTTGCATTTTGAAAATATTTTCACCATGTCGTTAATATAGAGTATGAACAATAGAGGTCGAAGGACCGACCCTTGCGGTACTCCTAATTTATTTTCCATTGGTTTGAAAATTGATTATTATTTTTCTTACCTGAATTCTGTCTTTCAAATACTATTCTATTAATTTAATGGTTTCAGATGAGAAACCAATTTCTTTAAGCTTTAATTAATACGTAATGTCCTTAATTCATTTATTTCTATGCTCGTACATAAAGTAGTTAACAGGTAAGTAGATAAGTGCAAGTCACAGGTAATGAGCCTAATATAAAACATGGTAGCGTGTAAAATAATTAGTAATTGGGCGTAAACGGTTAAGTAGTGATAGAGGTAAGAATCTGTGCTGAGGTGTTCGCATATTATAGATCAAGTAGGTATAATTATAATGTAAATCATTATAGCCTTCGATCAATAGCAAATTATATTCAATTTATTTCAATACATCAATAATTATACAAATCCATTCTTCATTATTCATGTACTTTAATATTTAATTTTAATATGTAGCTATGAGTATTTACTATTAACAAGAAAATGTATATTTCGCATTCTAAATAACACAGAATTATTTCCGTAACACCGCTGGCTGAGTAGATTTGATACGGTATTTCGCCTGCGGACCGGATAATAATCCTGAACGATGAGCTGGGTCAGGCCCGCGGGCCGTAGGTTGAATACTTCTCATTTAAATTATACAGAAAATGTACAGCAAAGGAATAAGAATAACTCAAATTACTTATTCAGGGATTTTTAGATAAATAATCATGAAAATATTATTTGTATTCACGTAAAAAATATATTAAGGGAATTTTAATGAAATTTGTATGTTTGAAAAGACCTTTGTTCACACACATCTAATAGATAATAATAGTTAAATGATGGAATATTATTATTTTACGACGTTTTTATTCCTAAATTGCAGATTTAGTGTTGAGAAGTACAAAACTCAGGATAAACAAAAACAATAATATTACTAATGTCCGTAATTAATTATTCTTTGGCGTGAAATATTATATCTTATTGAAAAAATTTGCTCTTCTCTTTACTAGTATAAAAATACGTTTCGCTTAGTGTTCGTAAAACCCGCACCTTATTGAAATCCCGCGGGATCGTGGGATAGAATTTAGAAATCCCGCAGAAATGCGCGAAATTTGCTGGATTTTTGGTAAGGGGTGTTATATTGAAATAATGCCAACCATTCATAAAAACTATTTATTTTTTGGTATTGAAAGAATAACATAATAACATTTTAAAAAGACTTTGATAAAAAAGATCGCAAAAAACATGTACTATGGAGAGTCCTGTCACCCATACGTGAACGGACACTTGTGCAACAAAAGCCCAGCAGTGGAAAACGCACTTTTTGGTGTGACTGTCATCAATAAGGTGTGTACTTATGATACCTCCGTTCTCGAAAAGAGATATCTTTTTCTTTAAAATCTTTTCCAAGTCTTGAAGTTTCCGAGCTTGAGATGCGACTGCATCCTTTTTTCTTAACATCAAGTTCAGTTTCTGTTTCATTTGTTAAAGATTGACCACCGCTTAAATAAACGGCATGTTTTTTGGATAAATTTAGTATCTTTTTCAATTCTACAATCCGGCAAATATCGCACATGAAAATCTGTATTACTGAAATCCCGCGGTATAGTGGGATGCGGGATTGCAAACCCTAGTTTCGCTAGAAGCTTTTATACGTATTCCATTTTTCATACAACTTTTATGAATTCAGTGCAGCAGCGTAGTGCCTACTTAGAACCTTTTATTTCTAAGAGCGGCCTTGCTCGCCGTCGCTATTGAACATCGTACGCGATCTTCCCGCAACTGGAGGCAGAAAGTTTGCTTATGCAGATGATGTCGCTATGAGAACCCAAACCAAAGCCTTTAAGGAGGCAGGAGAAGCCCTCGACTTTGGCATAAAGGTTATTGAAGAATATTTTATCGGCTGGCGACTTCAGTAAAATGGGTCAAAAACAGTATAACAAATTACAAGTTCCCGCGTTGATCTAATTGGCAGTCAGAGTTCTGAAACTATTATAAGTACCCTACCCCAATATACTCAGTTGGTAAGAGCAATTCCCAGGCGATTGTCAAACTTAGTGTTTAGTTTGGTCAAATATTCACAGACCTTCTCCCCCTTGATGTTGAATTTGGATAGGGGATTCAATTGACGATAAAATACACTCAGAGCTGCTACCTTTAATTACTATCGATCTGTATGAAGCGCGCCTATACTTACACGACCAACGTCCAATACAATAATTATTACACACAGCCAACCAACAGCGGATGTTTAAACCTTGACATTTCCTAGCCCTAGGAACGCTAAGGATTTCATCTCTTTGATCCGTTTTTAGACCTTTAATCATTTGAGGGCACAAGCAGAATAAAAAGGCGGTAACATTGAATTAAGGATTTCCTGGTCTTGAGAACACAACGCGACCTGTTTAAATATGCTCTTCAGTTTATTTTATGTTTGAAATAAAAACATGCCATTCCCCGAGAAGATTGTTTGCTTCAGATATAGAAGACAGAGTAAACTAAACACCATAAGTACCATCCAAATGTGAAAAGTCATTCAATAACAGACAAAACTATGTTTTATTATGTACAGGAAGTAATACACTAAGACAAACAACATTGACTAACTAGAAATTTTAACAATACAAAGTGTATTAAACTGTTATATTTTGCATATGTTAGAAGTCAACCTGAATACAATTCTCCCGTCTGGAACCCATATTACAATATATTTTATTTTATTTAAGTTTTTATTCCAGCAGGACTGGGAGGGTAGTGCAAACCCAGTCTGCCATATTACATAAACAACTCTAAAAAAAAAATGTTTAAATATTAGGTAGGTACCTAATTAAAACATTAAATGAAAAATACAAATAACAAAAAATAAGCATAAAATTAAAATAAATAATAAGCAGACAGAATTAAAAAAAAAAGATAAAAAGATATTGAAAGAATACAAAACATATACAAGCCATTGAAAGAATACAAAACAAATTCTTACGTTTTCTTAATTTTAAAATGGGTATTCCAGCCATTACGTTGAATAACAATACTATTTTGAATGATATGAACATGCTCAAATTGTCAGACAGGCGAACTTTCACTGACTTGGTATTTCTGTATAAAATTCTAAATGATTTAGTTGACAGTCCGGTATTGCTCGAATCGATAAGCTTCCGGATTCCACTACGTAATACTAGAAGTCAGGATTTATTTCAGTACAGTAATTCTGGAACTAACTACCATATGTATTCCTCTTTGCCCAGAATACTTATGGAGGGAAACAATTATACCAAGTCAGTGGACTTCTTCAATTTATCTACGAAGGCAGTTCAGTTATGTACTATAAATACAGTATATTTCTTACTATTCATATATAAACGCCCCGAAAAAGGGCGTTAATAAATAAATAAATAAATTTAAGAATGAAATAAAGAAATGGACTGTTAAAATAGGTCGTCTCAATTACACACTATTGTAAAATTTTAGCATATACGAAGGAATAGATGTACCTAACTATCATTGTACCACGAAACCTAACCTCTAGAATAGCTACACACCTTTTAGGAAGTATTTCACCAACGTATTGGTAGCTTATCCATAGGACAGCGGTTATTTTCTATTTACGATTTATTTATTTGTAAAGTCCGATTTTACTATTCGTTACTCAAACCAATGAATAGTGGCTATACAGAGTGTAACAGCACGTACCCGAAGGATTTTAACCGGCAATTCCGGAGCATATTTGGAGTAAAAATGTTAATTCCATTTTGCTGTCCGGTGTCATTTTTTTTTCAATTATATGTGAACGCATTTCGTTAGTGAGAAGCATTTATAAAAAAAATACGATAACTCTAATCGGAGACAAATATGTAAGTCTGTAATTGGATAAAAATGTGTAATAGAGATTAACATTCTGCAAGTTCCCGCTTTAAGGGACGTTTGAATAGCTAAATTCTAAAGGCTATGCAAATATTCGTAGGTTGTAAACTTAGCTATTGTGGTGAAACCCACTTCCTTGTTCGTTCTTTGTTTGCATTGGTCAAGTCGTAAAAGTAATAGAAGCCGACTGTAATAGTGGAATTGCCACGTTCCGTGAGATTTTCTACTCATTTTCCATAAAACCCGGAAGATAATATCATGAATTTTTCATGCAAAGAAGCGTGGCTAGATGTGTATTCTAGGTATCTTTCAATGTGATAAGAAGGATGAGGTGTATTAAGAAAAATAAATCCCTCGCAAGTTAAGCTCACCTTTATCAGGCTTAGCACAGAATATAAAGAAGTTTACGTGCAGACACGAGCAGACAAGCGAAAATAATTATTTCAGACCCATATCAACAATTTCTTACGTTTTCCATATTGATTTCACTCTAGTTCGCTTTGTACATTTTCGGAACATGTTTATTTATTTTTTTACGCCCTAGTGGGCGTTTAGAAAGATAAGTAATACAGTTGTTTTAGGCAAGTACGTAGTACACAATATATAACGATTAATTTATAATAAAAAATTAAAATAATTAAAATTAAAATTAATGGTGTATTCACTACGGAGTCGTGAAATCATACATTTCAGTAAAGTAAGACTTCGTTTTATAACGAATACGTAATCTTTAAACAAGTCTACAATATTCCCAAATTTATTGCAAAAATGATGTAGTCTATTTACAGGTGTATGAGCCTCATAGTTTGTTTTAAAATTGTCACAGAAAAAGGTTTTTCTGGTCGGTATGTAAAAATTTTTTTTTGGAAGAATTTCAAGAGAGCAGAGCAGAGCAGAGCAATTATTAATAACTTTATTTAATAGTACAAGGTCAGAGATGATCCGCTTATCTGACAGTGTAATTAATTTGAGTTATTCCATCAAGGACATAGTACATATTTTGAATTGGAATATTCAGCTTAAAGTTAATAAATCTTAGAAATTTGTGCTGTACCCCTTATATGTTGTCGGAATGTGTTTTATCCAATGGGGACCATGTTGTTCTAAGAACAACTAAATTTAGTTCACACACCTCTGCCATAGGTCACCTCAAGTGATTCGCTAATTTTGTGTGACTTAAGTTCGTGCCCGGTTCATGGGGTGAGGATTGTATAGGTCTTGGAGGCGGTTGCGTCTGCCCAATTGGTGGTTGCGTCTGAAGGGTGTGGCGGAACGTATTTGGAGAGATTGGTAAAAAGGTCTCCCTCACCTCATCATAAGTCTACCTCTTTTTACCTCCCTTGCACCGCAGTGGGAGAGATGGATTCAGATTCCTACCCCTATTACCTTTTCCTTCCCAGATCTAACGACCTCACTTTCCTTCAAAAAAGCGCCATACAACATCACCAAAGATGTCATAGGCCCTGAGGGAAATTATTTTCCTGAGGGTCTCCTGTGTGGAGCTAAAGTTAAAAATAACAAAAATAGGGGAATATTTAACCACCTCTGAGTAAGCAATAACTACTCATCAAGTAACTTTAATCATAAGATTCTATTCATTAAAGCAGGTCATATTATATGTTACTTCTTCGCCTTAGTTCGTATTTGTCCAACAGACTATTAGAAAATTTCACAGGAGGAGAAGGTTTTCTTTCATTATTTCAATGAAACACTATGATAGGTACGTTTTAAGATTTTCACGGCCAAAAGTATTTTCGTTATTTTTTTTGGGGTGTTATGCCGTGTTGCGCTAACTCCTTCTTTAGCCAACGTTTCGGACAGCATTGCAGTGTGCAGCGTTCCATCAGGGCAGATCCGGCAGATCTACCGGAACTGCCGGATCTGTCCTGATGATGGACACTGCAACGCTGTCCGAAAAAGGATGGCTAAAGAAGGAGTTAGCGCAACACGGCATAACACCTCAAAAACAAATAACGATAAAAACTATGATAGGTGTTTAAGATAAAGCTATTTCCGTGAAGGTAAAGGTCTCATTAGTTTACATAATTTTTAGTTGAGTGATGAACTATCATTTTTTATACTTTATTTTTAATTTTAAAGTGGAGATTGAACTATAAAATGGTCTGTTGGACAAATAAGAACTGAGGCGACGACTTTACGAGCAATGCTTGATTTTCGTTAGTTTTCTCAAAGGTTCCAATATACCCTTATAATCAACTTACACAAACGAAAAAATTTCACATTTTTTAGACCAATCTGCCTTTTTACAAGGTTTCTGCAAAAACCCCCCTACTGAAGAAAGGCAGTTTTTATTCGCTACTTTTACATTCTTACGTCGTGTATGCAAAGAAAATACATTGTTAAGCCTGCAAACAATGTTACCTCTAAAGCGAGCTTCATTAATGGTGGGAATTATAATTATTATTATCAGTCGGTACGTGTTTATTGTGTACCCGGGACATGTTTACATTTATTATACTCAGGACAGCAAATAATACACAGTTGGAAAACGAACAGATACAAAGTTTCTAGGTAGCACTGAGTCGGCTTACAAACAAAGGTCAAATGAGAGTTACTACTTTTTTTAAATTTTAATTGTGTCTGATCTCCAGCGGATAACATATACTTTCATTTTTATTTTTACCGTTTTCAACGTGCGTCGCACTTCGTACAACTGTTTTTTTTTCTGTGAAAGATTTTACATTTGCCTTAGATCTTTGCCAGAAAAATATCAATATTGTACAAAATTTACCAAACTTGAAGGAATTCTTTTTTTTATTTGGACTCGCACAATTAGTGTTGTTGAATTTGAGATATACAGGGTGCCCGTGGGTAAAGTGCATTAACTTCGGGAGGTGATTCTACATGATGGTAGGAGTAAAAAACATTAACACCTTTTTCCGAAATTCCAACATTTTTTTTTCCAATACAAAAAGACCTACCTACTAAAAATCCTTATTGTGAGGTACGATCTTACTTGCTGAGAGCCTGCCGGGCGGCGTATTTACAATCCCTACCGCGTTTCAGTCGCTTTAAATTTTCAATATCAAAATTTAAATATTTAGAAATAAAATTATTCATTTCTAATATACACATTGGAAAGATTATTTTATCTAGATTTTGGAACAATTTTTGTTTTAGCAAAGTGATAAAAAATTATCAATATAGAGGTGTATTTACAATATATGGGAATAATATTAAAATTTAAATATTTAGAAATAAAATTATTCATTTCTAATATACACATCCGAAAGATTATTTTATCTAGATTTTAGAACAATTTTTGTTTTTGCAATGTGATAAAAAATAACCAATATAGAGGTATATTTAAAATGTAAATTGTCGTTACCGCGACTGAATCGGTATAGGTTTTGTAAATACGCTGCTGGACGCTCGACTCGATTGTGATTGGCCCGTATCGTAACAGCGGAAAATAATAAATCTGGCCGTACACGCCGGACTAATTTCATCTATTTACCTCAAAACTACCCCTAAAAGTTGGAATTTCGAAAATAAGTTATTTATCTTTTTTACTTGTACCATCATGTAGAATCGCCTTCCGAAGTTAATGCACTTTACTCCCGGACATCCTGTATACAAAATTTACTAAACTGGTAGAAGAAATATTGGAAACGTGATAACGAAAGTATCTGCACCACAAAGACTTCTAAACTTGTAGCGTTCTTTCGTTAGGAGACAATCGCCGACAATTGACGGCCGGCGTGGTCAAGGGTTAAAGGTCTTGACTCGCAATCCGAAGGTCGCGGGTTTGAATCCCTGCGAATACTTTTATTAGGTGTGATGATTTGGATTGTGTTTTTTTTAACAATTAATTCATCTAAAAATAACATACAGTACACGTTCCAGAATGGAAGATACTCTCAGTATCGTCCTGGTGTAAGACAACCATTCGCAATTGAAACGTTGCTCGAAATGGTTTTAGCCATCCTTAGCGACCAGATCTGAATAGCCAGGTACTTCCTCACCTTCTCTCCCACCTCCTTCCCCTTCCCGCTACCTTTACATAAAAGGAAATAAAAAATCTCGAGGCATTCAGAAGAAGAAAACATTGAATTGTGCGTTACATGTGTTATAAAAATTGTCTTGAATTATAATGCACTTCTATTATGTAGACATATTGTGTAGGTATATTAATTTAAGAAAAATGGTAGAATCTGCAGACAAGCTGCCATGTGTCATAATTTTTTTGGCTATCGTTAAAAATCTTGTATTTACAAGATTTTTAACAAAATTTGGCGTTAATAACAATATCATCATCATTACATAGTATAAAATGAAGTTGCTCAAAATGTATGTGCGCGTAGATCTTTTAAACTACGCAACGGATTTTCATGCGGTTTTCACCAATAGATAGAGTGATTCGAGAGGAAGATTATGTATATAATACATACTTATTATAGTAGAGAAAAGCCGAGAAATCCAAATATTCAATTCAAGCAGCGAGCAGCGGGCAGCTGGCAAGCGGGTGGTGTGGATTTTATAAAGGTTGGGTAATGGCATTGTGTTTCGTTAGCCACAGTAACGTGTTGCCGGGTCGCGTATTTACAATCCCTACCGCGTTTCAGTCGCTTTAAATTTTCAATATCAAAATTTAAATATTTAGAAATAAAATTATTAATTTCTAATATACACATTGGAAAGATTATTTTATCTAGATTTTAGAACAATTTTTGTTTTTGCAAAGTGATAAAAAATTATTAATTTGGAGGTGTATTTACAATATATGGGAATAATATTAAAATTTAAATATTTAGAAATAAAATTATTAACTTCTAATATACACATCAGAAAGATTATTTTATCTAGATTTTCTAACAAATTTTGTTTTTGCAATGTGATAAAAAATAACCAATATATAGGTATATTTAAAATGTAAATCGTCGTTACCGCGACTGAATCGGTATAGGTTTTGTAAATACGCTGCCGGGTCTGCTAGTTTCATAATAAAAATGGTAAATAAACATCTCAAATACCCAATTTAATGTAGATAGTGACCTTCCTCTTGTTTTGAACCTCAAGTGTGCAAAATTTCTTCGATCTTGGAATAAGACTGTAGATTTTTTTAAAAATCAAATGTACGCAACCCGACAAACATTCTTCTTTGTATAAATAGATATAATATCTTATCACAAATATCTGCTTCTTATAAAAATAAACAACAGCTGTTATTTGCAAGTCCGTACATTCTGTTTCTAGAATCGCAATTGTATTTTTTGCGACGCAATTGAATTGAACGTCATACTTGGTCTTTGTAAAAATATTAAGAATGTAGGTTGTAGGTAAATCTATAAATATATACCTTTATAAAAAAAAACAGAACAAATAAACATGTTCAAAATATTTCTCATTTTGGGGTCGTCCATTAATCACGTGAGGCTCCAAAGGGGGGAAGGGGGGGGGGTTCGGAAAAAATCACGACGGGGGGGGGGGGGGGTAAAATGAGATATCACGTGTATTTATTTTTCGTGATAATATTCTGAAAATTTCAAAATACTTTGTACCAAAAAAAAATACAAGTGATTTGGGGGGGGGGGGGGGTAGTCTAAAACCTCACCACATATCACCAGGGGGGGGGGGGTTAAAAAGTTGCTAAAAAAACATCACGTGATTAATGGACGACCCCTTTGCAGTTCGAACACTTCCTAACCGAAAGATAAATTTAACGAATGGGTTAAAAACCAAATCTTAACCCCTTAGACTAATTTGTTCACCTTTCGGAACAACGCATATAAGTCTCATACTACTAGGGTAGTGAGATATAATGATCTAAACGGTATAAGAAACAGAAAATACCAGGCTACGTATTCCATTTAACGTTAAGCACAAGATATAATATAAAACGTACACCTTTATGAAACCAAAGTTAACTTTTAAACGAAGCGTTGATTGTACGCGGTTTTGCTAATAGCAGCTAAAATGAATTGGAGTAAATTTAAGGGTCTTTCGAGAAATCAGTAAAAGAATTTTGAGTCGAAGGGGCACCCACATAAGAAATTTGCCTTTTATTTATATAGAAGATAAAGATAGAAAAATAATATCATGATTTTGAAAGATTTATAGTTGTTTTAAAATAGACATAGCTAATCCCCTGAGCTTTAGCTACTAGGGTTTTTTAAAAGAAATTAATAAAATTAGTAATCCCTTCGAACGTCAATGCATTTCACGACACCCCAAGTATAAAATGAGATATGGACGAAACTTAATAAATAATATCTCTATTGTAATCAGTGTAAGTACCCACTAATATTATGCGTAATATACAACACTCTCTTGAAACAATTTCATGATATTTCACTTCAAGTGCTTTTTAATCGATCCAAACCAAATAACGTTGTGTATTAACCTTAGATTATAAATTTACATAATTAAGGGGTTCTCTTTTGGCTCAGAATCATTCCCACGGTAGTGTCAACAATAAACATCCCATTGTTCAGTTGTTATGAATCAAAACAAACCAGTCCATTCCGAGAATAACCCAACCCATTTTGCTTGAATTCCCTCTTAATTATTGCTTTTTGACTCACGCAAATTCCGTATTGTGCAAATGTGCTTTGATTTGATTTCCCAGTATGATCATTACCCTCACTGGCTGCTGTTTACCCAAACTTTAAAACATTGTAAATCAATGTGGAGTCCACCGATACCCCGAAAATATGATCATTAATAACAAAGTTTATGATTCCTTTCAAAATTGGCGTACTCAGATACCTAAATTAATTGTTTTTTGCTCCTGGTAAGGTCATTCAATACCGAATAACTGGGAAACAATGGGTACACACGTTTCATGTACAAGTTGCTTTATACTGAGAGCAATTTAATTATGAAATAATTAAACAATAACACCATTTTGTAATAACATTTTGTAATAACCATTTTGTAGTCAAGTGAATTTGTTTATAATGCACCTCATTCACGAACGAACCCAACTGCTGGATCGGTGAGTTCGAACACGTCCATCTTGGATCCGGGTGGTTTGTGCGGTCCGGTCAGGTTGGATGAACGCTGAACTCGACCCGACGCCGACGCGCACTCCACCGCGTCGAAAGTTTACATTATTCGATCCCTTCTAAACCGACATGCACTCCACATTTCTCAGTACCCTAGCCCTGTCCAATATTTATGTTGCTTCGTTTATTTCGTTTAGATTATTGTCAACTCGAAGTTATAGGTGCACAAATGTTCTCCCATTGTTTTATGAAATTAACATTTGGAGTAATTTTATACTATTCACTTTATAATTTACTTTTATACACTACTTATTACCTTTTTTCTTAAATTTTACCAACATTATACTATTATTCTTCATGTTGTTATAATATTTTAAGTATGTCAATTATGTTAATGGCACGTGTTGTGCCGTTTATGTGTAAATAAATAAATAAATAAATAATGACTATTTAAATGATGTTATTATAAATTATTACCATGTATAAAAAAGGGAAGCGATTCGTCTAAACCAAATCCGACTATAGTCCTATAGCTCTATCCGACTAGTTTTGAACAATGTTGTTCGAAAATAAAACGATATTTGGGAAAAGTTCATCACATTATGTGGTGAAAAACCTTGCTCGCGGAAAATTAAGACACAAACTACCGTAATAAATAATTGAGAAATTTGGCGTACGGTAATTTGGTCGAAATGTTTAAGTTTCATAAAAATTAATATGCATATATCGGCCCCTTTTCCCTGGCCAATATTTTAGTATGACCCACTTTTTCTTCATTTTTTTCCTTACACGGCAGAATACCTCATTGCACCCACTAACTGTAACTTTTGCGTTTCTTGATAAAGGAGGCATAGTGTATGGGCACGATTGGATGGGTCCGCGGTCGGTTGAAGGGTTCGCAATCGGGTCCAGGTACCATACCTACGTACAGTGAATACCAGGCTTAAGATGAAGCCATAGTAAATAATGCAAAATCATACAAAACCATATGTTTTTGTTTTGAAAATTTGATCGCTTAGAAGTATTATAGATGCTTCAATTAAATACTGCGTATAGAACATACCTTGGCCCTTAAAAATGTGGGTCATTTTTTTTATAAGTCTTTTAATAAGCCTATAAAAAATAAAGTATAAGGTCTAAAAAACACACTTTCAAGTCCAAACTCTCCTATTTATAAACCCCTTTTCGGATATGGTTTTATTGTATAATGTGGCAAATTCAGTTTATTTTATAATAATCGCAAAAAAGTTGTATTTACTCCCGATCTTCCCAAAATAAAATAAAATATGCATTTTCGCGTTGTTATTTTACAATACGGCCGCTAGTCGACGAATTCGGTTTTTCAAAGTGAACCCTATGGCGTCCAGCGAAGAACTACTGTCCATGCCACAGTCGCCAAACCCATTTCGTATCAGTCACGCCCCGAACGGAGCGAAAGATGGACGCGTCACTCCGCGTCGCTTGATTTCGTGAAATCAATTTAAAATTTCCATTTTATTACAATAAACAATGCGTAAAAAGGGAGTTAATGTTTTTTACAGTTTTTTTCGAAATCAACCTGTAATTTTTTTTCTCAAATACCGTTTCCAACCTTTCCAAAAGCTTTTACTCAAGTATTTTCAAACTCCTCCCATAAAGGGGCGTGAATTCCGATTTCGATTTGTTCCTGGACTATTGGATCGCCTTAAGCTATTAATAGTATAACAACTTAAGAGTGAGTAAAGTTGTTTCAATCCCTGTTACAATTATTGATGAACGATAATGCTGTAATGCTTGAGAGGCTGATCACGTTTTGAAGAAATGCTGAAACTTAGTGGTTGACGGTAACCGTTCAAACGTCAACCTCTCGAAATGGCACTGGCAGTTAATCCAACTTGGAGAGGGTTTAAATATACCAACTTAAATTTCAAAAAGATACTTAAAATTTTTTTAGATATTTACCTATATAATCCCAATGAAACTTAGATTGAAGCGAAATTGGTACGTGTACATAGACCACAAACATTAAAATATCAAACAACACAGCCATTCTTGTAAATCAACACACTAATTTAATTAACCGTGGCACCAAAATAATACATTATTATTGTTAAACCATTTCAATGTTATTCGGTAAGTATTGTTGTTAGTTTTTATTGTTGTTATGAACTTGTACAGTTTTATAATGTAGATGTAGCCGCGGGGTGGGTTTATATCCTAACGGTGCCTTTTCCGAGGTTATACGCCCCCGAGGTGATTTCCCTCTCTGGGGCCAGTATCATGGACGGTGTTGTGTACTGTCGTAGGTACTCTGTACTGTGCTATGCTGACCGACTTTACAGGGAGAGATAATCAACATGGATATAATTAACAGCTCTTAACCGGTAAAATAATTTTATACGTTGACAAGCTTCGAAGTTTGCTTCATCTTCAGGGAAAAATTAAACAAATAAAGTTAGCCTCTCAGAAATTGGGCGTACTGTACAGGATCCGCAGATACTTTAATAGTACACAATTCCTAGCCCTGTACACATTGCAAGTGCGCCGCACAGTTTAATTTGGCAGCCATCTCTAGTCTGGAGCCCCAAAATACCTGAAAAAACCCTCGACTCCGTGCAGAAACGTGCGGTCCGTTTGAGATCTTCCTATCTTAACAAACGGATTGCAATCTTAAGAGCATCGGCGTCGAGTGTAAAGGCTGGCCTTGTTCTACCAGTATTTCAATGGAAGATGCTGTGAGGAACTAGCGTTATTGATCCCCTCGGCACCGGTGCATAGTCGAAAAACACGCAACCAACACATGTACACGGTTGACAAATCGTGAACACCACACCACAGGTTCTCCTAGTGAGGTGCTCATGAAATTCAATAATATTTTTTTATCATTTACAGTACCTAAATATGATCAATCTGTATTTTTTGTCTTTCTTATAATATTCTTTAACCTAATAATTATTATAAACAATGCACAACAATGCTACCTACAAAAATATGTGAATATCTCAGCACAGATTTGCCTAGAATTTCACAAAACACTAAAATATTTAAATTACTTACATTATACATCATTCTCACTTCAATAACATAAAGTATTAAAAATCATACGATTAATTCATTGAAAATAAAATATAATAGATTTGTGGCATATTCCAGAGAGATAAATGCTTTCAGTATGGCCCTGAAGAAAGGTCACCATTCAGAATCGAAACGATGCAAAGTTGATTGAAATGGCTTAAGCAGTTTTTGCTGACCAGATCTGTACAGCCAGGTACTTCCCAACCTCCATCATCCCATCTCCTTCTCTTCACCTCTGCCTTCGGCCACACAACATACCCCGTTTTGGGGAGACAATGGTCTTACTAACTCCAGAAGGTTGGGAGTATTTGGGACTACTAACATCTGATTTTGGGATAAATGAAAAAAAAATATCGGTGTCTGTATCTTTTAAATCTAACTGTTTAAATTAAGCAAATAAATGAATAGTATTAAGAAACAAACGAAATTTGTCTTAGAACATGACGCATGCATGATGCGTGGTTTAATATTTCGAATTTATTTGGTCAAATAATAAACAAAACCAACATCATTGAAGAAGAAGATAATACTGATAAATCTAAAGAAATATAAAACAGAACAAGACACTTGAAAATATAAAGGTAACGGTCGCAAGTGGAACTCGAATCTCTCGTCTTCCCGGGACACAGGGTCTTAACCAACTCGGCCATTGGGACCTATTTTATTCTTTTATTTTTGTCGATTTATTTTTCGGTTCCTTGTTCTATTTCATATTTCGTTTAGATTTATTGATATTATCTCCTACTTCAATGATCTGCTACACTGAAAAGTTGTAAATTAATCTGAAAACCCATTTTTCTAATTAATTTCTCTATTTTTCACTGGAGCGACCGCGCAATTTAAAATTTTTTTCTCAGATTGCTCGAATTTTTGGTTGAATATTTTACGCCCACTTTAAAAAAATCATACCTCCCAATTTCATTATGGAGACATACAAACTGATTATAGTTCTATATAGCCAATGAATGCATCTATCTTTTGTTGATTATCACATATTCGTAGGATTTAAAAAAAAAAATATTATAAAATCGTAAACTTCTACATAATTACTTACAAACAAGAGAAAATTTGCCGAAATTGGCAGCAAAGCAATCAGAGGTATTTTAAATAGTGCCATATTGTGGCAACAAGCGCTCAAGAGGCGTACATTCCTATTATCTTACCATTTCGAATTTACCTACTCGTATTATTTGAACCATTTTCAATATTTTTCAAATACACTTCAATTATTTGAATTATTCCAACAACGCGTAAGATAAACAAAATGGTATAATTTACGAAAATGGTATCCTTTGAAAAGATCAATGTTTAATTTCTCAAGGAAATTTACGAAACCTTACGAGGTACTTGTTTTTACGGTTGATGATTCCCTTTGAATAATTTTTCATATTTGAATATGTTACTTGCTACCTTTGAGTGTTTTTCTCTTTGGTTAATTTATTTATGATGGCGCAGAATTGAAATAAATCAATAAGTAACAATCAGTAATATTTCCTAGCAAATAAATCATGGTATTATTTTATTGGTTGAAGCTCTGAACTGAAATCGACTTTTCCTTGTGACCCTACTTAAAACGTTAATATTTATAAAATGTCACAGTAAAAGTTCCCTTTGTATGTGTCGACTCTTTAGGAGACAAGCAGACTTTCATGTTTTCTCATATTTTTAAGGAGAGGGAAATGGAAAAGGAAAATAACTATTTTATTTTCCCTTTAAGAAGAAACAAATTTTATAAAGATACCATATTAAAATAATGACATCGAAATTCATACCAGAAGAGAGTGATTTCTAATTGGTTTATTTAACCTTATTTTGCGTATTATTTTATTACGAAGAGAAATCGGTGTACATTATTAAATACATTTCAGATTATTTCTTAAGCATTGAATATTTATTTAAGAAAGAGACTTCGCTTCCCAATAATTAATTCATCCCCCCGATTTATTCAAAAGCAGCTGAAGTAAATTCAAAAACTTTACCTCAATCTGAACATTTCTTTCTCTCTTCCAACGGTCGTATAAATCGAAACGTAAAGATTTTAAATTCAAATTAATAGATAACTTTGTATTAACCACTTAACTATTTACAAAAACCGACATCTTTCGTCAGCAAAGCTGACTTCTTCAGGGTTTTGACAGAACTAATTTTAAAAATAGACATACGTAGGTAATAGAGAAAAATAATAGACATAAACAATAATAAAATTTGAAAGAAAATAATGTGTAATTATTAAATCTATTCCCCTTTTAAATTTTTTATTATTCTATATTGCCCCTCGTCCCTTACACATTATTTTCTTTTAAATTTTATTATTGTTTATGTCTATTATTTTTCTCTATTACCTATGTATGTCTAATTTTAAAATTAGTTATGTCAAAACCCTGAAGAAGTCAGCTTTGCTGACGAAACATGTCGGTTTTTGTAAATAATTAAGTGGTTAATACAAAGTTATCTATTAATTTGAATTTAAAATGTTACCACAAAATAATTTTGCACTATTAGAAGAAGTGATTAAAGATTTTATTTAATATTTGCGCCAAGGACTACCCCATAATATTTTTGTCTTTCTTCCATATCTATTAGCATTTTGAGCAGGAACCATTTATTGGACAACCACCATCTCTGCAATACGTCACCCCAAGTGGTTCGCTACGTTTGGTGACTTAGCAGGGGTGCAGGGTTCATGGGGTGAGGTTTGTCCAGGTCTTGGCGGCCGACGCACCTGCGAGAGAGAGACTGGTTGAGGGAGTCAGCCAGAATCCCTCGACCCATCGCTTTGCACCGCAGTTGGGAGGGATGGATTCGTACTCCTGGACCCCCTGATTCCTACTCACCCTGATACCTATATCCTTCTCAGAACTTCCTTTCCTTAAAATTCACAAGTATTCCTTATATATTCACAAAGCGGAAGCATATTTTAGTACATCTTCGGCACGGCCAGAGTGGAAGATACTCCCAGTATCGACCTCAGTATCGAGAATCGAAACGTTCCTTGAATTGACGTTAGCTGTATTTCATGACCAGATCTGAATAAACGGTTCCATGACAGTTCATCCTGCGACAATTCATCCGGCGACAGTTCATCCTGCGACAGTTCATCCTGCCGACAATTCGTCCGGCGACAATTCATCCTGCCTGATCATTTAGAAGATTTTTTCTTCAAGTAAGTATGCAAAGAGGATATACGGCCGTACAACCTAACCTAACCTAACCTAACCTAACCTAACCTAACCTAACCTGACCTGACCTGACCTAACCTAACCTAACCTAACCTAACCTAACCTAACCTAGCCGTGTTTGGTGACTAGATCTGAATAGCCAGGAAGATACGTTTTCCACATCTCCTTCCCCTCACCACTACCTTCAGCATCACACCATACCAAAATTGGGGATGCCATTGGCACTCACTGGCTCGAGACGGTTGGGACTCTTGTGTTTTTTTTTAAAATCAGTCAATTCACCCTAAAAAGATGGTGTTAATTTCAGATAAAAAAGTTATATTAGATGCAAGTAGGAATCTTTACCGTTCTTTGCTAAGCCGACTGCACGTATAAGTATGTCGTATTTTGATATTCACGCATGCTTCTTCGGAGAGTCGAAATTATTGTTAGTAAAATATTTTTACAGCGGATTTCCACTCAAGATGCCTTCAGATACAAGTATATCGATTTTGGTTGTACGGCCGTATATCCTCTTTGCATACTTACTTAATAAAAATCTTCTAAATGATCAGGCAGGATGAATTGTCGCCGGATGAATTGTCGGCGGGATGAACTGTCGGCAGGATGAACTGTCGCCGGATGAATTGTCGCAGGACGAATTGTCGGGTCACCGATAAACAGATACTTCCCTATCTTTCTCTTCCCTATCTCCTTCCTCTCCCCTCTAACTTTAGCCTGACAACGTATGGGGAAAAATAATTAAAAATTGTTTGAAGAATTAGATGGGATTCTTTAACACGAGTGCAAAATCAGATTGGAATTTTTTTCCAAGTTTTCTGCCCCAGTTGTATGTAGGTTCGAGTCGAAAAATTCAAACTTTTAAAGAGTTTTGCAAATGTGAAATCAAAATGATGAATTTAAACAAAATTATATCAGAAACTTTGAAAAGAACGTTGAAAGCGAAAAAAAATAATCCGTTGAAAGAAATTAATTTTCGTAATATGCTTTTTCTTTTTTCGTAAAAACAGAAATAATTCAAGATTATTTGTACAAAAATTCACGAGTTTTAAATTACACATATGTTGGAAATGAACAAGTTTTATGCCTGTGTATAGGCTAATCAACTAAGAAAATTGGGGGTTCTTATTATTATTCGATAAAAGAAGCACCATACCCAGGCGGGAATGGGTACCGCCGCCCCGGGAACCATTTATTGGATAACTAACACCCCTGCCATAGGTTGCCCCAAGTGGTTAGCTATATTTGTTGACTTACCGGGGGTGCCCGGGTTTATAGGACGAGGTTCTTTTAGGTCTTGGCGGCCAATGCGTTTGCTCACCTACTGCGAGGCGCGCCAGATCGGGAAAGATTAATTGAGGGAGATGTAATGCCGGTCTCTCCCGACTCAACGCCTTGCACAGCAGTGAGAGGGATGGATTCATACGTCCGTCAAGACACCGCACAAGAGTCCCAACTGTTCCCGTCTGGAGGCAGTGAGCCTATGGCATCCCCAATTGGGGTTTGTTAAGAGGCTGAGGATAGTGGGTAGGAGAAGGAGATAGGGGAGATGAAGGTGGTACCTAGCTGTTCAGATCTGGTCACCAAACACGGCTAAAGCCATTTCAAGCAACGTTTCAATTCTGAATGGTGGTCTTACACCAGGGCGATATTGAGAATATCTTCTACTCTGGAACGAATATACCGTATATTATTTTAAAAGAATAAATTACGAAATTACGGGTTCGATCCCGCGATCTTCGGATTGCGAGTGAAGAGCCTTACCGCTGAACCACTAGACATATTAACCCCCAGATTCCTAACCACTCCTCCAACCTTTACTTTCCCAGAACTTCCTCTCCTTCCTTTCCCTAAAAAAACCTCCACACCGCATACCTAAATATGACATAGTTCCTGAGGGATTTTTTTCTTCAGGGTCTCCTGTGTGGCGCTATTGTAAAAAATAACTTAAATTCCTGGCTTCACTCGAGATACATACCAAATAATATTGCGTCTTGTTGTTTGACAGTTGAATAATCGACAACCTGGACATTTCACACATAAAAAAGCTGTGCAGATTTTATGAAGCTAGAAGCCACTATTAGTGAGTTTTCGTTAACATTTCATTTCAAAGATATTTTGGTGTTAATAATTATAAAGACGAGCCACTTATCCATATATTATTCTTTTGTGTCTTTGATAATGTGCATAATAAATTGTTATATTTTTCTCTGTAGATCCCTGGTATGAACCTAACTGAAAAAAAACATATCTATAGCGGTAATTTGAAATGATTTAAATATTTCTAGGACAGTAAATGCATCTTTTATTACGTTCATTTTAAGCGGATTTTTTTTCTGAAACAATAAATACTGTAATTAAAGAAACTTACAAAAAATATAAAGCATTCGGAAACAAATATTAGGCGCCTTTAATAATCTCGCGCTTACGGAACGGCGATGCTACAAAAAAGGAAACAAACGTACGTTCCTTATCACAATAATGCTGCAGCTCTTTCTTACGCATCAAATAATCATGAGACAAAAAAGTGACACTTCGTCGCCTTAGTTCTTAATTGTCCAAACGACCATTTTAGTTTTTGTTCAATCTCCACTTTATAATTAAAAAATAAAATATTAAAAATGATAGTTGATCAGTTAACTAAGAATTATTTAAACTAATGAAACCTTTACCTTTACGGAAATAGCTTCATCTTAAATATCTATCATTGAAATAATGAAAGAAATCCTTCTTCTGTAAAATACTCTAATGGTCGTTTGGACAATTAAGAACTAAGGCAACGACTAGTACTACTTTTTTTTCCCTTGGAGGAAACCGACATACTTACATTGTGTGTCTCATATTTTGTCTCACTATTGTTTAATGTGTAAAAAAGAGCTGCAGCATTATTGTGGTGAGGAACGTATGTTTATCACCTTCTTGTACCGTCGCCGTTCTGTGAACGTGGGAATATGCTTATTTAATGTGTTTTTTTTTTTTTTTTTTTTTTTACGGTGAATACCGCACAAGAATCTCAACTGCTCCCGTCTGGAGCCAGTGAGACTATGGCATCCCCAATTGGGGTATGTTGTGAGGCTGAAGGTACAGGGGAGGGGAAGGAGGTGGGGAAGAGGAAGGTTGGGAAGTACCTGGCTATTCAGATCTGGTCACTAAACACGGCTAAAGCCATTTTCAAGCAACGTTTCAATTCTGAATGGTGGTCTTACACCAGGGCGATACTAATAGTATCTTCCACTCTGGAACATGCCGCAAATATACTATATATTATTTTAAATGAATTAATTGTGAAATAACACAAATTAATCAAATAAAATTTATTTGCGCATGCCGGGTTCGAACCCGCGACCTCCGGAATGTGAGTCAAGAGTCTTAGCCACTGGACTACGGAGGTCGTCAAATTAAATAATCAATAATAATAATCAATTTAAAATAAAAACATAATTACAAGTCTACGATATATAATTAATTATTTGACATAAAAATCTTTTCGCTCTCTTGAAAATTACCATTTTGTCCTTTATAGCATTTCAAATTTCCGTGTTCGATATTAATACATGCCGCAGATTGAAACAAGTATGGTACTAAAATCACACAATATTTAATTTGTGACGTTAATTGGTTTCGCGTTATAATGTTCATACGGATTTTCATAATTTCATAGCATTTTGTGTTAATTAGGCATGCATAATTAAACACCAACATGTAATTTGTAAAAAAAACAAAAATTTATTTAAAATAATATTTCGACGATTTCATTATTGACTCATGGATATTGTCACTATAATATAATGATAAATAATATTTTTTTCTTCAAAGTTTCATTTTACAGACATTAAAAATATTTGAGATTACAAACAAAAAATCGTATATTTTGGGAGACAAAAAATACAATAATCATTTTAAAAATTATAATAATAATATCAAACACTTAATTATTATGGTTATGACTAGGGAATATTTTATTATTAATATAGTTCTTAACGTTTAAACAGGCAAGATATACGATAAGCTCTAATTTACTTTGAGATTCATGGTTTGGCGATAGAAATATATCACAGATGTATTGATTTATATTATAATATGTATTCTAATGATTGTTCATAAACCTTTTGTTCCGATTCCTTGAAGGGATGTTTGGTGGTGATGATGTTTGTCAGTACTCACCTGAAAAAGAAGAAAAACATTAAATTAGTATTAAATTTATTAATAAAAAATGCGATTTGAAAATTGTGGACATTTGAAGGAAAAATATAAAAATAATTAATTTATTATGAGAAGAAACGACTTTTTTATTTTGTTTTTTTTTTAAATATTTATATATGCAAATAGATAAATGAAACAATTTAACTTTCATTGAACCACTTTTACGTTTGAGTAAATCCGACCGGTTTCAGAACGACTGTTCCTTCTTCAGGACAAATGTATACTGATTTGACAGTTTTGAAATATGGATGGGAACAATATATTATTATGGTAGGGGTGGAGCCGTTGAAGTATTAATGAAGAGTGGGTGGGTAGGGGAACATATTATCCATGATTGGGCTATAAGACAAATTTTTTTGTTGGTTGATGACAGATTCATTATTTTTAATGAATCTAATGAATTTAAAAATATTGAATCAATTATTTATTTATTACACGCCCTGATGGGCTTTTACATTATAATTTATAAGTTGAGTAACAAACAATGAAGAAAATATAATACAATGAGAAAAGAAAATACACCAAACAGTGTAACAACAAAACAGATAATAAAATAAAAATACATATTTTGTAAAAATGTTAAGAAGTCTCATATTCAATATAAACAAAAATTGAAGAAATTATGTACTTAAATCTATTTGTGCCTAGTTTATACTGATTAGTTTTAAGATGAAATATATCACCTAGATTAGAATATTTATTTCCGAGACTGTGAAGTCTCGGAAACGGAGAATTTTGATAAGCTATTAAGATATGTGTCCTGGTGTTATTGAAGTAGAAGGGTAATAAATTTCGACATGATTTTTGGGGAACATGGATATTGATAAATTGAAGTAATTCAGAACAGTCAATTTTGTAATGCAGTATTTTATGTAATAGTATTAAATCTGTGCTTATTCTTCTTTCTGAAAGTTTCAATAGAGACGTTTTATCCAGGAGATAATTGTAATCAATGTTTAGTATAGGATTATGCAATTTATAGTTTATAAACCTTAGAAACTTCCGTTGAATCTTTTCAATGTTGTCTGAATGAATGTTGTAAAAGGGAGACCATAACTTAGAGTTATATTCAAGTTGGCATCTGACAAGGGTTTTACATAACATAATAAATGTGTCTAAATCATTGAAATCTTTTGCAACTCTCAAAACAAAACCAATAACAAAATTAACAACAAACAAAAAATATTGTCTTATAGCCCAATCATGGATATGTTCCCCTACCCACCCACTCTTCATCAATACTAAGCAACGGCTCCACCCCTACCATAATAATACATTGTTCCCATCCATATTTCAAAACTGTCAAATCAGTATACATTTGCCCTGAAGAAGGAACGGTCGTTCTGAAACCGGTCGGATTTACTCAAACGTAAAAGTGGTTCTAACAAAGTTAAATTGTTTCATTTATCTATAATGGATAACCACAAAGTTATAGCTACATTCAAAAGTATTTATATATGCCTCTACGGGTGTTTAAAAAACATCGTAAACATTATAATTTTCTAGAACAGTAATAATAATATTGAGGTATAATTTGCTAATGAAATTATGTAGAACTCTTGCAGAAAAATTATTGTGGTATCTGTATTCCGTGTAGTTCAACTCATCTTGCCACGAAGCAAATTGTAATCACATGATTATCCTTAAACTTTAGGGTTAGGTGTATTAGTTGATCAAATAGAAATGTACTAAACCTGCAAACGACTTAATTAATAAATTGTTTTACTACGTAATGCTATTAATCTTAGGGAAATCTTTGGGAATAATTATAACTTTCATACTTAATTGTTGATACATTTACCAAATACTCCACTACAAAGATACTATATCTATATTTTATCGTTCATATATCTATCTTACTATTTACTGTTCTTGTCATCAAACAATTAATTTATAGATCCATATAAATTATACCTACAAGGTGTCCGGACATATTATAATAAAGAACAGCACAAGAAATGCCTTGTGGGCGTGCTTCGTGATCCAATTACAGGCCTTATTTCGGCCTATGTTTCCATAAAAACTGGGCTTCACCATAATTAGCAAATTTAAATGGGATGGCTGTATACTATTTCAGACAAGCGTAAGGGAGACAGGCCGCGAAAAATGGTCTAGAACCAAAAGGTATAAGTCAATTATTCTAAGTGACCTGGAGTAAAGTACAGTAACTTCGGGAGTGATTCTACAAGAGTACCTTTCTAAAAAGAAAGATAAGTTTACTTCGAAATTCCAACGTTTTACATATGATAGTTTTTAGGTTAAAGAAGTAAAAATATGTGTACGGAGAAGAAAAACAATGTAATTTCGAAAAAAGTTATTTATTTACATCTAGCATCATAGAATCACCTCCCAAAGTAAGTGCGCTTTACCCCCGAATACCCTGTATGTCGTATATTATATCCAGCAAGCAGTTTACTTGTTTTGCGTTGTTCCCCCATTTCGAATTTTACATTATAACTGGATAATTCGATTTTTTTAGAAGGTACGGAGCATTGTATACTTGAGCTGCAATGAAAATAATAGATGGGATCCTTCAGTTGAAATCAAATACCGCATTGAGCAAGCTCGTGCAACTTTTATCCGCATGAAAAAAACGTTATGCTGTCATGATCTCAACCTTGGATTACGAATGCTGTTATGAAAATAGTTGAATAATGTTCAAAATTACCCCAGGGTTGTTGATATTTGTCTATAGTAGTGAATTCAACTATTTTACTGGCCACTTATAATTACACTTTTTCTCCGAGTGGTTTTACTTTCGGTCGATAGGGGGATAATAATCGATTTCCCCTCACTTTTTGGATTTGCATCTCCTGGGCAGGATGTAAATCCGACAGTCGAAAATGTGGACTTAAATTTATTTAATATGTAAAAAAAATATTCAATCGGCGGGTTGTTTTCAAGTATATTTAAAATGTGAACGAGTTTCCTTTATTCCCAGCCGATACAAGGTTATCGCGACTGGAGAATTCTTATTTACGGTATTCCTGTATAGAATCCCGTGGTGCAATAATGGCGGCTTGACCGACCCAGTTTTACTGTAATCTGCGATTATATTTATCATCCGTCATCCGACGAGATGGATTCTCAATTATACAAAGGGACACGACCGTCCGTATAGTCCCCGCCGATTATTTTCACAACCTGATGGAGGACATTTCCACTACTGCAACCACATGATGGACACCATGGGCATGGTGATCTCAAACGTATTAATCACCCAGATGGATGGAGAAGCTTGCAAACCTGGCGCGGAGGCAACGTGAGGGAGAAAAGGGGCCCCTCACGGTGCGATATTAGGCATCCGGAATCGTCGCATAAAAATAATAGGTTTTAGCTAGCTCTTAGTATGGTCCACAGGTATGTTTATTTCAATATAATAATCTTGTTTTACATCCACTCTTTTATTTCTTATTTTCCAAGCTTCACAACAATGAATAAAATAACAGTGCCCACGCTCTGATGGGAGATTATTCATGCCTACCGACACAGTCAGCATATCTCGTACCCACGAGATTTGGCGTCCAAAAATCCCATGGGATTAAAGCTGATAACTGTGTACCTTCATATATATAACCCTGAATAATTAACATTAAATACACCCACTTAATAAGAGGTGTAAATGTCATGATAACTGATCACATAGTAGGTACAAACACAACACAGCACTTCCAGTGCATTACATTGAATTCGACAACCCTGATATATGAACTCTATAAAAAAAAATTAATCCAATGAATAGTGGTTATTTTCAAAATAATTTCAATTATCTATGGCAATTTCTTGCTTTCAAATTTACCTATGGCTTTCATATGTCAAAACATATTTATGTTTTTTATAATTCCAAACATGAAAAACAGTTAAAATTTTCATAAAACAATAATATTATGAGTTTAAATAACAATATAAAATTAATATCAATAATTATGCAATTGTTTATAATGATTTATTGTTAACTGAGTGACATCTTGTTCATAATTACGGAGGTACGTAAATTTATCAAATCATTGCAGTAATATTAAAAACATTTCAGTTGAAAGGTATTAGTTAAAAGTATTACAAACATTTTAAAATATATTTGAACATTATTATTCAAGCTTTATAAAATTATATTATGCCGGTATTCATACAAACCGTGTACATTGTCAAATAACATGATGAAAACAAATATTTTGTATTTTTATGCAATTTCAAAAAATATCCTTTATTAGGAAACCATTTATACGGGATATTATTATTATTAATGTTTAATTAGTTACGAGACGAAATTAACGTTATTTACAGGTGACATCTGTCACAAATATATTATTGATTGTTTATTTATAAATAATGTCAAACTGACGATTTAATATTCATTTAAATGAGAAACATACATATTCATTTCAATGGAATAATTTTTTTTTAAATTTAAATGGGGTACATACATATTCAAATAAAATTTCATATTTTAATTTTCAAATGAAATCAGGGTTATAAAATAAAATATTTTATGTTTTAATTTTAAATACAGGGTTGGCACAAACCAATATTTTCAAACATCAGGGTTGCCAAAATTATTATTTTTTAATTTAAAACAATAGATATCAATAATATTTGTCAAATCAACAACAACGTTCAACAGCGTACAACAACAACAACATCAACAATAACAACAATAACAACAATAACAACAACAACAAAATTAACAACGTTTATTTTTCTTTTTAAATCAAGGGCATCATTTTTAATAACAAATCTGAAAATTGTTTTTGAATTTAAGTACAATCAAGCAATTGTCAACGGTGACACAAGGAATAATGTGATATTTATTATCATTCTTTTGTAAATAAAGGACAATATTCACGAAATGTGATAAGACTTGGAGAAATTATCGGACAATGACGAAACGTCATTATTATCATTGGAGGGGGGTTGACGGAGGTATATTCGGTCTGATCAACTGGATCCTGGTGATCAACTTACCATTCCTAATGGTCCAAATTAGTTCCAAAGGTAAGGGTGGGCTTGTACCCCAACCGCAACGTATCGATCCGGCGTCGATTACGTTTACCTTACATGACAGACAGAGGGCGAGAGATGCTTGCTGTCTTCTCATCAGGCCATGAGTTGCTGACTCAGGTAGGGAACATGTGTGCAACATCGTCAGTAGGAGGGCAGTGGATCCGTTGCCTGTAGATGGAGGATTCCTACGGGAGGCGGAAGGATTGCCAGCCACTGGTCCATGTGCATACTCAAAGTACTACGTGGTGTGAATCTTGCTTGAGTGGTTCGGGTTGTTCTTGGAGTTTTATGACCAACCCTGACACAACATTCAACAAGTATTCATAAACTCTATTTAAAATCGAGTTTTATGTTTTTTTTTTCACACGGTACTATTTGTAGTGATTTCTGGTAAATCACAATTATTTTCTCAAATATAACAAGTCTAAATATATACGTGCACACCTTTATATTGTCGTAAGTTATGCTCTACGTCAGAGCCAATAAAATTCTAGCCCATTTAAATAGTCACACATGACTCAAATACATCATGATTCTTCATATCAAGTATCAAGCATCATTGAAATAAGACTAAATTAAAGTCTCATTCATTAAAAAAATCTATTAAAAAAAAATGTCTCGTAACTTATCAAAACTCTCGTAATCAAAACTGTTGTAAACAAACATACAAAAAAAAAATATGTAACTTATCAAAACTCTCGTAATCAAAACTGTTGTAAACAAACAAACGAAAAAAATATATGTAACTATTAAAAAATGTATTATGTACAAAAACAAAGCAAAACAAAACAAAACAATTAATTATGTATTGTCATTGTATAACTTCTTTTTCCAACTATTTTTATTTTTAACTGTGAGACCTAGTTAGTATAGGCAGGTTTTCTTTTTCATTTAAATTCAGTGAAAAGTGAAGGTTGTTCAACCATTATAAAAAGTGTTCATAATCCGATAACAGGATAAAGTGATGCCACAGAGCATAATATAAAAGTGAATGATTGAAATGGTATTTTCTCTACAATGTCTTTTTATTTTTGTAATTAACTACAATGATTATTGTTTTTATTTCTATTATGTTTCTGTTTTGAAATTTATTGTTTTTTAGGAACCGGTGGACCAACACAACTGTTAAGCTTTTAGTCAGCATAGGATATAGGTATGTTCGGGGTCGAACATTTACGCGAGAACGGGGAAAATGTTATGAAAATAGTTGAATAATGTTCAAAATTACCCCAGGGTTGTTGATATTTGTCTATAGTAGTGAATTCAACTATTTTACTGGCCACTTATAATTACACTTTTTCTCCGAGTGGTTTTACTTTCGGTCGATAGGGGGATAATAATCGATTTCCCCTCACTTTTTGGATTTGCATCTCCTGGGCAGGATGTAAATCCGACAGTCGAAAATGTGGACTTAAATTTATTTAATATGTAAAAAAATATTCAATCGGCGGGTTGTTTTCAAGTATATTTAAAATGTGAACGAGTTTCCTTTATTCCCAGCCGATACAAGGTTATCGCGACTGGAGAATTCTTATTTACGGTATTCCTGTATAGAATCCCGTGGTGCAATAATGGCGGCTTGACCGACCCAGTTTTACTGTAATCTGCGATTATATTTATCATCCGTCATCCGACGAGATGGATTCTCAATTATACAAAGGGACACGACCGTCCGTATAGTCCCCGCCGATTATTTTCACAACCTGATGGAGGACATTTCCACTACTGCAACCACATGATGGACACCATGGGCATGGTGATCTCAAACGTATTAATCACCCAGATGGATGGAGAAGCTTGCAAACCTGGCGCGGAGGCAACGTGAGGGAGAAAAGGGGCCCCTCACGGTGCGATATTAGGCATCCGGAATCGTCGCATAAAAATAATAGGTTTTAGCTAGCTCTTAGTATGGTCCACAGGTATGTTTATTTCAATATAATAATCTTGTTTTACATCCACTCTTTTATTTCTTATTTTCCAAGCTTCACAACAATGAATAAAATAACAGTGCCCACGCTCTGATGGGAGATTATTCATGCCTACCGACACAGTCAGCATATCTCGTACCCACGAGATTTGGCGTCCAAAAATCCCATGGGATTAAAGCTGATAACTGTGTACCTTCATATATATAACCCTGAATAATTAACATTAAATACACCCACTTAATAAGAGGTGTAAATGTCATGATAACTGATCACATAGTAGGTACAAACACAACACAGCACTTCCAGTGCATTACATTGAATTCGACAACCCTGATATATTAAAACCCTGTTTAATAACCTATACATTAAACCCTACCCCAATTCAAGTACTATAACATGACACCCAACATCCTCCCTTTTCTTTATAACAATGCGAATGGTCAGATGCTACGTGTTTTCGATATAACTTTATGGAATGGAAACATGGACGCTTACCGAAGAACTAGTTAGGTGACTTGAGGCATTGGAGATGTGGATCTACAGAAGAACACTTAAAATAAGCTGGATGGATAGGGTTACGAATGAAGATGTTATGGTTTGGATGAATAAAGAAAAGGAAGTAATTAAAACTATGAAAATCCAAAAACTTCAATATTTGAACATGTGATGAGACATCCAGAGAAGTATGAGATCCTGCATCTCATAATGCAGGGAAAGATTGTCGGAAGACGGGGCCCTGGAAGAAGGAGAACCTCATGACTGAAAAACCTGAGACAGTGGTTTGGCCAGTCTACCGTAGAGCTGTTCCGGGCAGCAATAAACAAAGTCCGCATAGCCAACATGATAGCCAACGTCCGTTGAACAGACAGGGCACAAGAAGAAGAAGAATTTGAGTTTTTGTGAAAATCCCCTCAAGGGCGCTATGTGTACCGTACATATCATGCATTGTCCAATTAAATGATCAACTCATATCGTTTCCAAACAATAGTTTTCAATAATATTTGCGAGCATAATACGGAATTACATAACCATCGCAATTTCAGCAAGCACAATATATCTAAACGAAGGTACCAAATGCTGGTACCTGACATGTGTCCTCCGAAATACGTATTGAATCTGCGTATTCAAAAGGTAAGGTGAAATTAGTCCTAGGTAAGAAGGTTTTTGGTTCCCGGGGATTTGCACACATAATGTGAGAGGGGATCGGATGTTACGGGTCCCAAGGGTCGCAGTAAGAATGAGCGAGATGTTAAGAGCTTTCAGAAGAAGGTACCTACATTATTTATCCACATCACGAATCTCGATAATATTATTTACAAATAAAATTCTGGAATGTGTCCTCATGGAACTTAATCATGTCGACTTGCTGACATCATTTATTTCAAATTTGGGGAATTTGGGATTTTTATTCACGTAGGTAAAATAATATTTGGATGCAAATGAAATGATATTACGCATGTTTTAGTTGTAAACCATTAAATAAATTAGTATTGACAACTAATTCACTCGATTTTACCTAATCACGAATCTTGTATTATCATTACATAGTTTAAAATGAAGTCGCTCAAAATGTATGTGCGCATAGATCTTTTAAATTACGCAACGGATTTTCATGCGGTTTTCACCAATAGATAGAGTGATTCAAGGGGAAGGTTTATATGTATAACACATGCTTATTATAGTAGAGAAAAGCCGAGAAATTCAAATATTCAATTCAGGCAGCGGGCAGCGGGCAGCGGGCAGCGGGCAGCGGGCAGCTGGCAAGCGGGTAGTGTGGATTTCATAAAGGTCGGGTAACGGCGTTGTGTTTCGTTAGCTACAGCAACGTGTGGCGGGGTCTGCTAGTATACAAATAATTACCAGATAATTCATTTAAAATAATTTACAATTTAGGAGGCGGGTACGGGTACCGCCGCCCCGAGAACCATTTATTGGCTAACCAAAATCCCTGCCAAAGGTCACCCCAACGTTTGGTGACTCAGTAGGGGGATTATGGGGTGAGGTTTGTCCAGGTCTTGGCGTCGGATGCGTTTGCCCACTTACTGCGTGGCACGCTGGATCGAGAGGTTGACCAGCTGAGGGAGATCTTTTGACTTGTCCAGATGAACTCTTTCGACCCATCGCCTTACACCAGGAATGGATTTATATGTCCTACATACTGATCCACAGATTTCTAATATCCTCTCATGGCCATTTCCTTCCAAAACTTCTTCTTCTTCCTTTCCATAAAAAGACTCCATACATAGCACCCCCAAATATGACATAGGCCCCGAGAGAAACTGTTTTTCTCAGGGCCTCCCGTGAGAAGGTAATGTAAAAAAAACATTATAGTATTTTGCATGATTGTAGTCGTGAAAAAATATTAGACAAATAAATCCCTTTTACTATTTAGCACACATAAATTTGCATGAACAAACCTTATGTTTCCAAGAATCTTTCATGGGTACCTACCTAAACTAATATGGTTAATTAATATAATGTAGGTTATTATAAACACGTTGAAAATATACTAAATGTACACGTTCTCAAAGATGATAAATATTGATTTTGTATTTATTCCAATGAATATGAATTGAAATGAAACTACACTTTGAAAATGCCTTCAGAAAGCAAAACAGTTTAAGGTGTACAGATATTATTAAGTAGCAGAATTTTTAAAACAGATTTTAATCATTTTTAAAATTAAATAATTAATGAAGTTTTTAATTTAAATATTAATAACCGACGGAACTAAATCGCATGGCCCGAATAACTACTGTGTAAATAATACCATTTTTAACTATTATTAACTACTAGCTTTTTCCCGCTTTTTTGGTATTAGAGGTTTCCCACTCCGCCTTCTCCACCTTCCCTCTCTCCCTCCACTCCCTCCATAAACCCCCTCCTCCCCCTCCACCCACCTCTCCCCCCATATACTCCCCCTATCAACCTCCCTTCCCCTCCCCCCTCCACCCACCCCTCCCCCTCCCCCCTCCTCCCCCCTCCACCTTCTCTCTCCCCACTCCACTCATCCATCGGGGGTTCTCCCTCCCCCTACTTCTCCACCGACACCTCCCCCCGCCCATACCCTACCCACTACCTCCCCCCACCTTCTTCCACCCCTCTCCCTTCCCCTTCCTTCCCTCCCACCTCTCCCACCTCTCCCATCCATTCCACCTCCTCCACCTTCCCTCACTCCCTCCACTCCCTCCATCAACCTCCTCCCCCTATCCCTCCACCCACCCTCCCCTCACCCCTACCCCTTACTTCCCTCCCACCTCTCCCACCCCACTCCACCTCCTCCACCTTCCCTCTCCCCACACCAATCCCCCCATCAACCCCCTTCCCCCACCCCCTACCCCTCCTCGCACCCTCCTCCATCCATCCCCTTTCCCCTTCCTTCCCTCCCCCCTCTCCCTCCCAACACCCCCTCCCCACTCCCCCTTCTCATCTCTCGCATTCCACACATTCATTCCCGATACATTCAGTTTTCAAACTGCTTGCGTGCCACCTATTATAATTGTTTATACAAATTTCATAATGCCAGAAGTCAACGGTAGTTTTATGCAAAATAACAAACAAAAAAAAGAATTATCCAATTTGGTGCAGTCGTTCGGGTTTATGCGCATACATACATTTCGGCGATTCATTTTTAGAGATAGTTATTAAGTACGACGCCAACAAAGCACTCTTTTTAGGGTGAATTGCCTAACTTAAAATAAACATCGTTTCCAAGTCGCCATGTTACATATTGTAATATTTTAATTCAAATTTCCTCAATTCAAAGAAATCTTCGCGGGCGTACGTACAAGTAACCAAAGTTGCATCGCAATCGGATGAATAGTATAGGAAATAATTTCATAAAGCCAGAGCTTACCATTATATATAAAAACCATCGTGGGCATGCGCAGATCAAATCATCAAAGTTTCATTGCAATCGGATGAATGGTTTAGCAACGCATAAGGGACAAACAAAAAAATAATAATTTTTACATATAAGATCAGTGATCCTTACCAAATAGAAAAAAAATGCCAGTGATGATAGTTTACGCTTATTAAATTAAGTGTTAATTGGATTCCTAGATTATAAAAAAAAGCATAAAAAAAGATGAATAACTGATCATTTTATAAGTTTCGACAAAAAGTGAAGTTCAGATGAAGGACGGTTTAGTAGATACAAAAATATATTTTTTTCCTATTATCCATCCATTGTAGGACATAAGCGTCAGAAATTGTATAAAAAACTTTTTGTCGGTTTCCTTTTTGTCTCCCACACGTATCCAGAAGTAGCTTTAATCTCGTCAGAACAAATTGTTCGAGATCTTCTTCCGTCCGTCTTTTAATGCTACTGATTAGTTTTTTTACCAACATCGGTCGATGTTCATTGTTTTATTTTTATTAATTTTTATTTGATTTTTATGTGATTACCGCACGAGAGTCCCAACTGCTCCAAACCGCTTGGAGCCAGTGACATTATGGCATCCCCAATTGGGAGCCAAGTAGGGAGGGAAAGGATACGGGAAAGAGGAAGGTGGGGAGTATCTGGCTATTCAGATCTAGTCACCAAATACTGTAAAATAAATTTCGAGCAACCCTTCAATTCTGAATAGTGGTTTGTGCCAGGATTATTTCACAATTAATTCATTTAAAATAAATGGTATTTTAGAGGCACATTCCAGAGTGGAAGATACCATCAGTATCGCCTTGGTGTAAGACCGCCATTCAGAATTGAAATGGCTTTAGCCTTGTTAATGATCAGATCTGAACAGCCAGGTACTTCCCCACCTTCCTAATCCCCATCTCCTTCCTCTCGCCACTACCTTCAGCCTCACAACCTACCCCAATTGCGGATGCCAAAGTCTCACTGGCTCCAGACGGGAGCAGCTGGGACTCTTATGAGGTATTCATATAAAAAATGACGTAACTGAGAATATCTTACAATCTGGAACGTGCCGCAAATATACCTTATATTATTTTAAATGATAAAATTGTGAAAACAAATCAATCAAATAAAATTTACTCGCGCACGCCGAGATTTGAATCCGCGATCTCCGGACGGCTAGTCGAGAGCCTTACCCCACGAAAGCCATCTTAAAAAAAAAGTTTTTGCTTCAAAATAGTTTTGTAATTTTTTTTCTTCTATATATTAGCAGTTATCACTCACCAGTGTGGTAGAACACAACAAATTAATTAAATTTAGAAAAAATATTATCTCACTGTGTCACATAACCGCAAACTACAAAAATAAAATTGATAAACGATCTCGGGATAATGAACCGATTCTAACCAAACCTGCTTAACAAATGCCGCTTTGTTAAATTATCATATTATAATAATTAATTGAAGCATGGGATATTGTTTGATACGCGGAAAACTTACAAAGTTGTTCCTATGAAAGGAATCCAATCAGGATTAAATCTACTCAAAATTAAATTATGTTAGTCGTTCAGAAGGATAAAATCAACGGGGACGATCACAAATCAAAACAAAAGGACTCACTCCACGACTTTGAATAGGTACCTAAACAACAGATCGTTTCACTTATTCAAGTTTGAATAAAGGTTATTGGATTTCATGGCATATTTGAATTGTTTAGTTATTTTGTTTGCAATGCCTTAATTTTATTAAAATTTTAATTTAACAAGTTTGGAAACAATATGTCAATATTTGATAAGTACGAGTAATTTAACAGATTACATTTATATCCGAGTGCAATAATATAGGGAACTAGATGTTTTTTTGATGTGCGTGTTCCAAAATGTAACATTATTTTCAATTTTATTCTGATGAAGAAACAATTTTGATTTGTAATTTTTAGTTTGCAAACATTTTGATCATTTTGTTTAAATAAATGATTTGCTTTCATTTCATTAAAAAATTAATATTTTATGATTCCTATGCAAATAGAACGCAAGGAGAGGAAATTAATGAAATTCATTCAAGCGATATCTAACACGAGCGACAAATGAGCTTCTGCCAACTATATTTGGGTCAACAAAGGCTTTTGATTTATTTGAATGATGAAACAATCAACTTGGTATGTAACTACTATAAAATACGATTATTTTATGAAAATAACTCGGATACAGGGCTAATTTTCAAATACCGCCAACCTACTAACATTCACAAAGACAAAGAAGATCATAAATTCTGCAAACAGAGGGTCGTTAGTCCTCAGAGAATTCAGAGATATTCTACGTCTGTTATGTTGCAGCCGTACACAAAAATAAGCACAAAAAAGTACGGATAAAATTCCGTCGAACAAGTGAGCGCTGCATATCCAGCATTTCTTTGGATAAATAATAATCTATACATGACGGGAATCGAACCCCAATTCTATATGACTAGGCACGTGGTTGCAGATCACACCAAGAATAATAATATGGCGACAAAATATGAACCAATAAATAAAAAAAATCACATTGATGATGAATAAGAGGATTGCTATCAGAATAAGATGACGGAGAGGGATGGCGGATTATAGAGGTGATTGTACGGAACCCTTTTTTGAAAATGCTTGATGAGGTGACATGGACATGTGCTCAGGGTGTAATTAGAAAAAAATGTATAGATAACTAGATATATAATCTCCAGATACAGATGTAATGCGTAGATACAGATGTAATGCGTAGGTCCAGGTGTGGTTCTCTCCAGAGTCTCTGAGTCTGTAGTCAGGTTGTAAGTCTGAGCTGCCGTTGTCGACTTCCTTTTGTTCCACACCGAGGAACCGTACAAGAGTGATAGCGAGAGGTAGTTTGAGGTTATCCTTGTAGTAAAAACACTTGTGTTTTGATACTGGATGTTTGCAACTGTTTATTCTTTGGAATAATTTTTACAGAGTGATTCTGAGCACTTGACTGCGACAATCATTCAGACTAATTACGTTACAGAAGTGAAAGATGGTTTGATTTACACTTAAACAAGCAGAGTTTAAGCGAATCGAGAATGATAACAATAGCGAGAGACTGTTTGTAAGATTGAAAATGTAGAATGACAAGCAGAGTCAAAACACGCCATTTTATAGACACAGAAAGAGAAAGTTTTATGCGCCACAGACAAAGAGATTTTAGACAAGACATTTTATGGCGATCTGTTAGTAAGAGGTGGCATAGACGCGAAAGTTTACGATAAAGGGCTCTACACATCGAGATTAAAATAAATGATAAGTAAGCGTTCAGTGCTACATGAATTTAAATATAAAATAGGACAATCACAACACACAACATCCAACATGTAATACTTCAAAGAGAATAAATAGGTCCAGCTCTTCAAACGAAGCATAGGAAAATCAGTGCAGAAGATATGCAAGAATATACTAAGTCAACAGAGAATCGAGCCATTGAAATAATAAGTAACTTATCTGTAACCCCGAAGAAAAAACACTGGATGATAATGATGCTGGTATCGATAGTCGAGCTCTTTCATAATTGAACTGAAGTATGCATTTTATCCACCATGTTGAGACTTTCCCCATTTAGCAGTTTAAGACAACTCCCTGACAATGAGGTCTCAACTCCAATTCTCTTCCATTAACCACTCCGATCCCCAGGGTTTCGTCCTAAATCGTATTTTTTCTATCTAACCATTTAAAGCTTCAAGGCATGTAAAGGTCATGTGTATGTCTCTACTCTACGTCTCTCAAATTTAGATATCTGAAGATAAAATCAATATTGTCTAAGTTTTGTCTCCGGATCTCCTAATTAAAATAGTTTGGGTAACCCTTCATAATACGTGCTTGCGCCTTGAGACTGTCTCATTTCTGAAATCTTTCCGTCTTAGATTGGAGGTTGAATTTCGCCCTAAACCTGAAAATCCACGTCTCAAAAGTAATCCCTTAGAACGGAGTAGAAACTTGAATAACAACCTTTTAGTGTACGACTTACGAATGGGAAACATCTCAAACAGCTACTCAGGCTTGTGAATGGGTAGTTGCAACATTTTATCGCGTCAGGAATGGAATCGTAAAGCCTGACAAAAGCAACAGAAAATAAAGTGAAAGTCTCTGAACTCTGCTTTATTCGTCGCGTTTTGAAAATTTCCTGGACAGACCAAACTACTATTATGGAAGACCCACATCAAGAATGCGCAAAGACAGGACATTTTCAATACTTTAAACTGCAGTGCTTTGGACAAATAAATTACATGTCAGAGGAATGAGTCTAGCCACTGCACAAAATATTTTAATTGGCTGCAGTTTCAAGGAGGTCTACAATGATGTTCAATTTCGTACAAGGGCAGAACATAAGAAATAAGTAGTAGAACTAACTGATTTTAATCAAAGCTGTTGTAAATATATAAAAGTGTTTTAAATGTTTTTTTGTGACATTCATTGCCTTAGTTCGTATTTGTCCAATAGACCATTAGAAAATTTTACAGTATGAGAAGGTTTTCTTTCATTATTTCAATGAAACATTATGATAGGTGTTTGATAAAGCTATTTCCGTAAAGGTAAAGGTCTCATTAGTTTAAATATTTAGAAAAGTGATTAAATATCATTTTTAACATTATTTTTAGTTGTAAAGTGGAGATAGAACAAAAAATAAAATAGTCTATTGGACAAATAAGAACCATCTCACCAAACCTCCTCCTTCTGTAGCATGAACGACTGTACGTGCACCCTGGGGGATATCGCCACCCGGTTGTACACTTTAGGGAGGCGGGCCGAACATGCGCTGGTATAATCGTTAACGGAGCTGGCCAATTTGTAGAATGTTCGACTGGCAAACTTATATAAATTATAGTTAAAACTTCTATCCTATAAATACAAATAGTATTTGAAATCCGAGTGAAGTTAAAGCAACGTATAGAAAATAAAATAGGAAATAAATCTAAATAAGTCTAAAAAAGGAAATAATTGAATTATAAATTTTCCGATTAAGCTTATAGAGGCGTTATTTAATGTTTGGCATTTCACAATGTTTGTCATATCGTGGGAATTGCCACAACAAAATGCGCTTTTGACGAATCGACATCTAACAGACAACTGACTCTAATTAAGATTAAATTCATCAATCTATGGTTATTATTCATCGCTAACTGTCAGGTGTAGTGACGCAAATTGATTTCGCATTATTGACTATTGACATCGTGATACTCGTTCAAAGCTGATATCGGCAGCATGAGAGCTAGACAATTCTCCGACTAGTTATATTTAAAAACAATTGGCGGTATGGGAAGATTTATATTTTTGAAGTGAAACTTCTGTAGCGCCGTTAGTGATTTGAAATTCGGATGAAACTCAAATGCGTCACAACTCAATTCTACACAAATACTCGGTTCTAATTTAATGCCGTAAATTCGCATCTCGGCGCGTGCCTCCCATAGCGCAGTGGGTAAGACGCCTCAGCGGAGAGAGAGACAGACCTCAAGCGAACAGAGGTTCGAATCCTACGAAATCCAAAAAAAAATTTTTTATTTTTGTGACATCATTATCCAATCTTTAAAAGAAACAGGCAAAAGAATAGAAAGCGACATCTAGCGACTTTCTAGTTTCACTTCTACCGCATCCGGAGACGGGAACGGGTACCACCGCCCAGGGTACCATTTATTGGATAACCTCTGCCATGGGTCACCTGAAGTGGTTTGGTACGTTTGGTGAATTATCAGGGGTGCCCGGATTCACGAGGTGAGGTTTGTCTGGATCTGGCGGCGGATGACCTGGACACACTGAACCCTAGATTCCTACCCAGCCCTCTTACATTTTCTTTCCCAGAACTTTCTCACCTTCCTTTCCTTAAAAAGACCCTTCACAAAGAATCCCCAAAGATGACACAGAGTCTGAGGGAAATTATTTTTATCAGGGCCTTCTGCGTGGAGCTAATGTAAAAAAAATGGCGATCGAAAAATGAAGAATATTTGGGTCATAAAATTCCGTAATGCTTTTAGAAAACCCTTTTCACATTCTGTAGGCGGTTGCAGTAGGTACTATTTAATACCATAAAAGCGCCAGAATTCAGTGGATTTTGAAATTCAAATTGCAAAGCCGCTCAACTCGGCTCGGTTGGTGTGATTCGCTTCGGAGAGAATCCAGGGAAAAATATTCGTAAGAATGAAATGATGCATATGCAAATAGTGAATATCTATTCCAGATTTCAGGAAAAGGTTATGAAAATCCACGGAAAAATTGGTGCTCGCAGTCCCCAAACTATCCCGAAAAATACATTGACAAAATAATCGAAACTGCGGGTGACGTAAAAACGTGAAATGGATATTGACGGTTAGATACTCGCTGAGTGGTGAGTAGTCAAAGAAGTCGGGATCCCACACAGGCATCGCGGGTTCAATCAAAGCCACCTAAAGGCCTGTTCACACAAGGCGATATTCGCTGCGGTACCTAACTTATTAGCATTATCTGTTTTTTTGTTTACAATTTATTTATCAAAACCAATTTTATTTTATTTCCCATGTTGTCACTGGACTTTAAGGATATGACTCCACCTCGATTTTTAGTCACGCAATCATCTGGTCTCAAAAATAAAATTCGCACTACATTTTGAGTACCTAGTCATGACTCGAAATCGCATAGAAATGGAAAAGTAGCCTCAAAGTAATACTGATATCAACTTATTTTAAATGTTTTTAAATGATTTTTTTTGCGGAAACCAAAATTAATTGCCATCTGCATTTTTTACTGCACACGAGTCACCAATCACAGGTTTAAGTAAACAGGTCTCTCCACTGGCTCTGGATTGACAAAAACCGAGATCGACAAAAACCGGAGACTCTTAGCAGAAAAGTTCCACAATGGCTGCAAACCGTAGTGAACTTTACTTTTCTGTCCAGGGTCTCCGGTTTTTTGTCGATTAGGTACCGTTACCGAGCCAGTGCGAAGACGACCATCGAAGTCACATACGTCTCGTAACACCCTGTATTTGCATATACCTAAATGTGATTTTTAAGCACCGATAATAATTGGTCATTAATTCAGTTGATAAGGTACTATGATTAATTTTGCTAGTAGTTACACGGTAAGGGGGTATGCCACAAAACGCGAATTAACGTGTCGGTAATAAGGAGGTAAGATTAAATGCCTACATAAGTTACTCAAATTTAATCCGTTCTATACGGATTGTTATTCTAGATCTGTCGTAAACCCTAATTAGCACAAAACTACTATGGGCGGTAATGTGTCCATAATGATTGATTGATACATCATCTCTCTGAAACTATCAAGATACTCTTCTCCCTCAGTTTGACAAAATCTAATTCCGCATTAAATGCTACGGATCTGTGCACGACCTACAAAACCAGAAGATGATAACTTAAACGAGTAATAAAAAAATACCCTACAGTCTTCAATCATATTTTAGCGGATTCCTTTACGGGTCGGTAAAGAATCAATGTAAAAGGGGTGAAGTAAGAATGCCGGCAATGGAAGTAAGCAAAACCGCTCCCGCACCGTACCGATCGGTGTACGGGCTCACAAAAAAAAGTGTGTAGGTATATGGAACAGAGCGCTCTCGATATCACGTTCTAACTATAAACTGTATATGTCGATTCCTTACCGACCCGTGAGGGAACCGTTAAAAAAAAGTTAAAACATCACCTCATTGCAATGTTTATAAGTTGCATAAATTATAGGATCCAATTTGCGTTAGCTCGTCTAGCAAAATGGAATTGCTCGGCTGCATGCAATCGGTAATAAAATAACCTCAAACAAGTAACAATCATTTTGAATGTAGATTACGGCTTTTACCTGAAAATACTTTAAACTTGAATAAAATATTGGAAATCTGAAAATATGAGAAAAATTATATTTTGAACTTTACAAAAAGCACAGTACATTTAAGCCAATAAAAAACTTAGTAACGTTGTGATTTGGATTAATCAAACAAGAACTAAGAATTAGGTATAAAATATGAACAAAGATTTGATCGTCTTATTAACATTATTAGGGTTTCTTGAGAGTCCAAATTGTTATGATTATAAAATAATACAGACTTTTCTGTTTTATTTATCAAGGAGCTCATCAGTCAACCACAGAAGTCATTAAAAAGATAATATATAAGAAAAAAGTTTGCTCATCAGCTCTAATAAGAAAACATTATATTTGCGATTTACAAAACCGAACTAGGGTATTTTTCAAGCAGCCTCGTTATAAGTTTCCAGTTTTTCGTGGGAAGTGCTTTTACATCACCGGAGACACGAAATTCGTTATATCACATGCCGAGAAAAATGAGATAAATTTATCACGTGCAAAGTTTTGGTCATAGGCGGAGAGAGGGCCGAGTAAAAATTGCCATTTCCCCAACTTGCCCGTTCCGTGGGTTATTCGTTAACTGGGTCCGTAACTGTGAGGGTCGCAATAGAATATCGAGGTCGAAATTGTCCAATTCGAATTTGAAAAAATGAAGGTAGATCTGACAAAACCCAGGTTATTAAGGTACCAGGTTCTTACCCTCATCCTTCCGTAGAAAGTCCCAATATAAAATTGAAATATTATTCTCACGGTGAAAGTGGATGAGTGGTTTCAGGTATACCCCTAAAATTATATAGAGAGCCCATTTTCAACAAACTGTCAGCGGCAGGTACGGACATGTCTGCTCTCGGCGTAGGTAGGTACTAAGGATCTAATGATATTTAAAAGAACAAAGTCGCTTTGTGGAATTAAGTTATAAACAGGTCCAAATACGGCTCATCACGTTCTAGCCTATCCTTTTCGTTACTCTGCCATCCATTTAAAAAGGCTTTAAAGGATATTTTGAAACCACATTTAAGGCGCAGTGTACCCGCTCAAACAGAAGAAGATGGAGAGATATGTAAAAAAGAATGTTAGAGACAGCGCGCTAATGTAAAAATCAATAAAATTGTGAAAATGTTTAATAAAACACGACTAGTTTAAAATAGAGCAAAAATCTCGCGGGGGTGGTCTAAGCCTCTGTGATTTTTTTCATACATATTACTTGAAAAACAACTGAAACAAACTTGTTTATAATAATTTTCGGAACATATTTTGCGATTTTTTTCTATCGAGGAAATTTCATATAATTTGCATTTCGGCGTAGGGAATGTTTAGATATTATCTTGAAGAATAACATATATTTTTTTAAGAGCTTTAAAAGTGTTTAAGGTACATATGTAATAAATCGGCAGGAATGGGGTATGCCGCGGCTCAAATTTTTAATGTTAATACCGCACAAGAGTCCCAACTACTCAATAAATTGAGTATTAGTTCAATTTTATATGATTAAAAAAATCACTTATTCAGTGTTTGCAAATCCATTATGTAACGTCATTTTAATTAAGTGTAAACAAATCACTTTGCATTCACCACTTAACAATCAAAATTATCAACATGTTTCGAAACCAATGGCTCATTTATCCAGGCAAAAATTAAAATTGGTTAATTATGATTAAACAAGTGTGGTTTACAAAGCGCTTTGTTTTAATTTTATCTAAGAACATCATTTTAAATAATAAATAAAAAAAAAATATCATGGCAACTTGTAGAATTTAAATGGAATGTATGTATGTATTTCCATTTCAAATTTAGTTGGAGCTATTTCATGCAAATTGAAAACAATCGTTCAACTTCTCTATAAATATTTATGAATATGTAAATCAATTTCTTTTGTTACCTGTGTAATAGCATCGCGAAACAATAAATCGTACACCGACATAGTAACCTTTAATAACTGCCCATATCGCCACCGTAAAGACCTAACGGTACATGGCGTTAAATTATGAAAAACGCTATTTCAGTTTATTTCTACTGAAAGTGAATGTCATGCTACTATTTTGTAACAACATTATTACACACGATTTTTTTTGTGTTTAATTCGTAGAATTTCGTTTATTTTTCTTTAAATTTAATTGAAATTAAATTTAATAAAGTTATTATCAACTCCTGCAACTATTTTAGTTTTTATTTTTGTTACAGCTGTTTCGGCTTACAATACCATTATGAAACTGTGTGTAAACCACTTTCAATTCTACTGTAACTTCAAGACTTACTTAACTTATCTTCTTGAAAGCGTAACAAAAAATCAATTGACTTCTATGAATGTGTCACTATATTTTTAAACTTTCACATTGAAAATTACATTTTTTACTTGTACCGCCAACCTATTGGTGTAATTTAGCACTTTAGTTAACATTACCCACGCACAGGCGGTGCCTTAGTGGGTTCCCATTATCTACTTTTGTCTTATATGTATTTTTTACTTTTTTACATTATTTTTACTTGTCTTGTTATTTTAATTGTTTATTTTGCGTTATGCTATATATATTTAAAAAATCTGTAAAAATTTCTTTAGAAATGTGAAAAAATAAAGAAAAAAAAAAACGATTTTTGAAGGTTTATATATTGATTTATTACCGGTTAAACCAATTTGCTGAGACACTAATTGAGACAGAGACACTTTATTATGTGGGGATATACCCGTTATGGTTTTCTTAATTGTTTTATTTTGACGTTATTACTATGACTCATTTAAGTGTTTTATATTGTTTTGGTTTTGTAAGCATAATAAGTAGTGGGGAATAAATAGTGTGATTTTCTTTATTAATTAGCTTTACATTAAACACAAAAAATTAATAACATAAAAAATATTTATAAAAAAATATACATATTTATATAACATTATTACAGATTTTTTGTATCGAAACCTTTATTGTTTTGTCAACAATGTCAACATCATTACACCACTTTATCTTTTTGCAATACGGGAATTTGTGAACAATTATTTTCAAATTAGCCAGATAACTATGTACGTCGACACAATCTTTTAACTGACTGGCTGATGATACCTTTTGTCGAGGCAGTTGTTTCTGTGAGCTGTAATTAGCGATTCGTGTAAATGCGCACATTATTTAATTAATACTACTGCTAACTGTGCACAAATGCACTATTTTCTAACTAATTGAACAAAAAATAACATAAAAACTGCACTAACAACTCCAAATGATAAAAATTGCGTATAAGTAAGTAACATTAATTTTACCTACCGGAAATAATAAATTAATAATCATATGATTCCTGAATGTTAATTTAAATGATTTATGAATTCAGCTTTGTACTCGTATGAGTGTGAATATTGGGCAACGAATAATAAAAATAAACAATGTATGTGAAATGTTGCCATGTAAATTAAACGCAAAGCGCTTAAATGGTTGCCATTATTCTGGACGTAAATTCTTTTTCGAAAATAAATGAATTTTTCATTGTAAATTTCATATCCGAAATCGAATGTTTATTTCAGTCAGATTAACAAGATTTGTTCAGTATTGTTTTTTTTAAATGTTTGCGTATTTATTTATTGAAGAAAATAAATTAATAGTTTGTTATAAATACAATAGCTATAATATTGTAATGCTAACCTTTTTAATGTGAATATCGCACTAGGGATGTCGAAAGCGAAAAAAATATCGATTTATCGATATTTATTAAAATATCAATATCGTCGTCGATATGTCGAGGAAAAAATATCGATGTATCGATATATCGGTCAAATTTTCAAGATATTTTGCGTTTTTAAAATAATAGTGTATTCAGCTCAATATTATCAATATACACAATGTTCTTTTTTAAATGTACGAAAATCTCAATAAAAATTTAGGTATTTTTTCAGTATTCATTTTTATTGGGTAATAATTACAAAAATATCAAAAACTAAAAAGCCGTCTTCTAACTTATACTCGTATGTAAACTGAGACGCATACAATGTTTGTATGCGTCTCAGTAACATTCTATTGGCGTATTAATCTGTCAAAAAGGACTTCGTGTTTGGAACAAGGTATAGTCAATAATCATAGACAATTGGGAACCAACACAAAGGAGTGGCTTAGAAAAAAATTGCAAAAAATAGCATACATTTCTATGTATGTACCTACACACATGAGATAGTATTAGTGATACAAATACTAATGCAAAGACAATAGATTTGTAAGCTATTAATAGTTCAAATTTCAACCGCCAGATGTCATGACCCAATACAGTTCCCTTTTTCCGTTCGTTCCTATTCGGTTTTGGATTCTAGTGATTTTAAATACATAAATAAATAAAAATATCGTTTTTGATACAATTTTCGATATTGGATATTTTGTATCGATATATCGGATCAAAATATATCGGCTAAAAATATCGATATATTCAATTAAAAATATCGATACATCGATATATCGATATTTTTTCAACAAGCCTATATCGCACAAGACTCCGAACTGTTCCCAACCGCCTGGACTCAGTGAGACTACGGCATCCCAAATTGGGGTTGTGGGGCTGGAAAAAAAGTGGGGAAGGGAAGGAGATGAAGAAGATGAAGGTGGGAAAGTACCTGGCTATTCAGATCTAGTCATCAAACACGGCTAAAGCCATTTCAATCCTGAATGGTGGTCCTGCGATACCGAGAGTATCTTTCATTCTGGAAAGTGCCGCAAATACCCGTATCTTTTATTATTTTAAAGATTAAACTGTGAAAAGAAGAATCAATCAAATAAAATTTACTTGCGCATAAAAAGTAATTTTTAAATCACCTTAAGGGGGTATTCTAGTGCCTATAGAATTTTTTTCTTCATATTTCCACAGTTAAGATATTGAAAAATAGCTCCTTAAAAGGATTTATCGAAAATCGAATTATTCAAAAAAATAAACCATTTTATTGTTGCGGTTTAGACGGAGTCTAACTGGAATCTAAATATAACAAAACTTTAAACGCATTTTTCTAGAAACTACTTTTTTCGAGACGGTTGACATGATATCGATATCTCAAGTTACCAATTTAACGGTTGACATGATATCGATATTCAACCAATTTACTTGAAATGTGGTGTGAGCCTTCTGTATACATTACTTTATCGCCCCTACCAGAACTATAACAAATTTTCAATTTTTAATGTTTTTAAAAAATTCGGAAAAGTAAAAGAAAAATTCTTAAAAAGGCCTTTTTATTTCAGACAGCCGCCATTTTCCGAAAAAAAAAATTTTTGACTTTTCCGTGGTAGGGGCCATAGCAGTATTTGTTTGGATGAAGAATTCATTTGTTTTTTTTTTCTGATTACTAGGAGGGTTGCAATCGTGTCAACCGCGGACGCGACATTTTTTGGAGACCCCCACCAATAACTTTACACTTTTTGAATTTTTAATTATTTCGTTTGATTTTTTTAAATGTATTTTTTTAATGTTTAAAAAATATTTGGTAAAATAATGGCGACTAAAAATATTATCGTTTTTTTTATTGCACTTGGAAGATACCTACAATTCATGCTTCTAGATTAGAATACCCCCTTAATAAAGTTATTAATAAGGCACAACATTTATAGCTCATGATATAAGATACTTAGAAAAGTTTCAAACCAATTCGTACGCAAATAAAGGGCAATACTATTGACTTCATGTCTGTGGGCAAAACGCATTGTTCGCCAGTTTTGCTATGACAAATAGATTATCTGCTTTGTAATTAAGATAGCAATTAATTACTTTCCCAAATAATGCCATCAATTAGTTATTCAATTAAACAAATGAAATATGATGATGGCTTATTCCATAACCTTTAAAATAAATTAGATTAAAGAAACTTTTGCAATCATTATCTAAAATTGATTGATTCTGTTCCGGCAGTTTATAAGTTGTTTAGGTTTCATGGAACATGGATAAATAGTATTTCGCGTGCTGCCCAGTGAACCGGCACCAGCGTGATTGTGTCTACCCATTGTGGTGATTGTGTTTCGTTGTATGGGCATCTCTGAGGTCGATTCCAGCGTTGCCCCCAGTAAATTACACGGTTTCATATCCAGCAATATTGGATTTCCTTCCAAAGTAGTTCAAGGTCGTCGCTGAATTTGCTCTACCTCCATTGGATGAAGACACAGGCACTTTAAGACGCGTAATAAATCTTGCTGAATTACTGTGGTAAATTATTTTGGAATTATGTTTCATGGCCCTAAAAACTTTATTCTTGCTCTTTGATGGGGGAGATTGAACTTTGGGCACTTAATTCTGAATGTTAGGGGTTAAAACACGGGTTTCAATTAAGTGATTATCTATGATTTTTAATACATCATTTTTAATTTTAAAGTGGAGTTTGAACAAAACCTAAAATGGTCTATTGGACAAATTAGAACTGAGGCGACGAAAGGCGTTTCTTTTTTATCTAACTGCATTCAGGAGTTGCATTCAACGGAGTCGTTGGGACCAAGGTATCCTTGGTAGAAGTTGTGAAAAGGACGAATACAGGAGAGATAAAATAGAAGTGAAAACTTGAAAGATATTCAAATTTACTTTTAAAATATAGCCAAAGTAAGGAGTGTTAATTCATGGGCTCTCAGAGGAGAGTTTTCTACTGTTTTTAAATAAGTTGGATGGAAACTCTTGTCGCATGAACTTTGTCGGGTTCTGAACCGATGACCTCTGAACGAGGAGCTAAAACTTCTCACCTTCCTGCCACGGAACTCGTCGAAAGCATGGATTAATTACACCACGAGGCAAGAGGAAATTCAGTCTTAAACAGAATTAACGGTGAAAGTTTTTTTTACTTAAGTTTCACTTTGGCTTAAGTGTGGGGTGACAACTTTTCTTAGAAGTTTATTCCGTGGAGAAATTAAAACCAAAGTTACCTTAACTTGAACGTCCCGTGCGACGTTCAGCGAAATGTCATAGAATTTATGCACCTGGTATTTATGGCAGATTTTTTAAATTTACAAAATATCTGAAAATACACGTCAAATTTACTGAATAGTCACACCGTTTGGTTCTGTTCAAACCGTTTCAGTGATCACAAGTCACGGAAATGATACCGTGACGTATGTCTTTGCACAATTCCTCTTTGATGAAAACCAATTTACACAACACGCACATAAGTGTAATCAACACTTTTCGAGTACGATTATAAAATAAAACGACCGACAAAAAACCGGAACGGCAATCAGAACGGTATCAGAATAAAAACAAACTACAGGCAACACAACGAAGATGTCAGCGGAAAATCTAACGCCAAAAATATATAATCTACAGACAAGCGATTGGTAAAATATCAATATTGCACTGCTTGCGTGTGTAAACTTTCTGACAGTGTACACGGGTAATGATGTAACGGCTTACCTATATCAATGTGATGATATAGGTGTTTCAATTCTATTACACGTACAACTGACAGCTCTAGATAAGGCTAACATATTATTTTTCACTACATCAAACGAAAGCGTGTTTTACCTAGATTTTACGTAAGTACATATTATACTCGTATGAATATACATGAACTTATTCTTATATTTATTTTGTACTCTCAACTCCTAATCTATACACAATTTCGCAAACCTAACATCAATATACGCGAAATGGCTGGAAAATGAGCCTCAAACTTCTACCCATGGTAAATTAATGAACTCTACCATCAAGATATGGTGTAATAACGTAAAGTTTTCTGTTCACTTCGTTGTAAAGAAATACCAAATTTGATAAAGAATTATGGCAAAACTTCAATACCCGTTGGTATAAAATATAAATTTCCACTAAATAAAATGGTTGAAAAAAAATTCCAATTTGGGAAGATGTTAAAAACAAAAAAACGTACTGTGAAAGCAAGTGAAATATGGACAAATATTTTTATAAAATAAAACATTTACTACGATACTTTAACCCCTAATAAATAATGAACATGTTTAACTCTTGTTAATCGAAACGTTTTCCGTGAAAAAATCGATTTGTGGATAAGAGGAAATGTCGTTTTGAGGTTTGAAGAAATTTTGATAAACCAGTCCCAGCGAGAGCTTGCACGGAAGTCATCGACGTTCGTCCTCTTCCTTCTCACGCGTCTTGTTTGAAAACGAAAAAGACCGAAGATACCAGAACGATGATGTCACGTACGATTTCTCGCTGAGACTAGCATACCTGCATTACACAGTGTGTGAAGGGACATACTTGACTTACTTTAACCAGTGATTCCTGACATTATTTGGAGTGAGAAAATGTAAATGAAATTTTTTGACGGTTTTCTTTTCATCATTACTCGGTTGAGTGACTAGTGACGATATGTGGAAAAAATATATAAAAGACCAAAAGTCGCCGGAGACCAAATTATTATTCACTTTTTTTACTCCAATAATGTCAGATTCAAAGTAAGTCAAATACGTCCCTTATCACGTTGTTTAGGTATTGCCTACGTAGAGGGGAACACAATAATGCTTGCTTGTATTTCAGCACGCAAATGCTTGAGTTACGAAATACGGAGTGATACGTTTTATTTTTTTACATTTGCTCCACACAGGACTATTTCACCTTTGGGGATGCTGTGTAGAGGTTCTTTTTTAGGAAAGGAAGTAGAGGAAGTTATGTGAAGGAAAAAGGTAAGGAAAAGTTTACCGTATTGTCCGTGGTTACTGCATTGGTATCCACAAATTTTAAAATTTTATTTTAGTCATTTATACTTTTATGTAAGGAAGTTTTTTAAAACTTAATTATCTAATTAACTTTTAAACTATTAAATATTATGTTACTTAGTGTGGTTCTTACCATCTGTTTTGAATTGATTAATAATTGGTGTAATTTTTATGGCTTTCGACAGAGCATTATAATACCGATTGCTTAAGCAAGAAGTGACATACTTTTTTGCGTATTGTATTTACTGGCTTTACGTCCAAGCTCTGTGTAAAAATGCTAGGTCTTCACTCAGGAGAAATCTTGGGACTGGTTTTTTATAAATGAAGCACTTTTTTAATAACTTAATTTCTTGATTTTTTATTGTTATGATTTGAATATTTACAACTGACGACAATAATTTTTCCCCACCCAACGGACAAGGGTTCAGTAGTATTTTAAATTCTTAGTGCAAGTTTTTGTAAAGAAGAAGTTAATTTCACCGATGCAAGCCTTTTTATAAAGGTACTTACTTATCTTGTCTGTTGTGTGAGAAAGAGACAAAAATAAATGATTCTATTAGAGACATCTGACGAACAAATCAAACAACCCTTTGATCGCAATCCAACCCTTGATGGTAACTCTTAACTCCATAATTGGTTTGAATCCTGGGTTTAAATTTAAACACTCTGTTTGAGTATCTTTTTTAATAAATATTTTTTCCTCATGAAAAATTGAAAAAATATTTTCTTATTACATGAACATTTCTGCTTCAAGATTGCTAAGATAGATAAATATAGAAATTCCACACACCAAAAGCTAAGCAAATATCATGACAGCAGAACTCACTGAAGATTTTCAACAGTTTTGTAGCTTTATGGTGAATCAGTTGTGGTAAATGTGAAACAAAAGTAATTAAAACAATTTAACCAAAACGATAACACGATATTAAGTTACTCGAAAAACAAAAATTTCGTGTTAAATAGTTCTTCTAACACACTTTCTTTCTCCGTTTCTTTACGTGGTATATTGTTTTCCTTTGTCTAATACAACTCAATTTCAAGACGAACCAAGTTTCTTTGAGAATATTAAATTAGAGATTTACTTTGTAAAACAAAATTTCCAAAATGATAATGGAGGAATAACTTTTGTAGAATCCTACATTATTATAACAGTATAACATGCTCGTCGTTTAGTGCTGAATGCGAGATTAGATTTGGATCGTCAAAATTAAAGAATTTTTCATTTGAATCATGGAATGCCTTTGAATAAATAAAAAAAAATATATGTTTTCACCACATTTTCCTGGCTATCTAAAACCATTGCATTAAATCAAGAAAATAGAAATGAACTATGAAAAATTACTGGAAGGAAACATTTTCAGTCTAAAAATAATATTGATGAAAATTTTCACAAAATAATGACATTATATTTAATCTGATCCTCCTCGATTCCGAACCCCTTTATAATGGGAATAAAGAAACCCTCTAGCTCGTTCAAATACTTCAAAAGAGATTTCCAATGAAAAATATTACGTCTACATAAATCAAAATATATATTTTGTAATACTGACCAACAAACGTCGATTCTTGGTAGATTATATCCAATATTACACAATATTTTGAAAAATTAATAAATTCTTCGTAAAAAATGATTGAATAACAAAAATGTCTAAACCCTTAAAAATAAAACCGAACGAATTCTCGCGTCATCAGAGCGTAGCCACTCTCTGAGTTAGTGAGAATGCCAACTATTTTACATACCATATAATATATTTAGTGATAGTTCGCTGGTCCACTGGAATTAATCATTAGTACATTACAAAGTGAAAAAGCTATAAAATGATTTTACTCACTCTAAAAATCGATGATCAAAGAAGACTTCAGAAGCTTCCGAATCGCTCCTTGGGAGAATCAGTTTAGGCAGCACCATTCCCTTTTTTCTTCGACCTTTGATGCTCATCATTGGTTGGCAGAAGTTGAGGAGGTCCGGAGTTGTGTGTGGACTATGTGGACTTAGAATCATGAGTTTCCTCGTACTATCTTGTGATGTGCCCATCCCAAAGAATGGTCCTCCGGATGGTGGAAGACTCAAGTGTTGTGGAGTAAGTCTTCTTTCAACCCCTGCAAATAATCCTCTTCTCCTTTCAGCTGTTATTTGTCCATCTTCTACACTGAGCGAGCCACCCATTTCTTCTCCTGATAAAGCCCTTCTTTTAAGTCTCATATCACGATCATAACTTTCGAAGCTTCTGTTCTCAGTACCAGCAGTCAATACTTTGCGAACGTCTCTTTCACTTGTCGTCAGAAATGATCCTCTGTGTGAATGCAACGTCTTCTCAGAATTAACACTGAGTGTGTTGGAAGAACTTTCTTTTGCAATTCTAAGGCTTTCCATGGACTTTGCGGTTTCAACACGCCCGGCAGTGAGATACTGACCCGAGGAACTAACTGTTTTTTGACCAAATAATTTAATTTCTGGTTCATATTCTTCTTGACTTGAGCTAGAAGTGCCACTTCGGGAAAATAGACCAAGTTTGGCTGAGAAGCGGTGGTCAGAAAATCTGGAGGTGGAAACAACGCCACCTATTTCTTTTTGATAGTCAGACTTATTTTGGCCTCCTGCCGAACCTTCATAATAAACCTTTGTTATCTTTTTGCCATTTGCATCAGTCTCAGAAATAGTTTCAGTCGATTCCTCGGATTCATTAGAAGCTTGGTGGGTAATGATTTGACATGTTGGTATGATTTCACCCTTTTTATCGTCGGTCTGACTTGTTCCCCTGCACACACTTTGTGATGAAGATCTGGAGACGTTTTCTGATACGCTCGATTTCTGACTGCTTTGACTGGACTGGGTTGAAAAATTTAATTGTGATTTCAATAAATCTTTTTGTAAAACTTCACGAGAATCGTCACCTTCATTCAGCAATGACTGAAGAGATCTTTTCATGGACGAGAAACTCGAGGAGCTTTTTTGAGACGTACTACTGGAGAAAGTAGTGACATGGGCCTGAACTTTGGTGGATTTCTGTTTGACCACGCTATGTGACGTCACTTTTCCCTCCTGTACCTGAGTATCATCTTCCTCTTCCATATTGGTGGATGTATTATTTTATTATATATTAAAAAAAATTCAGCACAACATCAAAAGATAACCATGTTTATTTTTAAAATATTCGTTAGGTAATACTATTTTTAAATTGACATAATATTAAGAGTATTGCTTTTATTGGTAAAATTTAAGTAATCGTATCTGCCTGAAAGAAAAAAAAACAAACATTTAATTTCACGTCAGGTTTTTTACACTTCATTTACAACACTGGAACTCAAAGCCAAGGCATTATTGCGAGTGCATGGTACTTTATACGTCGGGGATTGTACATTATTTTATTTGGGGATTTATAAACCTGTAGATTTAATTCACTGACCCCAATAAGAAAAGTTAAAAGCGTTAAACAGAGCGTTAGATATTTTATGTTCAGAATGTATAGGAAAAGGAGACAGAAAAATAGCATTACTCTTAAACCATCAAAGATTTTGATGTTTTAAAAAATAATTTTAACAATTTCAAAAACATAAATAATATTTACAATTTGTCTTTAATGTTGTGTTTGTCTGTTATGTAAATGTAATGTATGAATGGGTTGGTGATGTGGGTAAAACTAAATTATAAGTTGTCCTCTGTATTTCCACTGTTAAAAATAATTAAACACAACTAAAGTATGATTGTCACCACTCAATCTATCCGGATTTCTATGGATACTTAGACACATTCAAGCAAACTCATTGATATGTAAAAGGCGTGGATATATTAAAACGAATCATCAGATTCTCGTAATACAAGTAAATGCAAGTTGGGTTAATGTTATCACAACATGGAAATTATAGTTTAAATGAAGCATGCGTAATACACAACATCGAAAACACAAGACAGGAGTTAATCTACGCAGTAATAATAAAATATTAAATTACTGCCTTAAACGTCATCTTTTATTGGATGTTATGTTACTCTCCCGACTTGTCCTGCAGTGCAAGGTTGTCCTGAGCGGCTAGGGTGTTTCCCAGTTCATTAGATGCCTGAGTCAAGGCTTGGACCTGCTCGGCATTGAGTCCTGAAGCCTTGACCTGAACCTTCGCACTCTTGCTGGACTCCTGGGATTCGCTGGACTGTTCTTTGCGGACTGTGGACTCGTTTCCGAACTCATCGATGTGAGTTTCTTCTTCCCACTCTTCTTCGTAGCTGCTCTGGAAGGATTGTTTGAACTCTTGGCGAGCTTCAATGGAAACCTTCTTCTGTTCAGTCTGTGACTGCATCACTGAATTCATCGTCTGCTGGACCAGCTCGGTCGAGTTTGAGATTTTGTCAGACATTTTGATTTGAAGTTTGAGGTTTACGAGTTAACGACCGATGATTGATTCTGGGGTAGTTTTTTATAATCTAGAACGTGGAAAAAATATTGATATAAAAGAAGAAAACATAAAGTAGTGTTTATTAATTACAAGATGTTAATCGTATACGAAGTAGGTGGATAAAAATGTTTGTTTAATATGTGTGTGTTGTGTACATAGCGAACCCATGTGTCCCTTCTAAATCTTTGAAATATAATACGACTCCATTTAAAACATCCGTCACCTAAGTACAACATAAAATAGGAAGGGCATTTTTTAAAGAAAAAATCCTTGTGCCCTTTACTTACTGTGCATATTTTTCTTTGTTTTTGGAAAGAAAGCTAATAAACCCTTTTTGCTTTTAACTCTCTGATTAAATTAGCCGTGTGAATAAATTACGTTTCCCGAATTAAACAGAAAGAAACATTCAATACAAACGAATCTGTTCAAGGACGCCAGGTACTCCCACCAGTAAAAATAAACGGAACCGGAAGAGTTTCTTCATTTATTATGCTTTATTAAACCAGTGAGGCTTTCAAATAATTCCCTAAATTAATTTGAAGAACTTCACGGGTTTAGCCGTTTCAAATTTCGCAATTAAAACAAATTGTCGATTCGTTTAACAGCTGAGAAATAATAAAATGAGTTTAGTTATTCTAAATGCGTGAAATCTTTTGACTAAAAAGACGATTTATTTTCTTACGAAAGAAAACGGAGAGAAGTAATACCTACGTTTCTTAAAAGGATTGTACTGTTGGGTTGTCACTCAATCAAAAATATTTTATTGACACTATTTTGGATACTCTCAGAATATATGTATTAAATGCTTCGAGTAAAGCTGGTAAGCAAATATCGTTTAAATTACTTGATCTATCAGCGTGGTTAAAAACGGATAAACCATGAAACACGTACAATAATAATGGGATAATTTGTATCACTATCACCTCAAGTGTTTGATTAATAATAATATACCACCTCAAATGTTTAATTCGTACGATTTTTTTTTCAATATTAACCCTCCGTCGGGCGCAGCGGGCCTCAGAGGCCAACAAAAGACATTGTTTCCCTCTCCACTTCTCAAAGGCAGCCCACCGCCCCTTTCCTCCTTTTACTCACCTAACTTTAGGGACCTCATACGGCGCCCGCCTCAAGTCAGGTGTCGGCCTTTACACAACTCACGTACAACCTCCCTGGCTTCACAGGCTGCCCGCGCCCAATTGGATTCGGCCCTCTTTTCAGTTATTTTATGTGCAGATTTATATGAAAATATTTTATATGATTTTTTTTTGAAATGGCTAGAAAATATGCTCTCTATCAACCGAATGATGTTAATGATATGCTGAAACTTCTCCTCGACGGCGATGCTTCTGAAGATCCAGCTTTGGTTGACGATTTAAAAATATTGTTTATTTTAATTTATGGTTGGTAATGTTTAATAAGCTGGTTATTTTGTATTAAATTTGGTGTAATTCCTTTCTATAGATCCTAGTAAAGATTACCCGTGAAGTATTTTGTATTAGAATTAATATGATGGGGAGGGTGGCCACTCAGGGAGGGTGGCCACTCAAATCGGGTGCGCCTGATTTCGGACCGCCCATAGGCGCGCCTGACGGAGGGTTAACAATAAAATAATATATGTGTCATCAGCGTAAAATAATCTTTCGTCAAAAAATAGAACAGTGCTATGAATACATTTATTTTGATATTTACTTAAACACTTAAATTAAATTATTCTATGTGAAGACACAAAAATAATGTAAATAAATATCTGGAAAAAACTTACGGATTCATTGTTTATGGTGGTACCCAATAATATAAAATTTTCATATTCATTGTTTAAGGTGCCTAATAATATAACATTTTGAAAATCATTTCAGTTTATGGTCTTAATAATGGTTTGTTCATGGAACCTAATAATGTAAAATGTTGATTCTTGAAAGCAATTGAATAAGTATGCCAATTAATTTGAAACCCTTTTAATTATTGCAGGTAAAAATCCGGTAAGGCAAAATAATAAATTGCTCCCGTGTATTTGTGAGTTTTTGAGTTTTTGAGAGGCCAAAGGTAAAGTTTTCAAACAAAAGCTTGCGCTTGAGAATAAATAATGTGATGCCCTAAGTAATTTTGAATAATAAAACCATTTCACTCCACAATTTTTCAAATCTGACTGCAAATTTACCTGGGCTAAAGCGTGGTTTGAAAAATTGCCGTTTTCTCTCCGCTTGACTAAAGCCCTATTACGGCGTGTTAGGAAACTAAATTATTGGAAATAACTCATTCTACTGATACTCAAAAACGTGTAATAAAAGGGTGAAGCCTTATAAATTTAACGAAAAGAATAAGTTATGCGAATAATACAAGTTATACGAATTATATAAATTATATGAATCATACCAGTCATACGAATTATATAAGTTATACGAATTATATAAGTTATACGAATTTTATAAGTTATACGAATTATATAAGTTAAACGAACTATATAAGTTGTACGAATTATATAAGTTATACGAATTATATAAGTTATACGAATACGTACAAATAATACTGGAAAATTTTTTTCATGGAAGAACACGAATTAAACATGGTGTAATTTTAAAAATAAAGCAGAAAAAATATTATCAATTTATAATCCTGTCAAGAAATGAAATCTTTGACGGGAGTCACATTTTGACCGAATTTTATAAAATAATTTTTTTTGAATACCGAGAGGGGATCACTAGGAAATTCTAAGAAATAAACCGGTTCCTTCGAATTTTCGTGAATCCTAGGGGGCGGCTGGTGTAATTATGAGGATAAAAACCAATACAATTTCGATACGAAAATAAACGTTTCCCAAAGAAATAACTCTTAAATTAACATTTTTCGTTCGTGAATATTGTATAAAAAAAGGAGATAGATTATCTGAAAAGCGAGCTAAGAAGCTAAACCATTTTTTTGTAGCTAACGGGCTCATTTTGGGCTAAATCTAACCTCTAGAGGAGCTGAGTTTGCAACACTTCAATTTGAAAGGTGGGTATGGATATTGCCGCCCCAGAAATCATTTATTGGATAACCAACATCTCTGCCATAGGTCACCCCAAGTGGTTCGCTACGTTTGTTACGGTGACTTGGCAGGGGCGCCCGGGTTCATAGGATGAGGTTTGTCAAGGTCTTGGAGGCGGATGACCAGGACACACTGAACCCAAGACTACCCACCCCTTTAACCCTTTTCCTTACCAAAACTCTCCTCTACCTTTCCTTAAAAAACCCTCCACGCAGCATCCCTACATATGACATAGACCTTAGGGATTTGGGGTCATGTTAGCGTGGCAGGCCAGGTCTATCGGGGAGATCTTTTGACCTCTCCAGGAGGTCTCTTTCGGAACATTGCCTTGCATCGCAGTGGAAAAGATGGATTTATTCGTCCGTCACTCCTGGACACACTGACCCCTAAATTCCTACCCACCCCCCACACCTTTTTCCTTCCCAGAATTTCATCTCCTTCCTTCCCTCGACCCTCTACACAGCGTCCCGAAAGATGAAATAGGCCTTGAATGGAATTTTTTCATTAGGGCCTCCTGCGTGAAGCTAATGTAAAAAAAACTGGTAACGCAAAATGTAATTTTAGTTTGAGATAAATATTAATTAAATATCAACAACTTCGGCAAAATCGGAAATAAAGTTAAAATAAATTAAATACTTTGGACGCTGAAAAAACTCGTTCATGCAAAGTTTATGGTATCAAAGCCTGCAAAATGCAGGTAGTTCGATACTGCGCCAATTTCGAAGCCATTTGCAAGGAGGTTCTTGAGCATTTTTCACAAAGCTCATCGAATTACCCCGGAAAAGCGATGTTGGGAAAAATCTACGATAAATTATTTTAAAACCTTCTTCAGGCAATTTTTATATATACACGTTGTATACATCTATGAACTAGATACGAGTAAGAATGTAAAGGCGTGCAATATGTAAGGATGTGTATTTTATTAGCGGATGCTTTTTACATCATTTACCCAAAAGCAATTTTATGGTATTCAGTTATCCCACAAATTTAGACATGCTTGCTTGTCTTGTAGATCGGCTTGGCGAATGTTAAAAATGAATGTTATCCCCGGAGAATAAACCATTAGCTAATCGCACCTTCTAAATTCCGGAAATAAAAAAGAAGTAAGAAATTAATAATATATTATTATAATATGCATTGAAAGAGTTTATGAAAAATCTAATACAAGATTCACGCCTAATGAAGGAATGATGGTTCCGAAATGTACCAATAAACCAACTGAAAGAACTCTAAATCATATTATACCCAAAATATAAATAAACTAATATTTTCTTGGACAGCGAGACTATCAACTAGTCAAATTTCAGTTCGATCGGATATATGAAAATGGGTTAGTTTCCACTTCGTTCAAACGAACAAAATCGAAGTTCAAATAGCCCTCCCCGGTTTCCAATGACTAAAATTTTGTTGTAAATAAACAACACAATTATTTCGCGGTTTTGAGGAGTATAGCGATACACTGTTTATCAAGATGACGTATTCACAAATATGTGATGATATAAGACCACATATACAAAAATGAAAGCACATCTCCCGAGACGATGATGATGACTTTTGTGCCACCTTGTATTATAATATCCGTGGCATAAACTCTCTGCATAACATACATCTAGTATTCGAATATGTAAAGGTCATTTTTTATTGAAGTTTTAATTTTAAATGGCGTTCAAAAAAAACGACGATAATGTGTTCAAAGATCAAATAATTTCATTGAACATTAAACACTTTTTTGTAAGAAATATTCGATATTTTCAAAACGTTGCCTATTTATTTTTTACATAAAGGCAACAACAGCTACACGCGGTTTCTTAATATTATTTCTTAGGCATGCGTGGCTTAAATTGTTTACATTATGCTAGTAAGTGTATAATTTCCGCTTAAGAAGATTGATTGATTGATTCTGATTATTCCCAGGATATTCTAATTAAGGCGAGAGCTACCATTAAAATTCAATGTACCGTTAACCGTTTTCAAATCATTTAGAGGTTAGACGTTTATAGTTTAGAGGTGTTTAACAATATCTAAGTCCTCAGGTATAACAGTCATTGAACGGGACAAAGCTTTGATCGCGTTGAAGGATTCGTATTTGGAAAACACAAGGGATTTGAGATTGTGAAGGTTAAAATGAAAATACATAACTTATGAAGACACTCGAGTTAACCTACTAAATTATTACGTACTTCTCAAGAATTTGCCTTTGTTTTAATTAAGTGAGCTCTTCTAAACCCGTAGTATTTTGAATCATGAATAGGTTAACTTACCCTTCGTTAAATGTTATCTCTTGTTGCGTTAGGTACTATAATATTATGATTGCTTTTATATTACTGAAATCACTATCATAAATCCTTTTTGTTTTTGTGAAAAGTAAGTTAGTTCTATTGATATTTAAGGGAACATGCCATTCTCACACGATTTGACCATATTGTCGCGTGATAGCTAAGTAAAACGTCATAAAATGTGATTGATTAATCATGACCTCTGTTATAGGCAAAAGTTCTAAGCAATGTTGTGTATCAAAATATTTTACTTTGGAAATAAAGTTTTACAGTTCTCAAAGAAAGGTTTCAATGACTTCATTATTTTTTATGGATGACCGTATTCTCGTGTGGGGTTCAAAAACCCACTTGAAATTTTCTAGAAGAGACGAGAAAATTTATCCTGAGTTGGAGTTGAAGTCGTTCGAGTTAGCAACTATCACATGACCAACAGCGCGGAGTTAAATTAATGTCTCTCTCTCTGCTGCAGTTTTGATTAAGAACTGAAAGTGCCGTGGATTTTAACTGCAAACATCAGCAAATTTCGTAAACCAGTTTGCTAACTGCACAGTTTACGATGATTCAGAATTAATTTTAACGAGCAAAGAATCTGCAATTGCAAAGTAAAATTGTTAACCTTACCGCAAAGCGTTTTAAGCATACCCAACATTAAGTTTTCAAGCATATTTATTTATTTTTCGTAATGTATTAAATAGAGGAAACCCGGTTGTGGAAAAATTTGAATGATAGGTATTTTGCCAAACTGTTGATGTCACTTAATAGTTTGAACTGAATCAAGAATTTTAGATATTTTAAATAGGTAACTATATTAGGTACCAAATTTAATAAACATGAAAAATGGAAATTTGAATAAAAATTGTAAAAGGTGGCACGCGAGTTGAATGTACTGGGATTGAATATATGGAATGCGGGAGGAGGGTTGGCGGGGAAGGTGGAAGGGGAACGCGGGAGGAGAAGGGAACGTGTGAGGGGGGAGGGGAACTAGGGAGGGGTGTTCGCGGAACGAGGGAAGGGGGGGAGTGGAGTGGGGAGAGGGAAGGTGGAGGTGACGGAGTGGGAACGCGAGAGGGCAGAGGACGCAGGAGAAGAAGGGGAGGCGGAAGGGGAACGGGACGAATGGGAAAGGACACTCAGGGAGAAACAATTTATTTATTAAATGGCATAGCAACGCATGCCGGGACCAGCTAGTACCTAAAATAAAATCGTCAAAATCTAAGTTTGTATTCCTCATTTTTTCCTCCAAAACTGGACCGATTTTTAAGATTTTTTTACCAACCATATTGAAAGAAAATATTTTGTGTCTGTACGTTTTTCTTTTTTTTAAAGTACGTTGTCTAGTTTGTATACTGAACGTCTGTTGATAGCGTATAAATCAGGTAATTTTTACGATTTTTGAAGTGTTCTAACTCTTATAAAAAGTAACTTATCAAAAAAATCAAAACGTACTGACACACTAGTGGTGGATATCTACATTACTTCAAAAAATATTTGCACTAGTGTCAAAATCCGGAGAGGAAATTGGAGAACACTTTTGAATAAAAAAGAACGCCTGGTTTCATCTTGAACTTTCTAGATCAAATCGAGCCGTTTACTATGATCGATCTTTTCGTGTATCTGGCCCGCTCATTTGGAACAAACTTCCCTCAGCTCTTACTAATTAATATACAGAACTTAGCTGAATTCAAAAGAGCTTTAAAAACAAACTTATTTAAAAAATCATACCTTTCATGAATTTTAACTCGTTTTCAATCTACTATAATAAGCCATGTTCCTGGAAGTTTCTGGAAATTGTTTGGTTTCGATTACCTCCTTACTATAGTTTTATGTGCACTCTGTTATTATTATTTCTAAACGTAAACTGCCTCCTATTCTTTATTATAATTTAGTTTTAAGAATTCTTGTTGTTAACATTGTTCTTTAGTAATTGCTTTGCATATAATGTATATTCTTAAGGAAAAAAAAAGAAGGAAAAACTAAACCCTTTCACACACTTCCCCAAATGATCATCTAGTCAACCCACGCTATGCAATTGCACTATATAAGTATTATAAATACAAGAACAACATGTCAACCTACTAGAGACCAAATGGGAATATAATTCACCGACTCCAGATATTTTCATATCAGAGGGTTCGGCTCTGTGGCATTTCTAATTGATTATTATTTTTAATTGTAAAACTAACGTTTTAAGACAAGATTTTTTATGCATAGCACAAAGGGTAACAATTATTATAAGCAATAATTATCAGCCTGAAACACTCATCCACATTGAAAAATCTTACGAGAAAAGATACATGACGCCAACGGGACTTGAACCCGTGTCCTCTCGATTGCCGGTCGATTGCTCTTGACCACTGAGCTATGGCGGCTTATCTCGTACCCGCCAAATGATTCAATATATGCTAGTGTTTCATTCAACAATTACTGCTTATTATAAGATAAGCCGCCATAGCTCAGTGGTCAAGAGCAATCGACCGGCAATCGAGAGGACACGGGTTCAAGTCCCGTTGGCGTCATGTATCTTTTCTCGGAAGATTTTTCAATGTGGATGAGTGTTTCAGGCTGATAATTATTGCTTATAATAATTTCTAATTGAACCTATAAATCCTACCGATCCCTCAATATAAATATTTAAAAAATCCTTTGTAATCCTACATGTATTTAAAATGACTGATTTTTGCATTTTTATATACAAATTCTTTGACAAATCTAATATGCTTAAATTTTGAATCAGATTCCTAGGTATTATGCCAGTGGCCGAAATAACAAATGGCAATATTTTTATAGTCCGAGAATGCCAAATTCTTTTAATCTCATTTCCTAAATCTGTGTATTTTCTTATTTTTTCAGAAATAGTTTTTTGAATATTACAGGAATTTGGAATAGCTACATCAATGATATAAGTTATTTTTTTAATTTTGTCATGTAAAACTATATCAGGTCTATTATGACTAATTGTTCTGTCTGTTAGTATAGTTTTATCATAATATATTTTATAAAATTCATTTTCTAAAAATGAATTTGGTTCATATTCATAATATGGTACTATATTACGGCAGTCAATCAAGTTACGTTTAATTACCAAACTTTGGTGAATTATTTTTAAAACCTGATTGTGCCTAAATGTATACTCGGAAGGCGCTAATATAGAACATCCCGATATAATATGTTCTATAGTTTCGGGAAAAGCCAAACATTTTCTACATAAATCATCAATTTGATTTATATCTTTGATTATATGCTTTCTATAATTTTTAGTATTAATGACTCTATCTCGAATGGCAAGCATAAATCCTTCTATTTCTGCGCTCAACTCTCCAATACTCAACCATTTGTTTGACGAAAGTTTGTCAACATACGTTTGGTTGAGATAATTGAAGTGTTTTGCGTGAATAATTTTATTTGACCAGGAATCTAATAATTCCTGGTTAGTATTTATAAGAATGTTGGCATTCTCGTCATATAAATTTAAAGGTGTAATATTTCTATCTGCCTTGCAAATTATTTTGTGCAATTTATTAGTATTATTATTACTTTCTTTATTAGTATTATTATTACATTTTCCATCCAATAATAATGTTTCACGTGCTTGTTTCAGTTTTTCAGTATAGTTTAGACAATTAAATACATTTTACTGCTTCAAAGGATAAGCTTGTTGGGAAGCCGGCATGAAATTCTCCCACCTAACTACCGCAAGTAGGGAACCGTCGTCAGTACAATTCCAACAATGACATTAATATAAATTCTTCCGACGTGAAATAATTACCAACTCTAGTGTGACAGCGTTTCAGTCTGCCCTCATCGTGTAATCTACTCCTAGATCTCTCGTCTCATCTTGCGGACAACTGGCGCTCCTGGTTTTATTTCTTTACGAACTCAAAGCATTCACTCCAAGCAGTTTACAAAAAGTTCGTGGCTATCTTCCAAAATTCATATAAAGTGACCACAACACTGACTCGAAAAATATTTTTAGCACAGAAACGGTTTTATTTCACGAGAATGCTAGACATTTCAGATTTTTTCATATCGTGACTAAATCTAAGTAGGACGCGCATAATATTATTTTGGTAGATTGTACCACATCTATTAATATATTTTAATCGAATAAATTATATTTTAACATTACAGAGCTATTTTTCAACTATTAAAGTGAGATAAGACCTTTATCCACAAAAACAATTCAACGTTTATTTGCATTGGCCGGGCCTCAAAGCAAACAGAAAGAAAGGGCTGAAAGATAGTATCAGTATTCAGTTATATATTAATTCTATTCAACTTCACGTTTTCCAAATTCATCGGTTTGTTTGCTTCCGCTTTCAACTCTAAACCAGACATTCATTTCATTTACTAAATTTTCTAATTTTCCAATCCCCATTGAAATTTTAGATCGCGATAAGATTCACAATTATTATAAATTGCACTAGCTTTTACCCGCGGCTTCGCTCACATGGTTTTAGGGGGAAATCTATATATATATATATATATATAAATCAAAATATGCTAGCTTCCGGGTTTGTAGTTCCCAGCATGCGTTGCTATGCCACTTAAAAAAGATGTTGTTTCTCCCTGCATGTCCTTTCACTTCATCCCATTCTTCTTCCGCCTCCTATTCCTCTTCCGCATCCCCTTCCCCTCAAGCGTTCCCACTCTACCTTCTCCGCTTTCCCTCTCCCCCTCCCCCCTCTCGCTTCCCCCGTCCCACGAACCCCCCTCCCTATTTCCCCTCCCTCTCCCGCATTCCACACATACAGTCCCTGTACATTCAGTTTTCAAACAGCTCGCTTGCCACCTATTGCAATTTTTATACAAATTTCATAATACCAGAGCTCACCAGTATATATATAGAAACCTTCGTTGACTTGCTGACGACAACTCGCCAAAGTTTCATCGCAATCGGATGAATGATTTAGCAATGCATAATTTCATAATGCCAGAGCTAACAGAAATCAGAAAATACAGAAATCATCGCGGGCATGCGCACATCAAATCCCCAAAGTTTCATCGCAATCGGATGAACGGTTTAGCAACGAGTAATTTCATGATGCCAGAGCTCACTATTGTATACAGAAACCATCGCGGGCATACACAGATCAAATCCCCAAAGTTTCATCGCAATCGGATGAATGGTTTAGCAACGCATAGCGGACATACAAACATACAAACCCAGAAACAAACATATTTTGATTTTCATATATATATAGATTATTCATATCATCGGAGGAAGTAAAATCTTTCGAAATATTGAAAAATATTTTTTTTAATTTACAACCGTAATCTTAACAGATGCGCTGTTTTAGGAGAGTATTTACAAATGCAGTCCTTAGATGCGCTGTTTCAAAATAGTGTTTTTTAATAAAAAAAATAATAATAATTATCCCCATCGGCACATTTTCGTAAAGCTTAACAATGCTTCGGAGGAAATTGAAATGTAGCTTTAGTACTTGAAAAAGCGAAGAAAATATAAAAAAATTGGCGTTTATCTGGATTTGTGCTTTCCCCCGCGTTTTGTGTTATGGGGAGAGTCAAGTCATTTTCTGGCGTAAATAAAAGATAAACTTCCCTCCGAGTGAGAAGGAAAAATACGAAGGCTTATCTTTCGGAATACAAAGCTAGGGGTTGTCTTACAACCCTTTGCAACCCGGCGGGTGTTGTGGGATTTATGTGTTGGTATGCATGAAGGCGTTATTAAATCTAGGCACTTAAGTGTGGAAAGGTGAAATGAAATTGTTATAAAATATAGAGCTCCCGAGATATAACGGAAACCTACATTTAATAAAAGATTCAGTTTATTTGCTGATCGTTTATAGTTATTTGTTAAACATAGCAGTCAACGACCTATGAAATGCGCTCGATTGTGATGCTTCATTCTGATTAACTGCAAAAAAATTAAAGATTGAATCCACCACCGAAGAAACTGTCAATATGATGGAGACGTCGTATAATTGAGGATGGTCTGTAGATTGCACACATCTATATTTTTACACGTAACACCGTGTGTAAGACATACGAGCGCTTGAGTTTGGAGTTCGACCTTAGGAAAAACTCTGCATAAAATATGTAAATATTGGCCTCGATAACCCCATCAAAGGTCTAAGAAAGTCAAACATGTAGACATAGAAACGTTTTATTTTATATTACCTATACATTTTATTAGATCTCGAAATGCTGTACAATTTCTTCCCTTATATCCTGAAAAATGACTTATAAGAAAGTAGAAATATCAACATCTGAGTAAATTCATCATCTCTCCTTAAAATTTTTCTGTTCCATCGAGTAAAGGTGAATTATTTATACAGCAAACGAGAATTTTTCTTCTTTGAAAAATACGAAACTGCCGAAGGGTATTCTTCTCCTAATGGGTTTCGTGTAACTTCAATTACCTTTAACGTAATAGTCACTAAATAATGTTCAGTGACAAAATCTACACAAACTTCAATCCCAAATTAAAAAAATTTAGAGTTAAGAATTATAACATGTGCGTTAAGAAAATGACGAAAATGTTGGTGGTAGTTCTTAGTTGAAGTATGATACAGTTAAAAGTTATCGAATTTGATAAGGGTTCCGTAGCTCAATCGGTAGAGCACTTGCCATGTAAGCAAAGGGTCCTGGGTTCTAGTCTCAGCGGAGCCAATATCTTTTTCTGATTTTTCTGTCTCCAGATTTTCGATTGAGTTTCGCTAATATTGTCTTCATTTAATTAAATGTTAAGAATTATTTATTATTTTTTAATTTATAAACTGACGTTTAGACAAGATTTTTATGCATAGCACAAAGGCAAAGATATTCAAATACTGAATAGATATGCTATGGTGTCCGCGCAACTGTCGCCGGACTACGCGCTAATTAGCGTAGTTTTCATACAAAAAGAATTTGTTCATTTCGTTGATTTTTTGAAAATGTGCATTAATATTGGTTAACAATATATTTTGAATAAGGAAAGAATTCGTTCATTTAGTTTAACGTTCGTTTGGTTTATTCGTTAATTAGTTGTTCTTTTAGTTTATTTGTTAATTGGTAAACAATATCGGCGACACCGGAAGCGCAGACCCACATAGTAAAAACAGCAGATAGCACATCTACTTATGTTTCAATATCTTTGCACAAAGGGTAACAATTATTATAAGCAATAATTTTATTGTCAGCCTGAAACACTCATTTACATTGAAAAATCTTCCGAGAAAAGATACTTGCCGCCAACGGGACTTGAACCCGTTCCTTCTGATTGCCGGTCGGATGCTCTGACCACTGAGCTCAGTAGCTCAGTAGCTCAGTGGTCAGAGCATCCGACCGGCAATCAGAAGGACACGGGTTCAAGTCCCGTTGGCGGCAAGAATCTTTTCTCGGAAGATTTTTTAATGTAAATGAGTGTTTCAGGCTGACAATTATTGTTTATAATAATTGTTAAGAATTATCTTCAATCAAAAGATAACTTATGTACCTTAATTGAAAGGAAAAATGAAAATTGCATTTATTCATAACGAATTCCAGATTCATATCTGCGTTATGTAGCCATCATATCATATTATTATAGATATCATTAATCGTTTAGGTCAACCAGCGATAAGTAAGTCATGCAAAGTTATCGTAAAATCACAGTGTTGATTAAAAAATTAGATATATTTTACTAACCTAACATTTTTTTAAATTGATAAGATTAACCACTCACGCCTGCACGGTTTGCATTAAAATCCAAAAAAATTGAATACTGCTGAACGCATCCGAAAACTAAAAACTGTTTTTGAAAGGTGATACGCTTTCAAATTTTATATTTCGATAACTAAAATTACTTATTACGAAAAAAAACATATACATTAATTAAGAAAATATATCATAAACGTTATTGTCAACTCACTTTTTTTACGTTTCATGTCAAAATAATTAATAAAAAATTCCCAAAGTTTAATTTTTTTTCGCATCGCGGCGGGAAACTTTGGATTTATAAAGGTGCACATTTTTTTGTTATTTATTTTTGGGGTTTTATGCCGTGTTGCGCTACCTCCTCCTTTAACCAACGTTTCGGACAGCGTTACAATGTCCATCATCAGGGCAGATGCGTAATTTCAGCACTAACAATTACACACTGTAACGCTGTCCGAAACGTTGGCTAAAGGAGGAGGTAGCGCAACACGGCATAACACTCCAAAAATAAATACATACATTTTAATTATTTTGTGGTTAACTCTTAGATTTGAATACAAAGCGTGGTGTTTTCTCTTTTTAACGCCACCGTTTAGATCATATTTCAAACCATGATAGTAAGGAAGACACAACGATTTCTTTGATACCACTATACCATGATAGTAAGGAAGACACAACGATTTCTTTGATACCACTATGAGTTGTTCCGAAAACCCAACAAATTAGCCGGAGGGGTTTGTTTTCTAGAGAGCTGATTGCTTTTCAATAACTAAGAATGTGAAATAAGATGAATAATTTAATTTTTAATTTCATAATAATCGGATATTTTAGTTTATTATTAGTGCTGATGCATAAGATCTTGTATAAGTGAACAATCACTAAAAAATTGATGACAGAAATAATAAATAAAATTATCCTCATTCAAAAATAATTGAACACGGATAATTTAATATTGTTAAACACTCTATCAACGATCGCTACCATCATTACAATGTTCACTAAGAAATTGACCTCAGGAGATTCTATCAACTACTTATCTTATTCTCCCACTCCTACTCTTATTATAGAAGTTTCTTATAATATACTTGGTTCCCTCGGGTTATGTTAGTAGAAGTTACCTACGCGAACAACATTGGTCCCTAATACGATACGCTGAAATGTATCACGAGATAAACGTTTATTTCGTAGCGAGAGAAATATGGATTCTTCGGGAAGATGAAAGCGGCTTTCTTAATATTACAAAAGATTGATTTTATTTTACCGGAAATCTGCCTTGGGATACAAGCTTATTTAATTTATCGTATTTTCTGTTTCAAAAAATATCACAAATATTTCACATTGAAGTTATATCTAGTAATAGAACAAAAATTCTGTTCGTAACATGTTTGTACTGGAACAACACAATTCTCGCTATGTTGCACAAAGTGATTGCAAGTGATCACACAAAACGTCAAAAATAACAGATTTATTGCTGAAATAAGCAACTACGTCAAACGAACTATATCACACAGATTTATACAGGTGTTCGAGTAAATTTCTCGGCGTGTAAAGCGGTACTGTTTGCACGTGAAATATTTTAGACTGCTGTTGATAAGAAGATACCTACATTATTTTCGGCGTCGAGTATCTGTATTTATTTTATCGGTGCTCATACATGTATTCATGAATTATTAGACTTGCTTCGTCACAAATTGTTTTCTATCTGTGACGTCAAAACATGGCCGATATGTTTTTTTTTAAATTCCATTCTCCTTTTAGGTATAGGTTTTCTCATTAAAATGACGCGGAAAATATTATGAAAACTCTGAGTTAACTTTTCCACAGCGATAACAAAGGTTAAAGATGTAAGTGAAATCGTTTCATCTCTCAGATAAAAGAAAGAGAATAAAATTGTGGATAAAGACGTAAAGGCAAAACCAACGGAGGTAAAAATAAAATTAATTACGCGAAATAAAAAAAAAACATCTCTGTTAGAATGTAAATGCTCTTAACATTCTGATACGGTTTTCAGGAAATTTGTGATGAGATTTATCAGAAAAAGGTTTGCTTTTTCAACAAATTGCTGGCACTTATTGCGAAAAGAAAACAAACGACTATCATATCCTTCATGTCCCAATATTTTGCTTGGAAATACATGGAAACATTGATTTATTTAGGTTAATTACAATTATTTTCCATTTGCAAATATTCATATAGAAAAACGGTTATTTTGAATCGAGAAATAAAATGTAACGGTTCTGTTTATTAGTACATGTTTCTAATATAATTCTGTTGAGAAAAATAGTTAATCCTGAAAAAATATAGGTGAGAACCGCCCACCAAGTTTCTATAAAATAATGTATCTATAAGCAGGTAGGTATGTCGTATTCGTAGCCATTTTAGAAACTCAATAAATCGAAAGACCTTTCCAAACTCTGCAAAAGAGATCAAAGGGTCACAAAATTGTTTGACAAAAAGGAAATCACATCTTATCACTTTTATTTAGAGGTTATACAAAAAGCGAAGGTGACTGCTCAATGAAAATTTGAAATTCTCATGCGGGATCATAGTTTCCAAATTATAATAAAAAAGTTATTTAAATGCTTTATGCATTGGGAACATTATGTTTCGTCAAACTTGTTGACATTGGCTAAGAAAATTTTAATAATGTGTATTTCTTCAATGTACGGTATCGATTGTATGAATATAACATTACTGCCTATTTAATAATATGCAAAATAATTTGATATTGGAAAAATAAACCCTTGAATAGAAAACTAACAAAATACTACGAATACAATAGATAATCATTAGGATTTGAATGTAAGTCACTGATTTGGATGAATCCCAAAAGGTATTTTTTTCTCACAATGGCCTTAGAAATGTTTATATTAGTTACCAGCCAAAAGTCCCCGGCGTTTCCCGGGGACTTTTATCGGGATTTACGCAGAGTTTGTCTAAATCAGATTTTTTTAAAACATTAACTCCACACAGGAGGCTCCGAGGAAAATAATTTCCCTCAGGGCCAATGTCATCTTAGATGCTGTGTGTAGGGTCTTTTTGAGGAGAGGAAGGAATGAACATAGGTCTTGAAGAGACCCATATTGTAGAAAGGAGGAAATACAGAGGGCGGCAAATCGTTCCACAGCCGAGCAAAACACAAGAACGAGTCGAAGAAGCGACCCGTTCTAATGTGACAAATGTCAACCGTGTACACATGTTGGGCACACGTTTGGCGTGTTTCCAGACTATGCACCGGTACCGACATTAGTACCTAAGAACATCTTCCATTGTAATACTGGTAGAACAAGGATAACATTCCCACCCGACGCCTGTGCTCTAAAGATTGCAATCCATCTGTTAAGAAGGGAGAATCTATCAAACGGACCGCCCGTTTAGATTCCCAGATAGATGTGATCAGTAAATTTCTTCTTATTTTCAACGTCTTGTGTGCAAAATTCCATCAAGAAGCTTACAAATTCTGCTTGGAGGTGTGGAACAAGAGAACGGGGATGTATTTTGAAATCTCGTATAAACTATAAACGGCGACCTTCCTCTTGTCTTAAAAGTCAAGTATGCACAATTTCATAAATCTCCGAATTAAACTAAATAAATAAATCAAAACCATACAAAAACTATTCTTTATATTTGGGGCTTAATACTAGAAGCGCCTATATGTTAAATTTCTGAATTGTCAATGTTAAAAGAGCTGAATCAAAGTTTTGACATCTACATTACCTAGGCTTCCATTTGATAAAAATAAAGCACCTGACATAGGAATTCACAACATTCAAATAAGGGAGGTTATAGAGTACTTTCTAGCCTGAATCAAATTACCAAAACTGACATAGGCAGTTTAGGCACTTTTAGCAGTAATCCCCAAACATAAATAGATAGATAGAAAATATTGCTTTTGAAACTTTATTTTCACACTCTATGAGTGAAGCAAAATTTAGCAGACCAATTTAGTGATCACTGTGAGAAGATGAAGATATTGTTCCTAACTGCAATAATAATAATAATGATCTAAATCACATCACGAGTGTGTTATCTATGTACAATATAATAATATTATGAGTTTATCAGACTAAATATGATTTCAAATAGGAAGCTATACGAGGTTAATTGAGATGGTTTAACATCATTAGTTTGATAATAATGTTGATAGTTACATACTGTTCTTTAAATGATAAAAATGATCAAATATTTGCAAGATAACCCCAGATTTTACGATAGAAACACACAAAATTTAAAAAAATATCGTAACGTTTATTTCGTGATTTGTCATCTGAAACTCTTTTAGTTTACAAGCTTGAGTTAGGGTTTAACGTAATTAATAATTATTTCTTCAAATCAGTATACATTTGACCTTAAGAAGGAATGGTCGTTCTGAAACCGGTCGGATTTACTCAAATATAAAATTGGTTCAAACAGAGTAAAATTGTTTAATTTATCTTTAATTATTTCTTCGTTTACACTATTTACAGTGCTTTCAATCTCAGAGTTCATGTTTTACTACCTAGCTTCGCTTGAGAATTAAAATTTTTCATCGCGTTGTCAAAATGAGTCTCAAGAAAAACAAATATATTTTTTCTAACCCACACAGCTAAACAATTATTTTGTTTCCCAGGTGACTTCACTAAGCATAACACACGTGAAAACTAACGTTTATTATATAATGGACATTTTGAAGCTGCGAAGCTCATGATTGAAATGGCATGAAAAACAGTGGTTCTTAACCTTGTTGGAGGTACTGACCTCCACCAGTTTCATATGGAAATTCACTGAACCCTTCTGAATTGGAAATCGAACCGAATCATATGAGTCGGAGGTGTGTCTTGACCTCCACCGAACCCGCGAGACTGACACATCAAACTTCTGGAGTTAGATCGAACCCAGGTTAAGAACCACTGTTCTAGATGGAACAAGAATTGCTTATTTCATTTGAGTTCAATGTTCGAGTGTTTTGTGCAGCAGAAAGGAAATTTTGTACTTCATAGTTAAATTATAGCGATGAGACGGAAAGCTCTGTAGAGGACTTCATAAAATTATAGTTCGGGACACTCTAGTGGTACACGAGAAACGAGAGACTGTGCACTATTATATAGTTGTAACAACTACGGTTCCTTAGAATCCTGCCTGTATCCCCAAGGCATTCAAGAACATTCCAACAGTGATGGGAGTTGATAAACATTTCAGAGTTAGTTTTCATACTTTTCAAATAAAATGAAGTTAGCTGATTAAATTATAAAAAGAAATATTGGAGAAGTAAAATGGCTATGTTTCAAATAATTCGAATGGAAAATTATACATATTTTTTTCAATTTCAAAAGTCCTTTAGAGTATTGATAATAATATCAATATTGAAATCAAGTTTAAAACAGGTTTGTTTTGGGAGATTATATTTTCCTGAGAAAACAAAAGATATTTGAGTTGCCGGAATCTCATTATATATCTGTTGATTAAATACATATATTTAAATAAAATAAACCTAAAACGGTCAAAGGGTGCAGAAAAGGTGGTTCGTTTTCAAGCGAAAAAACTCGCCAAATTAGATATCTGTCGACGAAATTATGATGGTAGTGTGAGTGCAGATATATATTTATGTGGAATATGCAAAGTTTAAAATATTTGCAGCATCTTAGCGAAAGAAAGCTAACCCCAATTACTAGCAATTACCACGTCTATTTTAACTCGGCGTTAACGTATAGTTGGCCGTTTCCTCCGCCATACGAGGGGAACAGAGGAATTGGCGGAACAATTGTGGAAATACGTGGAACTCTAAAGTTGCACATTGTTCTCTGAGCGAGGGATACAATACAATAATAGAACGGAATGCTGGCTCGACTTCTGGTATCTCAACCGCCATGGAAAATAGAAACACAAGACATAGTCACAAGCCGCGAGCGCCATTTGCGGCACATCCAACGTGTTTGGGACGTCGAGGCATTATAAATTTTCAAAGGTAAACTTGTTCATAGTTTCCGGCTGAGGATGTAAGTTTGCGAGAAGCTTGCATGAAGTTTAATTTACCGTGAAAAGGAGCCCCTTTTTCCAGCTTGGAGGACCCAAATCTCTCGTTTTTCGCAAATAAATTTTCAACGCTAAATTGCATGCATTACTTATTAAGGATTTGCTCGGCTTAGCAACGGAGCTAAAGTAGTAAGCATGTTTAATCCCTGGATGCTTTAATTAGTGCCTGTTATATATTTTTTTCTTCTGGCTTTAGTAATTCAAACAACATTTGTTTGAATTATAAAATATGTGTTGTAATTCGTTTGCATACGGTTTGACGGTTTAACATTTCATAAGCTGGCTTTAAATATTCACGGATTAAAATTAATAATGATTGTTAAGCTAGTCATTATTTGCGTTATCGTGTTGAGCAAAATTATGATTGGATTTTGTGGCAGGTTGGTACCTGTACACAATTGACCTGCGTACATAATTGGCGCATTAACCAAAACTTCAACGAAAATTTCAATTATGCAAGGAATAATAACCAAATTTTGTAACCCGATAATTTTACTGAATTTTGTTTGTAGTTATTCAAATGCGCTTAAAAACTGAAGGATTCCCGGAAAAAACTATTTTTTCAACCACGCTCGACGCTGAAAGAATAATTTCACGCTTACTTGATCCACCTGAGAGGTGTATGTTTATTTATTTTAATCATTTCTGGTGTGTCGTACAAAGCTTTGATGTTTTAAATGGTGTCATATTACCTAGTTGTTCTACGGTTAAACAAAATACATCATTGTGAAAATGGTTTTGAGAAGGATATCCGCTTTCCTTGTTCCTTTTCATACAAGTGATAAAAAATACGCTTTGAAATAACCCAACACTCTGTTTTCCCCTTTTTACTCTTTTAAGCACTCCAAAGTACTATTTTTCACAGAAAAAAAAATAAACTCACAGATTCACAAATTTGAAAGGAAAGGAACGTTTTCACGGGAATAGTAATAACTCGAACTAGCGAAATGCGTTCGCTCCAAGCGAGAATGTCCACAGGCACTGGCTTGGTGACATCTATATCGGTCGCACTTCAAACAGAAAAAAAAATCCGTCGCGAAGTTGTCCGCTAACCGTTTTAAAATAAATAAAAAAAAAAACGATTAAACCAAGTTAGAACACTATGCCACCTACTTCGGGAATGTTCGAGAGTTAAGATTCAAACAACATGAAGTTAGCCTTACTTTTGGCGGGACGGCAACCGGCACACAACTACGTTCGAAGCGAATGCGCAGCTTTTGAATATAATTCGAAGGAAAACGAATCAGCGGCGCTTGCGGCTGTTGGTAGAAGACTGAAGTGACGTTGGCGCGCGCCGAGCGAGCTGCTAGCGGGCCCCGGTACCGGTGCCGGCTACCGGTGGCGTTTCGGGGCGGTCGGAAAATTGCGATGATGCACGAATATGTACGATTTCCCGTGAGCCGAACTCCTAAATAAATACTACTACGTACTGCAACTACTACAAGATGAAAAACGTCCGATTTCTTGCACGAGTCGATGATTCACGCTGCTAGATTAGTGGATTCGCATTTGTCTTTGCAAAAAACGGATTAACGATCTGAAGAAATTCATTATTCTAGAAATACAGAGATATTGGAGGTGGCAAAATCAACAATGTCAGTTAACCAATTTAGAATTTTTTTTTTAATAAAAAAAATCTTACATCTGTATTTTTTCTAGAAACCAACTGCCAAGACGGGGGAGGTATAGATTAAGACTAAATGAATATTTATCCTGCTTTAGAATCTTACTTAAGAAAATTAGATGAACAATTAGCCCAATTAGATTAAAATCTTCAAAATATAAATTTTAAAATTCCAAATGTTTTGATTTCGTTATTCAAACATTTTCTGAAGAATGAATTTGTGATAACAAAAAACACTTTTGCCTGTCAACATTTTCTGTCAAGTCTACGTGCATATTGGTAGTTTATTATTATTATCCCTGAAACTATGTAACTGACATGTATCCATTTTGAAAAATAAGAGGACGGGCGAATAATACTTCCTGGTACCTATTTCCTATTTCTTAAAACATACGTTGGCGACAAATGAGTTGAATATCTTTGTATTAGTTGATAGTCCGGTATTGCTTAAAGACAGGATTCATTTCAGTGCAGAAATTCTGGAACTAACTATGTATTCATTCCTCTTTGCCCAGATTACTAATGAAGGGAAACAATTTTACCAAGTCAGTAGACTTCTTCAATTTATCTTTAAACAAATATTAAATATTGTTACTGAGGCAGATCAGTTATGTACAAAAAATACTGTATATTTCTTACTATTCATATGTAAAAGCCCCGAAAAAGGTCGTTAACTAATAAATAAATTAAATACCGAATACCACTCATGTATCGTAAAGCGTAATTATTGTAAAAATAAGTATTTAGCTGTACAGACGTCAGACAAAATATATATGTCACTGTAAAAGCCCGAACTACGGTAAATCCTAAGATTTTCAAGTAAATCCTAAGATTTACCAACTCTTAATGGTAAAAATCCGAACCGTTCTATAAGCATCGTTCACCAACCTAACCTAACCTAACCTAACATGTACTAAATTCTAATGGTAAAAGCCCGAAAAAATCGTTTATAATATTTAAATAAGAAACGATTTTTTCGGGCTTTTTCCATTAGAATTTAGTACATGTTAGGTTAGGTTAGGTTAGGTTAGGTTAGGTTAGGTTAGGTTGGGTTAGGTTGGTGAACGATGATTATAGAACGGTTCGGACTTTTACCATTAAGAGTTGGTAAATCTTAGGATTTACCGGAAAATCTTAGGATTTACCAATATTCGGGCTTTTACGGTAACATATATATATTTTTTTTTTCACTAAAATAATTTGATTGTTCCATCTAAATTGAAGAAAATTTTCTTAAATTTCCACTTATTTTCACTAAAATTAAGCCACGGCATTCCGAATTTCTACTGCTTTATAACATATTTCTCTGAAAACATTTTAAATTTTAAGTTTCTAAAAAATATGTGTAATGCTTGAAAATAATGTCTGTACATTTGCAAAGCAGAAACGCTAATTATATGAAAATATCTCGATAGAAAAAATACGCAAAAGTATGCTCCGAAAATTATGAACACGTTTTTCCTGTTATTTTACAAGTTATATTGATGTATAAAATTCACAGAATGTCTTTAAATGATATTTAAGACATTACCCAGGAGATTTTTGCTCTATTTTAAACGAGTCGTTTTTTATTAAACATTTTCACAATTTTCGATAAAATATTAGCATTTTTAACATTGGCGCGCTCCCTCTGACATGCTGATTTATATATCTCCCCTCTTCTTATTTTTGACCACTTACTACCGGACCTTAAGTTAAATGCAATAAATTTATCAGTATTTAATAAACTTACCAGCTGGTATCTTTTGACACTTCAAGAACCTTCAACAGTCAAATCAAAGTTTGCGTTGCTAAATTTTATTTTTGTAACTTCCGAAATGAGATTTTGGCACAACTATATAATGTTCTCTCTTGGACCAGCACGTTTGCATTGCCATCTTTTTCACGAGACATTTCTATTTATTTACCAGAAATATACGACTGATATCTAATGCATGTGTCAAACACAGCAATAAAAGATTAAAGATCATTTGCTTGGCAGATTTCAGCATTTCGCTCGCCATATATTCCCATTGGGAACGTACGGTGAGCGATATGCTGAAATACGCCAAGCCAAATTATTTTTTATCTTTTATAGCTGTGTGTGATCAGGTCTAAGTTAAACACAGACACATAATAAAGTTTATATTTAATGCACCACATCTATGAACTTTTGATTATACTCTGTCATTCTGAATCACTGGTATCAGAATAAATGTATTACTCTTTGGTCTGGACTTAAATCCGACTCTTAATCAAGATGACTCTTAATAGGATGACTGAAAAATCGAAATACTGCTTTTTTTCTTTTTCATATGTATACCTCACAAAAGTCCCAGCTGCTCCCGTCTGGAGCCAGTGAGACTATGGCATCCCCAATTGGGGTATGTTGTGAGGCTGAAGGTAGTGTGCAGTGGCGGCTCGTGACTGTTGTAAGTGCTGGAGTACTAATATTAAAAATGGCAATTAATGTTGTAGTTGGCAAAAAAAAAATTTTTTTTGAAAATCGGTTTTTTGTATTAAGTTTTTCAGGATATCCGTGCGGCGCACGGCCAAATTGAAATTTCCTGAAATTTTTCATACAAAAACCGATTTCGAAAAAAAAAAATTTTTTTTTAGCTAACAAAAACATCAATAATTACACCCAAAAGTCATAAGCCACCACAGTATAGTAGGGAAAGGAAGGAGATGGGGTAGAGGAAGGTGGAGAAGTACCTGGCTATTCAGATCTGGTCACCAAACATGGCTAACGCCATTTCAAGCAACGTTTCAATTCTGAAAGGTGGTCTTACACCAGGGCGATACTGAGAGTATCTTCCACTCTGAAACGTACTGCAAATATACCAAACACTATTTTTAAATGAATTAGTTGTGAAATAACACAAATTATTCAGATAAAATTTATTTGCCAACGCCGGGATTCGATCCCGCGACCTTCGGATTGTCAAGAGCCTTACCCCTAGACCACGCCAGCCACATGCTAGATATAAAAAGGAAAATCTCAGTTAGCTTGGTCATATAAATATACCTAACATATTTGTTGTGATGTAGGCAACGATTAATGAAAGATGAGGAAGATATCGCAGGTTTCGAGACTGGTACGAGTGCAGTTTCGCTGTGCTGCAACAGTGTTCAGGGCTGCGGTCTGTCTACAAGGCGAGGATTGCTCCGAAAAAATATACGATTTTTGCTTAGTTCGTGACCTGCATAAAATTATTTCGCAAAACATTGCTGAATGCTGAAACTTCTATGCATAAACAAACTAACATAAAACACAACTCAAATAAAGCAGAAGTTACAAGGCGGAATGCATTAAATTGCCAACGTGCTCGGCCGAACAAAACATTTTGGACCGTAAGTAACCAACTTAGTCATCAGAAAAGGTTCACCGAGATTTCAAAGTTGAAAGTGGGTATTTTGCTCGTTGAGGTTTTACAGTCCCGTGGTGTAACCCTGAAATCTAAGTATACAATTGGTATTTTTATTTAACGATTTTGACTTCGTTTATTTCTGTACCACACGCTCTCAGAGTGTTCGTTCGTACGAGTATTTATTACTTATTGTATATGACGATTTGTGCACCAACCGCTGTTTAGTAAAGAATACCACTATAAATTCAAATCAATTCATTCAATTAGGCGGGTGTGAGTACCGCCGCCCCAGGAATCATTTATTGTATTTTTGCATGACGACCAATACTCCATAATTGTATTATAACCAACGCCCCTGCCACAGGTCACCCCGAGTGGTTCGCTAGGTTTGGTAACTTAGCAAGAGTGCCCGGATTTGTTTAGGTCTTGGCGGCATACGCGTTAGCCCATCTACTGCGTGGCATGGCCGGATCGGCAGAGACTGGTTGAGGGAAACTGTTTTACCTCTCCATCCATCCATCTCTCGACCCATCGGATTCATACGTCCATCACTCCTGCCGAGCGATTCTATATCTTGTGTGAGATCGAGATCTCTTGACGGACAAGATCTCCTGTCAGATTTGTGTGATTTTCTATGGCTAGGTATTTCTATTATTTGACTATTTAAACTAAAATTTGTGACAGCTCACAGTTGAAATCTGACATCGGCCCATGGAAAGAGCAAATAACAGTAATAACAATAAGAATAGTTCGGCAGGACTCATTAACCCCGAGATTCCTACCCATACCTCATACCTTTTTCCTTTCCAGAACTTCCTCTACTTCCTTACCCTAAAAAGACCCTCCACACAGCATTTCCAAATGGGCCCCGAGGGAAATTATTTTCCTGGCGCCCTGTGTGGAGCTAATGTAAAAAAGTTAATAAATAATAGCTTAACAATATATTCTATTTTTGGCACTTAGAAAGTTTTATTTGATTGCCAATGTGATTATTTTACCACAATGACATCTGAATTGCAAAAATAATAAAATCAACACTGTTATTGAATACATTAGATTAATGATTTCACTGAGAAAACTTATTAAACTATAAAAAAAATTAACCCTAAATCACTTACCTTCGTCAAAACGACGACGCGGACTCGAAAAAGTGGTATAAATTTTGAGTGCGTCGTCGTACGCATTCCAGATTTCGGCTAATCTCAGACCTGCAGCTCGCGCAGCGCACGTGTGTGTTTTTTGTGTAGGGGCCCTGTGTGCCCTATATGCCCAAGTGCAACAAATCCTTGTGTGGCGAACAAAAACTTGAAATTTGTCACAAATGTATTAATAAATAGTTTTTTCTAAAATGTTTCTTTCTTTTGTTAATTTTATTTCTTAATTTTAATTTTTTTTTTTTTTTTTTTTTTTTTACATTAACTCCACACAGGAGGCCCTGAGGAAAATAATTTCCCTCAGGGCCTATGTCATCTGGGATGCTGTGTGGAGAGTCTTTTTGAGGAGAGGAAGGAATGAACATTGGTCTTGAAGAGACCCATGTTGTAGGAAGGAGGAAACACAGAGGCCGGCAAATCATTCCACAGCCGAGCTGTTGAACACAAGAACGAGTCGAAGAAACGACCCGTTCTCATGTGACAAATGTCAACCGTGTACAAATGTTGGGCACGCGTTTGGCGTGTTTCCCGACTATGCACCGGTGCCGAAGGGATCAATGATGCTAGTTCTTCAGAGCATCTTCCATTGTAATACCGGTAGAACAAGGATAGCATTCCCACCCGACGCCTGTGCTCTAAAGATTGCAATCCGTCTGTTAAGATGGGAGAATCTATCAAACGGACCGCCCGTTTCTGCACAGAGTCGAGGGTATTTTTCAGGTATTTTGGAGCTCCAGACCAGAGATGGCTGCCAAATTCAACCGTGGGGCGTACTTGTGATTTGTACAAGGTTAGCAGTTGTGTACTATTAAAGTATCTGCGGGCCCTGTACAGTACGCCCAGTTTTTGGGAGGCTAACTTTACTCTGGCTTCGATGGAGCCCCCATACCTGAGCTGGTCACTTAGGGTTACACCAAGCATATCAATGGAGGGCCTGTTCGGAAGATTGCTTCCGTTGAAAGAGACTAGATTTTCATTTCGATCCCTTTTAGACGTAATCAGACAAGATTGGGTCTTTGAAACATTAAATTCAACGAGATTATTTTTACCCCAAGAGAAAACACTCTCGAGGTAACCGTCCATTCTTTGCTTCAAAGCCCTACGAGCTGTTGGAGTTTGTGAGCCCTTTGGGGGCTTGTCAAACAAAAAGCTATCATGAACTGTACTGTCATCCGCGTAACAGTGAATTGGTGCACATGACAAAAGGTCGTTGATGTGCAACAAAAACAAAGTCGGAGACAGAACCGATCCCTGCGGGACGCCAGCATTTATCGAGTGTGAGGAAGAAGTGAAACCATCGACTACCGTCTGAATCGACCTCTCCCTCAAGAAGTCGGCAATCCACATACACAAGGATGCGGGAAGTCCGTAAGAATGCAGTTTGTTGACAAGTCCTCGGTGCCAAACCCGGTCAAAGGCCTTGGAGATGTCCAGTGCAACCGTTTGGGTCTCACCGAAACGTTCCAGGCATCGCCCCCAAACATGCGTCACATACGCGAGAAGATCACCGCACGAGCGGTTCCGCCGGAATCCGTATTGACGGTCGTTAATAATTTTGTTCTTCTCGAGGTATGTGAGCAGTTTGTCGTTGATCACACGTTCCATCACCTTAGACAGAACTGATGTGATCGCTATGGGGCGGTAGTTGGCCGGGTTGGAGCGGTCACCCTTCTTTGGAATAGGATGGATAACCGCTTTTTTCCAACCAGAGGGCACAGAGCCAGTCTTCAGGGACAATTTAAAGAGCTTCGTCAAAATTGGAGCTATTTCTGCAGCGCACCTCTGCAGTACCAGGGCAGGTATTCCGTCAGGCCCACTAGCTTTATTAACATCAAGCCCTCGTAAAACATGGAGTACTTCCCGATGCCGAATCCTCAGCTTTTTCATACGAAAACCGCAGTGAGGAACCGATGTCGGGACAGCACCTTGGTCATCGAGGGTTGAGTTATCCGCAAACATTTTACCTAATAAGTTTGCCTTTTCGGTGGCGGTGTTTGCTAGTGAGCCGTCAGGTCTGGTGAGAGGTGGCAAACTGGATTTGCAGAAATTGCGACCTATTGAGCTCGCAAGCGACCAGAATTGCCTGCTGCCATGCGGGCATGCAGCCAGCTTTCTGCTGATCTGCAGGTCGTGCTCCAATTTCGACCTATTTATGATTCTCTTGGTTTCCTTTGCCATTTTGTTGTAAGCTGTTCTGTCTTCGGATGTTCTAGATGTGTTGTAGGCTCGGTAAGCCGCGTTTTTTCGTCGCACTGCTTCAGCGCATTGTCGACTGAACCACGGCTTTGAGCCCACACCAGTTTCCTTAACAGTAGAATGGATGAAGCCATCCATCGCGGATGTGATGACTTCACCAATTTCCTGGGCACATCTTGAGGGATCCGAAGTCCGAAAACAGACAGCTGACCACGGAAAAGCATTAAAATGTGCCCGCAGACCGAACCAATCTGCTGACCTATAGTGCCACACTTTTCTCTTCAGCCTCTCGTTTGGTGGTCTGAAGTTTACAGGGATTGATGTCGTCACCAGGCAGTGGTCGGACGATCCTAAAGGCGCTGTGACTTCAATCCTGTAACCGTGTGGCACAGTAGTTAAAAATAGATCTAACAGATTGGAACGGTGAGTCTGGACATCAGGAACCCTTGTAGGCTCCTGAACCATTTGTTCCAATCCGTAGCAAAGGGCAAAGGATTCCGCTTGGCGTCCAGCCGAGTCTGTTGATCCTGAGAACTTCAACCAAGGTTCGTTATGAACATTGAAGTCCCCCAGGACCACAAACTCTGCCGTAGGGTAGCGGGGCAAGAGGTCATCAATAGTATCGCTTAAGTGTTTGAAGAGCTAATATTTTAAGACTAATAATATTTTAAGACTTCGTTTTTTTTAGTTAATAAGATTTAAGCATTTAAAAAAAGGAAAATTTTCAAATGAGTAAAAGCTCTGGTCTCAATTAAAAGACTGCCAAAGTAATTAAAATGTGATTTTCGAAAATAAAAAACTTATAAACATGTTAACAAATGATTATTGTAATAAATAAGTAAAACACATATAAACATTTGATTCCATGAACCCTTAGAAGCCCCCCTTTTATACGGCGTAGCCGAAACGACGAAGGTTAGCAATAAGCGTTGTAAAATAAGGTTAGTGATCTAGGGTTTAATGTTGGCACAATTCCGTACATTCTAATTGAAGATCATTGGTTTCTCGAAATCGACACTTATAATCTACAAATTGTTCAATGTTGTTGATACAATTCCGTAGAATTTCACTTTTACCTAACAATGTTTAAAAATCCCCCCTTCAAAAATCTAATAAAGAATGCAAACTTGTGTTGCAGCTTCAAAACATAAATTTTATGTTCTAACTCTTAGATATACATGTCAATGCACTTATGCCTCACTGCGCAGTGTATTGGTTAAGAAATAATATCAGTTCCTACTCATTGTGAACTTCTTTTACTAAAAACCGATATTTAAATATACTCTTTATCTTAGAGGAACATTATCAATTTATATTGTCGGTTTTGGGTTATCCACGAATAGTGATAAAAACGACATAATAATATGCTTATAATTTAATAATAATATACTTATCCAAAAATTCCTCTGAAATCATAAGACTTCTAAGTGGATACTTAATTATAAACCATGTAAAATTTTAGGTAACGTTCAAAAAATTTCAAATAAGGAATTACACAATTTGTTCAAAGAAACATCACCGAATACATTGTCTACGATTCTTGAACGTCAACCTCTCAATCTCCCAAAGACAATTCTTTCTTCAAACTTTCTTTGCAATTAGGTACTTAAATACCTACCTACTTAAATTATAAACCATGAAATAATTTAGGTCAAATTTAAAAAATTTCAAATAAGGAATAAAATAAACTTCACCGAATAAATTTTCTTCTACGAATCATGAACATCAACCCTCTCAATCTTTATTCTATTTTCAAACTTTTTTTTTAAGCAGGTACTTAAATATCTGCATAATTATCAACCACATAATATGTTTTATGTAATATAATATTTTTTAGGTAACATTAAAAAAATCAAATAAGAAATTATACAATTTGTTCGAAGAAACGTCACCGATTCTACGAATCGTGCAATCTCCCAAAGACAATTTGTGTTATTAGTTTTTGGGGTATTATGCCGTGTTGCGCTACCTCCTTCTTTAGCCAACGTTTCGGACAGCGTTGCATTGTCAATCATCAGGGCAGATGTGTAATAGTAATGGGTGATGTTTGTACTTATCTACTTAGGAGCGATACCGTGTCGCCAGCTCCACTCCTCTACGAGCTGGCGCTACAACATACTTCAACATGTTTTTTTGCGTTTAGTCTTGATGTAACCGTCAATTACCGGATACCAAGAACTATTGAGCTTAGCTCCGTCGTCTCTATTAATATTTATAGGATTTTTGTGAATTTCAATTGCCTCCGTAATCAGGCGTGCTCTATGAGATTTGGGTCTTCCCAGGACCTCAGGGACAAATCCAAAGTAATGGCCGGTTTCGATTAAGTGCTCGGCGATTGCCGATTTGTCAGGGTGGCCAAGTTTACAGGCACGAAAGTGTTCTGATATCCTTTTGGAGATCGTCCGCTCTGTTTGGCCTACATAAACCTTGTCACATCCAGAACAGCTGAGTTTGTACACTCCATCTGTTTCCAGAGGAAACTTGGTCTTTGCAGGCCTCAAAAAGTCTCGTATTTTTGTCGTGGTTCCGAAGACAGTCTTGATGCTTCCTTTTTTCAATAGCCTGGCAATTCTGTCTGTCACATTGTGAACGTAAGGCAGGAAAGTGCAGCCCTTTGACTCTTGTTCAATTCTGTCTTTGTTTGGTGCAGATTTGGCTCTTATGATTTGCCTTGTCTGCCTTGCTGGGTAAACGTTACGCTCCAGTGCATCGGTCAGTTTTGTAAGTTATGCTCCGATTTTTGTTTCTTGATATATTCTGGTCGCTCGGTTCACCAATGTATGGATAAGTCCTCTCTTCTGCGCTGGGTGGTGATGGGAATCAGCATGTAGATTGCTGGCCCTATGCAGTAAGCCCAGTTTTTGAGAGGCTAACTTTACTCTGGCTTCGATGGAGCAGTCAAAACAAGGATTGCTTGCAGAATATAGTGAATACATCAAATTTTCGATACCGGAATCGGAACGTACTAATAAATTTACTGACAGATGATATTACCAACGGTTGAGTTAAAACAGGACTTGGTTACACGCTCAGTCGACAAACGTTGAAATACGAAATCACATTATGCCTTAAAAATGATAGAAAAATTATAATTTACAAGCAGAGTGATGGTTTTCGTCTTCCCCCTGTAATAATTGTCTTTTCACCCCTTTTAACTTTTTTTTAAATATATTTTTGGAATTCTTTCATCCAGTTTCAAGTTTTCTTGAACTTTTCTTTTGGCTCTGATCGATATTTAAATTTTTAAGGCTTTGCATGTGTGTAGTAGGGATGGAAAATTCCTTCCCTACGTCACACAAGCCTTCATGAAAATTGGACCCTTATTTTCTTTGATAACTACAGAAAGCTACTTAAAGCTCCCTTGCACTATATACCTTTAGAGATATATGTACTTAACTAATTAATACGTTATTTACGACCTTGAACGTAAATATTTTCGTATTTATGTTGTAATTAAACTCCATCAAACGTTGTGTAATTTTTTTGATTTATGATATGGGACTTTAATTACTTTCATTTTTGTGGTAACTTCTTGATTCTAGACAGAGCGTTGGGTTTCAAACTGTATTGGTCTCTCTCTTGCAAATCTAACTTTAAATACTTTCTCTAAATGAGCTAACTTTCCTCCGTCGCTTATTATGTTTCCATACATCCTAACGAACTCGTAAATAACCTGTACTAATCGAATTACGCATGTTTAATTGAACAAGTAATTAAGTATGACTCAAATGGTTAATTGTTAGTAAACTTGATTATGATTGTTTTATGTCTGCCTGGCTCCCCTCCACTATGATTCAGCTGCTATAAGGTACATCTAAAGGTGGGTTTAGTAGGTTAATGTAATTAATAGATTGCACATTAGACGAACTCAGAATACCCTTTGTCTGCCGAAAATTTGGCTCCTATCCTCCTACAAGTAAACCAGGTGATCAGATTCTTACTAGAAATTCGCACAATCTTCTGGCGCGGATCGGTTAATTGATACCTAAGTTATCGCGTCCTAACCGTCCTTCCTTATGCCATCATGCACTGCCTTCAGGTCGTCATCCGAGCCTAGATACCCCCAAATTCCTACTCCTCCAAGGTCTACTATTTACTTAGGGCGAACCGGTTTCGTCCTATATGCAATCATATACTCACGGTGTTTTGCAGAGTTACGGGTCGTGAATCCTCCCTCCACGTACAAGAAATGATGTGAGAGTAACTCTGTCGAGTCTAAAACGCTAGCTGTAAGCGAGTCCACATTATCCAATGTACAGTACATAGATAGATATATATGTAAACATACTTTTGGGTAGGATTATAACTCGCAATTTTGAGGCTAGCTAGTCTCAAATCCCGAGCTCGGATTTCGTGAGAAGGAATTCTCCACAAAACCTTAACCGATGACCGAATATATACATACCAAGAGTGGGAAATATTAATAGATACTAATAGATTAAGAAATTATCTCGGTTTGTTCTGGAGTGCCGAAAATTCCAAGCTTTTTGATTTGTTTGGTTGACAATTTTATTTAAGAGATTGCCATCTCTATTATGTGTTTGGTCCTTGTTTTTTTTAAGGAGCGACCACTGCCTCCTACTGTTGAACTGTTTTCTAAATTTTCCCTTAAGGTTCAACTTTTGGTAAAATTTTTACTATCCCGTGATTTTTCAGTTGTCTCATGTAACTGGTTGATACTTTTTATTAGGCTATCCCGTGATTTTTCAACTGCTTCTTGTAGATGATTGATGTCTATGAAAGTAATTACTCCACAAAATTTTACTCGAATCTTCCTCGTAATTCTTCAATACTCTTCTATTTGACTATCCCGTGATTTGTCAACTGTTTCATGTAAATGATTGATACTTACGAGAGTAATTGTTCTATAATTTTCTCCTCGAATATTCCATGTAATTCTTCAATACACTCCTAAACTAACCCGTGATTTTCCAAATGTTTGATGTACCTATTATTTGACTAGCTTATAATAAATCTATTTATTTTCAATTGTTCAGTTCAAAATTTATCTCCTCATGTTCAAATTAAAGATTGTGTTTAAAACTTTTTCTATAATTGCGCAATTTCATGGCTTTGTCCCATTCTAAAGTTAATATTAATACCTGTCAACTACCTATTAAATATATAATAACTTATATAATAACCTAACCTACTATAATACTAATACCTGTCAACCACCTATTAGAGACCCAGGTACATCTTCCTTTAAAAGCATCTGGCCCAGTGCCCCGATGACCGAGTTGCTTTATAAACAATTTTAATTATGTAAACATTACCGCTGTCCTCGTGACCTAGATTCCAAACATGAGATATTTGTTTACTTTTAAAACATTCTCGAACGTGAGATTTACGGTCCTAAGTTTCCTTTTGAATTTAATAGTGGTAATTTCCTTTTTGCAATTGCCCTAACCTGATCCCAAATAAATATAGTTATAATTTACATACATATACATATACATATATATATTTTGTATCGATAAATAAATATACTGATATATACAATTGTATTTAAGTTGAGATAACTTCTAATATCATAACTCATTTTTTTATCATTTTATATTAGCTGAAATTATAATAGTACATATATTAATAAAATAAGTATAAAATATGAACTTGAAATTTTTCAAGCACACAACTATTTTTTTTTTTTAATAGCATAGTGCGTTCTAAGTAGGTATTAGTAATCGATACCTTTTACTTTTATTTAAGTGTGTTTCTTTTTGATTAAAATTTTCTTGGGATAAATATAAATATATATATATATATAAATATACATACTTTATATATAATATTTCAATATAGGTACATATCACATATTAAGCAAGTAATACTTTGTTATAAAATTAATTCAAATACCAACTGTCTGCTGCATGCCGCTCTCTCCTCGGAACCTAGAAAATATTTTTACTTTATGTAACTTACCCCAAAGGTCTACTCCGTCGGGTTCTACACGACCGACCTTTTTGTTTCCTTACCTAATACCTACTCCTATGTTATCAACTAAATTCAAATAAAAATTTTCCGACTTCAATTTTATTTTATTCCCGTTTAATCTATCTAAATTAAATGATGTTTATCGTTCTAACTGCATTTTATTTCAAAACCCGTTGATTAAATAACTTTTTAATGATAGTTACTTCACGATTAATTCCGAAATGGTAAATCGTTACTTTCATTTAGCAATAAAATATTATTATGTATTATCATTCATTTTTATTTTTATTTAATTTTCTTTTCAAATTTTTTGAATCTAATAATAGATTAACACTTTGTGGTAGGAATGTGCCGCCCAATTGTAAATTATTTAGCCGAATTATTCTGAGGTAAAATTTTATCCATTTAATTAAATCGGAAATTATTATTAAACACTGTTTTTTTTTTTTTTTTTATCCTGCTACATCAACTACACTTTGACTATAGCACAAAATTATTTCGACTACACTATTTTTTTAAATTAATAAAAGACTGATACTTAATTTAAAACACTCAATTTAATTAAAGATTTTCGTTGAACTTTTCCGTTTAACTGGATGCACTTATTTATTTATTATCTCTTTTCAATTTGCACTGTTTTTTAAATAATTAATTTAAATATTTGATATTTAATAGAACTCTTTCCGTTTAAACTGGACACACGTATTTAATTATAACTTATTTGTATTCAATTATCACATCACTTTATTCATCTATTTCATTGATTTTTGATTTTCACGAAATTTTTAAGTCCCAAAAATACAATATTTATTGATTATGAAAACCGAATTTTTCACTAAACCAAATCACAGCACTTTTAGCTTTTCACAAATAAATAGAACGTAAACTTTATTTTTATTTTCACTGACTTGAACTGCAAACTTAATTTTTTTTTAAAGACACTGGCTTGAATATGAAATTTTCCTAAGTCCACAATCACTTCTATTGACTTGACTCCAATTATTTCAGAGTCATAAAATTTATAACACTTCGAAAAATTTTCAATTAATAACCGCTTTAAACGTCACGTCACGTAACTTCCACGTTTGATAATCCCCCGATTGATCCCGAAAAATGCCTGAGTTCTAGCCTATATACCCTTCCCAGGATTAGAATGGCCTAACTAAGCTATCTTTGATCCACGAATTTAATCTCTAACAACTCGAGATTTCATATATCGATTCTGTCATTTTTGTTTAACTGTCGTTAGGTCCACCTTTCATGACTTTGTTCATGCCCTATCTCGTTTAAACATTTTTCCAGGATCGGACCGGCGATAATACGTCAAAATGCCCCTAATTCCTTTGTCTGTTGGTCATACAAAATTAGCTTGAATTTCATAATTTTTAAGTTCTTTTTTTTCTCAATTCGTAAAAGGTCCGTCTTCGATAAACTGTATATAATTCTCAATTTTGTTTATCGCTACCAGAACATGAACAAACTCATGCCAAAACTTTTAATATGCATTTTCCAATTTTCTTTTTACTAAATTCTTCCATATCTTCATGCCACCTATGTGGATCAATTCAATTTTAAGCTGCATCGTCTCTACTTATGTCGTAGACTCGAATTTTCCTATTTTCTCTTATTTTCCTTTTATCCACGATGTTCTTTCTTTGATTTTCCTCATTCATTCTCATGTAACTTTCCACAATTATATGATTAGTTACATTCCAAGCCAAATTTATTGTTTTCATCGATACTTCTGAATTTTCATGAGTTTTCCTTACGGAATCATCTTTTAATTATTTTTATTTTCTTTTTTACTACCCCCCGTTTCGCCTTCGATGTATGTCACCTCTTAGAAAATTTCATTTTCTATATACTACTACTTTTTATGTTATTTTTCACATTTTTCATAGGAGAAACTTCCACTTCGGCCCTTAAATTCCTGTCATTTTTATTACGTTCTATGGTTCATCCTCCAAATTCCGTCCCTTTCTCCCCTAAATCCACATTAATTTAAAATTTGACGTCTGTTTATGTCTGGGTTTTCGAGGTGTTGATCAATAACTCAGCTTTTATTCGAGGGTAATAAAATATAATGGTTTTTAGTTAATATAAACTGCCCATATGACCAATGATAATTTTTATCGTCCTAAAAGCCATTAAAATGGGTTTAATCGCCTAATACCATGTTCGTTTTCTTATTGTTTGAACAACAAAATCACGTGTGAGGTCATCAACTCAAATAATGTTTCATTTTTCCTTGCAGTCTGTCTTATCTCTCATAGAATTCTCCTCAAACAATTGACGTAAAACAACCCTTTTTGTTTACTTTATCCAATGCAATGTGACTAGAATGACCACCCTATTTCAAATATATAACGTTATCTATTTAAACTCGTCTGAAAAATGCAAAATTAAGTCGAAGTCTTATATTGTTCAATAAACACTTCCATTTAAACGTCCATATTTTTCATTAGATTATCTTTTCAAATCGTTTTCCAGGACCTTACTGCTTCATCTAAAGGTGACATTCCTAATTTCCAGCGTTTTTCTTCCTTTTAAATATCAAACGTACGTTTCTCTCCGAATCTGGCCTCCTTGACTTTCTACGTACTCGCTATACAACTGAATATCCCTACAGTAGCTTTTCTTACGTTTTACACGTCTTTTCTTTATCTACCTCTTATTATAATTTTTCTTGTTATTTTCTTGCATAATTTTTTCAACATAATATGGATTAACTTGTTCGTTTCTTGCGGTTGCCGATACCTCCATTGCACCGAATGTTTATTTTATCTCTGGGGTCATTGTATCCAATGCACCGGGCGTGAGACCCTGTTTACATTATAGTGTAGTGATCTTTCGGTTGATGACGATATTTTTTTTCCATAAATCTCTGATTAATTGCCTAGTTCAAAGTCCATCTCTTTGTTCAAAATCTGAATACGCCTTCCGCTTTGTGATTGGTTTGATCAATTATTTATAGCTTTCTGCTTCTACCTGATTGGCTGTTGGTTTCAACTATTTATTTTAGAGTCTAAGAAAGGGTCTTTCCCTGTCTCGTGACGATTTTTAATACCATCTGTGATCTTTTTACCAAAATTCATCTCAATCTGTTTAATTTATAGGTCCCTACTGTCAATAAGAATTCAATTTACTTTGATCCGATAGATGTCGCAAGTGTGTCCGTTTTATAAGTAATTGGTATTTTCTTTTTAAATTAAAGGGGTAGGCTACGATATTTTCTTATTTGCACTGGTGATTAATGCAATACATCACACCCCGTAGATGTTTAAATTTAATTTGTTTATTTTTTTCAGTTTAATCCCATACTGCCAATTAAGATAATTACTGTATAAACATTTTCATAATAGTGTTTAAAAATGAAATCCGTAAATAACATTTCCGAACTGTGTGCCAATTGTTCCCAGAACTAAACAAACAAAAGATTTTCTCGAAGCTTTGTGATCTTTAAATATACACGAGTTCTATTTGAATATCGATTATGTTTTCGTGAATGAATATTAGAAATGAAAATTAACCCACTTCCTGACATCCGATCGAGCTGAAACTCGGCAGGCGGACGCTTTGTCGATGACAATGCGTTACGTACATTTTTGAAAACACTTTCACTTTCAGTCCCTGGGAAAGAAGGTTCAAGCCTCAGTTAAACCAAAAGAAAATCTTTGAAATTGGATACTAGCCGGCCCAAGAGTCGGTGAAACGAGGATGAAAGTTGAAAATAAATGTATTGTAGTTAAAAAAATCACATACGGTAGAAGTGAAATCTCCACAAAACTAAAATATCCAAGAGTGGGGAGGCTACGAAGCACCGCACAATGAGGAGACCGATTATACCATCTCATTCTATCGCAGACTAAATCCTATAGATGTACGCGGTTATTTCTTTTTAGTGTCGCTCTTTTCCGTTTCTTAGATTTTTACGGGTTGACTTTTGAAGTTAAAACTTCTTTATACTTCGTTGTGATTTGAAACTAGATGAAACGAAAAATAGCGACAGTAAAAAGAGACAAACAATTAATCTATAGGATTTTGCCTACGAGAGAATGAGATAGCACAATCAGTATCCTAATTTGTGCGGTGCTTCGTAGCCTATCAGTCTCGTCTTTGTGCGGTGCTTTCTAGCCTCCCCACTCTTGGCTCCTTTAGTTTTCCGAAGGTTTCACTTCCACTGAATGTCGTGTGAATTGAAAAAAAATATATTTTTATTTTTTATTACCTTTTATAATATTACTTTTCACATAATTTTATGATTGGCACCTCATAATATGTTCAAAAGGAATTAAAATTGAAACCATATCTCAGTGATTTGAGCTGTAAACTGCTTAGGGAAAATGCATTGTCCCTTATTCTTTTTTAATTTTAATCAAATGAATTATGTACTGAATGTAGCTATAACTTTGTGGTTATCCATTATAGATTAATGAAACAATTTAACTTTATAATAGATTATTATAATAGATATAATTATATTTATAATAGATTAACTATTTTTAAGAGATTTTTTATTTCCAAGGCTTCTAAGTTATCTAAGCGTTTTCCTTTATGATTAATATGAAGAATATTTATCCCCGTATCAACAAACAAAAAATATTGTCTTATAGCCCAATCATGGATATGTTCCCCTACCCACCCACTCTTCATTAATACCTAACAACGGCTCCACCCCTACCATATTAATATATTGTTCTCATCCATATTTCGTAAATGTCAAATCAGTATACTTTTGCCCTGAAGAAGGAACGGTCGTTCCGAAACCGGTCGGCTTTACTCAAATATATAAGTGGTTCAAACAAAGTTAAATTGTTTCATTTATCTAAAATGAATTATGTATCATTGAATGCACAAGTAATTGATAAAAAATGTATCTAATGGTTTTTAAATATTTAAAACTGTACTCAACTTCACAGCTCAAGCATTTTATCCTAGCGTTTTATAAAACGTCTCAATCCTTTGTAAATTTAATGGAAAGCCTATATACGTAATACTGCCAACCATTATTTTTTAACGCTTCTCTGAGTTTTCTTGACACCGGCTTATTTGCCAGCAGTCACGCGTAATGGGACGAAGGATTTTCTTTGGTTCAAGTCTACCCATCCTTTGGTCTTTGATCCTCTCACAAAAAACCGTTCAGCACCTAAACTAACAAAAAAAAGACTGCACGGGGTGAATGTTACTTGAAGTACCTACAATAAGATCGGAATTAGGGATGCAAGGATTTTTAAAATATCGATATTTTTAAAAACCTTATATCGAATGAAGTCGATATTTCTTATATTTTTAAAAGCTTACAGAATTCCAATGTAGTTTTAGTTATATAAAACGTCTATCGATTATGTATGTATATATTTTTTTACTTACCTATGTAAATAATCAGAAAATTTGGATAGGCACATAAAACGTGTTTTTTTTTTCTTAAATTTATTAAAAAAAAAATTTTTTCAGTATTTTGTACCAGCTATCGAACTTAAAAATAGTAACTTTGACAGTCTGCTTCCTTGTAGCCGGTTTCTGCTTTGAGTTATAGTGGCTCCTGCTTTTAAAAAGACGTTCAGAAGGAACACTTGTTGCCACAATTGGTAGATGACTCATTGCCACTTTGAAAAGTTTGGGATATACACCTTGCATTTCTTGCCGTGTTTCAAGAATGTTTACTTTTATAGGAGTATACGAATTTACAGGAGCAGAAAGATATAACGTTAGCTCGTCGTCACCGTCAGTTTTTTTCTTTTTATTTGCGTGTGAGCCAAAGATTTATGGTACCGATATTTCGATACGATATATTGAGTTTTTCGATATTGATATATCGATATCGGCGTATAGTCGATATCGATAAATGTCGGAATATTAAATTAAATACCTTTGCCTACTGTGTGAAAGGCCTTGAATTTGGTTTTATTGTGGTTTTGGAAAGGCGGAATATTAGTCCATAAAATCTATGCTATATACCTATATTTAATTTTGGAGGTGGGTATGGATACTGCCGCCCCGGGAACCATTTACTGCCATAGGTCACTCAAAGTGATTATTTACGTTTGGTGACTTAACGGGGATGCCCGGATTTATGGGATGAGGTTTTTATGAATCTTGGCGGCGGATCCGTCTACCCACCAACTTCGTGACAGGCAGGATCGGGAGAAGCTAATTGAAGGAGACCTCTCCAGCAGGACTCTCTCGGAATATTGCCTTGCACCGCAGTGGGAGGGATAGATTCACATATAGACCCTTAAATTCCTACCCACCCGTCTCGTCCTTTTCCTTACCAAAACTTCTTCTCCTTCATTTCATAAAAATACCTCCCCAAAGATCACATTGGCCCTGAAGGTGATTAATTTTCCTAAAGGCCTCCTGTGTGGAGCTAATGAAAAAACACAAAATCTTCTAACTATTCAAAAATGTTAGGTGATGACGAGGAAACTGGACAACTTTGCACGCTATTATAATATACCTATTAAACAAATAAAAGAAAAAAAGGGTAGATAAATGATAATTAATTTTTTATTTATTATTATTTATTGCTATAATTTAACACCGGGAAGCAAAACGGTCCAGTCGTTGAAGCAAGACATTTTGAAATTTCCTACTAGTATCCCAGAAAACATCAATTTTTTGTTTACTTCACCACAAGTATATTTGCATTAAAATTGATTTGGTGGCGTTTATGAGGAATCTGAGTATTGTACCAAATAGAAGGTACACTTTTATATATAACTGCATACTCAACCAAATGTATAATTTAAATACTCAATTGTGTAGGTTTGCAGTATAAAGGTTTTGTTGTCCCTCTTTCATGCATCTCTCATGCAAGACATCTGTCACACATCAGTCACATATTGCCAAGAGTAGCAAATTTGATATGTCTTTGATTATTTGTTTCCATAAATACCAGCTAATAGAATTGTTACGAGAATGTGTTTAACAGCAATACCTTCATTTCATTTAAACGCTGGTATTCTAGATTCATTATTCTGTTATTCGCTATTCTCGGGAATATTCAATTTACAATGTTTTCGTACCTATTCCGACAATGAATATTGATTCTGTTATGAGCCCTGTGTATAATATCAGTTAAAATACATATTTATTCGTTACAGCCATGAGTGAAATTCCAATACGTGGAACGTGTTCGCTTCAAAGTTATGCGACTTGAATTTTGCAAGATTTACATCGTTTGTAAACGTTAATGAACAGAGGGTTTATTGTGTTCCGCTATCGATTTCGCTTAGAGTTGGAACAGGGCGTAATATATCCAGTGATAATTCCCTAAAATCATCCTGGCCCAAAGGGAATATTTAAGACAAGGGTGTAACATTATAGTGACAGAATGATACCTACAATCTGCTAATTCTAAGTAATCTTTTCGAGTGCGCTGCGTTCCTAGAAATATGTAAATGTAATCTTCATATATAATTATATATGCAGGTACATATTTAAAGAGGAGCGTATGTTATATATAGTTTTATCCGATATTTATGTAATTTTTCACACTTAACCTTTAAAATAAGAGAAGGGTAACTGTCTACATGAGATTTAGATAAGCTACCTCATTCCCCTTTTCCCATCCCAGTAGAATTTTAATACGTGTTGATGAAATTTTGCACAATTGATATTCAAAATAAGAAAAAAATTACTGTCTGCATCAATTTTGAAAAATTCTGCGAAAAGCCCGGGAAACAGCAGAGATTTCTGCTAGGTATATTATAAAAGTCAGAACCCTTTAAACCACGGAAAAAAATTCTTAATTCTGGAATATTATCTACAAAAATCTACAAATATTAGGTCCTTACATATGAAAATGGCGTTTTGCCGTACTGGAAACTTTAATCTCAAATATCTTCTCTTTGGTTAGGAATTCCAAATTCAAATTTATACAGCTATTTACTCATGTATTTTATTTGTGTTTCGAAAATTATAATTCATTTGTTTTTTCCTTAATTGTTTTTTTTCTTTGCATCACTTAGTTAACAAAAAAGGAAAACTTGAAATATCGCGTTATTTACATTTACGAGTACGAGTTCCACCGTGGCACCAGTGCTGCAGAAACGTCTTGAAGGATTAATGATGTTTATGGCGACTGTACCTGCAGAACAAGCCCCGTGAACGGCCGGAGACCAAAGTTGATAATGAAAAATTGAAGGCTATTGTGGAAGCGGATCCATCGCAAACCACGTCCGAGTTAGCTGCGGGCTGCGGTGTCAGTGATAAAACTGTTTTAATCCACTTGAAGTAAATTGGGAAGGTGAAAAAGCTTGAAAGGTGGGTACCTCACGAATTGAGTGAAGCAAATCGACAAACGCGCGTTAGAATGCTAGACCACACACTGCACAACAGACGGCTACCAAATTAGAGGAGCTTCAATTGGAATGTCTAAGACATCCACCGTACTCTCCGGACCTTGCCCTAACAGATTACCATTTTTTTCGAAATTTGGATAACTTCTTGCAAGGGAAAAAATTCAACCCCGATGGGGCAGTCCAAACCGCCTTCAAAGATTTTATTGATTCCCGTCCGAATGTTTTTTTAGTAAAGGGATCGATGAACTTCCTATGAGATGGCAAAAGTGCATAGATAGCAATGGTATATACTTTAATTAAATAATATATTATACTAAAAAAAATCGACTTTATGTTCCTCACATACAAAACGCCAATTTCATATGTAAGGACCTAATATCACATCTATTTAAACTGAGTTTGAGCTTCCAATAAGCATTGCATTCCACAACGACCTACTCGTAGCATCTCAATCTATTTGAGTAATAAATCACATGCCCAAAATGAAAGTACATTCGATCTGGATATAACGGGAAACTATCAATGGTTTTTTGTCGATAACCTATTTCTGCACACGTCCTGCATCGGATCGATCTTTTTCTAATAACCACTTCTATCATGATCCCCCAGTCTGTTAACCTCAGGTTATGTAAATTAGGTCAAACCATAGACATCCAAATGGATAGACAAGCAGTTACAGATGAGGGGTAAAACCAAACTATGGAGAGCAAGAGGGGAAAGATGACTGTCATTCGTTGAACAATCAATCTGACAGTATATAGGCATCTCGTATTACAATATCACCATTTAGTTCTTAAAAGCAAAATCTGCTTTGAATGAATAGACCTTTTTACATGGGAGCGCGAATTGCTTGCCACGTTCAAAACTTATTTGCTAAGGCCAAATGCTCGCCCCAAAAAGACTCGCGCCAATACACATATCAATATTTTCTTGCCGTGTTTAGTTAAAACACTTTTACAAATGTTTCATAATTTACTTACCCCTGTAACCAGCGACGAGCACATTGGAGTACCGCCCACATTCGCTATGTGCATATTGATATGTAGATATATTGTATAGCACAAGCTGCCGTTATTTCGTTAAATGTATGGATGTCAGCTTCTCGCTGTTCACGGCAAGAATGATGACGTCACACATTTTAGATTCAAGCGAGGCTATATCCCCTCCCCATGGAGCGAGCCGGTTCCAAGGAGGAGCTACAGCCGGCGCCATGTGGAGGGGGAAATAATACGTTTTTATCACTTAGGGCAGGTCCAGATATATTCATATGTCCGTGGGTCAAACATTTAGAACATTTTGACGAAACTTTTCCCGCACGAGAATAAAGAATTTGTTAAGGCTTCATATTAATAGATCGGTTTCCTTAAGGCGGGGGAGGTGATTAGGTAAGTAGGCACTTAATTTCTTCATTCTGACATTTTTTAAAAACACTTCGCTTTGACAGGTGAGCATTATTTCCAACTCCTTTTGTTTCTTTACCTTTTAAATTCTTTTGGAGAAGCGAAATCTTAAAACATTTAATTGGTTCTATTTTCGGATGTAAAAATAAAAAAAAACAAGGTTACAGGCTTCACATTTTTTGCAAAAGTTTTTAAAATTATTTATTTATGTTTTACACTCAATAATTTGATGGACTTGTTCGAAAACTTAAAACTGGGATGTAAAATCCATTAGAAATCATCTCCAGAATGAAGACATTTTATAAATATTGTTAAACATCAATCTCTCATGAAACTAATACTGATTGTATTTTTAATAAATTATACAATTTATTTGTATACTTTTTAAAGGTTTTGTAGGCTATCTGTCTTAATTTCAAATATTTATATTTTCAATTTGAGAAACCCCCATTGAATTAAAGCAGAAGACGTGGTTCACACGACGCAAATGATAGAATTAAGGTTCAACTTAATATTATACAGGGTGTTAAGGGACGTACTTGACTTACTTTAACCAGTGATTCCTGACATTATTTGGAGTAAAAAATTTAAATTAAATTTTGGTCTCCGGTGAAATTTTTGATGTTTTTTTTTATTTATTTTTTCTACAAAAACATAAAAAAATGATAGGTGTTGGACAGTTGAAGGTGGGGTGAGGGGTTGGTCGGTTACTTGGCTGAGTGACAAGTGACGACATGCGGAAGAAATTTTGTTTTGTTTGAATTTGGAGAAAAAAATTTAGAAAAAAAAAATCGTCGAAAAAAGTCACCGAAGACCAAAATTTCATTTAGATTTTTTACTCCAAATAATGTCAGGAATCACTGGTTAAAGTAAGTCAAGTACGTCCCCTAACAGCCTGTATGTCTCTTCTTTGTGTAATAGGTATGTTATTATGCGAATTGGTTAATAGGTGATAGGTTTTAGCCCTTGATTGCTCCGTGATAGTCCCCTCTGATTAGAATATAATGTAAGAATAATATAACATAATATAATATAATAGAATAAAGAATAATATAACATTAGAAGAGCCTTCTACACTAATTTGGACGGAAACGAATGTGCCACTAACTTAGTACCTTCTCGTTCTAGACCATTTGGCATGCGGTCTGTCCCTCTTACACTTGCCTGAAATTGTATATCACGGTCCATTTGAATTTCGTAATCATGGTGAAATACTGTGTTGTATGGAAATATAGGCCGAAAACAGGCCTGTTATTGTCTCACGTAAACGTAATAGTAATAAATAAATACTTTGCATTATTCAAGATTTCATTCCAAAATATCTTCACTATCAGTGGCGGTTCGTGAGTTTTCAGTGAGCTAGAGTTCTAAGATTAAAAATACGACGTTATTGATGTTGTTGTAGATGAAAATGTAATAATAAAATAAAATACTTTTTTGTTTAAAACCACGAGATTTATTAATTTATGAACCGACCGGTTTCGCTTTACTCAATCATCTTCAGGGTACACATTAATACAGTATTAATTTGTACCCTGAAGATGCTTGAGTAGAGCGAAACCGGTCGGTTCATAAATTAATAAATCTCGTGGTTTTAAAGAAAAAAGTATTTTATTTTATTAAATATGTCAAAGCACAAAGTGATTGCTTTCTACAATAATATGAAAATGTTTTTTTTATTTTTTATTTTTATTTTAACTTTATGAGTAAAACCTCAAATTGTAATATTTAATTAAAATGAAGACAATATAAGCGAAACTCAATCGAAAATCTGAAAACAGAAAAATCAGAAAAAGATATTGACACATCTGGGACAGATGTGTCAATATCTTTTTCTGATTTTTCTGTTTTCAGATTTTCGATTGAGTTTCGCTTATATTGTCTTCATTTTAATGAAAATGTTTTATTCATCTTTTTTTTTCAATTTTTTGTTTGAAGGTTTTCAGGATTATTTTAGTTTGGAGATGCGCCGTATCCACAAACTAAAAGGTCCTTCATACATGAAATGTAAATAAATCAAACTAATTTTCAGCTACAGCAACAACAATAACGTCAGATACGTTTTAAGATTTTCACGGCCAAAAGCATTTTCGTTATTTGTTTTTGGGGTGTTATGCCGTGTTGCGCTACCTCCTTCTTTAGCCAACGTTTCGGACATCGTTGCAGTGTCCATCATCAGGGCAGATCCGGCAGATCCGGTAGATGACACATCTACCGGTAGATAACACATCTACCGGTGGATGTGTCATCTGTCACTGCAACGATGTCCGAAATGTTGACTAAAGAAGGAGGTAGCGCAACACGGCATAACATCCCAAAAACAAATAACGAAAACAATAACGTCATTCAATTTTAGCTCACTAAAAACTCACGGACTACTCACTTTCCATTTATTGTCCCATTGTTCAAGTTTTGATTTTGTTAGAGCATTATTGGCCAAAAGCCACATTTAATGGGTTCAAAACTTTTGTCATATGGATCGAGACTGTATTACCGTCAGATCATCTTGTTACAGTTCTCCGTCTGCTAATTTCTTCATCCAACGGTCCACAGTTAATAATTTCTTGGCACCATCGATCTTCTTCACGTTTCGCAACATGTCCAACTCATTTCCACTTCAACTTCCTTGCTCTCAGTCACATCTTGCTAGCTGTTCAAGTTGTTCGATCATCTCGTAAACCCTTAAGAAATAAATAAGTAGCGTTCTATTTATACAGATTTTGTGGCGTACAAAATAAATCCTGAATTTCTAGCAATTATTTTAGCAATTGATATATTTTCAGAATTTAAATATTCCCTGTCCATTTCTTTTAGGGAATTGTATTTAAACGTCCAATTATTAATTGAAACCAGGGAATGAGAATACTGCGAGGTTAGTAGAAATCAAAGCATAATTGAAATTTAGGGCTATAATGGGAACGAAAGTTTAGTTTCGAATGGCAAGTCTTTAATAATTACTACCCACGGATGCAGAGGTGGGTAATAATAATTATAAAACTGATTAAAAACTTATCAACGTGAAAATAATTTGGAAAGCATAAATAGAAGCGTGAAAAGCGAAATGATATTTTATGATAAATACTAGCTGACCCGACAGATGTTGTCTTGTCTTAGCTATGAATATTCAATTCGAATTGGAATAAATAATAATAAAAAAATATATTTCAAAGACATATTGTTGTTATGCTTTTTGATACAATTGTATCTCCCTGCGTGTCCATTCCCATTCGTCCCATTCCCCTTCCGCCGCCACTTCCTCTCTCGCGTTCCCACTCTTCTTTCTCCGCCTCCTCTCTCCCCCTCCCCTAGCCCGCTTCACCAGTCCCGCAAACCCCCTCCTGAATTCCCCTCGCTTCCTGCGAACCCCCCTCCCGAGTTCCCTCAACCCTGCCACTCCCTCCTCATACATTCAGTCCCGGTACATTCAGTTTTCAAACAGCTCGCGTGCCACCTATTGCAATTTTTTAATACAAATTTCATAATGCCAGAGCTCACCAGTATATATATAGAAACCTTCGCGGCCGTACTCACAACAACTCACCAAAGTTTCCGCGCAATCGGATAAACGGTTTAGTAACGAATTTTCGTGACGCCAGAGCTCGCTATTGTATAAAGAAACCATCGCGGGCATGCACACGTCAAATCCCCAAAGTTTCATCGCAATCGGATGAACGGTTGAAAATTTGAATCAAATACGTAGTCGTTCTGAAGTTATGGCGTGACCAAGGGAAACAGTGATTCATTCTTATATACTCGTATATACTTAGATTTAACTTGAGACCTTTTAAATGGTTTCATAAAATATCTCTGGGATCAAGAAATTAAAAAAAAAATTGTGTGCAGTTCACACGTGGTAGAAGTAAAATATTCCAAAAACTAAAATAGAAAAGATGGGTAGGCTACGAAGCACCACACAAAGAGAAGACCGATTTATTCTATGTCATTCTCTCGCAGGCTAAATCCTACAGACGTATATATTTCCCTTTTTAGTGTAGCTATTTTTCGTTTCATCGAGTTTTAAATCAAAACGGTTTCACTTCAAAAGGGAAAAGATTTCACTGCGCCCCTGGTTTCACTATTTTACCATGCCGGTTCAGAAAACAAACAATGGAGGTAGGAAAAATAAATGAATCGTGAAGGCAGTAATTATCACAAAAAGTTCTTAGTCGCAATTATTCAGAATTGCCGACAACTGAACATTGAGAAGAGAAAAGATTCTCAAGGACAATAATAATTCATTCATAATAATTCAATCATTGCCTGTTTCAATGTAACCAAATGAATCCGCTGCTTGAAACGAAGAATATCTCATTGGCGACATCTAATAAATCCTTTTTGAATGAAAATTAAACAGCGTTGTAATTAAATTTCGTTTTTGTATGGAGAAAACCTTCCGATTACTGGTTTTAATAAATAACAGTTTGGTGTTATATTATAATAAAACAAATATAAAACTTCATTCCACTTAATTTTATTGATCGTAATCGGTTTCAGCTCGTTAGAGCCATCTTCAGACTGGTACAAATAATTCCTAGTCTACGATTTATATGCATAACATACCCATGGGGGAGGGGGAGAGGGGTGGTCTTCAAGGATTTAATCAATTATATTAATTATATTTGTTACTAAGTCGTTTTAGACCGTCGAATTTCTAAACAATTTGGTAATTCCAGTAGGCTAATTACCTTGGGTTTGTAGCTCACTTCAATGTTGTTTAGGGAAAAACCTTACAAGTAATATGAATTATTAATGACCTAATTTTATTTACAAATCGTTATTATATTTATGATGTAAGGGATTTTTTATTGCTTTTTGAAGGGATACATGTTTACATTGGAGTAGGAATGGTCAAAATTAAATACATATTTTAATTTCGAAATTATTATTAAAATTACACTGGATACAAAAGTTTTGTATTGTTATTTGAGATTCGCCTTATTATCGGAGTTTCGTATGTGTAAAAATGTGTCAAGGCAATATTTTTTATTGAAAAAAAAATGGACGGAGTTGAATAACAAAGATAAACTAACTAAAGACAGAGAGGATGGACCGCTAAACAACTCGGTCTTGGCACACATGCTTTGCCTCACTCACATTCATACATCGTCTCTTACATACTATTCTTTCATTCTGACTGTCGACATGGCCCGACTCAAGTATCTGATTAACTTGATCGTTCCATATCTTCTTCGGGCATCTCCGATTTCTTCTACCATTCACATTTGCGTCATATATTATTTTTACACTACTTTCTTCGTTCATTCGCTTTTCATGCCCAAGCCATCTGAGGGTCCCTTTCTTAATCTTACGCATTAAGGTGCTCCGAGGAACTAGCGTCATTGATCCCCTCGGCACCGGTGCATAGTCGGGAAACACGCCAAACACGCGCCCAACATTTGTACACGGTTGACATTAGTCACATGAGAACGGGTCGTTTCTATGACTCGTTCTTGAGTTCAACGGCTAGGCTGTGGAACGATTTGCCGGCCTCTGTGTTTCCTCCCTCCTACAACATGGGTCTCTTCAAGACCCATGTTCACTCCTTCCTTTCCTCAAAAAGACCCTCCACACAGCATCTTCAAAGATGACATAGGCCCTGAGAGAAGTTATTTTCCTCAGGGCCTCCTGTGTGGAGTTAATGTTAAAAAAAAAAAAATTACGCTTACATTAGCCTTGCATTTTTTGCTGATCTCCACATTTCTCGCACGATCATGCATGGTTTTACCGCACATACGCCTCAGGGATCTCATTTCAACAGCATTCAGTTCACTTTCATCCTTCCTCTACCAGTTCCATGTCTCACTGCCATACATCAGGGTAGGTACCAGCACTCTATTGTGGGTTGCTAGCTTCGCTTCTTTTGACAGTTTTTTATTAGCCCCAACGCCATTCCATTAATACAGTCACCAGCATTTACCATCTCTCGTAAACATACTACCCAGACACACAAACTCATCCACCTGCTCCAAGTATTCATCATTCATAACTATATTGCACAGTGCTTTCGTTCTCTCGCTTTCAAACACCACGACTTTAGACTTACTTACATTCATCATTAACTCATTGCTATAACAAAGATTTACGTATTATTAGGTTTTTTGTTATGATCTATGTAAATCAGAGCGTTTCATACGTTCTAGTAGCTTCTATTACGTAAGCGATTTACCATTTGAAAATGTCTTGAAATCAATTCCAGATACTTATAGTAAGTGCACACGGGCGTACTCATCACGACTATTTCGAAAATACTTCAAAACGTTTATTCGTGCGGGTCGTTGCTCCACCTTTTCAGATAATTTCTTCCATACAATAAATCGAGTATTTATGATTGCACGGCCGAAATACTCTTGTCGAATCGAAGAGAAAGAAGAGATAAAAGGCTTAATAACACTATAAACTGTTCTAAAGATTATACAATAAATATTTTTACAAGTTTTCACAAGGTTTTTTCCAATCACTTTGTTCGAACGACTCTTTCTGCTATAAGTCGCTTAATTAGGGTTGACAAACACAGGATTGTGTGTGATGGTGCACAAGTATGCACTTCCAATAGTAATGTCTTTGCGAAACTTCAATGAGAAACAGCGTTTAGTCTTGCTTACGTCTGCTTATTATTTTCAAGCGAAAAGGTGAAATTAAAGTTGTTGAAGTTATTAATTAATATGTTCTTTTTGGCATTTTAAAATAACCTTTTTTTAATTCACAAGATTTTTGAAGTGAAGACTTCTTTAGCACCGTCACTAAAAAGAGAAAAACACGTACATCTATAGGATTAAGCCTGCGCGATAATGCGATAGTATAATCGGTCTCCTCTTTGTGTGGTGCTTCGTAGCCTCCCCAATCTTGAATACTTTAGTTTTCTGGAGGTTTCACTTCTACCGCGTGTGAATTGCACACTGTTTTGTTTTAGTGAAAACTTCTTTAGCACCGTTGTGATGTAAAACTCGATGAAACGAAAAAGCGACACTAAAAAGAGACAAACACCTTTAGGATTTAGCCTGCGAGAGAATGAGATAGCCTAATCGGTCTCCTCTTTGTGCGGTGCTTCGTAGCCTATCGGTCTCCTCTACGTGTGGTGCTTTGTTGCCTCCCCATTCTTGTCTACTTTAGTTTTCTGATGCGAGTGAACTGTACACAATATATATTTTTAAGTCATATACGTAAGCAATACATCTGTGTGAGGAGGTACTGTACTCGAGGGCATGTTTTAAAAATAAAAATAAAGTTATTTATGCTTTCACGATTCAAACATACGAAACTAAAACATGCATTCGTGAATGTCAAATTTATCGCTTGTTTGCCTTTAACGACATTTTTAAAGCCATTTTATGCGTCTTTTAAAGCCCTCTTACTGCCAATTAAGATAAAAATAAGTATGCGTCTATGACTGCGTTCCCGACGCGAATTCTGCTCAGAGCCTCAAAGAATGTCGCCAGTAATAATACACATATTTAGTTTACACTTTTACGAGTTGATTTATTGGGTATGCGAGGAAGAACGTAAACACGGTGGCTGCGAATACATGGAGAAAGGATAGATAGATATAGCAAGTGATTCACACAATAAAATTCGTATACATTGTGGGTGGATAGAGAGTTATCATGTTATAATGAGAGAGAACGAGATAGAGGAGGGTTAACATTCCGACAGCTTGGATTCTCACCGAGCAATCTGTCGGCTTTAATAAATGTTTAATTAGGTTCGATGGAACGAAACGGCGGTAGCCACGGCGGAGGCAGACGGTAAAGCTAGCGCTGACTAACGAGAAAGTTTGCAAACGACAATTTGCCTCCCACGAAGAAACTTCCCGAAGCTTCGGTCGTATTGTGCAGAGCAAACAAACCGAGAAAACATTTTGCACGGATTCAACTGCAAGCAGTGGAAATTACAAACGGGTACCTAAAGGTGCTGGTAAACGAGCAACATGAATTGCCTATTATTGCCCATTGAGGAACAATTTGTCTTGACCATCAAAAGGGCAGGTTTTGTGGGGCAAGATGTTGGCAGTCAATATAGTCGTGTCCCGTAAAGATTGTTAAAACATACATATATGATTCAGACCCAAAAAACGATCTCCAACAAACTTACATAACCAAGATGCGATTTTAGATTTTCACGGCCAAAAATATTTTTGTTATTAGTTTTGGGGGTATTATGCCGTGTTGCGCTACCTCCTTCTTTAGCCAACGTTTCGGACAGTGTTGCAGTGTCCATCATCAGGGCAGATGTGTAATAGTTAGGTGTGATGTTTGTACTTATCTACTTAGGAGCAATACAAACATCACCCCTAACTATTACACATCTGCCCTGCAACGCTGTCCGAAACGTTGGCTAAAGAAGGAGGTAGCGCAACAGGTATAATACCCCAAAAACTAATATTACATAACCAAACTTATACAAGTTAATAAAAACTTTAAAAAAATGGCGAAATTATTTTTTAAGGCGATTTTTTTTTGGTTTGAAAATGTTATCCATTAGAAATATTTTAGATGCTGCGAGCAGAATTCCTTTAGCTAGGATATAAATTATCAGTTTTTTAAAAACTGCCTTAAATTTCAAAATCTCCAAGCCATGATTTCATTGTATAATGTGGCAAATTAAGTTCTTTAGAAAATGATCGTAAATCAACTAAATATTTGTCCCAAAACTTCGAAAAATAAAATAAAACACGCTATTTGGCGATGTTTCATAAATTGTAGAAATCAAAATAGGCGGCTGGTGTTGAATATGAACCTTATCTTCACCTGGGTACCTAGCATGGTCGATCGACATAGGTTTTATCGAAAATGTCGCTTACTTGTCATCACTCCAGAGCACGACTTCAGGTCGCTAACGAAAAAATAAAAGTTCTCTTCAAATAAATTAGGAACCCTTAGTCGTTGTGAACCGTTGTTTGTTCGTTAGCGGCCTGCAGTCGTGTTCGCAGGGCATGCCGACAAGAATAAAGGCAATCTTGACCAACTTGGTAGGCGGGTATGGGTACCGCCGCCCTGGGAACCATTTATTGGATGACCAACACCTCTGCCACAGGTCACCCCAAGTGGTTCGCTACGTTTGGTGACTTAGCAGTGGTGCCCGGGTTCTTGGGGTAATGTTTGTCTAGGCCTTGATGGCGGGTGCGTCGGCCCACCTTCTGCGTGGTGGGCCGGATCGGGAGATGCTGGTTGAGGGAGACCCTTTACAACCGGTTACCGCTGTCCGGGTCGCTCGGTAGTACAGGGGCCCGACCCTCAGGCTCACGACTGAGGGTGGGCTGCCCCATCAACGAGTGTAAAAACCCCGCCGCTGCTGTTGTGCCGGTTCGTGACCGGAGGGGACCCAGCAGTAGCGTTTGGGGCGCATTGGGCGACCTCTCCAGCCGGACTCTCCCTGCCCATCGCCTTGCACCGCAGTGGGTGGGTTGGATACATACGTCCGTCACTCCTGGAAACTCTGAATCCCAGCATCCTACCCACCCCTTTACCTTTTCCCTCCCTGACCTTCCTTCCCCTCATATCACACTTAAATAACCCTACAAATAAAATCATGAATATACAACCATCAACAATTAACGTCATTACAGCGGCGAGGAGTAGGCGTCCCCGGTGCGGGCCAAAACTGTTGGTGAATTACACCAACATTCGCGGCCTGCACACCAATTTAAATTCTGTCCACCACCACCTTTTTTCCCAACGCCCAAACCTACTTTTCCTGTCTGAAACCCAGATAGCTGAGCCTGTAGACACCTCCTATCTGAACTGCCCGGGCTTCACCCTCGCAGGCAAGTTCAGACCTAAAGGAGGTGTCTGTCTCTATAGTCGAGCTGACGTCAACTGTGTGCGACTGTTGAATCTGGAAAACTCCAGATTCGACGTAATGTGGGTACGCGTCAATCTTGCCAGTACGGTAAGATTCTACGCGTGTTTATACCGCTCACCGAACCTTAGCGAATCAGACACGTCCGAGCTCTTCAAACACTTAAGCGATACTATTGATGACCTCTTGCCCCGCTACCCTACGGCAGAGTTTGTGGTCCTGGGGGACTTCAATGTTCATAACGAACCTTGGTTGAAGTTCTCAGGATCAACAGACTCGGCTGGACGCCAAGCGGAATCCTTTGCCCTTTGCTACGGATTGGAACAAATGGTTCAGGAGCCTACAAGGGTTCCTGATGTCCAGACTCACCGTTCCAATCTGTTAGATCTATTTTTAACTACTGTGCCACACGGTTACAGGATTGAAGTCACAGCGCCTTTAGGATCGTCCGACCACTGCCTGGTGACGACATCAATCCCTGTAAACTTCAGACCACCAAACGAGAGGCTGAAGAGAAAAGTGTGGCACTATAGGTCAGCAGATTGGTTCGGTCTGCGGGCACATTTTAATGCTTTTCCGTGGTCAGCTGTCTGTTTTCGGACTTCGGATCCCTCAAGATGTGCCCAGGAAATTGGTGAAGTCATCACATCCGCGATGGATGGCTTCATCCATTCTACTGTTAAGGAAACTGGTGTGGGCTCAAAGCCGTGGTTCAGTCGACAATGCGCTGAAGCAGTGCGACGAAAAAACGCGGCTTACCGAGCCTACAACACATCTAGAACATCCGAAGACAGAACAGCTTACAACAAAATGGCAAAGGAAACCAAGAGAATCATAAATAGGTCGAAATTGGAGCACGACCTGCAGATCAGCAGAAAGCTGGCTGCATGCCCGCATGGCAGCAGGCAATTCTGGTCGCTTGCGAGCTCAATCGGTCGCAATTTCTGCAAATCCAGTTTGCCACCTCTCACCAGACCTGACGGCTCACTAGCAAACACCGCCACCGAAAAGGCAAACTTATTAGGTAAAATGTTTGCGGATAACTCAACCCTCGATGACCAAGGTGCTGTCCCGACGTCGGTTCCTCACTGCGGTTTTCGTATGAAAAAGCTGAGGATTCGGCATCGGGAAGTACTCCATGTTTTACGAGGGCTTGATGTTAATAAAGCTAGTGGGCCTGACGGAATACCTGCCCTGGTACTGCAGAGGTGCGCTGCAGAAATAGCTCCAATTTTGACGAAGCTTTTTAAATTGTCCCTGAAGACTGGCTCTGTGCCCTCTGGTTGGAAAAAAGCGGTTATCCATCCTATTCCAAAGAAGGGTGACCGCTCCAACCCGGCCAACTACCGCCCCATAGCGATCACATCAGTTCTGTCTAAGGTGATGGAACGTGTGATCAACGACAAACTGCTCACATACCTCGAGAAGAACAAAATTATTAACGACCGTCAATACGGATTCCGGCGGAACCGCTCGTGCGGTGATCTTCTCGCGTATGTGACGCATGTTTGGGGGCGATGCCTGGAACGTTTCGGTGAGACCCAAACGGTTGCACTGGACATCTCCAAGGCCTTTGACCGGGTTTGGCACCGAGGACTTGTCAACAAACTGCATTCTTACGGACTTCCCGCATCCTTGTGTATGTGGATTGCCGACTTCTTGAGGGAGAGGTCGATTCAGACGGTAGTCGATGGTTTCACTTCTTCCTCACACTCGATAAATGCTGGCGTCCCGCAGGGATCGGTTCTGTCTCCGACTTTGTTTTTGTTGCACATCAACGACCTTTTGTCATGTGCACCAATTCACTGTTACGCGGATGACAGTACAGTTCATGATAGCTTTTTGTTTGACAAGCCCCCAAAGGGCTCACAAACTCCAACAGCTCGTAGGGCTTTGAAGCAAAGAATGGACGGTTACCTCGAGAGTGTTTTCTCTTGGGGTAAAAATAATCTCGTTGAATTTAATGTTTCAAAGACCCAATCTTGTCTGATTACGTCTAAAAGGGATCGAAATGAAAATCTAGTCTCTTTCAACGGAAGCAATCTTCCGAACAGGCCCTCCATTGATATGCTTGGTGTAACCCTAAGTGACCAGCTCAGGTATGGGGGCTCCATCGAAGCCAGAGTAAAGTTAGCCTCCCAAAAACTGGGCGTACTGTACAGGGCCCGCAGATACTTTAATAGTACACAACTGCTAACCTTGTACAAATCACAAGTACGCCCCACGGTTGAATTTGGCAGCCATCTCTGGTCTGGAGCTCCAAAATACCTGAAAAATACCCTCGACTCTGTGCAGAAACGGGCGGTCCGTTTGATAGATTCTCCCATCTTAACAGACGGATTGCAATCTTTAGAGCACAGGCGTCGGGTGGGAATGCTATCCTTGTTCTACCGGTATTACAATGGAAGATGCTCTGAAGAACTAGCATCATTGATCCCTTCGGCACCGGTGCATAGTCGGGAAACACGCCAAACGCGTGCCCAACATTTGTACACGGTTGACATTTGTCACATGAGAACGGGTCGTTTCTTCGACTCGTTCTTGTGTTCAACAGCTCGGCTGTGGAATGATCTGCCGGCCTCTGTGTTTCCTCCTTCCTACAACATGGGTCTCTTCAAGACCAATGTTCATTCCTTCCTCTCCTCAAAAAGACTCTCCACACAGCATCCCAGATGACATAGGCCCTGAGGGAAATTATTTTCCTCAGGGCCTCCTGTGTGGAGTTAATGTAAAAAAAAAAAAAAAAAAAAAACTTTTTTTTTTTTACAGTGAATACCGCACAAGAATCTCAACTGCTCCCGTCTGGAGCCAGTGAGACTATGGCATCCCCAATTGGGGTATGTTGTGAGGCTGAAGGTAGTGGGGAGGGGAAGGAGGTGGGGAAGAGGAAGGTTGGGAAGTACCTGGCTATTCAGATCTGGTCACCAAACACGGCTAAAGCCATTTTTAAGCAACGTTTCAATTCTGAATGGTGGCCTTACACCAGGGCGATACTGATAGTATCTTCCACTCTGGAACGTGCCGCAAATATACTATATATTATTTTTAAAAGAATTAATTGTGAAATAACACAAATTAATCAAATAAAATTTATTTGCGCATGCCGGGCTCGAACCCGCGACCTCCGGATTGTGAGTCAAGAGTCTTACCCACTGGACTACGGAGGCCGTCATACGTCAACCTTGGAAACCTTGACGGAAATACCTTGCTGGCAAGAAATGGTTGCAAAAAGGAATTGTTTGTCTAACACTGCCATCACCGAGAAATGAGATTATATAGGGTAATTTTGTAAAAAAAAAAATAAAAAAAATATATATATATATATTTTGATGGGTGTAAATTTAAATTACAAATTACCTATTTACATCGGAATAAAAAATGGTCGTTTACATATTAAAATGACTATCCAAAAACGCTTTTTTAATGATGTTTTATTTTTTATTTTATATTTCATCGTTTTTAAATAATAAATAAAGTAAAATCGTTTTTTCAAATGTTTTTAATTTGCTTACAAATAATTTCCCCAGTTGCTTCTAAAATCATGAAATATTAAAATCTTAAATGGCCTATCATCATCATCATCATCATTACATAATATAAAATGAAGTCGCTCAAAATGTATGTGCGCGTTAATCTTTTAAACTACGCAACGGATTTTCATGCGGTTTCACCAATAGATAGAGTGATTGAAGAGGAATGTTTATATGTATAATACATGTAAATTATATTAGAGAAAAGCCGAGAAATTTAAAGAAAACATATTTTTGTGTGATTTAAAACGGCTGGCGGGCCGTACTATAGTCACTCTTGAAATTCGTTCTACGGAAGAAATTGGAAAATAGATGTCCTAGAGTAAGTATGTATTTGATTTGAATTATTTTATTTGATGAAGTCGCTCAAAATGTATGTGCGCATAGATCTTTTAAACTATGCAACGGATACTCATGCGGTTTTCACCAATAGATAGAGTGATTCAAGAGGAAGGTTTATATGTATAAAAACATGCTTATTACAGTAGAGAAAAGTCGAGAAATTCAATTCAGGCAGCGGGCAGCGGGCAGCCGGCAAGCGGGTGGTGTGGATTTTATAAAGGTTGCGTAATGGCGTTGTGTTTCGTTAGCCACAGCAACGTGTGGCCGGGTCTGCTAGTATCTTATAATTTAGAGCAAAAATAAATAAAATAGCTCACATCCTTACTAGATATTTGATATATCTTTTGATTACAAAAATAATTTTTCAGTTTGGTTGGGTATTTTGAACTCAAATCCAAATCTAAGATTTGTATGAAACGGGCAGAAATGGGCCGCGCAATCTATAATAATCTATAATTTAAGAGATGACGTCATCTTCAGTCAATTGATCTCGTAACAGATTTACCTGGTCTTATAATTATTACTCCGTCTCCTCTCCAATCAGGAATAGATATTAAATTCAAATTCAATAAATCAGTCACATTTGAACCCTATGGACTCATACGATTTAAATCAGTCGAGCGAATTTAGAAGCTACGTCATTTCTTGATGAATGTTTAACTTATTAATAAACCTAATTTGCGTCGTCTTCCCACTTACTCTAGATAGCTACTTATAGCAAACTACGTGTCATAAAGAGGGAAATGGGGTTATCTATGTATTTAAACATCAAAATATGCTTGCTTGGGTATACATAAATGTATGAATATATGAGATGGCAATGTATTGCTACATTTAGGCCCCCGTTCATGGAGATACTTACAATCTACGTAATTGTGACGAAACCACAAATACCCTGCTGATATACTACGTTTTAATGCTAATCTCCGTACACGGCGCTATCCGAAATATACTGAATTTGATCATTTTTCGCGTGCAGCCGTGGAGTTAACACGCTGTCAAGCGATGTCAAATGACTCCAACATCAATCCATGCCTTCTTCACTAAATCCTTTCTTACGTATTCTGGTAAAGTATAGTTATATAAACAAGCATTTTTTCCACTTCCAGAACAAATCCAACATTACTTTCATGTTCCGACGCCATTCTGTCAAACGTCAATCGAATAAGTATCAGACATAAATATGCGACGCGTCGCGTACGATCAGCACTGTCGGTATCGTGGTACTGATTGGAAACCGACAGTCACCGCGTAGCGCCGTGAACGGGCACGAGCAAAATCGTACGGGGGGTACTTACGATCGGCGCGTATGATACGCGCACGAGAATCGAGTATCTTGTAAGTATCTCCGTGAACGGAGACACTAAGGATAGCAAATTGTGGAAACTTTCAAAATACCTATCTTAAACCCCCGCCAAGGTTTCTGGATTGTTAAAACCACATGACAATAATGAAACGTGTTTTAATCATTACAAAAGCGCTTGCGAAACTGTCAAAAATGTCAAAATTTGAGAATGACATTTTGCAAAACAATGATTGTTATATCGAAATTTTATTTTCGAAACTCTTTAAATTAAGTATTGACCATGTTAAATCAGTGCAAACTTGTGTCATTGGTTAAATTATTAGCTGAAAAAAAATTATACAAAGAAAGGCATAATATTCCATACTTTTATCAGTCTCAAAATTCTTTCAGTCAGAGCAATTCTGTGGTACAAAATTATATTTCAGGACATAAATAACCCTTTATATATAAACAGGCTGGAACACAACCATAATACTCGTTTTAACTTTAATGAAGGACTAATTGTACCTAAACATACAAATAAATATGGACAAAGAACGTTAAATTACATGATTCCCAGTTGTTTAAATATGTTACTTGCTGAAATTAAAAACTGTGCCCAAAACAAACAATTGGTGAATTTACTGAAGACTTGGCTTACTGAAAGAATTAATTTGTATTAACTTGTAATGAAATATTATTCTAAAGACTTTAGAATTGTTATTTGTTTTCATAATTTTTCTTTTCTCTATATTTATGTAATAATTTTTTATTTTTAGTTTTTGTATAATTGTAAAAATGTAACTATTAACTCACTGAAATAAGAACTTTAATGTAAAGAACCCGTTAGACAAATTACTAAAAAGAAGTTTATCGGGACTTTTTGTCTTATATTATTTGTAAAGTGTGTAAAATAAATAAAAGATTTATTTAAAGGACCCGCCTAATACTTTAAATCGAATCAAGAATTATAGATATTTTAAATATGTACCTACATTAGATACCAAATTTGATTGAGTGTTCTTATAATAAACAATAATGAATATTTGTAATATATGTAAAATTAAAATTTGAATTAAAAAAAATGTTAAATGTACTGGGACCTTCGACCAAGTATATCTAGACAGGGCGTGTAGGTCTTAAAAATGACACCGGAACCAAAAATATTGGTTTACGTAAACATTTATCAAAAAGAAAGTCCATTATCTCACAGTCAAAAGATCGTAAGAAGCATTAGTTTGTACCTTTAGTTGGTCTGCGTGGAGCTAATTTATTTTCCAGCAAGTTCGCAGTAACGGAATTACTAGCTTTGTGAAGATCATTTTTAAAACACAAATTTCATGCAGTTAGAAATAATTTATTTATAGGCTATCGCGGACTTTATTATTGGACTTTATGATTAATTTAATCAGTTATATGAATATCCAAAAAAATGTGTACATAATATATGAATTGGAGGCAGCGTATCGAGAAAAGTAAAATTTTGATAAAAAAATGTTTAATTTCTTCCTAGTAAAACAACTACGTCACGCAAGAGATGCATTGGAATTTGATGGGTAGTTTTATTATGAAATTTCTCGTAGGTGGTGTCACTTTGGAATTTGAATTGGATATGGGAGGGCTAATCTATAGTTAATATATCGATGACTGGGACTGAATATGTGGAGGGGGGTTTGGCGGGACGGGGAAGCGAGAGAGGGGAGAGGGAAGGCGGTGAAGGTAGAAGTGGAATGCGGGAGGGGAAGAGGACGCGGGAGGAGAACGGGGAGGCACAGAAAAGGACATGCAGCGAGGAACAATTTATTTCTTTGAATATGGCATTGCAACGCACGCCGGGAACCAGCTAGATAGAATAGAACGGAGAAGTTAAACACACTTTCCGACTGTTCTTTGAGCCTCTGTAACTTGAAAACATCTAGAATTTTGATAATGCATTATTCACGATCTTGGCGTGTTGCATTGAACGCGTTTACTCTGGCCAAAGATAATTCTGGTATTCACGCAACTTCGAAATAGAAAATTTACATCCAATTTGAAAGTTATCTAGGTATTTTATGCGAGATCACGTATCGAATAATCAATACAGCAATGTCGTAGTTTAGATATTAACTCTCGACAGGCCAAGATGCCAAACATGACGTCCGTAACCGTGGGGGTCGGCTGATGATCCCATTTTTTTTTCTAAACTTTTAAACCAAAGAATACACTTTTTTTTTTGATATATTTTTTTTTGTTATTTATGTTTTTGCAGGGAATATTACCAACCTATATTTGACAATATATTTTTTCCTGCGATCAACGATTTTTTCACATTTATTTTTAAATGGCATATTATGTATTAATCCTTTGCGCAGGAATACCTAAAATACTAAAAATATATTTCATGTATTTAAGTAGATATAAGAAGGATAGTTATTTTGGGGTCTACCTTCGGCCCCAGTTAGCTGCGGGAGAGTTAAGGTGATACTTAAAAGAATTCATAATCTATTATTTCATAGATGCTTTGCACGAGTTAGACTGGTGCCACACACAGCTATAAAAAATGTAGCTTTCCCTATTTCAGCATATAGCCATATTTCCCATGTGGAATATACGGCGAGCGATATGCCGAAATAAACCAAGCCACATCTTTTATAGCTTATCACATCTGTAATGCTTTCAAATATTAAGATGAATTAATTATTTGCGCCCGTACGTACGCAATATGAATATGAATAGTTTTGCCCATAAAGAAACTTAAATCTTTCAAGAAAGGCTATCAAATGCAAAATTGGATTGAATCATCAATTGTATATGTAAGCCTTTCTTTAAAGATTTCAGTTGGTTTATGGACAAAACTATTTATTCATTTTCATACTGCGTATGTAGGGCGCAAATAATTAAATCATCTTAATATTTTAAAGCATGTTTTGTGAAAAGCGTTTTTCCCTAAAATAATTAAACTCGCGTCATCTACGAAAGAAAATATTATGAATGCTTTCAAGTATAACCGGCGAAGCTTTAATGCTAAATCACTATTTAAGATTAATCTTTACAACGAATGTGTTTACATAATAAATACATAACAATATGCTTTGAATAAAATAAACATTTTATACCGTGTCCGTCGAGTAGAATTAAAATAAAATTGTTATTTTTTTTTTTAAATATAAGCGTTAACTATTAAATAAAAAAAATTCATTACAAATTTATGAACGCGTATAAGAAACATCTGTTTAATATACAATTTTATGGCTAGCTTATTTGTGACAGTTTCCATTGATTACTTTTTTTCTCTCATAAAATTATTCACAAAATAAATAAAAATCTTTTTTGCGCTTGAAATGTTGGCTTCGAGACTCCGTTCGGCAAAGCGATTTTTATGCCTATTACCTACATTTGTGGCGATACAAGGCACTCCAAGAATACATACATTATAGGTTTGTGTCTCTTCCTCTTATAATACAGAAACCATTTCACTTTATTAAATAATATCTCGAATATTTGTCTTGTATTTGACATTCATCAGCGTTAATCGGGTAGGAAATATTCCTGTGGAATTTGCCTATCCATCCGACAACAAAATTACACGAAATTACATATTGTGGATCGTCTAAATATGCATTTACGTTCTGGAATTACATTAAGTATTCACCCGTTTACATTATCATGGAAATAATATTCACGCAGTGGGAACTGCATCGGATCGTCAGATACATATTCATTGCATTTACGTGAATATTATGTTAACAGGTATAATAAAGCAACATTTTGTATAGGAACCCATTTGTATGTGTCTGAAATTTGTTATCAACCTTTATTATCATAATTTTGAATGCAAATTTCGAACCTCCCGCATATTCCCAACTGTCTGGAGCCAGTGCGATTATGGCATCCCCAATTGGGACAGTTGTGGGGCTGAAAAGAATGGAAATGGGAAATAGATTGGAAAGATGGTTGGTAATTACCTGGCTCTTCAGACCTTGGCCATCAAATACAGCTGAAGTCATTTCACGATTCTGGTTGATGGGTTTTTTACTAAGGCAATACTGAGATTATCTACAATTCTGTTAATTATCAACACTTTCAGAAATTTTAAATTTGCGTTCAAAGTAAATGCTCCAAAATATTCAATACACTTAAGAGGGCATTACCAGAGAAAACCGGAAATACGTCATTTTCAAAAAAGTTTTTAGACGTATTGACTCTTTTCCACAAAAAAAATAATAAATGGATTTCGAAAGATTGTTTTTTTATCTAGCATTCGTATGTAATAAATTTTGAGAAAATTTTTTAATTTTTAGTATAATAAGGTTATTCCATAGGTCGTTGGCAGATTTGTTCAATTTTCAAAAAATTTTTTGTATTATACCACACCCATTTCAAATAATAAAATCATGCAGTAAAATAAATCAATACATTATCTAGCAAACATATGTTTTAGAATTTTAATTTTAGTTTCAATAAAATCATTAAAAAATATGTACGTACATGTGTTTCTTGGCGAAAATTGGTCCGTTTGTGTATTTATTTGCGCACTTACAAGCTAATATATTTCAGATTTTTTTAACATTCTTATTAAATTTAGACATTATTGAAAAATGATAAATACGTATAATCAAAAAATAACTACAAAAAACACATTATTTTAATAGTTTTATCATCATGCCTTTCAGCATTTTTGGATGAAGGTATAAATTAAAGCTAATTTGAATTGGAATAAATTCGATATTGAGTTATAATTTAAAAAAGCTGGTACGGAGAATAATTAATCTTTCTTATTGTAACCCCCCTGTACGATCGTAAGAACAACTTTCGACGAAATGTGGATTTTCGTCCGCTGGCTCGTTAAACGCTCTTAATAAATTCCATGTAAATACTCTACCTAAATGAAATACGTAGGTAGCTTTTTTGTTCGTACTCATTTGCATGTTACTACTAACCAAAAGGCAATTTGGATAAATCCAAATTGAAGAAAACAAAAAGAATAAGCTCTGAGAATTGTGGGTTTATCGACCGGCTTCCACCGAGCAGTGAAGTCAAAAGAACAAAATGAAGAAAATCCACGGCGAAAAATTCAATCACAATGTTTACGCCATATTGCATAATAAAATTAAAATAAAGCTTTAAGAATGGTTGGGCTCATAAACCACCCCTCAGCAATGGATTAAGTTGACTATCATAAAATTTAATACAAGTTGAACTATAAAACTTTTAAACAAAGAAGCTTGCAGAAAAGCTGAGTTTGTCGAATGATTCTAACCAAGCGACGACGTTGAAAATCGACCGATGTTGGTTTTGATTGCAAGGTTCACAGTAAAACTTAATTAATCATCAATCTAAGCAGGTTATCTTAGATCAGACCGTGAGAATCGGCAATTACAGGGGTCCTGGATTTAGTCCGATAAGTTTAATTGCCAAAACCGTGACATTTCATTATGTTAATATTACGCTTGGTCACAACACTGGGTACTAGGTCACATGAAAAATATCATCGAACAATGAATTTGGCTTTTTCAACACTTAAATGAAATTGATATCTTAAGCATCAGGAAAAACAGTATCAAATATTGTGAAATTGAGACCGTTAAACGATGACGCGATAATGTTGCTTTTAACAATTATTTTTCAGAGTTATACCATTTGAAAATTCCAAAGATATTCAAATACAGAAAGATATGCTAAGGTGTCCGCGCAACTGTCGCCGGACTACGCGCTAATTAGGGTAGTTTTCATACAAAAAGAATTTGTTCATTTCGTTGATTTTTTGAAAATGTGCATTAATATTAGTTAACAATATATTTTGAATAAGGAAAGAATTCGTTCATTTAGTTTAACGTTCGTTTGGTTTATTCGTTAATTATTTGTTATTTTAGTTTATTTGTTAATTGGTAAACAATATCGGCGACACCCGGAAGCGCAGACCCACATAGTAAAAACAGCAGATAGCACATCTACTTATATTTCAATATCTTTGGAAAATTCGTTTATTTGGAATCGTTTTTCTCAGAGTAGTAAGTAATAATATCCACTTTATTCTTACGAAAAGCTTTTACTCCAGCAATTTAAGTATTTATGTGCAAAAACATATTATTCATCTTGGTTGAAAATATATTTTTATAACACTGCCAATTTGATAGTCGTCATTTTATTTTTACACTGTAAAAGAAAGGACCATCGTTACATCGTGACAAAAAAACTGCTGTAAAGTTAATACTGCCCTTTTATTATTCAAAGGTTTTTCAAACGTTCATTTATTCACGAACATGGATTATAAACGATCTCATAACCACGTCGATGAATAAATTAATCGATTGGGATAGCAATGTGCAATGAATAAATTAGAAGCATCCAGAAACTGTTGGATTACCTTTGTATTGCATATACCCTAAGTTTAACAAGTTTAACTTGGAACCTCTAGCCTGAATTCGAATCGAGCCAAGTCGACTAGTAAATAGCCCCACACAAATCGCGTGTTGCTGAAGTCAAGTGATGGCTATCGCTGGAAAATTATTCAGACAACCCCACAAACAATCTGCGCTGGTTCCAACAGCATTGTTGACGTAATGTCGGTGCCGTGTGAAACATGTAGTGTCATTTGTGTCAGAGCTTGCAGCGGTGTTCTATTTTTTAAATCAAATACATAAATTACCTACAAAATACAACTCGTGTGTACAACCCTTCACATAAATTTTAATGAAATGTATTCCATTCTATTTTTAATACTGACAAAAACATTATGACGTTTTAAAATTGAAGAGAGCTGAAGTCTGCTGAAGGTAATTTTTATGTGGGTATAACAAATAATGTTATCCCCAGAAGCGTTGAATGGAAAATATTTTCAAAACATTTTCAGTTACTTAATTTTCGTGGAAAGAAACACCCTCCATTATTATAAATCTCGTGTAACTTTTTAAGAATCTTCTTTTCTTATTATCTTTGTTTTCCTGGCCTTATTTCTCTAAGACATAAAAGCTTCCGGCATTAATATCGCTCGATGATTTTATCTTGTTGGAAGATGTTAGAATAGATTGCTGTTAACTCGTTTCAATGGATATATCCCACACAATTGGGTTGCTTCGTGCACATTACATGGCATTACGTATATTATAAGTATCTACTAAAATTTCAGAATAGTGTGGACAATACATATTGATAAAAAAATTAAATTAAAATTTCTGCCCTTATAATCAAAACAGCAGCAAGTTGTAAATTTTTTAGAAAGATTTTTTTTAAAGAAAGTTACTTTTGTCGTGATGGAGGAATTAGCGACGCCTTGGTGAAACCCAAACGCGATACCAACTCAGTCCTGACCGGTAATGATGATAAAATTTTGAATGAAACATAAAAAGTTTTAAAAATTGCTCTTCTTAACGTTTTTCTTAACTAATATTAATGAATACGAAAAAAAGAAAAACAACGTTACAATCACCTTACTTTTTTGTTGTTTCATAAAAAAATTATTAATAAAAAATTTCTAGAAATTTCATAAATTTTTTAGAAATTTCATAAGTTTCATAGAAGCGCACATTTTCATTTTTTTTGTAGTTAACTTTTAGATTCGAATATAAAGCGTGGTGTTTTTTTTTTCTTTCTAACACCGTTAAGATCATATTTCTAACCATGAAAGTAAGGGAGATACAAAAATTTCTATGTGACCTATCGTATATGAGTTGTTCACAAAAGCGAACAAATTAGCCTGAGGGAATAAACAATTGAATTAATTTACCTAACCCTAAATATATATTTAAAAAAAAAACATATTAAAAAAAACAGCTCTGTGAGAAATTGAGAACAAAGGATTTTCAGTGTTTTTAGGGAAATTAATTTTATTCAGCTTTAGGAATAAATTATATCAGACGGTTAAGAATTACTAAATAATGGGTAAATATAATTTCATCCTGTTGATTTTTGTCGAATTGCTAATAGAGGCAGAATAAGTATGTTCCCACTGTAAAGTAAAATAATCAATATCCATAACAATATTATTAATGCGAAAGTGCGTGAGTTTGTTGGTTACGCTTTCATGCCTAAGCCACCAAACCGATTTAAAAATTCTTTCTTCAAAAGAAAGCTTCATTGTCAGCGAGTAACATAGGATGTACATAATGGTAAGATCTGGCGTTATGAAATTTGTGTTAATGAAAATGTGTGTATTTCATATATTTTAGCAACAGGGAGGAAAGGTAGGGGGAAGGTGGGGTTCGCGGAGAGGGAAGAGACGATGGAGGGTGAAAGCGGGAAAGGTGGAAGGGAACGGGAGAATCGATTTATTTCTTTGAATGGCATTGCAACGCATGCCGGGTACCAGCTAGTACATTTCAGAAAGTGTCCAAAAGTCTGCGTCCCGCTAAAACTCAGAAACGCGTCCCGGTATGATGAAGAAGGTTCCCGGTTTTTCCTGAAGGGCGTGCTTTTGAAGACATAAGGCTGGAAGTTTCTAGAAATTTCAAGAGTAATCCAGAACATTTTTTTTTACATTAACTCCACACAGGAGGCCCTGAGGAAAATGATTTCGCTAAGGGCCGATAAAAATAATAATAATAATAATTGGATAATTTATAAAGCGCCGTTTTTGTGAAAAATCACCTCAAGGGCGCTGTACAATTTATTAGGAATGCTTAGGTTCTAACTAATTTTACTATTTATAAATGGATACAGAACCATACTTACCTGATGTCATCTGGGATGCTATGTTGAGGGGAGGGAATGAACATTGGTCTTGAAGAGACCCATGTTGTAGGAAGGAGGAAACACAGAGGCTGGCAAATCATTCAACAGCCGAGCTGTTGAACACAAGAACGAGTCGAAGAAACGACCCGTTCTCATGTGACAAATGTCAACCGTGTACAAATGTTGGGCACGCGTTTGGCATGTTTCCCGACTATGCAATGATGCTAGTTCCTCGGAGCATCTTCCATTGTAATACCGGTAGAACAAGGATAGCATTCCCACCCGACGCCTGTGCTCTAAAGATTGCAATCCGTCTGTTAAGATCGGATAATCTATTAAATGGACCGCCCGTTTCTGCACAGAGTCGAGGGTATTTTTCAGATATTTTGGAGCTCCAGACCAGAGGTGGCTGCCAAATTCAACAGTGGGGCGCACTTGTGATTTGTACAGGGTTAGCAGTTTTGTACTATTAAAGAATCTGCGGGCCCTGTACAGTATTTGAGAGTATTCGAGAGAATTCCAAAACATTCCAGAATATCCCGTAACATTCTGGAATGTTGTGGAATGTTCGGGAATATGGAATTGGGAACATCATTGTGGAACATTCCAGAACACTCTCGAATGTTATGGGATGTTCTGGAACATTGTGGACCATTCGAAACTTTTTGTATGGGTGGGGCTACCCATTGGTAGGGGTGTATAAAACAAGATCCGTTGTGGGTTCGAAAGTTTAATTTCATATCAACTCCCTGAGCGAAGCCGGGTACCTCAGCTTGTATATCATAATGCCAATGTTAAGTCAATGAAATAATGCAAAGCCTGCCTTCGAAAGATACACCAACAAAAACGAAATTCAATTTTAAGATGAACTTCAATCTTTGTGAAACTCACTTGGCATATTTGGATAATTTTCACACGCCTTTGTGGGATCACGCCGTATTTTTCCGTATTTAATTTCTCCTGGAATATTTTCATCATCCGTTAAAACGTCAAGCTGTACCTCAATTAAGCGATAAAACTTTTAAGCGTCGCCTGTCGCTTGAGACCGCCATTACGGTTTCCCCGAGATACCAGGACGTCAGAGGAGATACCAGGTAATAGAAGAGTAGCAACTAACTTTATTGTACGCAGCATTACTTGTTACAGGATTCCACAACCCGTCAAAAGGAAAACAGATTCTTACACGATATGATAGAAAGCGCAAATTAAAAGCGAATTCTTATAAAGTTTAGTCGTCTTAGTAGATGAAAACTTGTCAATTTAGCATCGTTTACATAAGGAATAAATAAAAAGATAAGATAACTTGTGGAAGTTAAAACAATGATCAGTAGTAGATTCTTAATAACAATCTGGTTTATTTATATTTACGTATTTACAATAGAAGGCTACAAGTTAGCAGACCTAACTGAGAGAGAGCAAGTTCAGATCTATCGGCCGCGACTGTACAAACCGACTAGTTGGCAGAGGTGACACCGGACCTCTGTCGGTCAAGTGGAGAAGTACTTCCCTGCTGACATCTCGCGGATTAGTTGGAAAGCTTTTACGATATATTACAATTTCAAAGTAGTTTAATCAATACCGCAATAGTAGGAACTAAGAACCAACTGGTAAGGTTTCCGATAAAAGTACACAAATGGGAACTCTTTCCCTGAGCTGTAGATACTACTTACTGGGCCAACCGCGAGTCACAGCGTCGTAGATCGATTACCTCTAAGAAATTCTCTGCTCCGGGCACTTACCTGCAAAACAAGACGGAAATTAATTAGTTACTACGGACTAACGTGTTAAATGGTAAACAATGATACTTTCAGTGATGCAACAATATATATTACTATCGGAAATACAGTCAATTTTTCAATAACATTTTGTTATTCACAAAACAAAGTCGAACATAATGTGGTGGCTGTACCACAATCTATCCCCAAATCAAAACGAATAAAAATCTAAAATAGCGAAAATATTCATGAGGACAAATTTCGAATTTATGGTTTTGATTGCTATTGCTTTTGCTATAACTTTGAAAATTCTATTAACACCACAACAGGTATAAATCCAGCAAATAACCGGTAGTTAACACGCAGGTCTTTCTGATATTTCCTTGAAACTAATACACTTATCGATTATTTTGAAACTGTTTGTAGAATTTATTTGTGTAATGTAAATGGGTGAAACTTAATTGCTTTCCAAGCAAAAAAACAACATGGCTTGAAAAAACTTAGATTTCAGATAAAATATTCTATTGAACCCAGCCTTTTTCAAGTAAAATAATTTTCCTTAAATCGAATGATTTATTAATATTTTATTTTTTTTTTTTATTTTTTTGAATGTAGCTATTACTTTGTGGTTATCCATTATAGAAAAATTAAATAATTTAACTTTGTATAAACCACTTATTTGATGCGCAAATCCGACCGGTTTCGGAACAAACGTTCCTTCGTCAGGGAAAGCTTATACTAATTTGACAGTTTCGAACAATGTTTTATTATGGTAGGGGTGGAGCTGTTGCTAGATAATAATGTAGATTGGGTAGGTAGGTATTAGTGTAGAGTGGGTGGGTAGGGGAACAAATCCATGATTGGGCTATATGACAATATTTTTTGTTTGTTAATAATAGATTCATTATTTTTAAGGGATTTTTTAATTTCCAAGGCTTCTAAGTTATCTAAACGTTTTCCTTTATTATTAATATGAAGAATATTTATCCCTGTATTTTTTTCGAAACTATGATTTATTAATAGTCAACGATTGAATAGGTTGGGAATATGTCAATCGATAACAAGAAAACTTTTGAAATATCTTTGATTATCTTTTCTGAGATAGTAGAATTCTTGTAATTATTTGCTATAAATGTACAAATACGTACACACAATTTCACGTTTACGAAACATGGGTGTCTATTTGCAGATAAAAACCCTGAATAGATTATTTATTTAGTCCAGTCAATAGAAGACCCTTCACACAAGTCCTAAAGGGGTAAGTACTAATTTATCGTCTAAAGCATGGGTCGGCAACCTTTTGTGGTACATGGGCCAAATATTTGAAACGGTTTTCGTATTTTTACGACATTTATTGTTGTTAAAATGGCTACATAAATAAAATGGCAATACAAATCATTTTGTAAGGAATGTCAAAGAAACTTCGAACAGAACTCGATGGGATTTTTGTTGTTGGATTTGACTTGAAAGTTCGTTAATAGTTGCATACATTTTTGATGTGGAGACGCGTAGTATTGCGTCAAATGCAAATGTGATAACAGTGTTTGTTTTTCCGATAATTAAGAATTGAAAAATTTTGCCCACAAATATACGTACTACCAAACATAGTAATTATTTGCTAAGCAAACCTTTTTAATTCTTTGTACTTTTCGGAAGGCAAACTCCCGTAGATATCTACCAAGTTATTTTTTTTCCTTAAATGCCATTTTAAGGATACTATCACTTTGCAAATCTATCATGTTGATTTGCAAATAGCTTGGTATATTATCGACATCCACTGCGAAGGGGTTTTCGAAAATCTACATCTTGATATTTTTTTTTAAATCAGCAAACCAGTTTTCAAACTCAGTTTGAAGTTGTAGTAATGCCATTTTCATGTTAGTGTTTTCCCAAATAAAATTTATCCCAGCTTCTTCTACTGCTTTCTTGCAATTTGAAAAATTATCAAGTGTCCTTTCATCGACATGCTTGATAAACAATGATAGTTTAATTTCAAATGATTTAACATCTGAATACATATGGCAAATCAATTTATTTTTTCCCTGTACGAGTAACGAGTATTGAGTAGATTCAGTTCGGCAGTCAAATCAGTTAAAAATCCAAGGCAAGTTAAAAGTCACGTGCGTTGCGGCGAGAATCTTGCGGGCCGCACCAAGACTCCTCGCGGGCCGCTGGTTGCCGACCCATAGTCTAAAGTATACACTTGTTTTATTTATAGATGGGTTTTACCAACGATGATCGAGTTTTCTACTTGTAATTGAGACCTTATCAAACCCAGTACTCCATTTTTATTTTAAGCATTGTTGAAATCATAAAAATGTAACACAAATATCCTTCATATTTTGTCGTCCTGACTTTAAAGAAAATTACCATTTGATAATCAGCAAGCAATATAAATTGTTAGAATATAATTTTTCCACCATTTTTCGTCTTTTGTAAATGACACCAGGCACGCGGAACTTCTGGGCAGAAGATATTTGGAATATTTGAATATATTATGCATGAAAACCTAAGAATTTATTGTTTGTGTTTCAAAGACGAATTCAAAACACAGTATGAATCTTTTCAACTTTTTTAAGAAGGCGAGAGTAATACATACATAAGAGGTCGGGATGGTTCTGCAAAAGAACGATTCACTGTCGAAAGATGATTTTGTTGGTAAAAAATTAAGAGAGTTTTATGAAAAAACTTCGTGTAACTTTTGCGGAAGAAAATAACATGCCCACCGAATCAACTAAATTTCCTTTCAAGGGGTAACCAGCCTACAGCTACCGTGCGAATTTTGAATTTTAATAAATTATAAATGTTAAAAAAACATTTTTGATTTCATTGGTTACATTTTTAGTGTGAACGTCTCTCAAGAGTCCCAGCTGCCCCCGTCTGGGGCCAGTGAGAACAAAGCACCCCCATTTAGGGTTTGTTGTGAAGTTGGACGTAGTGGGGGGGAGAAGGAGATGGGGAAGAAGGTGGAGAAGTACTTGGCTATTTAGATCTGGTCAACAAACACGTCCAAAGACATTTCAAGCAATGTTTCAATTCTGAATGGTGGTCTTGCATCAGAGCATTACTGAGAATATTTTCCACTCTGGAACATGCCGCAAATATACTATATATATTATTTTAAAAGAAATTAATTGTGAAATAACATAAATTAATCAAATTGAATTTACTTGCGCATGCCGGGATTCGATCCCGCGACCTTCGGAGTGCGAATTTCAAGACCAAGACCCGGATTTTACCCCCAGACCTCGGAGGCCATCATTGCATAAAGGATTTGATATTTAATACCACCACAACGCGGGATGGTGGTCGAAAATTCTCAATTTCATGTAATGAACAATTCAATGAATGAAGACACTTGGAAAATATAATATAACTAGCTGGTTCCCGGCATGCGTCGCTATGCCATTTAAAAAAGAAATTGTTTTTCCCTGCGTATCCTTTCCCATTCTTCCCGTCCCCCTTCCGCCTCCTCTTTTTCTCCCGCCTCCCCTTCCCCTTTCGCGTTCCCTCTCCGCCTCTTCCACCTTCCCTCTCCCCATTCCACTCCCCCCCTTCCCCGTATCCCCCTCACGAATTCCCCTACCCTTACCCGCTCCCGCGTTCCATGCATTAATTCCCGGTACGTTCAGCTTTCAAACAGCTCGCGTGTCACCTATTGCAATTTTTTTATAGAAATTTCATAATGCCAGAGCTCATCAGTAGTTTTATACAAACCTTGTCCTAACAATAACGAACATAGGAAAAAAAGAATTATCCAATTTGGTGCAGTCGTTCGGAAGTTATGCGCGTACATACATTTCGGCGATTCATTTTTATTTATATAAATAGATAGAAGAAGAGAAGATAGAAGATAGATAGATAGATAGATTTACATATAATTATTGCTGTTTTTTCTATAAAATTCTGAACACTCTGAGTACCTATAGCAAAGTTATTGATTAAGTCGTTACGCAATGTGGTTTTTTAAAGTCTTTTTAAATCCATCTTCAAGCTACTTACAGTTATCTTCTCTATGTACTTTTATATTATATGTATTTAGTCAATGCTCTTCATCTATATGTAATCTCCTTTCATTGTGATCTCTCTTTTTTTCTATTCGTGTTATTGTTATATTGTTAATTGGACTATTTGTCCGTAAATAAATAAATAAATAAATTAAAATGAATGTTTCTACTTAGATCCCAAAATACTTAAGAAGAATCAAAAGGACTTTTAAACAATTTTCTATTTAAGAAACAATGACACTTGTTTATTAGTTTCTGGAAATCCGAAAATATATCCATATAAATAAATAAAAAATTCTTCCAATAACTCACGAAAAACACGATCAAACCCATAAAAAAACGATTTCGTTGACCGAATGAAAATTGTTCGAAACTTCCATTAATTTTGATTTCACCAAGAGACCCAATATTTTGCTCAAAAATGTACGATATTTATTACCGGATGTGCATGCTTTGAACAGCTTTTAAAAATATTCCGGTCAGAAAAGCTCTGAAAAAATTTAACCTTCATTTCAACGAACCTTTACTAATACCTATTAGATTGAACTAGTGCCAATATAGCAATCTCGCAGTAGCAAAAATCATATGAACTCTTTATTTTGGTAATCTTTATATATTATGAGCTACCTTGTTCAGATTAACGTTGAAATAAAGTGGTTATTCCCTTGATACTTCAATAAGGCGGCTTATCCGTGTTGTTTTTATACCCTTTAGAAAAGGATTGAATACTGAGTAAAAGCATATAAGGAATATGTGAGAATGCCTCTAACGGTGTGTAAGCCGCGCAGAGAAAAATATTTTACTTTCGCAACGATAACTATCTACCACTATGTATCTTTGAAATATTTAACAAAAAACTAAAGTGATCATTTAAAATGAAAATAAAATAAAACGTAATATACACATGCACTGTAACTGTATACAGGTTAAAAGAGATTGGGATAAAATAAATCCGAGAGAAAGAACAATTTTATTACGAATGCGCGTCTAAAAAAATATTTTGGCTTGATAGCCAAAATCATCATTTGGTAAATAAATTACATTATAAAATATGACTGTTGTAATTAAAGTACGTGTTTTTTTGTATTTCTCGGGCTTTAACTATGTAAAAATTTCTAGACATTTTGTTTGGAAGAGTTTTATTTTGCATATACATTTGTTACTTATTTTTTTTTATCTGCTACCGATTTCGACGGTGACCCGACAGCTGAGTCGCTGACAATTGGCCCCCTGGAAAGGTTTTTTTCTGCAAAATAATAATTTTTGTGCATTATTTACCAATTTCAAACGCAAAATTGGCTCCGAAAATACCCTGAACAATAAATTGGTATGAATATCAAACGAATTTATATAGTGTCGATTTTTTGTACTTATTCGTTAGTATACACAGTATACAGACAAGTAGATTTGTCCTTGGTGCATTTTAAAGAAAAAATGTATACTTTGTTATTCGGCCGCAAATCCTCTTTACACATCCCTTCGGGGTCACTTAGTTACATTTTGTGTAATTAGTTATACCGCATTTTCCCTAAACCGATTGCATATTGTATACAATAGAAGTATTGATTTAATAAAATTTTGCATGCATTTAACAGATACCTAATTTGGCAGCACAAATCTCGTGATTTTAACATAAATTTCAATTACCCAACGGAGTTTTTTATGACTACATTTCAGAAGAGATTTTGTAAGCCGTTGATTTCTATGAAATGCAACTATTACTAGTTCCATTCTGTCATGCTTAATTTTAACGCTTCTTTGAAATACCAGGAATAATGGATGGACAACATCGTGTGATATAATTTGAAATAACCGGCAATATAATGGGCTCAGAGTTAGGCCGGCTGGTGTTGTGAAAATGAGAACTTCGTCAATAAGCCGCTTCCGGTTTTCCTGTTAATATCATACAAAGTTATCAAAATGCTTGCACGTTCTCCGTTAGATGCACACAACATTATTTTGTATAACCTCGCCATTATTTGTAAGTTCAAAGCTCGGTGCAAATAGAAGGCAAGGGAGCTTAATAAGTCGTTAAATAAATTAATTGCACCAGGGTTACAACGCCTTTAGCGCCAGGGGAGGATTGCAGCGGGGCCTTCTTAATTAATTCCTTTGTGGGTAGGGACTAGCACTACTATTCGACGATACATTAAAACGTGTATAATATTTTAAAGCAGTAAAGCACTAGACAACTTAAGTACATAAAAAGGAAAAGTTTTTATGTGAACTTTGTACTATTCCTTTGAAAATATATCATCTTTATTATTAAAAAGAAATTTTATATTTGAAAAAATGCAGCTATACCTATTTCTGTAACTTAAACATACCTCTAATTAGTCAAGAGATAATATTGTGATATACAAACATATTATTTGAAGATAATATTGTGATATACAAACATACTTCATATTACTCGAAGATAATATTGTGATACAAACATACCTCGTATTAGTCGAAGATAAAATTGTGATTTACAAATATACCTCATATTAGTCGAAGATAATATTGTGATATGCACACATACCTAGTATTAGCGTACCTAGATAATATTATCAAAATTATGCCACAAAGTGAAAATGCAAAGTTCGATGAAGAAGATAAGAAGCTATTATTAATTCTGAAATTTGATATATAAGATTTACAAAAATGACCTTAAAATAAGAGCAGTATCCGAATTGGTAAGGCGTTTGTCACGGTAAGAAGAGAGGTTCTGGGTTCATGTCGTATTTTTATAAATTCGTAGAACACTCGCGTTAACTTATAATTTCAATGCCCGATTTCCAATATGCACTTTGCACCGTTCTGTATCATGAAATTTAATCACAAGTGCTTTCAGAGAAAATTCGTGCAGCAGTCATTCTGCCCGCCAGTTACATTGTCTGGGGTATAGAGAGTAACTCAGACGTACGAGCGAATACAAAAGCTTTGTCTGTGTGCACGGCTTAAAACTTTACAAGCAAAAAATGTCACGGCCGTCCTATCAAAGGCGGACCAAGGGTTAAATTGTCAACTGCGGCGGTTCCAGCCTTCCGTAGATTAGCTGGGGTTAAAAATTTTATTGTCTTTGTATTGAAAAATTGCATAAGTATTCAATTCCAATTTTTGGACTCCATAGTTCTCTCGTAGGGAGTGGCGTAGAGTACAATACTGTTCCTACCTTAAGAAAAATATATATATTTTTTTCTAATCATTTTATGTACAATTGGATGGGAGCTAGAATGCTAATTTATATGGCCACATCAATGTCAATGGAATATGAACATATAATGTTTTTCTACAGAAATCTTTTTACGTTAGTTCATTGGGAATCATATGTACATAAAGGCAAAGTATTTTTAATTTTTATGATCAATTTTAATAAATGAAAAATTTCAAATATTCAAAGCAAATTTCTTGTCCGATCTTAAAAACTACACACAGCACACCCTTGATCACAGATCAATGGGATGCTCGAAGGTTATAGGTATAGGTCAGACGATTTATTTTTTTTTAATTTTAGAAAAAATATTAAATGATAAGTTCGCACATATTAAATTGCACAAACAATTCAAAATATTAATAACTAGCAGACCCGGCCACACGTTGCTGTGGCTAACGATACCTTTTATAACCAACGCCATCTGTTAAATCAAATCCACACCACGCTGCCCGCTGCCGCTTGGCCAGATATATTATGTATTTCAACCAATTTACACAAAACCTTGACGAATGATATACCTAAAAACCTTCCTCATAAATCACTCTATCCATTGGTGAAAAACGCATGAAAATCCGTTGTGTAGTTTAAAAGATCTAAACGCACATACAGTGAGAGCCACCTCATTTTATGCTTAGTAAAGATAAAGACAGAGATTAAATAATTATATTCCATTTGATTGTTTTCAGCATTCAATAATTTGAATAATTGCATGCTTTTAGTTGTGTCGTGAGTTTTTTTTTCCATTTTCTTTGTTGTACGAGTATTTTATTACACTACGGAAAGCTTGTTAAATTGTGGATTATTAAACACTGAAAAGTCTTTCTTTTTAAGTATCCAGTAAAAATGAATGACTTCGAGAACAATAAATTTACCCTTTCAACAGCTAAAAGAACACAATATTTTTACTTTTACGGAAAACTTCGCCAGTGCCGTTTACTTAAAAACTGTTGGAAATAATGAAAGGACAATAGTGGAAGATGGGAAATATCCTCATTTTACCTTCTATGTGTTTCCAAAGTTATTGGCCTAAAGAATAAAACTACGAGGGCTGTGCGTAAAATAAGGTCTCCAAGGCGCTGCTGTCGCGAGAAATGATTTTATGCGCAATCCTTGGAAATCCTTTGACAATATTTGGAGGTTATCCACCACTTACCGGCCCTGGTATAAAAAACAGATGGTAACTCCTTCAAGGCTCTCGCAAAGACTCTAATTTTTTTGAATGAACGAAGCTACATTTAATTTTGAACGAATCTAGACCTCCAGTGTCCCTGCATACGTTGTTAATAAGCAGTATGCAAGTGCTTAGCAGGAAATCAAGATACAATAAGTGTTAGTATGACTATAGAAAATATTGATGATAGTCCACGAGGAGGCAAGCGCTGGGTGATTGTATCCAGCGTAACCTGCAAGCACCTGTAGGAAGACACAGTACATAAATACTAAAAGTATAGCGCTGGAAAACGAGTGGGATTCCTCTCCAATCGATTGGCAGTTCCAGCAAGAATGCGCACGACGTTCGATCTAGCCGTTAACTACACTCCGCTTCCGCGTCCCTTAGCCGGTTCCTCGGTGGTGCCTTAAAGAAAAGTAAATGGGAGATTGGGGAGAAATGCCCGACGACCCTAAGGAATTCGGCGTCGAAAAGTCAGAGGCAGGGCAAAGGAGAGCCGAGGTCGCCCGACCAAACCTCAAGTCTGCACATGTTGCTGGGTGTGGCGCAAATGATTTTAGAGGGCACCTTGCCGTCGTCGTCCGACTCCTGTCGATGCAAGGACACTAGCGCACTCCCAAATGAGGAAAAAGAAATTACTAAATAAAAAGGTTCAGCTCAGTTCAGCCTTCTGAACAAAGCAAAGTGGAGACTGTTGGACTGAAAAGAAAGAGAACAAAAAAAAGAATGAAACAAACACAATAATAAAATAGATAATAAAGGTTAGAACAAAACACAGTTCCTTGAAATAGGAACCGGAAAACCAAGAATATAATACAACAAAAGGATAGACTGGTATCGTAATAACACATCCCCGGATGTAAGTCAGTGTAATCTAAAATTATCGATGTAAAAAGAAATAAAATCAATGAAAAGGTAAGTTACACAGAGTTAAAGATAGAGATAAAGATAAAATCCGAGCAGTAAATAAAAAAGGGTAATCAGGATGTCCGTGGGTTCAGGAGCAGATACACCTGGCATCTACATGATTTTACAGCTAGTCAGCGACTCTAAGAACAGGCCATCTCTCAACCCAGACCTTCGTGAATTTCCTCAAGCACTCAAAATTTTCACCTTATTCGTAAACGAGTTCCGCGTTCCAAGCCGGTCTCGTAGTCCCTTGCAAACCATCGAGTGTTTCCTTTCGAGCATCCTGGCCAGGAGTGTAGCCTGGTTTCCCCTTATCAAATCCCCACCACGCTGCACTCTCTGCGACACTTAGTCTCGGCGTGGCAACCATTCGCGATGGAGCTTCCACTCGCCACACCCGCCAGGTGTGAATTACGCTCTATACTTAGTTTTTTGTGCGAAGAACAAAACCCCGGTAGAAATTCATTCTCAGCTACTTGAAACCAGGCTGCACGCCAATTTTTCCCGGATCTCGCGTAAAATTGTATCTCGCGACCGCTGTACCTTGGAGACCTTATTTTACAGACAGCCCTCGTATATTAATAATTCAAATAAAATATATGGGTTAAAAAAGGGGCAACGGAATACCGTAAAATATAATATTCATGTTCGCCAGATGAAAATATATTATTTGTTAAAAGACACCTGTAGAAAAGGAACAAATGTATTCAAGCGTTACTTGCCAATTCATGCATTTACGTATTTTTTTATGTGAATAGCGAACAAGAGTCCTGTCTGGAGCCAGTGAGACTGTGGCATCCCCAATTAGGGAAAGATGTGAGGCCGAAGGTAGTAAGGGTGGGAAGGAGATGGAGAGGAGGGAGGCGGGTGAATATCTACCTGGCTATTCAGATCTGGTCACCAAACACGGCTAAGGCAGTTTTAAGCAACGTTTCAATCTGAATGTGGTCTAACACCAGGGTGATACTGAAATATTCTTCCAATCTGATATTAAACATAATGCAGTTAAGCAATTCAACACCAAGACTAATAATTTAAGATTAATAAATAATTAACTTTTCTTAAATAATTTAAGAGTCGTTAATATTGTCCTCAATGATTAAATAATGCGTTAAAGCTAAGTTATCCATTATGGAAAGCACTTATTCCAGTTGTCTCAAGGAGTGTTTTCAATGTATTTTTAATGCTGTCTGATTAAAAAAACTGTGCTTCTTCTATTTTTCACGACCTACCCTTATTTTGAACACTTTGTTTTAAAATGACTGCTCGACTTCCATTATTACAAGATTAATATATAAACCCTTTAACAGTTTCATAAAATTTCCCTTCATCATAATAAATTATATTAATTGACTTATTTAAAGAAATCTTTCGCGTCATTGCCAAAATTTCTTAATTGGGAGACACGTTAAATTAAAAAAATCTTTTTTCGCCACCGAATTTCGGTGAAAAGCTTTGGGAATGCGCTGACCTTAAAAAAGTGGTGGAGTTTGGCCATTAATGAACCGAGCCAAAGGCTACAGACCCTTTGGGCAAGTTCAAAATTACCGCCAGTCTATTCGGTCGACTGGTTAGTGGTTGATTTATTCTGGTGGAACCGAAATTTTGATTTTGAAATGGTAAAATAAAATGATGGGTCAGAGAAGCGGTTTATTCTGGATTGTAATTTCAGAAGAGCGGACAAATAATTGGTGTACGCTTTAATAGGCTTTTGAGAGCCTCCGTGATTGAGGGGTGAGAATTCACTACGAATCCGGAGGTCGCAGATTCAAATCTCAGCGTGCGCTACAAATTTGTTTAATTAATTTGTGTTGTGTGACATTTATTAATTCATTTTTTCACGGCCAAAAGTATTATAGTGATATATTTTTGGGGTATTATGCCATGTTACGCTACCTCCTTCTTTGGCCAACGTTTCGGACAGCGTTACAATGTCCGTCATCAGAGCAGATGTGTAATCGTTAGTGGTAAAGTGCCTGCTTATGTATGTAGATGCGATAGCGTGTTGCTAACTCTAATCGTCAACGAGGTGGTATTACAGAACAATTTAATATAGTTTTCTGCGTTTAGTTTTGGTGTAGCCGTCAATTACCGGATACCAAGAGCTGTTGAGCTTAGCCCGTCATCTCCATTAAAATTAATGTTTTTTTTAAAACTTAAATTGCCTGCGCAATTAGGCGTGCTTCATATGTTATCAGTCTTCCCAGTACTACAGGAACAAATCCAAAGAAATGGCCGGTTTGAATTACATGCTTGGAAATCGCCAAATTTGTCAAGGTTGCCGAGTTTACATGCTCGAAAGTGTGCTGATATCCTTTTGGTGATCGAATATCACACATGCTGTCCTGCCTCTGCCCTGATGATGGACACTGTAACGCTAGCCGAAACGTCGGCTAAAGAAGGGGATACCACCATTCAGAATTGAAACGTTACTATTAATTACTTTAGCCGTGTTCGATTACCAGACCTGAATTTCCTTCCACTCACCTTCCTCTTTCCTATCTTCTTCCCCTCCCTATCACCTTCAGCTTGACAACACCCCTAAACCCCCGCAATCAGAATTTCTACTGTTTTGTAACATATTTTTCTTGAACACCATGTTTTAAAGTTTTAAAAAATGTATGTGTTATTTTTAAAGATAATATACATTTGTAGAGTCAAAATGGTAATTATTTGAAATTTCCTGGATAGAAAAAAAATCGAGTGCAGTTGATACGCGGTAGAAGCGAAACTTTACCAAAACAATCTCAACCATAGAAGAACCAAGGAGCCTTGAAAAGTGAGGTCATAATCAAGCGGCCAATGAGCGCAGACCTAGCGTCATTTCCGTTTTATATCTCAACCAATGGGAGCCTTGATAAGAGTTCGATACTTCGCAGGTGCAGTAATGTAAAAATGTTTAATAAAAAAGACTCGTTTAAAATAGAGCTAAAGTCTCATGGAAGGCATCTTAAGTATCACTTATCTGAAATATATATTTTCACGAAATGTATATTTTACAAAAAACGAAAAACGCTCCAGCAGTAGAGTAAATAATGCATTTGAGGTTCCCCTATGCAAAACTAGGCTTGAGCAATGACATGCTTTTTTTCATTGCACCAAAAATCTATAATGCATTGTATCAGAATATAGAAATTAAATCTAAAAACGTATCCTCTTACAGCATATACAAAAAATTAATAAAGACTTGGGTAACTACAAATGACACAAATACCTACCTGCTATAACATCTTACCTGTTATAACTTTTCTTAACTTTAGTTTTTTAAATACGGAATTATTTGTTCTATAAATATGTTAAAACATAATTATGTTTCAATTTACTAATTTAAAGTTTAATTTGCTATGTTGTATCTTAACTGCATTAAAAAAAAAATTAAGTATACCCACGAACTGGCGATGCCTATGTGGGATTTTTTTTGTTACCATACATATATGTATACTATTGTAATATCTTTTTTTTTTGTTAAATTGTATTACTGTTTATCTTTAAGCTACATATTTAATTTTATAGTTCCTTTTTTTTACTTCTTATCAAAAGAAATGTTTTTTTATAATATTTTTATGTATGTAACAAAAAAAAATTATTAATTAAAAAAAAAAAAAAAACAAAAAAAACTTAAAGAAACACTGTGAATTTTTTCACCTATAACTTGTAAAATAACTGAAACAAACCTGTTTATAATAAAAAAAAAAAAATGAAACAATACAACTTTGTATAAACCACTTATATAATGCGTAAATTCTACCGGTTTCGGAACAAACGTTCCTTTTTCAGGGAAAGCTTATACTAATTTTGTGTTTATAATAATTTTCGGAGCATACTTTGCGATATTTTCCTATCGAGGGAATTTCAGATAATTTGTGTTTCGGCGTGGAATGCGTCTAGATATTATCTTAAAAAATAACACATATTTTTTTAAAAGCGCTTAAAAACTTCAAATGTTCAAGGGAGATATGTAAGAAATCGGTAGAAATTCGGGTAGCGGTGGCTTAACAGGGTACGCCGTAGTCTGGCTCCATACGGGTATGGTCATAAAATTCACGAAAAATATTACAACGCGGGTTTTCCAGCAGTATTTTAGATACAAAGAAAGATAAAAAAAATCAATGTTTTAAAATTAATATTTGTACTTTATATCGCTGCTAAAGAAAATTAATAATTTATGCCCATGTTGGATGTTAGAAGACTGTTTGATTGATCGGGTTTCTTACTTACAAATAAAAATCACACTTTTCCAGGGCAAAAAAACATAAATATAATAAATTAGTAAACGCTTGCCCTGAAGAAGGAACGTTTGTTCTGAAACCGGTCGGATTTACTCATTATATAAGTGGTTCAAACAAAATTGAATTGTTTCATCTATCTATAAATATAAAATCAATCAAAAAGTTCACATTAGGAATTCATTGTATCTGCACATAAAAAATTAATATAAAATGATGTTTTTGCTCTTTTGAATGTCTGCAGGACTAATTTAATTGAATTAATTAATTCTCTCAGTTTAACTTATCGAATTCATCAGATATTATTTAACTGAACACACTGATTCTAGCATATTATGCATTTTATAAGTTTGCTGATAACTCTTAAGAGCGTTTAACCAGCCAGCGGACGAAAATCCACATTTCGTCGAAAGTTGTTCTTACGATCGTGCAGGGCGGTTACAATGAGAAAGATTAATTATTCTCCGTACCAGCTTTTTTAAATTATAACTCAATATCGAATTTATTTCAATTCAAATTAGCTTTAATTTATACCTTCATCCAAAAATGCTGAAAGGCGTGATGATAAAACTATTAAAATAATGTACTTTTTGTAGTTATTTTTTGATTATAAGTATTTATCATTTTTCAATAATGTCTAAATTTAATAAGAATGTTAAAAAAATCTGAAATAAATTAGTTTGTAAGTGCGCAAATAAATACACAAACGGACCAATTTTCGCCAAGAAACACATGTACGTACATATTTTTTAATGATTTTATTGAAACTAAAATTAAAATTCTAAAACATACGTTTGCTAGATAATATATTGATTTATTTTACTGCATGATTTTATTATTTGAAATGGGTGTGGTATAATACAAAAACTTTTTTGAAAATTGAACAAATCTGCCAACGACCTATGGAATAACCGTATTATACTAAAAATTAAAAAAAATTCTCAAAATTTATTACATACGAATGCTAGATAAAAGAACAATCTTTCGAAATCCATTTATAATTTTTTGTGGAAAAGAGTCAATACGTCTAAAAACTTTTTTGAAAATGACGTATTTCCGGTTTTCTCTGGTAATGCCATCTTAATACATCTTACATGGATTTCATAACGGCTTGGAAAGAATCGTATGGATAGATTTTTTACTAAGATTACGAAAATGTTAGTAAATTTTTTTAGAAATGTACAGTTTTTTTATTTTTAAATAAATAAATCCATTATTTGGGCCCGTGACGTCACCACACGAAAATGGCGCGTCTCTGAAAATGTTCCTATTAATTTTGTAAAATTTCCACACTGATTTATTTTTTTTGTATGGCAACACTTTGGTTTCAGGCGAATTTTTGAATTTGACATTTAACGATCACTAGATTTATTGTTTGTTCTCTGCGAACTTATCATTTGGTTTGACTTTTTAACAGATGTTATGAAGAGAACCCCGTACATTTACGATGTCTGTACGTGTTTTAGAGGTATAATGGTAGTGGTTCTGATTTTAACAAAATCAAATTTTATAATATTCTTATTATTATTATAATTTACAAGTACAAGTATATTATATTGGATTAAGTAATATAGACGTTGAACATTATAATGATTTATGATCAATAAGATGAATCAAGGAAAAAAAATATTTATGAGATGTAATATTTTTCGTATGCCTCGGTATTTTCCTGTGCCCTTTCTTGTGGAAAACGTTCTTTTTTTAAATGATTTTCGGCTATGTAATTATCGTTGTTTCGCACCTTTCAAAATAATGTCCCATCTTTCCGGTTTATAAAAAATGGTCTGATTTTACGGATTGAAATTTTCAAAAAATCGCCGGGGTTTTAAAAATACGATTAAATAAAAATACAGAATGTCTTAGAATATTTATTATTTTACTTTCATAGGACTGGGCGATATTTTAATATTAAATAATATATTGTGCGTAGGATCGCTATTCTTTCCCTTTAGATATTTGGCTTTTTTTTCAGATGGTCCTAATATGTATTTACGGTTTACAATGAAAATAAATGGAATATTTCCAAACATATCAGAAAACTTAAAACTGCTTTTGAAAGGTGATAAAATAAAGCTTTCAAATTTTATAATTTGAAATAAACATATAATTATTCAAACATAAAATTTTTGAATGCAAACATAAAAAAGTTTTAAAAATGGTAAATAAAATTACTGACAACGAAAAAAAATAAAAAAGCACACTTTTTTATTAAAAATGTATTATAAACGTTTTTATTACCTTACTTTTTGTCGTTCCATGTTAAAATAATTAGTAATAAATTCCCAAAGTTTAAATTACAATTCAAAATTTTGGTGTCATAAAGGTGCACATTTAACTTTTTTGGTGGTTATTTATTAGATTTGATTATAAAGCGTGGTTTTGTTCTTTGTAACACCTTTTAGAACATATTTCTCACTATGATAGTAAGGGAATTACAGCGTTTTATATTAGACCAATGTGAGCTGGGACAAGTTTGGTTTTAACCCATTCAAAATGGGTTAAAAAATTGGAATATCGCGCAAAAAAAAGTTATTGAAGTCACCGAAATTTGGGACGAAGCTATAACCTTCCGAACCGTCGTGATTTTTCAATTCCTACACATATTTGTGAAAAATATTTTAAACCTTGTTCCCACTATTGTATGATGTTTTTCTCGAAGAAAAATTATATCAACTCTAAATCGCAGCTGGATAGTGTCAAATACCTAAATATTTATTCACTATTAGACAACTCTACTCCGGGGACTGTGTCACCATATGGTGGGCAGATTAAATTTCCCAATCCGCCTCTTTCACTCTCCTACTAGCAAGTCTCATACCGTTGCAGTAAATGTTAACTTTATTATTATATGCAGCGGGAATCGCCTCAACAACTTATTTTTAGATTAAATTCTTCGGAGGATATCGCCGTCAAAGCTCGCCCCTAGCTCATACTAGTAAGCTTGTTTATGATTCCTGGAATAAACCTCTGTCCCGCTCGGCTCTTGCTCTAAGGCGTCATAAACAATTTTCGTATACTTATGCATTACACATTTTCATTTAGTGAAATAAATTATAGTCAATTTACAGTCTTTTTGGGGTGAGTCAAAAGAAACATGGGAGTTTTCTGAGTCAGTGAATCATCTTTTATAGTAACTACTGATCATTTTCTTATGTCTGAAGTCTGGCAATCAGAAATTTGAATTACTTACTGTCTTCTGCTACATGTTTCAATAAACAGACATGCATACAACAGTCTATTTTTTGATGTAATATCTTTACTTCCTGGTGTTTTTCTTCATCTCTAGGATTATTCTGGAAAACTTGAATTGAAAACCCCTTCATGAGTGCCTGAATGGGCGGCGTAATGTTTCACAATAAAGCAAGTTGTTACTGTTTTTCATGTACACAATCTCATGTTTAAGTAAAACGGAGGAATTTTACCATCTTGAAAGTACATAATATTGTTTTATACTAATTCGTTTTGTTGTCTATAATTACATAGAGATATCGCGGTGGCACTATTCAACTATATTGTGGTTTGACTTACTGCCAATCACTTACCATTTTATCTCTTTTTTGCAGAGATACAATGGTACCTGAGTGCTTGGTCATTTTTTTTCCTTGTGTACCTTGTTTTTTCCTACATATACTATTAAAATTATTCACTCCAAATTAGATTGTTGCGAACTCCTGCATCTCATTGATTTTAAAATACCTAGGTACTCGAGAAACAAGGCAAAACATATTATTCTGGAACAATAATTCTGTAACCAACTACCACACACATGCACCAATTTCACGATTACACACACTAGGGAACAAATTCACCTAAAATATCGATGTATTTAATACAAGTTTACCTTTATTCAAGAAATATCTGAACAATATTTTTATGTAGAATATTTTGATATCTAAGGAGCATCACATAGGATCTATTGTATATATTTGTGTATTTCTATATTAATCTATAATGTAAAAACCTATTACCGTTTTCTTTTTATGTATCTTGCATTTTGTCATATGTTTTTCATCACATTTAATTAGTCCCCTGTAAATTTTGTAATAGGCCACTTGCATGGATTTCATAACGACTTGGAAAAAATCATGTGGATAGATCTTTTTACTAAGATTAAGAAAATGTTAGTAAAATTGTTTAGAAATGTACAGATTTTTTATTTTTAAATAAATAAATCCATTATTTGGGCTCGTGACGTCACTACATGAAAATGTCCCGTCTCCGAAAATGTTCCTATTATTTTTTAAAATTCCACACTGATTTATTTTTTAATATGGCATCACTTTGATTTCAGGCGAATTTTTGAATTCGTTCACTAGATTTATTGTTTGTTCTCTGCGAACTTATCATTTGGTTTCACTTTTTGACAGATGCTCTGAAGAGAACCCCGTACTTTTAATGATCTACGGGGTTCTCTTCAGAACGTGCAGATGATGTCGGTACGTGTTTTAGAGGTATAATTGATATTAACAAATTAATGATTTATGATTTTAACAAAATTAAATTTTATAATATTCTTATTATTATTATAATTTACAAGTACAAGTATATTACATTGAATGTAGTAATATAGACGCTGTTCATTATAATGATTTATGATCAATAAGATGGATCAAGGAAAAAAAATATTTATGAGATGTAATATTTTTGGTATGCCTCGCTATTCTGCTGTGCCATTCGTGTGGAAAACGTTCTTTTTTTAAAATGATTTTCGGCTATGTAATTATCGTTTTTTCACACCTATAAAATTATGTCCCGTCTTTCCGGTTTATAAAAAATGGTCTGATTTATCGGATTGAAATTTTCAAAAAATCCCAAGGGTTTCAAAAATACGATTAAAAAAACAAAAAAATACAGAATGTCTTAGAATATTTGCCTAAACCGGAATTTTTTTTTTAAAAATTTGATGCAAGTGGCCTATTACCTAGAGATATCGCGGTGACACTATTCAACTATATTGTGGTTTGTCTTACTGCCAATCACTTACCATTTTATCTCTTTTTTGCAGAGATACAATGGTACCTAAGTGCTTGGTCATTTTTTTCCTTGTGTACCTTGTTTTTCCTACATATACTATCACTCAATTTCTGTAAATACCAATTCGTCTCGTTTCGTTTTTAGTATTTACAATCCATTACAAACGCATCTGAAGCCGTAATTAGTAAGCAGTTTTGGATGCAACATCTTTATCTTTACATAGTATAAAATGAAGACGTTCCCGCTGTCTGTGCGCTATATGACTACGCTTAAACTACGCAACGGATTTTCAAGCAGTTTTCACCAATAGATTTTTTTAAATTTTTTTTTTATTAACCAATACATATAATATATAATTAACCAATGTATATAATATATAATATTAGTGGTAACAATACTTCCTAATTGAGAAATTCTCGTGTTTAGAGAGGGAGCACTATCAGATTGACAGTACTATACATATCTACTTAACAGTTGTTACAATTTGGATGTATGTAGAACTACTTTTTTTTATAACATATGAATAATAAGTTGACATTTTTTTTTGTAAATAATGGAAAATTTTTATACATAATGAAAATATAAGTAGGCATTTTTTTATTTGTACATAATAAAACATAATGTAAAATTTTCAAACATAGAGAAATATAAGTTGGCATTTTTTTGTTCATAGCGGAAATATAATTGGCACATCGTAACACATAGGTACCTAAATCTAGTTAATAGTAAAATGTTTTTTAAGTTTTTGTTTAAAAATTTCATAATTTCTTTCAGATTGAATTTCTTTAGGAAGTTCGTTAAAGCATTTTATGGCTGAGTATGTGTAATGATGTTGGGCTGTTGTTGTATTAAGTTTAGGGATTATTATTGGTCCTAAGGTTCTCGGCCTGGTGCTAAATGACTTTGTTGTTAGTTTATCTTTGTGGATTTGAAGTAATGCATTTTTTTGGTAAATTTTATTTAGTGGTAATACTTTGAATTCATCGAATAATTTTTGGGTTGAATAGTCTAATTGTTTCTTTAGAATAATTTTGATGAGTCTTCTATGTACTATTTCAAGTGGGGTTAAGTTGGTTTTAAACGCTCCTCCCCAGCCTATTATTCCATATTGTAGAACTGATTGTGCTAATGCATAGTAAACCTTTAGTAGCATAGATTTATGAAGAATATTTCTTAGTTTGAGGAATACGTAATAAAGTTTTCGTATTCTGTTTACGGTTTGTGCAATATGTTCTGTCCATTTAACATGTTGATCTATAATTATGCCTAAATATTTAATATTATTTTTTTGAGATTTTTGAGCATTTAGGTGAATTGCAGTTGTGCGTATAATTATTAGAATAGTTATGAATAGTAATCTTGGAATTTATTGTTGGATGGATTTTGTCTGATAATCTTAAAATCATGAAATAGGTTTTGTCAGAGTTTAAGGAAAGGTAGTTATCATCTAACCATTGTTTTAGGTTGTTTATTTCTATATTCGCAGTTCGATAGGCTTCTTCCCAAGTTTTTTTTTCTATGATTAAAACTGTGTCGTCGGCGATAGAGATAGAGTTATTCACCAGGAAGGTTTTTAGGGATATAATATGTCAAAGTTTTGTGTAAATTGGTTGAAATCTGTCCAAGCGGCAGCGGGCAGCGGGAAGCGGGCTGGCAAACGGGCGGTGTGGATTTGATTTAACCGATAGCGTTGGTAATAAAGGTTGGGTGATGGCATTGTGTTTCGTTAGCCACATCAATATGTGGCCGGGTCTGCTAGTTGGATATGAAGGAATCCAATTTTCAGATACCCTGTGGCGTCTATATAAATAGCCCACAAGCATTTTTTTTGTATAGAAACCCCATTCGCATTCAGTATTTACTTACTTTTGAGTAAGGAAAATGAAATGATTTCATTAAAAATGACCAGGTCCTTTGTAGCTTTTGAATTCTGTGGTACTCATTTAATTGGCGGCGTGGCGGTTGAAATTAACGTGATGATTTGAATTGAGGTAAATAATCAAAACTCCCACTCTACGTGTGTCGACACACAGTTTACAATTACGTGGGTATTCATTTGCTTCAAGTCGACCGCTCAATGTTTGGCAGATACGTGAGCCAAAAAATATTAACTCATGAAAGTAAACAGCACTATTAGTCACACTGTATTTCCATTTCATTAGATTAAAAAACATTTGTGTTTATTTGGATCGGACATATTTCATTAATGACAACAATTTGTGGTCATTTTTTGATGAATTGACCACATCACTTGAATACATAACCGAGATAGTCGAGATGACTAACAGAATAATTATTTCACATTTTTTCTGACATGTGCTACTTTTTTGCGTGCAAAAAAAACGTGCATTTTCTTGTTGGCCTGCGAAAAATCCTAATATATCTGAGAACCTGTGTATGTGGGAGAGCTTTCAATAAGCGTTCTTAAAATAATATCTACAGATGTAGGCGTATTCTCAAAACAGTCGGAGAAGTCGCTACGATAAGTATTGCAATTATTTATGTCACAGGTACGTCATAAATTAAAAAAAACATAAAGTATATAGTAAATTTAAAAAAAAAACATAAAGTTTTTTATTTAATTCCTCTTATAGCCTCCTGCAACATTAACAGATAAAAGTTAATAAATCTGTATGTGGTAAGTAGCAATGCCATTATTAATATTTGAAAAACGATTTAGCAATACTTTCTTAAAGGGTTAAGCTATTCGTACACAGATATAATTACAGGCGACTCGATTTTCGTGCGCGCCGCTCATGAGAACCCTCCATACACAACACGTCAACTACGCGTTGGACGTTAGTTGCACGCTACTAATAGGTCTGGTAATGTTTATATTATATAAATATATATTATTATATATATACGATAGTGCGTCCTAAACATGTTGCATTCTCGTTTGTCAGAAATGGCATCCAACATGATTTGATTAAATTCTGTGATCCTTTATCACCCAACTTTACAAGTGCATATTTAAAAAAAAGGCGTAGGGGAGACCGGGACTAGTTGACTCACTTTTCACTTCGTGATTTTTAAAATAAAAATGAAGGCTCGTTACCATGGACTGTTAATCCAATAATGTAACACACACATTTGACTGTGTGAACATTTGATAAAACAAGTTAAAACATCCACCTATAGGTCAGCAATTATGTTTACAAAAAAACCATCCCGCTGAGTCAACAAACCCCGGGTGTGGGGCTATTCAACTCATAGTAGTGGATTAGTTGACTTAAATGAGTCAATATCGAATTTAAAAAAAATACAGTCAAAATTTACACATGAAAATTTATTACACATTATAAACATTACATATCGTCATCTGAATTACAGTTGATGCATTGGTAGTAGGTAGCATTGCCAGATACACATTTTTTGTGAGCCCATAATTGGCAGATCATATACTTTACCCATTCTTCCCACTGAGTTGACTAGCCCAAGTCGCCATTTTTAATTTTAAAGCATTATTTCTAGTAAACGACCAGTCCTACAAAAAACACAACTATCGTTATTCACTCACAAAAGAAGCACAATTAGCACCCAGTATATGTTTATATGATCTTGATTAATTAGGGCACAGCAATAATAAAATAAATTGCAGTTAAAAAGTTACTCACCAAAGCAACATATCGAAAATCAGAACTATACAAACCTACACGTGCGTAGGGATCCAAAAGAACACAATTACTAATCCGCACCGGCTATTTTCATGATGGGAAGGACTTAGAGCGCCCTCTTTTGAGAACCGTTTAAGTTATCACCGCTGAGTCTACTAAGGCCTATAGTCAACTAACCCCGGTCTCCCCTATCATTCAGAAACACAGCTAATCTCAAGTAAAAATTTACTTTACGATTCCGATTTATAAAAAAATTATTTCATAAATTGCCAGAAAATATAAGATCACTTAAAAATAGCCTGAAAGAATTAAAAAAAAAAACAGCTAAAAAAATTGTAATAATAACAAAAAATACAAATAAATAAATAAATAAAAAAAACAACAAACAAAATATTTAAAAAGCTACACAATAAAAATAACAGCAGTAATAAAAAATCTTAATAAAATAAAATAAAATTAAATTAAATCAACCAAACGTATGTTGACAAACTTTCGTCAAACAAATGGTTGAGTATTGGAGAGTTGAGCGCAGAAATAGAAGGATTTATGCTTGCCATTCAAGATAGAGTCATTAATACTAAAAATTATAGAAAGCATATAATCAAAGATATAAATCAAATTGATGATTTATGTAGAAAATGTTTGGCTTTTCCCGAAACTATAGAACATATTATATCGGGATGTTCTATATTAGCGCCTTCCGAGTATACATTTAGGCACAATCAGGTTTTAAAAATAATTCACCAAAGTTTGGTAATTAAACATAACTTGATTGTAATATAGTACCATATTATGAATATGAACCAAATTCATTTTTAGAAAATGAATTTTATAAAATATATTATGATAAAACTATACTAACAGACAGAACAATTAGTCATAATAGACCTGATATAGTTTTACATGACAAAATTAAAAAAAATAACTTATATCATTGATGTAGCTATTCCAAATTCCTGTAATATTCAAAAAACTATTTCTGAAAAAATAAGAAAATACACAGATTTAGGAAATGAGATTAAAAGAATTTGGCATTCTCGGACTATAAAAATATTGCCATTTGTTATTTCGGCCACTGGCATAATACCTAGGAATCTGATTCAAAATTTAAGCATATTAGATTTGTCAAAGAATTTGTATATAAAAATGCAAAAATCAGTCATTTTAAATACATGTAGGATTACAAAGGATTTTTTAAATATTTATATTGAGGGATCAGTAGGATTTATAGGTTCAATTAGAAATGCCACAGAGCCGAACCCTCTGATATGAAAATATCTGGAGTCGGTGAATTATATTCCCATTTGGTCTCTAGTAGGTTGACATGTTGTTCTTGTATTGTTTTGTATTTATAATACTTATATAGTGCAATTGCATAGCATGGGTTGACTAGATGATCATTTGGGGAAGTGTGTGAAAGGGTTTAGTTTTTCCTTCTTTTTTTCCTTTTTTTTTTTTTTTTGGGGAAAATTTAACCCGGACATTTAAATCTGGTGCGTAAAGTTAGTAGCATATCGGTAGGCTACTTGTGGTCATGTCTCAGTCACTTATGTAGCTTGCACGAGTAAGTATCTCCATGTACGAAGGACCTTATATCAGTGATGAGAAACTCGTGAGCCAATTTCGTTTGCCCTGCAAGCTTTTTCGTACTTGGCCAAATAAAGTTTAAAAAAACTTACAGAAAAGAATATTCAACGGTTTCTGTTGTTTTAAAAAAGGATCGAGCGGGAAACTTCAGTCTCTCTTCAAAGTTTTGAATCCGCATTTTGCCGCTCAACATAATAAGATTTTCTTTCATATTCTTAGACAAAATTTCGTGGTTCGACTTTAAATGTAGAAGAAAAATCACATTTGCAGCGTAGCGCTTTCTTGTTGAAATCTATTTTCGATGCAATTTAAAAATTTTCGTTTTATATAATATCAAAGTTTTCATTGATGACTAAATTTTGTTTAATTTTCCGATCGAAAAAATCAAAAGTTGCACAAAACTGCAAGATGGTATTTTTTTGGATGTTATTTATTTCAGAATTATAAAAACTAACAGCATTTATTGGTTTGGCCTTGGAGATATAAATTTTTCACCTGTGCGCTTTGCTCCTTTATATTGTATATATATTTTAACCAAATAAACATGTATAATTACTGCAATCTTTTTTACTATTGAATATCTGTTTATTAGAGACTTCTTAACATTTTTACCAATATATTTCATTTTATTACCTGCTTTGTACATGCTTTATTTGTTAAATGTTTTATGTTGTTACATTGTATTATACTTTCTTTATTTCAATATTTAAAAAATAACTGTGATATTCAACTTATAAACCAACACGGTTTCATGCCAAGAAAATCCACGGTTTCAAATTTGTTAACATTTTCGCGATTGGTGGCCGTCGGACTGGACTCGAGACACCAAACAGATGTAGTGTATACGGATTTTGCCAAGGCTTTTGATCGAGTTGATCATGATATTTTACTACTTAAAATGTACAAACTTGGTTTCGATCAACAAACGCTTATATTCTTCGCGTCCTATTTGAAAGCCAAAAGACAATACGTAATAATAAATGGACATGAATCTAAACAATTCCCGGCGTTATCAGGTATTCCCCAAGGTTCAAACCTTGGTCCTTTGCTGTTCCTTATACTTATAGATGACATCCAGGTTTGTGTAAAATATTGCAAATGTCTTCTATTTGCAGATGACCTCAAACTTTTGATGGAAATAATCTGTTACTATGACTGCTTAAAAATGCAATCTGACCTTGATGCTATTGCAGAATGGTCAGTAAAAAACAAATTAGAATTCAATATAAAAAAATGTGTAACTATGACATATACCCGCTCCCAGAAGCCCATAGTTTTTGAATACAATATTAAAGGGAAAACATTGTGCCGAGTCAATAGCTTTAAAAATCTCGGTATCGTCTTTGATCCCAAACTGACATTCTCGGATCATATATCACGGCTTACTCCAGCATGCTACAAACTCCTGGGTTTCATCATCAGAATATGTAAGCAATTTGATGACCCAGATGCAATGATAGCCATGTTTGATGGAGTCATAAGAAGTAAGCTGGAGTATGCCAGTGGTGTGTGGACTCCGCACCAAGCGAAGTATATTAATATGCTAGAACAAATTCAGAAAAAGTTCCTTAGGTATGTCTATATGCGGATGCATGGAACGTACCCGAGATTCATGCACCATATGGAATTACTTGAGGCAACAAATAGATTTAGCTTGGAAACTAGACGTTATGCAAATCTTGCAATTCTTAGTTTTAACATAATCCATAATCGTATTGACAGCCCATTCCTCTTGGAATGTTATGGCTTATACGTGCCTGAAAATTTCAGCCGTAGTCGTCGACACGACTTGTTCAAAATACCATACGGCAGAACAGATGTTCTAGCACAGCATAGCATGACAAGAGGAATGGTGCTGTTGAACGAAATATCGGTAACACTAGATATATATAACTCTTCGTTAAATAGCCTTTAGATTTTTTTGTATAATAATCATCTTCCTAGGTGTTAAGACTGTCAAAATGAGAAAATTGTACAGTAATTGGATAAAAATCTGTTGTACAATATTAAAAAAAAAAAAAAAAAAAAAAAAAACTAAAATGAAAAAGCCCATTAGGGCATGTAATAAATAAATATCAGTACCATTTTAGAAAAAAATAGGTTTTGGACAGAACCGACTGCAAATTTAACAATGTTAAGCTGTATGTACGCTATGCCCTACGGACCGGAAACAAATAGAAAATTGATAAATTGGCCATCCGGCTAAAAAGATTGATCATCACTGGCTTAGATACTCAAGTTAAAGACTTTATTTTAAAAGAACAACAATTAAGCAATATCTGTGCATTTTCGTTATTTGTTTTGGGGGTGTTATGCCGTGTTGCGCTACCTCCTTCTTTAGCCAACGTTTCGGACAACGTTACAGTGTCTATCATCGGAGCAGATGTGTGATGATGATGATGTATACTTTAACGCTGTCCGAAACGTTGGCTAAAGAAGGAGGTAGCGCAACACGTTATAACATCGCAACGACAAATAAAGAAAATTCTTTTGGCAGTGAAAATCTTGAAACTTGTCCAATATCATGCAGTTTGTTTACTTAATTTCTGAAATGAAATGAGGAATCTTTTGCAATCGCAATCGCGCTGAAGTATTTCTGTTTGCATATTTGGTATTTCATGTAATACTGTCCTATCTCAATATCCAACATTAACCTTTATAGTCCGCTTGACTCGAAACTCAGTTATCACGATAAGCCAACTTCCAGGCTCGGTAATGAAATGGAGTTCCTACACGGAATGTGAAATGGAAGCATTCTTGCAGGCAACAAAGCGAGACAATCATGGAACCTGTGATGTCTACACGGAAATGATTACATCCAACTTACATTACAGTTACATTAATATGGATATAACGAGGAATCGTGGAACTACGTATTCCTAAAATAGTAACTTACCTAGAATTGATTATAGAATAACACAAACTGTATTAATTACTGTAATATTGTAGCTGTTCCAGAAAACGTATTGCAATTTAAATTTTGCTACCGTGACTAAACTCGTGTCCTTTATGGCTTGTTCGCATTGAACAAGAAGTAAGTCAAGTAGCGAGTATACTTGCTTCTTTACTCGCCAAAATTTAAAGTATAGTACAATATTGGCCGCCGCCAGATGACGGGCTGCCACACAACAAATGCTTATTTTAGAAGAGGTGTAAGAATAAATTAATAAGATTAAAATAAAAAAAACGTGGTGGGTGTCCTGACTCGTTCGAAAAAATATAACGAAATGGATTGACTCTACTAAAGAGTTGGCTAACCTCCTCAACTAAAATTGTAGTATTCGGACGCGTTCAGTTACAACATACTCTTTACTCGACTAAAATACTTGTGTGAGAACGGCTCTTTACGTTTAGAAAAAAATGTAAGTGTACAGTTCACACCTTTAGAAAACTAAAGTAAACAAAAGTGGGGAGGCTACGAAGCACCGCACAAAGAGGAGACCGATTATTCTCTCATTCTCTTGCAGGTTAAATCCTATAGATGCATGTATTTGTCTCTTTAATGTCGCTTTTTCGTTTCATCGAGTTTCAAATCACAAAGGTGCTAAAGAAGTTTTGTCTTCGATAAATCTATAAATGGATTATGGGATAAACTAAACGGCATTAATTACTGTAATAGTGTACCTGTCCCTGAAATTGCAATTTAAAATTTTGCTGCCATGACTAAACTCTATCCTTTACGTTTTAAAAAAAGAAAATCCAACATCGTGAAAGCTTTGACTTATAGACGTATACATGTTTGACTTGCAGACATATTCGTGTGTATGAATGTGTCAAAGCTACAAAACGATAAGAAATTCACCTTTAAAATCTTTTCACATCCCCTCCCCCTCGCCCCCTGTCTCCACATTTACTTCCGCCTCATGACTTTGTGACATAGTTTCACTTTAGAAGTGAAACCTTGTGGTAAAAATAGGTTTAAGTAAAAGATGTTTCTGAACAAAGAATCAATAAAACTAAAAAAAACTTTGAAAACGTCGTAAAATTGTAAAAAGATTCTATTAAAAAGTTTCAAAATAGTGAATCTGATTTCCACACAAAAGTCCGGAGTCAGTAGGACTGTGCCATCCCTAAATGGGGTCCAATGTCAGAATGAAGAGATGGAAGAAGGAAGGAGGTAGAAAGAGATGGCAGACAAAAGCAATTCAGGAGGCGGGTATGGGTGCCGCCGCCCCGCAAACAATTTATTGGATAACAAACACCGCTGCCATAAGTCACCCTGTGATTCGCTATGTGTTGTGAGCAGGGTGCCCGGGGTCGAGAGAATGAGGTTTGTCTAGATCTTGGCGGCGATTGCGTTAGCCCACCTAATGCATGGCAGAGCAGATCGGGAGAGACTGACTGAGGGAGACCGTTTGACCTTTCCAATCGGACTCTCTCGACCCATCGCCTTGCATCGCAATGGGAGGAATAGTTTCAATCCTCTGTACAAATACATTCCTGGACACACAAAACCCCAGATTCCTACCCACTACTCATTCCCTTTTCCTCTCCAGAACTTCCTCTCCCTAAAAATACCTTTCTCATCAACATCCCCAAAGATGATACAGGCCCCGAGAGAAGTTGTTTATTGTTTTTTCTGTGTGATTTTAATACTTCCTTCCCTTTGTGAAGCTGGTGTAAAAAAATAGCATGGTGGGGAAGTACTTTGCAGTGGCAGATGACAGTGATCACTTAATACGGCTGAAGCCATTTCACAACAAGACTACGACTAAGATTTATTCTCTAAAACAGAAACAAATTGTGTTTCACCATTATTCCCATGGTATTTTAAAGTTCAGAAAAAATAAAGTTCACAAGAACCACGTATTAGATTCTACGTGTTAAGGCTAACAATATATCTTCCTAAGGTTGTCCGGGTTATATAAGTCCCCTGCCGCTTTAACAGCCCTATCCAACAGCCTTCTTGTTTTATACCAGCACTGCAGTGACACGGCAATGCAAATAAATTGCAAGACAAGTGAGTTACGGCCTTCCTCGTAGGCCGCCATTTCCCATGGCCCAACTTCCCCTACCTCTCATTGCCGTACCGTAGAGAAAACTGGTTAAAACGTACCTTCCAGCCCATTAAAAATATTCCTTCCAAAAGAAAAATAAAGTTTTATTTTCAAAGACTGGTTGTGTTAAATAAATTGGGAAGACTTTTCCAGTAATAGACGCTATTTATACAACACCTGTATTGATTTGAATGAAATTATTACCATTTAGGCTTGGAAAATACGGATCGCTACAAGCACCCGATTTTCGAAATGCTCGGCACTTATTAGTAAGTATACACCTATTGAAATTAATATATTCAGAGATCCATCAGATTGTAATTTACAGTAACTGGGTTTGAAGATTTTAATAAATTGAAAGCAAAAATTAGCATAAATTTTCGATTATGAGTAATGCTACATGGGTTAGTAAACTAATTTGGCAATGTAGTGATAAATGAACAGATTAGGAGCAGAAATGCTAAAATGAACCACGTTATACCTAAATATTATGTGTGTTCATTTCCTATGTGAAAAATTAAAAACATTTCAAAACCCGTAAATTGGCAACCCTTTTTGTTACAGTGTCACGACTGAATATACGATGGGGTAGTTTCACAAATTATTAGTATCGTTAAAAATTTGTGAAAGATTTAAAGTTATATTTTCTGATTCTGAATATTGTGCTAAAAATTTTCAATTTTAATATTTTCATTAATTGATCTGAAAAATAGCACATTCCGAAACGGTTCCAGCTGGTTACAAAGTCATTATGACATCGAAAACGCAACTGGCTGGTAGACGGCTGTTACTGACATTGCCCGACGTGACGTCAACGCCGCCGAATTCACGAATAAAAACAAACATGTCTTTTTGCAAATCAAAAATAGCATATGTAAAGTTTTAAGGTAAGGAACCGGTAAAATAAAGACTCATCTTCAGGACAAATTCTAAGGAACTCTTGATTTATTTCGTTCTATTTCCAATTACATTTTTTATAATCGGAAGATACAAAACTACCCGAGACAGACCAAGGAGTTAGTAATTAGATGTAGTTTCAGCGAAGCGACGAAGAGGAAAGAGGTAGATCCCTTTAAAAAACCGCCATTTATAGAAAAAATCTCCTTGGCTGGTCACAGCCTTGTACCTTCCGGACATCTGTTGATAATTTAGCTAACTAACTATGAGAGTTCTCACCTAATGTTTTTACGTGGCTCTCGAGAGGTGTGAGTCCTGGCTAATTTCAGACATATTCCCAGCCAAAAAACGGTGAGGATTGAGTTTTTTATTAAACTAAAATGAACAAAAATATACTACTTATAATACTAAAAATAGCTCACAATTTTTTTAAACTTTAACTATTTCACCCCAGATTAAATTGTGCAATTAACAAATTGATATTTACATGCTCTAGCTAAAAATTCAAAGTTAAAAATTAAATCAATGAGTTATAACAATAAATTACACATTCAATTTTAGGACAAACACAATACAATGAGGACGGGACCAAGTCTTCCTTCCAGGACAGCCAATTTTATTGTAAATATTATTAAATGTCTAACATTAAATATATGTGGGCACTTGCAGTGTTTTTTTTTTATTATTATTATTATTTTGGTTAGCTTATAACCTTTAATTTTCACTCAATCTGGTTTTTCTTTTTACACGAGTTTCACAAGAGGTCACGACCTCCACCACCTTTATTCATTTTGCCTTTTTATTGTTTTACACTTTTGTTTGCATTTTTTTTCATTAATTTTTTATTGTTTTTCGCTTTTATTTGTACTTTTTATTAATTTAAAGTCTGGTTATAGAACTTGGTTATTATGTCTTGCTTGGGGGCGCCACACTGTGTTGGCGCTACTGGGTCGCTTCTTATTCTCCCTGGTCCATCTCGGGTAGATGGTCTTCACATTTGTTGTCCTCAATTGGAAGCAGGCATAGTTTTGATATTGCCCTCTGGACCGTTCCCTGTGCTGTGATGATGGTAGCCACTCGTACTCTTCCATCAGGCCCGGGATGTACAGCGTGCACTCGTCCTAGCCTCCAAAAACAAGGAGGTTCGTTGTCTTCCTTCAGAATGACCATCTGGCCTGGTTGCAGCTGCCTTTGGTTGTTGCCAGTCCATTTCGTCCGGGTCTGCAGCTCAGCCAAGTATTCTTTGCGCCACCTCGACCAAAAAGACTGTATTAGTTGGTTTAATTTTTGGTAATGATTCAATCTATTGACTGCTACATTCTGCAAATTCTGCTCCGGGATCGCTGCTAAACTCGTTCCAATGAGAAAGTGACCAGGACTGAGAGGTTTTAGGTCTTTGGGGTCATTGGACAGCGGACAGAGGGGACGGGAATTCAAGCATGATTCAATTTGACATAATACAGTACTGAATTCCTCATATGTTAATAGTGAAACGTTTGCTACCCTTTTCAAATGATATTTTACTGATTTGATCCCTGCCTCCCAAAGTCCCCCGAAGTGCGGGGCCCTTGCTGGTATGAATTTCCAGCGAATAGATAAATTGGCTAAGTATTTATCAATTTTTTCATTTGAATTTTCCAAAAATTCATATATTTCCCTTAATTCATTATTCGCGCCCTTAAAATTAGTGGCGTTATCTGAAAACATTTTACTGGGTTTCCCTCTTCGCGAGATGAAACGTTTAAACGCATTTAAGAAGCTATCAGTGCTTAAAGACATTACTAGTTCCAGATGTATTGCTTTGGTTACCATACATATAAATAGACATATATAAGATTTTACGCTGTGAGTCTTACGGCTAACACCTGATTTGATCAAAATGGGGCCGCAGAAATCCACGCCTGATGATTGAAATGCGCGACCTTCCGTTATTCGTTCGGCAGGTAGGTCCGCCATCAGTTGTTGCTCTGTTTTCGGGTTACATCTAAAACATATAATACAGTATCTGAGAACCTTTTTAATTAAATTTTTACCCATAATCGGCCAGTATTTCATTCTTAATAATGCTAACAATGCCTGCGTTCCTGCATGTAAATATAAATAATGGTAGTGCCTGACAATAAGCTCACTTAGTTTATGATGTGATGGTAGTACTATGGGGTGCTGTTGGCTTTCCGATATCATTTTTCCGTTGGACAACCTACCCCCCACCCGGATTAAATCCTTAAACAAATAAGGATTTAATGACTTTAACCTACTACTATTCTTTACATTTACCCCGGCTTGTAAGGCCCTCGTCTCTTCGGGGAATGCAAAACATTGTGCACGAGATATTAATAAGTGAAGTGAATTCTCCAATTCGTAAACAGTTAGTGCTCCGCTACGCCTGGACAAGGAATTTCTGCAATTAAATATAAATCTTAAAATATAAGCTGTCACCCTTTGCAATTTGGTTAAGCAAGAGTATCTGGAAAATATTTCCCAATCCTGTTTTACGGCTGAAATTAAAGTTAGCTTTAATCTTTCTTCTGGTAGATCCAACGGCGTAACTTCACTGCTGGTAATCGGGTAATCGCCTGAAATCAACCAGGTGGGTCCATGCCACCAAATGTCAGACTTTATTAGCTGCGACACCGTCGCGCCTCTGGATAAAACGTCCGCCGCATTATCCTCCGATCTTACGTGTTTCCATTGTGCGGGTTGACTGGACTCTTGGATTTCAGCTACCCTATTGGCCACAAATGTGTTCCACCTTGCTGGCTGTCCACGAATCCAGAATAGCGTTATCATGGAATCGCACCAGTAGGTTGTATCTATTTCATTTAAGTTCATAGCTATTTTGACATAGTTCACTAATTTTGTGAGTAAAACAGCACCACAAAGCTCCAGCTTTGGTAGTGATATGCTTTTCAACGGTGCCACCCTTGATTTTGATGTGACTAAATAAGAAGTTGTGTTTCCCGATTCATCAGTAGACACTATATATATACATGCTGCATAGGCCCTCTCCGAGGCGTCACAGAATCCATGCAGATGCAGTTTAACTTGAAGTTTGCAAATTACCTTTCTCGGTATTTTTAAATTATTTAAAAGAGGTAATTCATTTATGTATGAATTCCACGCATTCATCTGTTCAGATGGAACATCTTCGTCCCACTGAATCTTAGTTTGCCACAAACCTTGCATTATCAGTTTTGCGACTAAAGTTATTGGCCCTATCAGTCCCAATGGGTCAAAGGTAGAGGCGATACATGATAACATTTGGCGTTTGCTTTTAACGCAGGCTTCTAAGGGCTCTACAATGTACTGAAAATAGTCCTGCTGATTATTCCATGACAACCCTAGAATTTTCTTTTCCTTGGGGTTATCAGTAATAATCATATCTGTATCACTCTCTGGTTTCGAACTTATAGAGGGTAAATTTGATCGCCATTTTCGTAAATTCATGCCAGCAGATGCCAAAATGCTGCTCAACTGTTGCTTAATAGTGAGACAATCTGCCTCATTTTCGTCGCCAGTTATCAAATCATCCATATAAAAGTTGTATTTGAGGATGCGACTGACCTTTCTGTATGCTTCTTGATTTTCTGTTCCTAACTGTTCCAAGCATCTGGTAGCCAGAAAGGATGATGGTCCCAAACCGTAGGTGACAGTATTGAGTTGATAGTGTCGGATTTCTTCTTCCGGAGAGTCCCTCCAGACTATGCGCTGCAAATCTCTATCCTCAGGCTGCACCAATATTTGACGATACATCTTCTCGATGTCGGCGGTTATTGCATACTGGTGCTTTCTGAAAAATAATAATTGCGCACATAAATCCTTTTGTAAAACTGGCCCTACCATGAGGGCGTCGTTTAATGATATACCGGTTGATGACTTGGCTGATCCGTCAAACACGACCCTGGTTTTGGTTGTCGTGCTAGACTCCTTCATCACTGCATGGTGTGGCAAATAATAACAAATTTTATCTTTTGGCGGTGCTTCGCACAGCGTCATATGCCCCAATTCCTGATACTCTTTCATGAATTTTTTATAATCTAGCATCAGGTCCTTATTGGCAAGAAATTTTTTTTCCATATTATAGAATCTTTTTTCAGCCACCTTTAGGGTTTCACCCATTTGATTAATGAGTATTTCTCAAAATAAATGTACGTAACGAAAATGTAGTTACGAAATATTGTTACGAAATAGTCCTAAGATGTAACTAAATAGTAAACATTAAGGCTTGTTTATACAATGGCAAATTTTATTTTACTCTTCTTATTATTGATTGTACATTCTACAAACATATATATAAACTCACAACCCAAATACTTGTATTTTGTTATACCTATTTTAAGGGGTTTAAAATTCTCAAATTTTCAGCTTCCCATATTTAAGGTCTGACACAATATTCAAAAAATCTTAAGAAATTAAAGAACTGATTAAAACATTTAAAAATTTAATAACATACAATTGTTTAATTTGAATCACTATCCATTAGCGTTTTATAAATTTCTCCCTCATCTTTATAATAGTCGAAATCTTTCCGAGACACATTTGGTTTCACAATCAGTTTTTCAGTCTTTGGTTTATCACTCCGCTTTGGAGTATGAATATAGTTATTTAGTGAAAGAGATTTAGAGATAAGGCCCTTACAAACCACTATATTTTTTGTATGTATATTTTCCAGTTTTTCGTCTTTAAGAATGGTCAGTCCACATGGTTTGTCTTTGATTTTGTGAGAATCTTCAATTTCATTTTCATTATTCATATTTTCAATATCAGTGTTTTTTTCTATGGCATTATTATTTCCTATAATAGCATCTCCAATGTTGTCATCAAAATCGTTGAAAATAAACTCTGCTTCATTAAATGTTATTGCATCCGACATATATTTATCACCTGTAATTATAACTTCGTCACTTACTAAATTGTCGAAAAAAATTATTGGCATTGAATTTAAATCAGTGGTCAATCCTTCTATATGACTTTTTATTTCCTTACTTGGTTTTTCTGTCTCATCTGTTTGTATTATATCAATTGGATGTTTTTGTTCTTTTATAACTTGTTGGTGTTTTACTGTCGTTTTTCAATATACACACATTTAAAATTATTATTTATTTTCTAAAAAAAAAAAATTATTTATTTTCTGACACCTTTAAAATATACCTACTATTTTTAATCAGGTTGTAACTGTGTACACTCAGCTTTACATTGAACTTTTTCGTTACGTTACGAAATTCATAATAAACGTTACGAAATTTTAATAAAAATGGGGTTATAAAAAGTCAATGGTTTGATAAAATTTAAAACTGTAAATATGTAAGCTGAGCTATGTTTGTACCGCACATATTACAAAAAGATGAGTAGAAAAAGACTTACCGTTTTGTGAAAAAAAGGCAATAATATTTTCTGTTACGAAATTGTAGTACCACTAAAGAAACACCTTTAACTGACTTTAACAATTAATGTTATGGCGGAGACGTCAGACCAACATCCAACCAGAATGAAGTTATTGTTGCCTGTGTAAAATGTAAAAAATGGGTTCAGAAATTACGGTGGAAGTACAAATAAAACGTAACGAAAGAGTAGTTACTAAAAAGTAAATGAATATGACTCACTTTGATTTTTGTGTATAAATTATTAATTTATTATGAAACCCAATAGAAAATTACTTTGGACAGAAACTACATTAAATTAAGACCCTAAAACTTACAAAAATTCATATATTATAACGTTATTATTGCATTTTATGAGGTATAAACACATGAGGTAGGCAGGGTGGCAATTTTATTTTGTATGAAAGGTAAAAATCGTTATTTTTTAAAAAATTTATATATTTGCGAATTAATACGATTGTAATGTTTTTTCTTCGTTATTTTAAAGCCTAATATTTATTCTACAAAATGGTACAATTTTTTTTGGTATGCTTAATTAAAAACATGTGTTATTTTTGAACTGTTTCTAGGCACACTTTATTTTTCCAAAATGTACACTTTTTTTGAGAAATACTCTAATATTGGGCCGCAGCGGTAATCTTACCGCAAAACGTCCTTTCTCATCTCTTTCATGCGTGCGTAAGAAGCTCTCTTCACATGCTCTTTCTTCGTGGCTTCTATGTTTTACAGGAGCTAGTTCTTCTATTTTCCAAAAGCTTTCTAATTGCTTATGCAATAAATTTAAGGATAAATTACAGGAATTTACTGGCCTTTTTGGTTTCGGAGTGGAGATAGGTCCAGCGACAAGCCATCCTAGCTCGGTCCTTTGTAGCGTGAGTCCAGCATCTCCAATTCTCATTCGATCGGTATGCAAGACTTCCCAGAACACCTCCGCTCCCAGTAGCAGATCTATTGGGCTGGTAATGTTGAAGTTCGGATCTGCTAATTGGAGACCGCTAGGGATCCCCGCGTCTTTTCTCTGAAAGGAAATTTGTGGCAGGTTACTGGTCACTTCAGGTATTATCAGGCATTCTATATTCCTTTTATATTCAGAATAGCTTGAAGTTATATTGAATTCCACTTTATATTTTATATTTAAAATCTTATTGTGGATTCCCGTAACAGGAATGTTGACCCTTTTCTCTTTTGATTTCAATTTCTTTGCAAATTCCTTACTTATAAAATTAGTTTGTGCCCCAGAATCTAATAGAGCTCTTGCTTGAATTGATTGTCCGGCATCGTCCTTTATGTTGATGATGGCAGTGGACAATAACACGAAATTTGGTTCTACCTTCGCGGCATGATTTGTTACCAAAGGCGCTTCCTTCGCGGAAGATGTTGATGCCCTTTCGTGTTTTGATTCCTCCTCTTGTTTAAAATGAAGTAACGTATTGTGATTTACGCCATCGCATTTACGGCAATTAAATTTTGATTTGCAATCCTTTAATTTATGACCGAAGTTTAAACATTTTAAACAAGCGCCTAATTTGTGTATTTTATCAATTCGTTCTTTTGGCTTCAATTCCAAAAATTTGCGGCAATAATAAATCTTATGATTATCGTTGCAATGTAAACATTTTAATTTTTGTGCAGAAAATGAAACCATAGCTTCCTTTTTATAATTATGCGGATTCGTTTTTCCCGGATTAATTCTTTTTTCGTTATTTGATGAGGCCTCTAATACTTGGGCCCTTGTATACAAACATTTAATAAATTCTTCGTAGGTAGGTAGATTGTTTTTTGTTGGGTATTGTTCCCAATGAGCCCTTGTATTTGAATCTAGCTTGTTTGATAACAAATAAATCAATACTACATCCCAATTTTTTGTAGCTATATTTAATTTATTTAGCGATTTTAAATGCAACTGTGCCTCGTCCAATAGGCTTCTTATTGCGACGTGATTTTCTGCTTTTAAGTCCGGTAATTTAAACAACGCGTTTACATGATTATTTATAATTATTTTTGAGTTTTCGTATCTGTCCGTGAGCATCTCCCAGGCCATTAAATAGTTGTCAACTTGCATTGGCAATGCTGTTATAAGCTTAAGCGCTTCCCCTTTTAGACAAGAACGCAAATAATAAAATTTTTGAACGGCATCTAGGTTAGAATTACTGTCTACTAAAGATATAAACGCATCTCGGAATTCTATCCATTCGCAGTAATCACCCTTAAATTTTGGTAACTCTATTATCGGCAGTTTAATGTTGTTGTTTGTTTTGCCTGCGGAATGGTCCGAACCTAACCTCTCTTTAGCGTTGGATAAAACATCAAAATAATCGTTTTCAAAGCTCGCCCTTTCTTGATCTCCCTCATCGGGAGATAAGGCTTCAATTTTATCCTGAATTTCCTCGAATTGATCCATTAAAAGCTCGAAATGTTTTATACGTAATCCTAGTTCACTTTGTGTCAACGAAATTTTGTTTAAAAATTCTCTGAATCTCGTGACTTTCCCCTTACAGATTCCCCTTTTACCGATTAGCGTTTTTAAATCCATTTTTATCAAATCAGGTACTTACAATTTACAGAGTTATCCAATTATTTTATCACAATAACCGTTTAAAACTAATAAACACTGTAATAAACACTGACAACTTCTCAATCCGTCACAACACGATCTGCGATAATCGACAAGCCGTTAAATTTCGCCCATAGAGTATTATTAGCAACAAACTGTTTTATCGGCTTCGCGGTTAATTTGAATAATTATTTCTGAAAAAGTTTCTTTTATTCCCGGAATTTATAACATTGTTGTAGTTTTTTGCGATAATCGCCGGCAATTGGCTGCAATGTTTGTTATTTTTTGTAAACTTGTTCATACCGGCTTGCAACAATTTTTTTTATGAGAAATGCACAATATTGATGTCATTAAATTTTTTGCTTTCTTTTTTTTTAGGATTTTTATGGTAAGGTGGGTAGTATGGAATGGATTGGTCACTTGCCCTTTTTATCGTGATGTCTTCTGGATGCTGGAATCTGCTTGATGGATTCTGGCTGCATTTCTGGTTTCTTCTTCAGTGCTGGTTCTTTTTTATTAATTTAATCACTCGCGTTAAACTATCCGACTCGTAGGATCATATGTAAAGTTTTAAGGTAAGGAACCGGTAAAATAAAGACTCATCTTCAGGACAAATTCTAAGGAACTCTTGATTTATTTCGTTCTATTTCCAATTACATTTTTTATAATCGGAAGATACAAAACTACCCGAGACAGACCAAGGAGTTAGTAATTAGATGTAGTTTCAGCGAAGCGACGAAGAGGAAAGAGGTAGATCCCTTTAAAAAACCGCCATTTATAGAAAAAATCTCCTTGGCTGGTCACAGCCTTGTACCTTCCGGACATCTGTTGATAATTTAGCTAACTAACTATGAGAGTTCTCACCTAATGTTTTTACGTGGCTCTCGAGAGGTGTGAGTCCTGGCTAATTTCAGACAGCATACTTTAAATAGTTATAGAAAATTTAAAAACCGTAAAACGGCCTTTGCAGGTACATAACACAAGCAAAGTTTTCAAAAGGTAACCAACCATAGGTAAAACATCACCTCATGGAAAGGTAATAAACTACCCTTAAGACGACACTATACCCTTAGAATCTTAAAGACGTAAGTAAAGAAGCCGTGTATACAAATTGGGACTCGCGACCCGTGAATTGAACGGACCTACCGTCGAATTTGCTCTATCAAAGAATAGAAAAATAAGTCAAATAATTTGGGAATCTTAATAACGTAAGTGAAGAAAGCGTGTAGCGTTCATTTTAATTTATTCTGAAGAACGTGTTAATAATAGTTAAAATGTTTCTAAATGAATACCTCCCAAAGTTATTAATTCATCGTGTCACTCACCGGAAACTTTAGTTGTAAAACGTATTACAATTTTTTAAAGGCGTTATAGGTAGATACGATTTTGGATTTTCAAGGCCAAAAGTATTTTTGTTATTAGTTTTTGGGGTATTATGCCGTGTTGCGCTATCACCTTCTTTAGCCAACGTTTCGGACAGCGTTGCAGTGTCCATCATCACACATCTGCCCTGATGATGGACACTGCAACGCTGCCCGAAACGTTGGCTAAAAAAGGAGGTAGCAAAAACTAATAACAAAAAAAGCGTTATAGGTACGTTAAAAAAATGATAGCAACGTACTGTTTATATTTATCTAAAATATAAATAACTCGTAAGGCATGGAAATAAAATGATAATTCAATTACGAATTCGCCAAAATAAATTAAAATATGAGCCTAGGGCAACGTGGTTATGTCTCGCCTTAAAGTGAAATTTGAAAACTTCGTTCTATAAAAATATTATTTTAAAATGTGCCATAATTATTACAGCTGTCCAGGCGCCATTTGGCTCAGAGCCGCACACATTAAATTCTAATATTTCTTAAATACGACTCGCCACCGAGAGCTGAGTTTAGCATTGAAATTATTGATTTTGATGAAGTCGCACCTGTCATAGTATTCCGAGCCAAATCCTAATGCACTCCGCTATTATGTTACTTCTGTTTTAGCGCCCTGGGAGGTGGGCATACTTATTGATCCAGGCATAGCGAACAGGAGGACTATAGGCTGTAGATTGTACGTTGTATGGGAGGTCGACGGTACAGCCCAACTTGCGCAGGTCGAAATGAATAATGAATTAATTTCAAAATATTATATATTCTAACACCGATATATGTTTAGAGCTGTGTTTTACTTCAGCATTTATCTAATAGATGTGATAAATCATAAAAAATGTAGCGATATTATTTTCCAGTAGATATCACTAAAGTGTAAAATAGACAACTAAATTTGTAATTTACTTCAGCATCTGTCTATTACATCTAGCGAGAGTTCTTCAAATGTAACACATTATTTCCAGTATGTGTAATTCACTGAAGTGTAAAATAGGGCTTAGGTATTTGGTCATGTAATTTACTACAACATCTATCTATCACATCTTAAAATGCTCCTATATTATTTTCCAGTATTCACTAAAGTGTAAAATAGACTTTAAATGCTATTATTTACTTCAATATCTATCTATTACATCTGGTGTGAGATTTTCAAATGTACCGACAATATTTTCCAGTACGTACTATTTAATAAAGTGTAAAATAGACATTTAGTGATGTAATTTACTGATACATCTATCTATCACATTTTCAAATACTTCGATATTATTTTCCAGTATTCACTAAAGTGTAAAATAGACTTTAATGCAATTTTTTTTACTTACATTTTTTCCAGTATATACCTCTTCATTTTTCAAGTACATACCTATTGTAAAATAGACAGTTATTGATGTAATTTATTGCAGCATCTGTCTACCACATCTTCAAATGCAGCGATATTATTTTACATTGGTACATATTCACTTAAGTGTTAAATAGAAATTTTATGTTGTAATTAATTTACTTCAGCGAATATCTTTCATATTATGTGGCGTGATAAATAAATATGTGAGAACTTCGTATGCATCGATATTTTTTTTCTGTAATCACAAAAGGCTTATTAACTACGTCGGTTGTAATAAATTCTTTGACACTAGTGTGTTATTACCGAGAGTAATTTATAGCAATAATTTAGTTCCGCATCTAGCCATTGCATCTGGAGCGTAATCTTCAAAAGCAGTGATATTATTTTCCTTTTCACTAAAATAGACATTTAATTCTGCGATTTACTTCAGCGTCTATTTATGAGATCTGGCGTGAGATCTTTAAATGCGTTGAGATTATTTTTCTGTAATAATAGGAGTAATATTAACAGTTGGTAACTATTACTAGACGGCTGGCGTAGTCCAGCCGTAAGGCTCTTGACTCGCACACCGAAGGCCACGGGATCGAATCCCGGCGTGGCTAATAAATTTTATTTGTTTAATTTGTGGTATTTCACAATTTATTAATTTAAAATAATATATAGTATATTTGCGGCACGTTCCAAAGTGGAAGAAACTCTCAGTATCGCCCTGGTGTAAGACTACCATTCAGAATTGAAACGTTGCTTGAAATGGCTTGAGCCGTGTTTGGTGACCAGATCTAAATAGCCAGGTACTTCCCCACCTTCCTCTTCTCTATCTCTTTCCCCTCACGTTTAAAATATCTATCACATTTCGTGGGAGGTACCTATGTGCTAAATCTTCACGTGCATCGATCTTATTTTTACGTAATCACAACTAACAGTTAATTATTTTGTTGGTTATAACAAATTCTTCGACAGCTAGTGCGCCATTACCGATAGGAATTTATTACTATATTTTATCTATATTGCATCTGTTCTGAGATTTGTGTGAGATCTTCAAATGCATCGATATATTTTCTGTAATCACAAAAGAGTTATTAACTTCGTTGGTTGTAACAAATTCTTCGATAGTTTTCGACAGCCATTACCGGTAGGAATTTATTGCAATAATTTAGTTCAGCGTCTATATATCACATCTGTTGTGAGAAAAATGTGTGAGGTCTTCAAATTAATGGCTCCAGACGGGAGCAGTTGGGACTCTTTTGCTGTATTCACATAATTTTTTTGAAGTGAAACTTCTTTAGCACCGTTGTGATATGAAACTCGATGACACGAAAAATAGCGAGAGATACTAAAAATAGACAAACACATACATCTACAGATTCAGCCGGCGAGAGAATGAGTATAATCGGTCTCCTCTTTGTGCGGCGCTTCGTAGCCTATCGGTCTCCTCTTTGTGCGGTGCTTCGTAGCATATCGGTCTCCTCTTTGTGCGGTGCTTCGTAGCCTCTCCACTCTTGTCTACTTTAGTTTTCTGAAGGTTTCACTTCTACCGCTTGTGAATTGCACACTTTGTTTTTTCTGTTTCCTATATTTTGTTGAACATTGTACATTTTTATGACTATTTACAATGCACTTTTTAAAAAAAGTGCCGCATTGAATGTAAATTCTTATCCCCCCAAGGGCAGTTAAAAAAACAAGATTGTTCAATTCACACGCGGAAGAACTGAAACCATCAGAAAACTAAAGTAGACAAGAGTGGGGAGATCACGAAAAACTTTTTTTTATCAATGTGAAGGAAGGATTTTTCCATATTTTAGTCCCCGAATTCCAGTGCACATTTTTCTATACATTTGGTCAACTTATTAGTATTTGTTTTTTCTACTCCGGAGTCGCTAAATGCAGCTTTCTTTTGTGTTTTCTTTAGCCTGTTCATTTTGGAGTGGTTTGAAGGATGAATATTGATTTTATAAAAATAAAAACATTTGTTTTTTGGATTTCGTAGGATTCGATCCTTAGTCCGCTGAATGTCTGGAGAGGTTTGTCAGGAGCTTTTTACCACTATACCAAATGAGACTTATGGATCTATTGTATGATATTGGAACCGAGTAACCGTGAAATGAATAAATATTTTATTGCTATCTCATCTCTCGCAGGCTAAATCCTATAGATGTATGTATTTGTCTCTTTTTAGTGTCGCCCGTTTCCGTATCATCGAGTTACAAATCATGGTGATAAAGAAGTTTTCATTTCAATAAACAAAACAACCCGTTCCCTTTCCGAGGCTACTCGGTAAAGAGAAATGTAAAATTATTTCCACTAAACCAGAATAAAGTAAAGTACCTACACACTTAATTTGCGTAGTTTGACAGCAGCCAGTAGTGCTTAGTAGTGCTTAGTGCTTGCCGACTCCGCAGCGCACGTGCCGGAACGCATAAATTACGTGTTTATTGTACGGTGCACATTATGCTACGCGGTTCATGTAATCACAATGACGATGCGTTCCACTACACGTTACATGGTACGACCCATGAATGCTATTAGTCTATTTAATTGCCATTAATGCTTTACCATCCGTTTGACATCGTTATAATCAATCGATTAAAATTATTTATATCTCTAGTGTCTACAGCAAGTCGCTGTTAAATAATAACGTTCATCGTGTATCAATGAAACAATTTTATGGTGTGGGTACCGCCGCACCGAGAACCATTTATTGGATAACCAACAACCCTGCCATCGGTCAACTCAAGTGGCCGGCTACGCTTGGTGACTTTCATTAGTGATGTTTTGTCTAGGTCTTGGCGGCCAATGAATTTACCCGCCTACTGAGTGGCGGGCCGGATCGGGAGAGACTGGTTAGGGAGAACTATCCTAGATCTCTCCAGCCGGACTCTCTCAACCTTGCACTGCAGCGGGAGGGATGGATTCATACGTCCGTCACTCCTAGGCACATTGACGTCAGATTCGTACCCACCTCTTCCTTGAACTTACATACTTTCCCTAAAAGTACCCTCCACACCTTTGACGGCTGGCGTAGTGCAGCGGTAAGGCGCTTGACTCGCATTCCGAAGGTCGCGGGATCGAATCCCGGCGTGGAAAATAAATTTTATTTGATTAATTTGTGTATTTCACAATTTATTCGTTTAAAATAATATATAGTATATTTGCGGCACGTTCCAGAGTGGAAGATACTCTAAGTATCGCTCTGGTGTAAGAGCACCATTCAGAATTGAAAAGTTGCCTGAAATGGCTTTAGCCGTGTTTGGTGACCAGATCTGAATAGCCAGGTTCTTCCCCACCTTCCTCTTCCCTATCTCCTTCCCTCTCCACTACCTTCAGCCTCACAACTTACCCCAATTGGGGATGCCATAGTCTCGCTGGCTCCAGACGGGAGCAGTTGGGACTCTTGTGCGGTATTCATGTAAAAAAAAAACACCGCATCCACAAAGATGTCCTAGACCCTGAGATAATTTTTGTTTTCCTCAGGGCCTCCTGTGTGGATCTAATGTAAAAAAATTATTAAGTACAAATTTTTTAAAGGCCCTATTGGGTGTTCACGTGATTTAGTAATATTTACTATGTAAGTTGTAGTGTAAGTGAATATGTATTGGGTTTAAATGTCTCCGAGTTTAAGTAGTCATATGTAGTTTTAAAGTGCCACAGATGTCGTTACCCGAATTTCTACCGATTTCATACATATCTCCCTTAAACACGTTAAGTTTTAAAGCTCTTAAAAATATGTTATTCTTGAAAATAAAATCTAGACATTGCCCGCGCCGGAACGCAAATTATATAAAAATCCCTCTATAGAAAAAATCGCAAAGTATGCTCCAAAAATTATTATAAACACGTTTGTATCACTTATTTTACAAGTTATATTTATGAAAAAAATCACAGTGTTTCTTTAAATGCTGTTTAAGACAATGCCCGCGAGATTTTTGCTCTATTTTAAGCGAGTCGTGTTTTATTAAACATTTTCGCATCGATTTTGTCGCTGTAAATGATAGCGCCAAACCTGATTTTTACGCGGTCTTTATTGACGTTACCCGAGCACTGCAGATACAATACACCTCCTTTCAAAACTTGTTGCAACTAAACATTGCCAAATCGAAATTTTTCGGGCGGGAGTCTTAACATTCGTAATTTCGTATCTCTCCATCTTCTTCTTTTCTAGCCCGGTTGCGGAGCCTTCAGTAGTCATAAGTAGTTTTAAAGTGTCTCAACAGAGGTGAGTAGTTGTACTACATGATAGAGACAACTTTCGCCCGTTCGGGTCTAAAACACGAACGGTTACGAAGATATCCGATCACATAAGATTGACGGCTAGCTACTAAGATTGACGGCTCTAGGGCAGCGGCTCGCTGGCAGATTAACACAGAGCATCCATAATTAGTTCAGTTAGATATTAAATGTAAATACAATACGATTATAAACAAAACTCGTAATCTAAACGAACTGAATCAAGTAATGGAAAACTCCCAACCATCAGAAATATATTGTCAATTAGAGAAAATAGCAGTGGTCATGCGCGTTTTCATCCCCCTACAAAATAACCCCGACAAAATATCCTCCGACATACCACGACATAATATCCCAAGGGCAAAATGTATCTCCGCTCAGTGGCGTGGCGAGGGGGGAGGCGGGTGCCACCCGACGCGACGGGGGGGTGACACTACACCCGACGGGGGTGACCTTCGACCGTGGAAAAAAATTACGAAGGAATGTCACAAAAATATTTAACACGGTCAACATTAAACAACATTAAAATAGCCTATACCTGAAATTCTGTAGCCCCCCCTCAGGACGGACCAATTTTCTACACATTTGACTAGGTTTTGTTTTTTATGAAGTCGAATTTGGGGGGGGGGGGTGACATCACATTATCCGCCCCGGATGCCAACCATGCTAGCTACGCCACTGTCTCCACTACAATTCTTTCTTATAACTATTTTTGAACAATAATTTATGGTCTTTACAGAATAGATGATATGATGTCTGCATTATTTTTGTCACATTTTTTTGTTAGGTTAGGTTTTAGTAGATATTTTGTAGGGGGGTGTTTTGTCCGTAGGATATTTTGTCGGGGGATTTTTTGTCGTGGGATGAAAACGAGCAGAACCAATAGCAGTACACTCAAAAGGACAAAATCAATCACCTCTAGGCTGAATTCTTTCTTATAACTATTTTTGAACAATAATTTATTGTCTTTACAGATAGATGTCTATATTATTTTTGTCCCACTTTTTTGTTAGGTTAGGTTTTAGTAGACATTTTGTAGGGGATGCTTTGTCCGTAGGATATTTTGTCGGGGGATTTTTTGTCTTGGGATGAAAACGCGCGGAATAGCAGTATACACAAAAGTATTACGGGGTAAGTATAAGTGTATATATATTTTACTTCCCTAATTGAGAATTCCTCGTGTTTAGGGAGGGGGTACTATTATGTTCGGGAATATACGTATGTACCATGAACCCCTATTTTGAACGTCGTTTATATAAAAGAGGAAGATATTACAACGAAGCTTTCAGCGGAATGCCTATTGTTAAAATTTACAACGTAGAACGGTTCATTTGAAAATTACAACTACATTCCTTTTTAGTTTATTTATAGCTGAATGTAAGTTAGGCTGTATCATATCTTACGTTAATATTTTTTGATAAGAGAATAGATGAACAAAACATCTTAACTTATCTAAAACATAAGAAAATGAAACTAAGGTAAAAACTAAAAGATCAATCACAAATAAACCCATTAAAAATTTAAAAAAAAAAGTTTTTTTTTCATAAACATTTTTCCTTATTTACTTTACATTACCCCACATAGGAGGCAGAGGAAAATAATTTCCCTCAGGGACTTTGTCATCTTTAGGAATGCTGTGTGGAAGGTATTTTTAAGGAAAAGAAGATAGGAAAAGGATGAGTAGTGGGTAGGAATCTAACAATAAGTGACATGTAGATACCTATATATCAAAAAACGAGTTTATTTGCGGCAGGTTTCAGAGTGGTGGATACATCCAGCGTCGCCCTGGTGAAAGACTACCGTTCAAAATCAAAACGTTGCTTGAAATGGCTTGAGTCATGTTTGGTGACCACACCCGAATAGCCAGATACTTGCCAAATTTCCTCTTTCTCATCATTCCCTCCTTGCCATCTTTAGCCTCATAACATAATATTGAGCTCACTCGCTCCAGGTATTTGGAACAGTTCCGCCACTTGTGTGGAACTCACGTAATAAAATTCAAAAACTAAACTATCTGACTCTTCCTAACTTGATACGATCCGGATAAAGTATTTAATTCAATTGATTGTGCGGTTTCTTCGTTGGTCATACCAGACTCCTTCTACCATTAACTTCTGCATTATATTTTATATTATATTATCCGTACACTCCTTTTTTCGTTCACCCACACTAATTGCCCAAACCATCTAAGCGTCCCTTACAGCGTTCACAGCAACCTTGCATTATTTAATTATTTTTTATCAAACCATTAATATTGAATAAATGTTTTAATCGTTCAACAATGTAAGTGAAATCTAATTAATTGTCATAGGAAAGCATAAAAAAGCAACAAGTTACAATAAATAATCGTACATAACACAAATATAATAGAGGCATGCTAATAATTTTTGCTTCAAAAGCACCCAAAAATCATGTATATGGGTAGTGAGTACTGGGAGAAAATATGGTGGTATGTAAAATTTAAATTCGGAACAGTCTCCGAAGACTAGATTTCTTCGCTCACATTACAACACCGCGTATTTCATTTTACACAGGTTTTCAGAAGGCACAAAAAAGGATCACATTCACATCTCTCGTTAGAAGCATTCTAGAATATAACTCTACAATTTGGTCACCTGTCTTTAATAATCACATTAATATCATTGAAAAAGTTCAACGCAAGTTTTTGAGGTGTATTAATTTTCGACTTGGAATCCCTTTAGAATCAATAAATTATGACTTTTTATTACACTCATTGAAATTGTCGAAGTTAAGTGACAGAAGAAAAATTTTTGATCTCATATTTTTATACAAAATTGTAAATCATCAGTTGGATAGCCCTGATATATTAAAGTTGATTCACTTTCATGTACCTACCATTAGATCAAGGTTCCCTAGTATGTATTATTGTGACAATTATACGTCTGTCGCTGGATATAATTCTGTTATAAATAGAATACTCACCATTGGTAATTTTTATGCCAATGTTGCTGATATTTTCCATATTTCCTTATTAAAATACAAGGCTCTACTTATCAAACATTTCAGCCTTACGTATTGTAACGAGGTTACTTCATAACAAGTTATTCTTTTTATTTCACTGTATCCTTTTGAAGTTTTCGTTAGTTGTTAGAAATTTTTTCTCTTTTTCTCTTATTATAAGAAATTAAAAAAAAAACAATCTTTCTTCACTGTACTATGACTGTTTAAATATAATAATAATACATGTTTGTAAATGGCACTTTGTGCCGTAAATTTTAAATAAATAAATAAATAAATAACTTTGAAAAAAAAGGTCAACTAATATTTCGGGACCATTTATTTGGAGAAGTATTTTTTTTCATAAACATACATTGTTAGGTATTTTAAGTGACATTCGCGTTGTAACAGACAAAAAAGACTGAGATATAATGAGAAGTGAGTTGTTCTCATACGAGAAATACGTAATATATTATTCAACTTTTTTCAAAAACTAAAAAATATAATTATTTTATTCTTAACACTAAATAAAACTTTTGTATAAACATTTACTGATAATCGTTGATATGTACCAATTATTTATAAAATTTTGTATAAAACGAGCGGTGATTGTTCAAAACATTTGTTTGTAGATCCAATCCATGAGGCATGAGTAGATTAATAAAAAATAGAAAATAATGTATTTTTCGAGATACGCGGTTTTATAATATGAGCGACGATATAATAGTTAGAACGTGGAGAAAGTTGCGGTTGCCGTCCGGCGCAACTAAAAAAGTCTCTGGTGTGCGCACTTCCATATTTCATACTCTAATGTATTTTTATACTCGCAACTGTTGCAAAGCAACTGTCTCCTCAACTACAGTCTGTTTGCGGACTCTATAAAATGTTAACAAATCTTTTATAGCTCCCGCAGACGAGCTACTTTAGTCGCGGCGACAATTACGAGTACATTGCAATATATATATATTTCTTTGTTCCAGATGGTTATCTCCACTACCAAGAGCATAGACTGTTCTCTCAGCCTGCAGACTTGCCAAGAATCATGCAAATGTGGAGAGCAATCTTGCTGTTGGAACAAAATCAATTCAGATATCGATGTATTTGGCTTCACTGAAGCTGCCTTAAAAAGGCTTACTGCTTATACTTTATGTAATACTCTTTTACAAATATATTTTTAAAACTCACTAACATTTGTAATATTTAAAAAAAAAGTTAATTTAGGTACTGGAAGTGATTTGAAAAATAGTTACTATAAAAAAAATCCCTTACGATAAACATGGAGATGCGCACATGAGCGACGCGACACCACGGAGATTTTTAATTTTTATTTTTCGCTTTTTTCATGCCTCCGCGACTAAAGTCTATCGTCTGCTGGCACTCTTAGTCACCAGAAAAATGAAACTAAGCTCAAAACGAAAAGAAGAATAAATATTTTCTTTATTTCGTTTAATTCAAGGTTTCACGAAATAATAATAAAAAAGTATGCAGAATATATTTTTAATATTATAGACACTAAGATAATGAAATAAAGGTCAAAACGAGAACTACATTTATTTAATTTTTCCTTTAATGGTTGATTTAAGTTAGCTCTTATTTTACATTCAAGTTTTGATAACAGAATAAACAATAAAGAACGAAAATACATTTGAAATCAAAAAAGTGTCAAAAAGTTTAAAAGTCAAAACGAAAAGTGCCAACATTTTTTTTGTATAAACCAACTTACCAGACTGAGTCTGTACCGAGGTGGCAGAAATGTTATTGAAATTTAACGATTTTTTTTTTTTTTTTTTCTTTTTTTTTTTTTTTAGGCTGCATATCTCACTAGGGCATTCCTGTATCGAGATATGCAGTTTTACAATGTAATTTAAACAAAAAAAACATACATACGAACTTAATGAAAATATAATTATAAACCTACCAAAAAAGCACTGAGAACCATTATTCAGTCATGGATTATTAATAATTTAATTATAGCTGGGCAGTATATTATATATTACTATATATTATTTAGCTGCTAGCTATTATTTAATTATAGCTAGCAGCTAAATAATATTAGGTAAATAATAATAAACAATTATGCATATTAAAAATAATAATAATTAAGTAATAAATTTATATAGTTTATGTAATAAATATAATATATTAAGTAAATAATTATAAATAAATTAAGTAGATAATATCTGATATATTTATGAGTTAACAATAATAAACAATTTGTTAATAATAAGTAAATTAAGTACGTAATAATTATGAGTAAATACTAATAAACAATTATAAAGTACAGTAAGTAAATTATGATACGAAAGAAGTAGATAATAATAAGTAAATACTATAACAATAAGCAAATTAATAAGTACATAATAAGATTATTTTCGCATGTTTAATTTAATTAGTTCGTTTTAATTTGGGAGGCTGGTACGAATACCGCCGCTCCTAGAACCATTCATTGGATAATAGGGTGTGTCAATTATTTCAACTTTTGAATTCAGAAACGCCCGGGGTCTCAAAAGTTGCATCTTACAAAGAAAATGAGAACTGCATTTAATTTTTTTTTAAATGGTTATTAGCCCTCTAATATGCATTGAAAATTAGAAAACAAACCTAAAACGTTTAAATAAAATTATTTTAATTATTTTTTTTTTCTCAATAATTTAACCTTTTAACGTTTGTTTGTTATTAAAAAATGCATATAGCTGACAAAAATAAAAAAAATTAATCCAAGTTTATGAATACAAGTAAGTCAACAAGAATACTGATTTTATCCAGAAAAGGTGTTATTTTCCCCCTTTATATTTTTAACAAACACATGACATATGTTTAAAAACATTTTTTTGCGTTCTTTGTACTGCAGTTATGGAATAAAAATTAAGTTTGGTACAAAATATAAAATATGGACCCTTGGTTTTATTTTTTCCAAATAACGAAATCTATTTTTTTTTAATAAATTTCCGGGCGTTTTAGCGGGCTAATAGAGAACAATGATTTGATTTATTTTTACGTTTTCGAATAGCTACAGATCATACGAAACTTTTGAGACCCCGGGCGTTTAAAAATAAGGCCATTTTTTTCTCTGTGTGGAGAGCGACACAAGCTATTGGATAATCAACACCTCTGCCATAGGTCACCCTAGGTGGTTCGCTACATTTGGTGACTTAGCGGGGGTTCATTCGGTGAGGTTTGTCCGGGCCTTGGATGCGAATGCGTCTGCAAACCAACCGTGTGGCAGGCCGTATCATGAGAGACTGATTGAGAGAGACCTTTTGACCTCTTTAGTGGGACTCTCTCGGAACAACGCCTGGGTGAGATGGATTCACACATCTGTCACTCTTAGACAAACTGACCCCCAGATTCCTACCCATCATCTTTTTTCTTCCCAGAACTTCCCCCCATTCCTTTCATTAAAATACCCCCCTCACAACTTCCCCAAAGACGACACAGACGCTGAGGGCCTCCTGTGTGGAGTTAATACAAAAAAAGTAGGTTATCTCTTATTTCACGTTCAAGCTTCGATAATATAATAAACGACGAAGCGTGCGAAACGTATTTCAAATCTTACAGTCACGAGGAAAATGAATCTAAGGTCAAAACGTAAATCGATAGTTGTACAGGGAATTAGGAAATAGTGAGCGATGCCAAAATAACCGGCTAGGATTGCTGGCACGCTTTCAGAAATTCTTCTGAAAAGCACCTGTCCCTTTAAGCAGCTCTCTCCCGCCCCATTTCGCCTCATCTCGGCCATCGCAGCATCTCGTCTGTACCATTAATATAAATCCAGAATCCAGCCAGACGTCATCGGGAAAGATTCACCGATTTCGAGGAAACAAAAAAAAACACAAATCAGAGCGTAATCGTTAATCTTTTAACATCATTCTCGGGTTTTATACAAAAATAAAGCTCCGGTGAAACATTCTCATCGTGATTTGTGACTAATATCGTATTGTTGTACATTGTACGACAGATATTAGTTGCTTCACTGGGTTTGTATTATAATTATTATTATCTTTACAACGTATTTTGTGAGAGAGGTTGTGGATAAGCGATATCATACATTTTTACATGTGTGAAAAGCCAGATTGAAAATTTTCACGCCTGCGTAAATAAATACGATGTTTTTACGATAAGAGCCAGAATATGCGGCAGATTATTACATGCACGAATTATATAGTTTGCATTGCGTACATCCTACGTAAATGCAGACTATATCAGTAGTGTAATGGGTTAACACATTTTACTTTAGTTGGAAGGCTGGCAATTCGTTTTCCCATTCGAATAGATGGGTACCTACCGCCAATATGGTTTAAATTAATTATTAATTCAAACATTATGGGCCCAACCAGTATAGGATTATGACGTTTGGTGGCCCCATTAATGTAGCGGCCTAACTAATTTTAAATTTTTTTTTTAAAGAAAGACAAACATTCCCGGTTACGAATAATCCGACAATATTTGAAAATCTCCTACTACCATCACAGTAAGACGAAAATGTTGCTTGAGTCGTGATGGAGGACTTAGCCAACCGAGGAATCGAACACTGAACGCCTGGGTGGGACCCAAACCACTGGCTGGGTTAAAATAGTTTTACTATAGCAGTCCCAAAGAGAGGTCGTACATAACGTCATCGTTTCAGTGTCTCATATCTTTTTCCTTTCCAACGAGACAATTTCGTCGATGACGTATATACAACCACTCTCTGAGACTACTATACTATCTTGCATCGATATTTGGGGATTGTTGGAGACAGGAGAAGTGAGCGCAATAAAGTTTTGTGTGGTTGGCGAGTATTTTAGTGAACATAGTCAAAGCCATTTAAGCAACGTTTAGTTAATAAAAAAAGTGGCGTCTGCTAGTGGTGAATTATTTGAAACTCGATGAAACGAAAAAGCGACACTAAAAAGAGACAAACAAATACGTCTGTAGGATGTAGCCTGCGAGAGAATGAGATAGAATAATCGGTTTTCTCTTTGTGCCTCGCAGCCTAACCACTCTTGTCTACTTTAGTTTTCTGAAGGTTTCACTTATAGCGCGTATGAACTGCACACGTGTAGCTTGTTTTTTTTTTTAATTTAATGTAAATCGTATTTAATAATTTCATTATCAAGCTCTCTGCAAGTAATTTAGTTTGTTTTATTGTAACAACTGTTTTATTCTCATTATTATCTGTTATTTTACTCATTTTAAGCACCGTGCAAATTTTTATGGGGCTGGGGTAAATAGAATCATATAAATATAAGTCGTCTCAAAGTTGCCTTACTACAGTTTGAAAATGGCATTGCGCCGAAACAGCTGTCACAATAATTAAAAAACTTAAAATTAACAAAAACATTGATAAATTTGATGTATATTAAACTATAAAAAAAAAATTATTGGAGTTCTACGAATTAAGCACAAAATAATAAGTATTATTTGCTTAATTGCTAAATGTTACTTATTAGTACCAAATTTCCATAACGTATTTAAGTAATTTAACATGTAATTACTGAACAATCTGGTAAAAATTCACATCTCCCTGTTTTGAGTAAAATGCCTGCATGACACAATAATTACCCATTGGGAAATAAACTAATTGGTGTAACCATGATTGACATGCTTGGCGGATTCAGTTTTGCACTGCCAATTTCACCAATTTTCGATTTAATTGAAGAATTTTTATTTTGTTCCATTTGCATCATTCTGATTATTGATTTCCAGGCCGTTTTTCATCCCTCGGGATTTTCGATTTCCAGGCCGTCTTTCATCCCTTGGGATATGCGTACGACCCTTTCATTTCAACTATTTTGAGGCTGTTAACAAACAGGCATTATGAAATACATTTTTGAGTTTAACTACATGTTTTCGCAGGTGGGGTTGTTTTATATTAATTTACATTTATATTTAAGCTTCAGTGCACGGGACAGCTTGAAAATGTTTTGACGAGATCCAAAAAGATGGGAAAAAGTTATATATTTTTGTAAATATTTCTCTGAAGTGCATTCGTGTTTTTGCCATATTTTAAAAATGCATCAAACAAAAGAAAAACGAACAAGCGCGTATCACATACGTATCGTTATTATTTCCACCGCATTTTTGGATAGCACTTATCAATCCCAGCGAAGGTTAAATGGAACATACGTTTATAATATACCTACGCGTTTACTTAATTATTTTAGGAAAAAACTCTTTTACGAGTTATGCTTTAAAGTATTAAGACGAATCATTTGTTTTCTCTTGTACATACGCAATAAAAGGCATACAAATACAATATTGGATTGAATCACCGATACATTATTGTATTTGTATGCCTTTCTTGGAAGAAATGAGTTTGTATACGCCAAAAATAATTTAATATTTATATTGCATATGTACGGGCACAAAAAAATCTTTATATTTTAGAGCATAACTTTCAAATAATGATTTTCCTTAAAATAATTTAATTAGCGTCATTTATAAAAGAGCAGACCATGAATTAATTTAAATTTTCCCTTATTTCCGTAGTGCTTGAGATTAAAAAAAAAACAAAATTAAAAGTATTTTGAAGAACCGTACAATTTTATATGTTGCTGAGTAAAAATTAATAACAGTGTCTGTGGTATAACCATAGAAAAACGCCTTGTTTCGTGATCCAAATGTTTGCCCAATCAGGATACAAAGCTCGATACAAAAAATCACGTTGATTTTCGAAAATCAAATGAGATGGAGATCTACTATGTGAGACAGAGCGCGTGCCAGATGTGCTAAATGGAACATTTTATTTCCATTCAAATTTGTACAGAAAGAACTTGTAATTTTACTCTTTGTTTTAATAAAAATGCATTGAAATAAATATTTAAAAAAAATCATGTTTATTATACTTAACCTATTTCACCACAAATATATATATACTAAAATATATACTTCAGCATCGATGTGTTTTCCTGTCTATTTTCCAATATCTAGCCGTTATCAGAAGTGCAAAATTAATATAATACCAAGTATGCATGGTGATTTATACTCCAATGTTAATCTGCCAGTTTTCGGAAGCAGGATTATTTTACTATGCGATAATTTTAACGAGGGCCGCAAAATGAAAAAAAAAATCACCTCGACAGGATTGCGAGTGTGCATTTTGACGCTTTTGATAGAAGTGAGCTAATGTAAATGTTACCACAACCTCCAGTCAACAAACAAAAGCATAAACTAAGGGTCAACAAACATGAAGATGACGAAATCATGACCTAACACCGACACAACTTCCTGCATTCCTTCTTAGAATTATTATTATTCGAAATTAGGAGGACTTTGAATAAACTACTTTACTAGATATCGATAAAAAAATGTTTGGTATGAACAAAAAGTCGAAAGATACATTAAGTACTGAAAAAAAAAACTATTGGTTCTTTGATTTTTTTGAACATTTTTGGGGAGAAGAAAATTTTTAATAATTCCAAAAAACATCATTCGCGATTCAAAGAATTGAAATTATATTATGTGCCCAATCCAGTTTTATTAGACAATCTAACTACCCATCATTGTCATTATTTATCGGAAAATATAAATTCTTACATATGCAGATATATTATACAAAACAAAACATGCTTATAAAGAGAATATTTTCAATAAAATGGAGGCATCTGTGGGAAATTGTAAGAAATTTACCGTATTTCGGGTCCCACGACTACGGTCCACCCGCGGCGCCTTCTGGCGACTCGGCGGCTCATAGCGGCCGATAGCTGAAACTCGGCCAGCGGGTCTCCGATCTTTAGTGGAGACTCAAACCTGCGACGCACCGCGTCGGGTAGCGAAATCTTCCCGAAGCTTTCCTCCAGCTCTTCCGATGGGGTGCGGATGAGCTCTGCTTTATCAACAGGATTTTTTTCGCCGGACGCCATAATAATTTTAGTTTTGCCCGATTGTCAACAAAAGAATGCGTACGATTTATTTTTTTTAAATGTTTTTAATTTTAAAGTCTGTAAGATGTTATATATTGAAAAGTTAAACAAGTTGATAGAATAATTCGAAGCACGTTCAGGTAGGTATTGGAATTAGATTCGGTAATGAAGATAATTAATTTTACACGTTGTATTAAATGTCCTGACAAACAAGAATTAAATCAAAATCTTTTTCAGCACTACATTTTAGGGTATTGGCGAAAATATGAACAAAGCAACGGGTTTTAATTTTATTATATATTTTATGGTTTTTATTATTATTGATTGCGTTTTTAATTATTTGACACAAAGAGTTTCATCTCATTACAATGTCAACACAGTAGTGAAACTAATACACTCTCATCTTGAAGCACTTTCTTCGAACGAAATACTCGCATAAGTATAAATAGCCGGGTTCACTGTATTCAGAAATCATAAAAACGCCGTAGCCGATCCCATAAAACACAAAAGCATCAAATCTGTTCGATAATTTATTTGCACAACTTACGGACACAACCGATAAACTCACAACGAAATTAATAACATAACTTTATGCATCTTATTATGTCACTTGCTTCAAAAACACTCTGGGTAATGGATGCACTCGAGAAAGGTTCACAACTCCGCTGTTAAATATTGTGACAGGGTGCTGTTATGACTGTTACGAGCAGCAAAAGCGCATTTTAATATGAAAGAAACGCGCGACGAACTTCATAAGAGTCAAATAATCACGAGACAGAATTAGTCGGTGAAAATGTGGAGCAGGTATGCGTGAATCGAGGAGTGGTGCGTGGGAAAGCTCGCGACGGCTTTCAGTGCAGACTTTGACAATTTTTCAGATTTGTTACGGAGATCGAGTCATTGCAGGAATCGCCCGGATATTATTTGTGTGTTGTGTGAGCTCTTGGCTGCCGACCTAACAGCATGTCCAGTGTTCACATCGGCAGTGAAGTATCCACACTTCATATCAATTATTGACAGACATACGATATGGTAGGACGAAATAGCATCAAAACGTTGCTAATATTTAGACACCCTATATTGAAAGCAAACGTGTGCCAGTATAAATTCTTCATTCGAAGATGACTTCATTAAATATATTATTAAACTTATCATATTATGTTGTGTTAACGCTAAGGAACCATGAACTTAGAGAAGTGTTTTATGTTCCATATTCAGACATTTTGGAAAAAATAATCCCATCACAAATCATTTGTGCCGTATACAAGTCTATCCAACAAGAAGTACAACAACAAACCATTAATTTATGTTATATAATGTTGTCATCGATGATAAAATTCGTAGCAAGGTTGAAATATAGTTGATGGCCAACTAGGTTTCATTTTTTTTTACATTAACTAAAAGGAAATTTTGGAGGAAAATTATTTCCTTCGGGGTCTACGTCATCAAGGGCGGATCCAGGATTTTTTTCTAGGGGGGGCACAATGGGCGGACGGGCAAAAAAATCAACAATTACTGTTAGGATTATTTTTGGGCGGGCACAAGGGGCGGACGGTCAAAAAATCAACAATTATTGTTAGAAATAAACGTGAAGTACTTGAAGTTTATTTCTACAAGTTCAAGTATGTATACGAAGGTTTATGAAAGTGTCAAATCAATAGAATAATTTAATATTTAATAAAAAAGACAGTTTTTGCTTTTAAGTATGTACTGTGATGGAATCTACACAGTACACAAAAATACCGTCTAAATCCGCCCTTGTACGTCATCTTTGGGAATGCTCTGTAGAGGATACTTTTAAAGAAAGGAAGTAGAGAAAGTTCTAGGAAGGGAAAAATAACGTTTGGTGAGTAAAATTTGGAGGTTAGTGGGTCAAGGAGAGAATCTATCCATCCCAATAATGCAGTGCAAAGCGATGGGTCAAGAGAGTTCAGTTAGAGATGTTATAGGATCTCCCTCAACCGGCCTCTACAGTCCGCCACGCAGCTAGTGAGCAGGCGCATCCATCGCCAACACCTAAACAAACCTCTCAGACCAAGAATCCGGGCATTTCTGGTAAGACACCAAGCGTTGCAAACCCCTACTTTATTATAAGCCTGCAGGATGAAGAGTTTACACGAAGCCATCTGTATGAAGTCGAACAGAGGCATCTAAGTCGGAGGCAGATAGAAGCATTATAAAACGTAGAAGGTGGGCAAGAGTGAACCGAGAGTTGTACCGCCGATGATGAAGTGATTTAAACAAACCGTACGTACATTGGTTATTGCAATCAGCTTTAGAAATATAGTGACCACATCACAAAACTTCAAATAGGAACTACATATCGCTGGGATTGAAAAAATATCTAATTCATTATCCTTTTTAGACAGGAAAGCCTTCCTTTACTTTTTTCAAATATAGAGTCTATATATTGAGGAGGATATAGATCTTATAGAGAGTACAGACACGATTTACAAAAATATCAAGAGCTTTGAAAGACCGGCTCAAGAAACTAAGATTACCAACTTTAAAAGAAAGAAGAGAAAGGGGTGTCTTGATTGAGACTTGCAGAAATTTATCTGGACATTATAGTTAGTTGCCCTGGCATCACAAAAGTAACCATTCATGGACACAAAAAAAATAATTGAATACAGTTCTTATTCTTTAATTTAATTTAATTTAATTATATATTTTTATGAACAGCGCATTTGAGATGATTTTTCACGAAAACGGCGCTCTATAAATCAGCCAAATATTTTTATCCAATCCTAACAAGTAAATACTTCCTCGTTAATAAGAGTAGTTGAAGTATGGGACAAACTTCCACAACATGTCATTGATGCTACTAATATAAATTATTTGAAGCCCGATTGGATTCTTATTTGAAGAGATGAAAGGATTAACGTAATTTAAAATTTAAAATTCGAGTAACTTAATAATTCGAGTAATTTTTTAAACTTTTTGTGAAACCAGATGTGAGCGCTTCAGCAGAATGCTACTTACTCATTAAATAATAATATGTAACTGGTATGTTAATAACAATGCTCATAGAAGCTAGTAACACCCAAGAACTAACGATTTATTAAAAATAATTGCTTTCACACGCAACGTAAGTTTTGAGACAAGAAATAACCCCTAGATATTCGTTTATTAAAAAATAGTTTTTCGACAAAACAAGTAATAAAAACCCTTCTCGGGTATTTCATAACTCTTTCCAAATTTATGCGAAGGAAAAATGGTAGATCGTAATAGATATTCATGGCACGTCCAAACACCGTCTACATTAGAATTATATGGCCTTTTTGACGTTTTAGGGAGTTAAATACAACCACACAACGTGTTCAACGCTTTTACCGCAAAACTTATGGTATGATAAGAAAAAATCCTAGTAAAGTTATTTACTTTTGCGAGTCGTAATGCACGTGTTCTGGTAATATCTGAGACGCTTTGGTATTTGCTAGTAACAGTGGTTATTAATTTAGAATTACGTTTCAAATATGGTTTAAACGATAAACAAACAAAACATTATACATTCAGTCAATGTAATTTATTTTCAACAGTGCAATATAAAACCTGAACGGTGATTCCGTGTATTTTTTTTATCACAGTGTTACGAGACAATTAAGACAAACAATTTTGACGGCCTCGAATATATTATATCGAATATCGGAAGGAATCCGTCGTGCGTTATCGGTTGTCAAATTTCTGCGATTTTCTACAGCATTCAATGGCTTGTTTATGCCTGTCATGTGGTAAATGGATTAATAAATTACTTGCTTAAAACACAATTTATTAGTTATTAAAACTACTGACATATAAACCTAAGAGGCGTTCACAAAATACTATCTGTTTGTCATATTAAGTTTATACGCGATGACATACAATTTACAAATTTTCCCGCAACTGACATTTCTTAAAGAGGATTAAACGGCAAAACACGCGGTTTTCTTTGGTGTTAGGGTAACTACTTTTAAGAGTTGGTGTCTTAACACAAATGCGGTATTTAGCTCGTTAGTGTGATACGTAATACCACATTTAAGAAAACTGTCAAAATGTATCGTGTAGGTACGGCCAATTTAACAAGCGTTACGCTGTCGCAAAATACACAGAATCACTGGAGCGCTTTTGGCCACAATACGACACCATTTAAAATACCTCGGATTGCTTTGCTGCCAGTTTTAGGCAAATTTTTCCCTAGATGTATCAATTTTTTTTCCAATTTTTCTAATACGGAGGTGCGATTTTTTTAATGTCGGCGGAAAATATTCAAAATGGTCACCAAAGATTATATGAACGCTTGGAAAACGGAACAAAAATAATAGATCCATCATAAGGCTTTTTTTTTGGGAACTAATGGAAAAAAATTACTACATCATTTTCTTGAATAATAACCACACTAAAATTTTGCGGTACGTGCGTGGAACACACTGCATAATAATATTAAGATGTCAATTATTCTACCTCCGGGCAATATAAGAGTCAAATTTGAGGTGGTTTTCTAAGAATCCTAATATTAGAATTATTTTTAAGTTCATCATGAAAGAAACCCTCTCACCAGTAAGACGCAGAACTTGTTTGACGTAGCCCAACACTAAAATACATTATACATCTTTATCAACGGTGGCTGGTTTCAATACATCTGGAAATGTTTGAGACTTCAACAGCTGAATCTGACGTATAAAATGAAAAGAAAACGATGAGAGAAGAATTCACAGAATATTAATTCCATCTCCTAACCATAATATCAACCCGCGGCGTTTTTTTAGCTGGTAGCGACTCAATCCAAACGCGTCGGCGCAATTAGTTTGTCAAAGAAAATTTTTACTCACTCTTTTATAATTTTTTTTACTTTGGTCATTGATCTTTGAAATGTAAATGGCAGTCTGAATAAATTAGTATTTCAACATAGAGACCGATTTTTTAAAAGTCATACAGTATGAGAATTTAAATGGTCTAACTAACTAACCATCACGCCACAGGACGGACTGCCAAACAACTCGGTCTTGGCGCACACTCCTTGCCTAATTCTCATTCATAAATACTCATGCATTGCCTCATTCACATTCATCCTCTTCTATTATTCCGACTCTTGACATGGCCCGACTCAAGTATTGGATTCATTTGATAAGGCCATATCTTCCTCGAGCGTCCCCGACTTCTTCTACCATTCACATTTGCGTCAGACTATTCTCTTTACACTCCTTGGAACTCCTTTTACCTGCTACTCTTAATTCATTTTCTCCACGTGCCCAAACCATCTGAGCGACCCTTTCTTAATCTTACTTATTACGCTTACATCAGCCTTGCATTCTTTTCGGATCGCCATATTTCTCACACGATCATGCATGGTTTTTCCACACATACTCCTTAGGGATCTTATTTCTAGGGATATAATTTTGCCTGAAGTACTGAACAATGGTATCTCCATTTTTCGGGATTTCAGGAGCCTTTTTTAGTTAGCTCCACACAGGTGGACCTGCGTAAAATAATTCCCTTCAGGGCCTACATCATCTTTGGGAATGCTGTGTGAAGGTTCTTTTTTTTACATGAGCTCCACATAGGAAGCCCTGAGGAAAATAATTTCCCTCAGGGCCTAGGTCAGCTTTTGGGATGCTGTCTGGAGGGGTTTTTAGGGAAAGGGAGGAGAAAAGAATTCTGGGAAGGAAAAGGGTTTAAGGGGGGGGGGGGGTAGAAATCTGGGGTTCAGTCAGTTCAGTGTATCCTGGTCATCCGCCTCCAAGATCTAGACAAAGATCATCCCATGAACCCGGGCACCCCTGCTAAATCACCAAACGTAGTGAACCCCTTGGGGTGACCCATGACAGAGGTGTTAGTTATCCAATAAAGGTTCCCGGGGCGGCGGTACCCATACCCGCATCCCAAATTGAGGAAAGCTCTAGAAAGCTTCTCAAAAATTAAAACCTGCAAATGATGATAATTTTCTCAAGATCTGAACATGTGTGCGCAACCAAAACAGCAAATCATAAATATTTTTTCCAAAAGTTTTTATATAAAAATACATGTATCAGCGCCATATTTACAAAATTTTGTGTTTTAATTTTCATGATTATTATCAGATCATCACCGATTTTTAGCAGCTCCATCCCAGAAGAGGCAGCTAAAGTTCTCAGTTCATTGATGTTAATAATTAAATAATTTCGGATCCCGCAGGGATAAAAAACTACTTTCATTTCATTAGAAGTTTTCCCTGGCCCTTCAATGATCAAAGCTATCAAAGTGTTTTGATAGGGAAGCAATTAAAATGGTATAAACGAGGAATTATTTTCAGATGCAGGAAAGCACTTCAATGATGAACTTGTCGCGTGTGTACCGCATACTACGTATTGTTGAACGCTATCCAACTTAGGACCAGAAGATGTTATGTTGGATCACGACACAAGTCAAATGACTCCCACCCGTCACTCGTACAAAAGCTGGCAGCTGTTTTCCGGAAGGTTTTGGATCATTGCAAATGATTGCAGGCAACAACTTGTTTTCTTGATTGTAACTCCCTTTCAATAGCTAATGCAAGTTTTTAATTTAAAAAATTATAAAACGATCATTTATAATGCGCCGTTTATGTGAAAATTCACCAATTAATACACGATTGAAAACTTATTGAACAATCAAATAGTATGAATAGGCTTTCGTCTGCGTGGTTGAATTTGATAACCCAGCTTCGAGAGCATGTCTGACGCCACGCCAACGCGCCGCTTCACAAATAACATCTGTGCACGTGGAATTTCAAACAAAGCTACCAAAGCTAAGCTGTAATTCGTCACAAGATGTCGCCACTTCTGTCAGCAGGTCAGATGGGGGCGTGTCCCCCCTAGGTATAACTACTACGAATTTGTGGTATCTCACCGGATATGAAAAGATTTTTTTTACATGAGCTCCACACCGGAGGCCCTGAGAAAATAATTTCCCTCAGGGCCTATGTCATCTTAAGGGATGCTGTGTGGGGGTTTTTTTGAGGAAAGGAAGGAGAGGAGAGTTCTGGGAACGAAAAGGGATTAAGGGGTGGGTAGGAATCTGGGGTTCAGTGTGTCCTGGTCGTCTGCATCCAAGACAAACCTCACCCCGTGAACCCGAGCACCCCTGCTAAATCACCAAACGTAGCGAATCACTTGGGGTGACCTATGGCAGAGGTGTTGGTTATCCAATAAAGGTCCTCGGGGCGGCGGTACCCAATCCCGCCTCCCAAAGATTGACGGTAATACATAGTTGTATCAAGCGGCTGTATATCACATAGGACGTCATTGCCTGTCTCGGTTACTTTGTCCCGGTGACTAGCTATGGAGTACTGGTACCTACCGTGATGTATGGCAGTGAGGCGTGGAATTGGCAGACGAAGGATGAATGTAGACTGAAAAAAGTTCGAGCAAATCGTGTGAGCAATGTGGAGATTTGTAATAAATAAGATTAAGAAAGGAACGCTTAGATGATTGGGGAATATTTAGCTTATGAACGAAGAAAGAAGTGTAATGAGATTATGTGACGCGAATGTGAATGGCAAAAGAAATCAGGGACGCCCAAAGAAGACTAGGCACTAACAATTGAACCAGATATTTGATTCGGGCTATGTTAAGATTTAGAATAATAGAAAAGTATGAGATGTATGAATTTGAATGAGGCAAGAAGCCTGTACCGAGACCTAGTCATTTGGTGGTCCATCCTCTCTGTCTACCCCTGCGGAGAAAGGGTGTGATGGTTAGTTAGTTAATGTATTAAATACAGTTGACACTTATTTACTTCTAATAGTGTGGTTACAGTTTATAAAAAACCTATTAATAAATCTTTGAAAAAATCTGTTTCACTTACAAGAATTTATATTTCACGTAATTATGATTAACAAAGTTTTGCAGATCGTTTTTAAAATGGAATTTTACTTGTGATGTAGCAAAGCTGAAGAATTACAAACTCTCGATTAGTGTTCTTCAAAAAATGTTACAATTTTCAGTTCAAGGCAATCAGTTTTAGCTTGTAACTTTATGTCCATCATGCGCTATAGAGCTTTCAAATAATAATTCAACTGCTAGAAAAGTATTCAACACGAAAAAATGGTAAAACTCTGTAGTAAAAGCTAACAGAGGTTCCATAAAAAATAGATATATTAATATACGCACGTGATGCACAGATTGCTTTCAAAGCTTATATTTTTAAGGCAGAATGTTTGGTTTATGAAATTATAAATTTACATACCATAAATAGCAACTCCGGGGTAAAATAACAAACAACGTATGAAGCTATCTGAAAACAACTGAAGCAAACTATAAATGCATAAGTACGAGTCTACTGTATAGTATATCGATTTATGTATGCTTCCTTATAGCACATGATAGTAATGGATTTTTCTCTGTTCTCAGTGTGTTGATATGCTGTTGACAGATTGGCAGATAGATGTTTAGAATTAGTTTGAAAAGAGGACGAACATTATTTTTTTCTCGACCATGTGACACTTCTTGTATTTATCTGCGAATTCTCTCGCAAGTAATTCGGGTTAGGGTCATACAGTATTCCTTTTAAACATTAATTATTTATTATTATTATTTCGACGAGGGTATCCAGTAAAGCATGTCGCGCCGGTAATAGATCTGGGGACTGCAAAACGTGAAGGGATCCACCTCTCATTAATCATTTGCGCGAGTCTGTACATATTTTCGAAAATAACATAGATTAATGTAACATATCCTGACAGTGTTGGATAAACATCTATTTTTCAAGAATGCGGGACCATATTTTGTGATAAGTTGGGAGAGAAGGTTTTTGTTTCTGAATTGCTTTTCCAATCCTTCAAGTAGGGACTCGCACGTTCCACAGATCCAAATCTGTACTTTCTCCATCATAACTTTAAATACTTCTTAGAATTCAGTTTTGTTATTCCTTAGTCAAGTGACTTGACATTTAAGCAATATAAATATTATGTAGGTTAAAAGGACATTTATAAATTCCACAGAATAAAGAATGATAATTTATTACGATAACTTCGTTTCTTTTCAGTCACTGTAGAAACAATAAAGAACTTACAATAAAGGTGAATTGTGTTGTGAAACAGAAACTTCTATTTTTAACATAAACATAAAACTAAAATTGAATTTGAGGCCAAATTACTTGACAAAACATAATAATAATGTGTTGAACCAAAAGGTGTAGAATGTATCTAGTACAGATATGATGATATTGTTCTACTTACTATGTAAATATAATGAAATATAAAATAAACATAGGTATTATAAGTTTAATTAACAAACGAACAATTCACGTGGCCAAATTTGTCGGATGTAAATTTTTAATTTCGACTCAAAAATATCTTTAGTGTTTTTTAATTCTATATTTCATTAAATTTACATAGCAGGTTGGGCAAGATTGTTTTCACCATTAACTCGCAAAAAAAGTCAAATTATGAAAAAAATAATTCTTTAGTGGCCTGTTTTTAAATTTAAAAAATCGATAAATAAAGTACTTAGCAGTCTTAGCACGTATCAGTATGACATGAAATCGTCACAGTCATTGAATCAATCAGTGAAGCTTTACTATCCCCAATTTGTCTACCCCTTTACTTCGATAAATTATTTGTTTTTCATGGTGTCTTTAAAACAGGAAAGTTTTTTTTTTTTTGAAAAGAAAGACAAACTTTCCCGGGTTACGAATAACCCAACAATGTTTGAAAATCTCCTACTACCACCACAGAAAGCCGAAAATATTGCTTGTGTTGTGGTGGAGGCATGTTATATTTGACCAAAATGGCTTCTTAACAAAACTGAAGTAATACTTGGCATGTTACATTTGACTAAAACTGATTCCTAACAAAATTGGAGTAATTCTTGGCATGTTACATTTGCCAAAATTGCTTCCTAACAAAACTAAAGTAATACCTGGCATGCTACATCTGACCAAAACTGATTCTAACATAAATGTTACATTTGGCCAAAACTGATTCCTAACAGAACTGAGGTAATACTTGGCATGTTACATTTGACCAAAACTAGCAAAACAAAACTGAGTAATCTGGCATGTTACATCTGACCAAAACTGATACATTTGGTCAAAACTGATTCCTAACAAAACTGAAGTAATTAATACCTTGCATGTTACATTTGACCAAAATTAATTCCTAACAGAACTGAATTAATATCTGGCATGTTACATTTGACCAAAACTGATTCCTGACAAAACTAAAGTAATGCATGGCAAGTTAAATTTTTTTATTACCTATCATTAGAGAAATACTAAGCCACGAGAAAAATTTATTTGTTTAGGTAAAGAGTCTTATTCACGTACTTTTTATTTTTATTTTTATTAGACAAGTTAAATTCAGACCCGGTCGGTATAAAAATATTAATATGGCCATTAAAAATAGTGATATGAAAAATGTTACAGTGCTTTATTTTAAATACATTTTTATTTACACCTCACCGAGATTTTTAACCGCTGCTTTTGGGCAGAGAGCCAGACCACGAAGCTCGTAAAATGTGAAGAAAATAATAAATAACTAACATTAATTAGATATTACTTACTTCTATAAAAAGGGTGTTCGCAATCGCAACAGTGTTTTTTTAGTTAGAACAAATTATTGCACCAAAACAATTTCATCATAGAAGATAAGTCAGCCGATGACCTAGTTAGTTAGCTTCTTAGATCGAAGATAAGCACAAAAATAATGATGACAGGGATGAGCTTCCAATGGGCCCTTTGTCTGGGTGATTTATGTAAATTGCTGTCTGTAATTAATACAAAGTTAATTAACGAAATTCATTTTAATTATAGTGAAGATTAAGAAAACAATACTTAATCACTGTCGCGTTATAAAATTAGAGTTAATTTTGTGAAGGTCATAGGCCCAATAGCCAGTTTCCATTGAGGATTATCAAAAGGGAAGAATTACAAAAAATATATATCTAATTAACAATTATCTGCCTTGAAAATCAAACACTGTAAAATGATTTATCTGACGTAAAGAAATTTGTAAAGCTTTCATAATTTGGAATTTCTAAACGAGGCAGTCAGTACCTACTGGTAAACTTGGTTTCGTAGCAATGATGCATTGTATCCATAAAATTAAAAAAGATATGACAAAATGTAGTATTAGTTATTTGATGTTATTCAATAGAAAAAATCGGGTAACCAATCAAGAAAACGTAAGAAAGAACATGTAAGAAAGACTTAAATATAATGTTCACCTGGTAGGTTAAGGGGAACGCATGCGTGGCCCCTTTCTGCCCGTTTCATACAAATCTTAGATTTGGATTTGAGATCAAAATACCCAACCACACTGAAAAATTATTTTTTTAATCAAATGGTATATCAAATATCTAGTTAGGATGTGAGCTACTTTATTTATTTTTGCTTAAAAATATAAGATATTGGCCAATAAAAATTTTAGTGTTTCATTATTTTGGACGCAACTTAGGCAACTATTTGTGAATAAAAGAAAAACATAAAAAAAATAATTTCACTATATTTATTTTAAGAATACAATGAAAAATAAAACTAAAAATAAAAAATATCTTAAAAATGCATTTTTTGGGTTGTAATTTTAATATGTAAACGACCATTTTTTATTCCGCCGTAAATAGGTAATTTGTATTTTTAATTTTCACCCATCAAAATTATTTTTTTATAAATTTTTATTTTTTATTTTATATTTCATCATATTTGTATTATAAATATAGTAAAATAATTTTTATATTGTTTTTCATTTACTCACAAATAATTGCCCAAATCGCCTCTGAAATCCCGAAACATTCAAATCTGTAATGGCCTATATCTTTAAATTTAAAGCAAAAATAAATAAAATAGCTCACATCCTGACTAGATATTTGATATACCTTTTGATTGCAAAAATAATTTTTCAGTTTGGTTGGGTATTTTGATCTCAAAGCCAAATCTAAGATTTGTATGAAAAGGGGCAGAAATGGGCCGCGCATACGTTCCCCTTAATATTATTCAGATCTGAAGTAGGTACGCAACCCAGTCGACGAATTACGTCTAAATAATAATTAATTAACCCTGTTTGTGAAAATAAAGACAGGTTATTTTTATTTTATTAATTATAACGGACGGCCCGATACAATTTCCCATAAAAAGAGTATTTCCTTTCTATAAAACTGCTTGCAACCTTACTTTATAGTCAGGACCGGCTCTGAGGGCAAAAAACCTTGAGGGCGCTGTATGAGGTCGCAGCGCCTTGGCAAATTGGCGCCCGGAGTGAACTGCTCCAATAAATTGCGCCTGCACAAGGCTGGCCCTGCTTGTAGCAAATAGTATTGACAAAATTGTCATATGGGTTTTTATACGAATGTCGGGTTGTTTCAAAATATTTGAACCATTCTTCAAATTTTTTAAGTTAATTTTCATGTAGTCCTGTTCAAGTTCTGTTATTATATAATTTTAGGCTAGTTGCTTCATATAACTGAAATATTCACAGAACTTGAACTTAACTTTCACAGAACGCCAAAATCAATATCAAATATTTAATAAATGTTCAAATTTTTTGAAACAACCTATTATAAATATCGCCTTGGTGAAATAACATTGAGCTTTAGGCTTGTTTGGTGACCAGATCAGAATAGTCGGGTTATTCCCAACCTTTCTCTCCCCATCCCCATCCTCTACCAATTCCATTCAGCCTCAAAGTATAGTCCAAATGGAGATACCAGAGTCCCATTTGCTTCGGACAGCTGCAAGCTGTTAGGAATTTTATGCGGAATTCACATACAAATAGACAGACTAAAATTATTTCATTCATGAAAGATTCTATTTTCAAACACAAAGCACATTCTTTCACTGTCACTGTTTCAGCAATAGTTTCATCGCACCGATTGACAATATGAGATAGTCGCTGTGAACGTTAATAGTCAATTTTAAGCATCCCTGATTTCTTTATTGACAGGTGTAATGGAGCATACTTTGCGATAGGTTGCCTGAAACACGTCACAATGTCACGAATGACCCACAAAAGGATTCCGTACCCATTGAAAGCGTGAAATAAACAACAGAATAATAATGGAAATTGGCAACTATTCAAGTCTTATTAGGATACCGTTGTTGTGAAAGGTAGCAGTCAACACAAAAGAAAAGAATAATTGACGGAAGACAAATAACGTCTGTAGGTAAGAATAGTAAATAAATCTTTGTGGGCAGAATGATTCATACCGATGATGGACCAAAAGAACAATGTCGGATGTGCGATTTTGTAGTTTGGAGTAGAGTTGTTTGAAGTTTCGTTTCTGCATTTTTATTGTTTTTGAGATAAAGAAATATGGTTTTGATATTTTGCATATTTTATTTTATTTATTAATTTTATTTTAGTAATTTGTACATTTAAGTTTACAAATTTCTAATTAATTATAATATTTCATATTGCAAACTAAATTTTGTGTAATTTTATGTAGCTCCTACAATACGTCTTGAACTTTCCAATTGGTGTGGACTTCAAAGTCTCTGGTAGCTTGTTATACAACTTCATCTCCTTGTACAGCAAACTGTTCTGCGTTGAATAACAAGCCTTAAATCCTGCCTGCCTGATTTCTTTGCATGTTCTTGTGTTATGTCTGTGAATGTCCTTGTTGAATACAATTTTATTTGAAAAGTATTTTGGTAAAATGTTGTTAATTATTTTATGTATAAATATCATCGTATTCAAGGTCAGCATCTGTTTCACGGTTAGCCAATTCAGTTCCTTTAACATTTTGTTTACTTTTGAAAATCTATTCCGCCGTAATATTATTCTAATTGCCCTGTTTTGGAGAATTTGAAACTAATTTTGTTCTCGTTCGTTACATAGGAAAAGGATAGTTGAGCAATAGTTAAAATGTGGAGCAATAATCGAATTGTAGATAGTGATTGCAGTTTTACTAGATAGTTTTGGCCGAATTCTTCCCAAAAAAGATATTTTTTTCCCAATTTTCTTTTGTGTATATTCAGCATGCTTGTTGAATGTTAGTTTGGAGTCTAATATAACTCCTAAATATTTCATTTCAGTAACATTTTCAATAATTTCACCTTCAATTTTAATTTTGCTTTCACTGGATGTCTTCTTGTATCCGATCACCATACATTTTGTTTTTTTTTTTTATATTTAATTTAAGCTTATTAATTTTTAGCCATCTTGATACAATGTTTAGCTCATTATTTAAAATATTTATTAGTTCTTCATAGTTATCTCCAATTAAGTATGGTTTAATTTCATTCAAATTTCCGAAAATACAGTCTTTCATGTCAACAAAATAAGCCAATAAATAAGTTATCAAAACGATTTTCATTTTATAGCAGATCCACATTGTTCTTCGAGACCGTTGATGCGATTTTTTGGTGACCCGACAATTGATCCTCCGAAATGATATTATTTATTATAAAATAACAATTTTTTGTACGTAATTCACCAATTTCAAAAGAAAAATCAACTTAAAAAATACCCAACAATAAGTTGGTATGAATATCAAACACATTTATACAGTGTCGATTTTTTTGTACTTATGCGCCGGTGTATACAATATATAGAAAATCAGATCTTTCCTCGGCGTATTTGAATGAAAATAAGTTTTTGTTATGTCTGCCCTTTCCTCGGCAGATAGTAATTATTAAATAAGGTTCTTTGAATATAAAAGTGTTTATTTACTGGAATAACCTAGCTGGTTAGCTACGTCTGTTTACTATTCGGGGGTAGGTAAATCTCTGGAGCCTTGCCACGGGAGCTCGCAAAGTATATCTCTGAGACTGCTTCTTGTACGCCAATGCCATCTGGCGAGCTATGGTGCAAGCTACATGCTTACCGCCATCTATCGTATTCTTTCCATATGAAATACTTAATTACTCTACATCACACCCTCCCCCACCTAACCTCAAGCCCTGGCTACAATAAATACAAGACATGTTCTTTTCAAAGAAGTTATACAATTTGACAAAAAAAATAGGATTTTAAATATTTCATTTATACATGATTTTATACTCTAAATTCAACCAAACATAGACATGATTTTAAATATTTCAACTTAAATATTTCTGTTTCTCTGGGAGGGACCTTTATGAACGCCTTGAACGGAGCCTTCCTTCCCAAGGTCTTAGTTGAGTAGTTTGCTCTCGATCATCCGCTGGTAATCTGAAATCAAGAGAACTCCACGTTAGCCCCTTCAACAAAGCTGAGGTCCCCAACTCGTCTGAAGCGCATTTCGTGACCTCAGACGCGGTGGGTGGGTTATTATCTTCACTCTCCTCTTCCCATCTCACAGATAAACTCTTTAACTGATCAATATGTCTCTTCCAAGTCAACGGAGTACCACAGATCCTAACGATATAAACTTTTTTACCCACTTTCCTTTCTACAATACCTCTAACCCAACCAACTTTATTCACCTGACGGAAGTCCTTGACCAGACACTTTTGACCAACATGTAAATTCCTAATTTTTACGCCCCCATAATTCCTTATTTGATTATCTTGACTCCTTTTTATATTATCGTTAGCTATTTTTCTCTGTTCTGACACATCTTCCTGAGTGGTTTTAGGAATTAAACTACTGAAAGTTGATTTCAGTCTCCTACCAAACATCAAGACTGCCGGTTCTAATCCCGTTGTGCAATGTGGCGAATTTCGATAATCAGATAAAAAATCACATAATCTACTTCCATAATTTACTGGAAAATTATTCCTAACCATAATTTTTTTTAAAAAATTTTTTTACCGTTCTAACTGAATTTTAAGCTTGTCCATTACACTGAGGGAATTTTACCGGTGAATTTAAAAATTCTATGTTATTCTCTTTAAGAAATTCTTTAAACTCTACACTAGAAAATGCTGTTCCATTATCCGAAACTATGCAATCAGGGTTACCAAAATTAGAGAAAATTCTTCTCAATTCCTTAATCGTGTTAAACGAATCCGCCCTTGGAACCTCTAAGCAATCGATCCACTTGGAAAAAGCGTCACAAATTACAAGAAACATTTTTCCTGCTACCGGTCCGCAGTAGTCTACATGCACCCTACTCCAAGTTGCCCCAGGGTTCGGCCACACCGACAAATGACTCTTAGAAGGTGCCGGCCTCATAGCCGCGCAATCATCACATTTTAGAACCATTTTTTCAATGTCATTGTTCAGTGACGGCCACCAAAAATAAGCTTTTGCTAGGCCCTTCATTTTAACTATTCCTAAATGAGATCTGTGTAATAACTCTAGCACATGTTCTTGTAAGGAACTCGGAATGACAATTCTATGTTGCCAGAAAAGGCAATCCTTGACTATGGACATTTCGTTTCTCTTAACCCAGAATCTCCACAGTACATCGTCTCGACCAACTCGTTTTGGCCAGCCCTTACGCAAACCCGTTAAACCTTCCTGAATAACCGTGTCTGTCTCTGTAGCTGTGGAAATGAGCTTGATATCTATGTGCTCGCATTTATCTACATAACACACAAAATCTGATCCATAATCATCTTCAAATTCTTCTTGAGAATTTTCTACCGGAAGCCGAGATAGAAAATCCGCATGATTATGACATGACTTAACAAATTCTACCTTATACGCAAATCCTGCTAATATAATTCCATAACGCTGCAATCTGTTAGTCGCTAAAACTGGAATATTTTTGTGTTCCCCTAAAATCCTCATCAATGACAAAATGTCTACCCATAATGTCATTCTCTTCCGTACCAAACCGAAAAAAATTTGTTCAACCCCAATCCTATAGCTAAAGCTCGAAGGTATCGCCATGTACCAACGTAAGCTACGGGTATCTTGAAATTATCACTTAAGTAACGCCATGTACAAAAAGCTAAAATTTCCAAAATAAAAAAAAAATGAACGCATAATTTGTGAGTAACGCCATGTACTACAAATTCTAATACGAACGAGATCGGGTAGCTTGTAAGTATCGTCATGTACAAACAAATTCTACAAACAAATCTGATCGGTGAAGTTGTTAAGTAACGCCATGTACAAACAACTCTAATATCAAAATGATATCACCCTTCCTCCTACTTAATGGTACTCTCGGGGAAGCAAACTCCCCACTAATTAATCGAAGAATTTATTCCGTCTTTTACTATTGACTTTAATTCAGACTCAACTTACTTTTATTGTTAATAGGATCGGCCTAGCATTGAAAAAAAAAAAAAATTTTGGACCCGCGTCTTTATTCACTATAAAAGACACCTAAAAAATTTACAAACCACAAGAAAAAATACAAAAACAAAAAAAAACTTAAATTTTTTTTTTAAATTTACCCAACTAGTCAGAAAAAACTCCCGGGTAATCTTGAATAAATTTTTCTCCATTCCTCATTTGCGGCGTCACTAAATTAATTGTCTCCTGAGAAGTTATCCCAAGATCGAAACATTCCATAAAATCTTTTCCCACAATTAATTCTGTTCCTTTTATTACCACAATAAAATTAATATTTTTGTTCCTACCCTTAAATTTCACATCAAAAATCGCCTTTCCTACGACTTTTAAACGATTATTTCCATAACCTGAAATAATCCGCTTGTCTTGTGACAAAATGATTGAACTAAAATGTCGTTTAAAAATACCCTCCGGCATCACACATGAAGATGAACCGGAATCAATCATTGCCGTAAACTTCTTGTTATTAATTTCAATTTCAGCAGTAATCGGACTAATTGACGCAACTAAAACTTTACTATCCCTGTGATTTTCAAAAATGGGATTTATAGGATTATTCTTGCAGAATTTCTGTAAATGCCCAACGCCCTTACATTTAAAACATTTCGCATTACGAAATTTACAATCAAACGATAGATGATCATTCCTTTTGCAAATAAAACACTGTTTTTTAACACTACCCACGGGTGATCTAAAATTCGTACCTGGATTTGATCCTAACCTATAAGCTGGTTTCGTGTTAAAACTACCCTTGGGGCTCGACGATCGTTCCCTACGCTGATCTCGCTTGACCCCATCGCTAGTAACTCGTTTTTTTACTAGGTTTACTTCTGATTTTACTGTATTAGCACTATCCAAAGTTGACATACTAACTGCAAGTCCTTCTATTTCATTAAACGACAACGTTTGCCCTTCTACGAAAATTTTCTCCTTCGCGCGTCCCGGTAACAACCCGATTGCAAACATGTCTATGAGGTTTTTTTCAAGCCTCGTTTCGAATTGACAATACGTTGCTAAAGAACGAAGTCTAACCGCGAAATCTCTTATCGTCTCGCCTTGTTGTTGCCTCGCTAAAAAAAATTCTCCCGTTCTTTAAAAACTGAACGATTTTTGTTACAATGTTTGTCGAGAAGCGCTAAAAGTTTATCAAAAGATAAGTCCGTTACTTTACTTGGAAAACACAGATTAATTAGTAAGGTCAACGTTTCTGATTCTAGGAGATTCAATAAAAAAGCCCGTTTTTTCTCCACAGACGCTTTGTCATCATGGATCACGAAAAATTGCTCTATCCGAAGTCGAAACAACCCCCAGTCTCCGGAGAGATGGCAAAACGGTGGTATTCTACCCGATTCCATAACTCCCAACAAATAAATCGGCAAAGAAAAATCAACAAGAAAACAATAACAAATAATCCCTCTCAAAGAATCAAAAATACTTATCTCAGGAACTCTTCTGGTCTCCCTCTGGGTTTTATCCTTGTCTTCTGATTAATTGATTAATCCAATGATCCACAGATTCGTCCTTGAAACTATTAATCCAATGATCCGTTTTGACCTTGAAACTTCTGATTAATCCAATGATCCACAACCAGATCGCCTCCTTGCGGTATTTCACTTCTGTTCCTAAAACAAAAATCTTCTTATTCAGCCCGTAGCCACGGAACCAAATGCTCCTTAATCTCGAGCAGAATCTCTTCCGATTCCTTGCCAAAACTGCAAGTCACTCCAGCAGTGACTTAGTCCTCCGTGTCCAGCACCAATTGTTATTCGCACGCGTAACTTTCACACAATTATACTTATACGGCTGCGCCAATTGTTATGTCTGCCCTTTCCTCGGCAGATAGTAATTATTAAATAAGGTTCTTTGAATATAAAAGTGTTTATTTACTGGAATAACCTAGCTGGTTAGCTACGTCTGTTTACTATTCGGGGGTAGGTAAATCTCTGGAGCCTTGCCACGGGAGCTCGCAAAGTATATCTCTGAGACTGCTTCTTGTACGCCAATGCCATCTGGCGAGCTATGGTGCAAGCTACATGCTTACCGCCATCTATCGTATTCTTTCCATATGAAATACTTAATTACTCTACATCACAGTTTTATACTTTTGTTATTCGGGGGTACGTCCACTTTACCTTTCGGGGCCACTAGGTTATATTTTATGTAATTAGGTATACCTATTTTGTAATTAGGTATACCTATTTATACATATTTTCTCTAAACCGACTGCACATTGTATATAAGTATGCCGGGGGACCAATTGTCGGTGGATCAACTGTCAATCGAAGTCGAAGATCTAAAACGATGATTCCGACAAGATGGTTAAACAATCTTTTTTTGAAGAAACCCAAGCCAGAAGCATTAAAACTATGATATACATGATGATCGGTTAGTAGCCAAATGGACAAAAGCATTGGGTTCTCAAACAGGCGTCGCGAGTTTAATACGATGATATCTAAGTCGTTAGAAGTTTTCAAATAGTTTCAGTTTTGTAACGACATAAAGAGAAAAAGTATAAATATCCCCGACAAAATATCCCTCGGACAAAAAATCCTCCAACAAAATATCTACTAAAACCTAAACTTACCTAACCGAATTCAACTTTACAGGATATCTGTATTATTTTTGTACAATTTCACTATTTTAAACAATTGTGTATTGTCTTTGTAGGATGTCTATATTATTTTTGTTGGTTAGGTGAGGTTAGGTTTTAGTAGATATTTTGTTGGGGAATGTTTTGCCGTAGGATATTTTGAAGCGGGATGAAACGTCGCCTACAAAACGTTGAATCCTTGGAGCAAATGGATAATTTTGAATTTGTAAAATACGTTTGCGAGAAATGCGAAAGCTGATTACGACACAGTGGAGGTTATCCACCTCTTACCCGCCCTGGTATAAGTAACAGATGGTTACTCCTTCAAGGCTTTCGCAAGATTCTAATGTTTTTGTTAAACGAAGCTACATTTATTTATTTTGAACGAATCTAGACCTCCAGTGTCCTTGCATACGTTGTTAGTAAGCAGTATGCAAGTGCTTAACAGGAAAAACAAAATGCAAAAAAATAGGTTAGTAAGACAAAGATAAATTAATCAGGGCAAAAGAAAAACTCATTCATGAGGCTCCATGAGGCGGCATTGCATCATTGATTACGACACAGAAAGAAGTAGTGTGAACGTAGGAAATTCAATGAACGGAGAACTGTATGCAGCAGACGTTAATAAAAATAAGGAAACGACGCTAGCTAAACACAATGGAGTTATATCAACACTGGTGTATAGCAGGGATGCATAAAACCAGCAGAGAAAGGACGAAAAAGAACTGAATGTCATACAAATTAAACCGTGTTACAAATGAGAAGATACAAAAATAGAGAAAGGCGTTATGCTTAAACGATTTATATAATAATTAATCTAACATCATATTGACACCTCTGTCGTAAGCCACACCAAGTGGTTCGTTACGTTTGCTGACTTGGCTGGGGTGCCCGGGTTTCTGCGGTGAGGCATGTAGATCTTAGCAGTTAACCCGCCTGCCCACGCAGTGGGAGAGATGGATTCATACTTCCCACCCTCATACGTTTTAACTTCCCAGACCTCTCCTTCATTTCCCTTAATAAATGCTCCACACAGGATCTCCAAATATGACATAGGCCCTGATGGAAATTATGTTTTAACTGAGGCCTGCCGTGTGGAGATAATGTTGATAAAATTAAATGCGGCACGTTGCAGAACGGAACTTTAAGAAAAACATTTAAAACTGAAACGTGGCTTAAAATGGCTTTAGCCTTTGTGCTAGATCTGAATAGCCAGTTAGGCACTCCCACCAATCTCCTCCCCCCCCCCCCCCTCAGCCGTCAGCCTCAAAACACACCCGAATTGGGTGATGCCTATCTCTCACTGGTTCCAGCCGGTTGGGAGCTATTTAAATTCAGCGGATTAAAGTATAAAGAAATGTAAAGTTATTAGATAAAGAAGCGCGAGAAACCCCAGGAAGACAAGGTACAATCGAGTGAGTCATTTCAAGAGTTGGAATAACAGGAGAGTAACTAATGTAAGGCGAAGTATCAATTCCATAGATAAAGTGTCTACCAATTACAAAATGTGTGCCACTACATTATCTTTCTCGGCCTTGCGGAGAAATGACGTTTTGATTAATTTATTGATAGAGCGTTTGTTTGTTACGGTTCCAGTTCTGGTTCCGGTTCAAGATGGTAGCCTTGTTGGATACCGCCAGAATTCACATGAACGTGGCACCTTTTACGAGCTGTCAAACAGGATTAATCGATATTATGGTACCTACCTACCGGCCTGAGAAAAGTTTGAAAATAGAATTGCCTATGAAATGGTGACATTTCTTTGTACAAATTGTATAATTCATTATCCTACTAATATTATAAAGGCGAAAGTTTATATGGATGTATGTTTGTTACTCTTTCACCGAAAAACTACTGAATGGACTTTAAAAATTCTTTCACTTATAGAAAGCTACATTATTTGCGAGTACTATAGGCTATATATATTGGTAAGCTCTGGCGTTATGAATAATCTCTGGCGTTATGAAATTATTTATCATACATTTTCTGTCCCTAACAAAATCGAATTATTCCAAATGTCAGAAGAAAAGCAAACAAATTGTTGCCTTGGAAACGATGTTTTTTTTTGTATTAGGCAATCCACCCTAAAAAGAGTACTTTGTTGGCGTCGCAGTTAATATCTATCTCTAAAAATGAATCGCCGAAATGTATATATGCGCATAACTTCCGAACGACTGACTGTTTGGATAATTCTTTTTTTTGTTCGTTATTTTGCATAAAACTACCGTAGAGCTATGGCATTATGAAATTTGTAGAAAAATTGTAATAGGTGGCACGCGAGTAGTTTGAAAACTGAATGTACCGGGAATGAATGTGTGGAATGCGAGAGGTGGGAAAGGGGAGAGGGAGAGGTGGGTGGGGAGGGCAGTGGGGGAGGGGGAGAGGGAGGAGGATGGAGTGGAGGGGTTAAGGGTGGGGGGGAAGTGGTGGGAAGGAAGGGAAGGGGGTGGAGGAGGGTGGGGGAGAAGTGGTGGGGGTGGTGGGGGAACGGGTGGGTGGAGGGGGGAGGGGAAGGTAGGGGGGTTGATGGGGGGAGTGGAGTGGGGAGAGGGAAGGTGGAGGAGGCGGAGTAGGAATCGCCCTAATGCCATGCGAGCGAAGACGCGGGAAAAAGCCAGTTTTAAATAAAAATTAAAAGTAAAGTAAAATATGTGTATTCGGTAGTCATTTAAGAACATAGGTACTAACAAATCTTATGAGCTTAGATTAAATCTCGGTTTATAATATTTATTAAATCAGAAAAAAATAGAAACATACTCATTCTTTTTGTTTTGATGACTATTAGTATTTATTTCTAAGAACTTTATGGCAGGTTTTCATCAACTAATGTGTTGGAAAGCTTTACCTGGCTTCAATCGTACTGTACAGGGCCCGCAGATACTTTAATAGTACACAACTGCTAACCTTGTACAAATCACAAGTACGCCCCACGGTTGAATTTGGCAGCCATCTCTGGTCTGGAGCTCCAAAATACCTGAAAAATACCCTCGACTCTGTGCAGAAACGGGCGGTCCGTTTGATAGATTCTCCCATCTTAACAGACGGATTGCAATCTTTAGAGCACAGGCGTCGGGTGGGAATGCTATCCTTGTTCTACCGGTATTACAATGGAAGATGCTCTGAAGAACTAGCATCATTGATCCCTTCGGCACCGGTGCATAGTCGGGAAACACGCCAAACGCGTGCCCAACATTTGTACACGGTTGACATTTGTCACATGAGAACGGGTCGTTTCTTCGACTCGTTCTTGTGTTCAACAGCTCGGCTGTGGAATGATTTGCCGGCCTCTGTGTTTCCTCCTTCCTACAACATGGGTCTCTTCAAGACCAATGTTCATTCCTTCCTCTCCTCAAAAAGACTCTCCACACAGCATCCCAGATGACATAGGCCCTGAGGGAAATTATTTTCCTCAGGGCCTCCTGTGTGGAGTTAATGTAAAAAAAAAAAAAAAAAAAAAAAAAATCTCTTAAGACATTCATGATTCAATATAAAACCTCTTTAATTGGACACAGACCAGAACAGGCACACCTCTGTGTGGGTTTATAGAGCGAGATGAATGTTTTTTTATAATTAGTCTCGCGCGTTGTGTCCCCGACATTTTTGAGTCGGTGCCACCGCTATTTTGGTCCACCGTCTATTTGGGACAGGAGCGTGCTCGATCTCGAATTAACCCTCGGCTAGAAGGGTAAAAACTAAATGATTCAGTTTCAGTTTATATTTCAATATACTTTTTGAAATTTAAACCGCAAAAGTATTTATTCTAGGAATCACTTTGGGCGTGAAAATTTTCCAATTTAAATGTAAGTGTAATAATTAATGCACATTGCACACATATTAAAACGTTATTTCTGAAAATAAATAAATACTGGAAATAAATAAGTGACGGCCGGCGTGTTCGAGGGGTAAGGCTCTTGACTCGAAATCCGAAGGTCGCGGGATTGAATCTCGGAGTAGGCAATATTTGATTAATTTTTGTTATTTAACAATTAATTCATTTAAAATAGCATATAGTATATTTGCGGCAAGTTCCAGAGTGGAAGACACTCTAAGTATCGCTCTGGTGTAAGAGTACCATTCAGATTTGAAACGTTGCTTGAAATGGCTTTAGCCGTGTTTGGTGACCAGATCTGAATAGCCAGGTATTTCCCCACCTTCTTCTTTTTCCCATCTCCTTCCCCTTAACACTACCTTCAGCCTCACAACATACCCTAATTGGGGATTCCATAATCTCACTGGCTCCAGACGGGAGCAGCTGGGACTCTTTTGAGGTATTTACATAAAAAAAAGCTCTTTGCATAAACGACTACTAATTGTAAAGTACCTACCCACTACCCATGTTCCCGATTTTCTCTTATTTAATAAATCAAAGCCAAAATTTCACCTGAAATCAAAAGATTTGTTAGTAAGTAATTACATACCTACCTTTTTAATTATAAACAATATTGTTGTAAATATTGTTTACACAAAAATTTAAATGAACAAAACCTTTTTTAATTTTTTTTTGCTTTAATTTCATATAAGTTTGTCCAATTTATCCAAAGAAACAGCACTTTCTTAATTAAAATACGTTTTTAATCTTTTTTCAGGTAGGTACTAACTATAATATTTAAAAAATATGTAAATAAAAAAATCCAAACAAAAAAAACCATAATCTTACATTTGAATAATAAAATCTTTATTATTATTTTAGAAAGCAATCACTTTGTGGTTTGACATATTTAATAAAATATATTTTTTTGTTTAAAACCACGAGATTTATTATTAATAAAATATTTACTGAACCTTAAACAAAATTGGACAACTATACAATGTTAGCCATAATCTAGTAAAGTAATAGAATGAATAGTAAAGCGGATGAAACAGATTTACGGAAACGGAATTTATAAAAGAATTTATACACAGATGAAATAGTAGAGTGGAAAAGAGGGCTTCGCTAAGCTCAGTCAATTATTATCATTTGCACAAGCCTGGCTGTGAATCGACAAAACTCAGGATTCACAAGACAAGTTTTACATGTTATATTTCAAAACGATTATTAATTAAAATACAAACACTAAAAATCGGATAAAAAAGAACACGTGCCAATCGCTTCGGTGACTTGGAGAACTTTTTAATTCCAATCCATAAAATAATGCTAAAAATACGAAAATTCTAAAAAAATATATATTTTCATTTACGTTAATGGAAAAAAGTGATTTTCTGTTAGTAAATGCAAACGATAAAGTACTTATTTTTGCTGAATTAAATTTACTCTCTTATAAGAGGGTTAAGGAAACGGATAAATGATTGGAAACGAGATGAACAGTATTGGATGGAATTCGGTTATATCGAATACGGAATACGGAATGGGAATGAAAGAGATATTGGAAGAAACTAAATCACCAGCAGGAGAAATACGCTTCTTTTTAAATATAAAATTGAAATGAAATCATAAAAGTGAATTGCTTCGGGCGGTTATTTAAACGAGAATACATTAAAAGAAACTTCTCATACAAAGTTTTAAATAGAGAGAGCAAAATGTAAGAAAGTTGTTATATTGAAAAATACCATTATAACAACATTAAAAGTAATATAAAAACCATCAGAAATGTTCTACATAATTATGTTTATGATTATGCTAACGAAATGTTAAGGATACATCTTTTCAACATTTCGTAGCCTTAGTTCGTATTTGTTCAACAGACCATTAGAAAATTTTACAGGAGTAAAAGGTTTTCTTTCATTATTTCAATGAAACATTATTAAAGGTATTTAAGATAAAGCTATTTCTGTAAAGCTAAAGGCATCATTAGTTTAAAAATTCTTAATCAAGTGATTTACAATAATTTTTTATACTTTATTTTTAATTTTAAAGTAGAGTTTGAACAAAAACTAAAATGGTCTGTTGGACAAATGAGAACTGAGGCGACAATTTGTAAAACACGTTTTTTTGTAAATTAACAATATCCATATAGTTTGTACTGTTTTGTACTCCCACGATAAACCTATTTAGAACTTTTTAATCTGAAAGCAATTTACCCAACGGTCCAATTTGTAAAATGCACTATATTTGTTCATAATTTGATTTCCAGGCAAATTGTGATCCCATGCTTCCCCATGCCTCAAATAGTAAGCAAAGTGGACCTGCGGGTTGCATCGTCAATTACGGGAAATCACAAAAACATTTGCCGGCTGACATCATTCCCACAAAGTGAGGCCTACAAATTTTAATGGATGGAAAAACGGAAATAAACGCATTTGAAATTTTTACATATTATGCAGAGCATAAAAAGAATTTTTAAGCGCGGGGTTAAAAAAAGCATTAATAAAATCCACATGAAATTTAAAAAAATCATTTTACTTAAAAATTCCGAATATTTAAGCATGTCTTCCAACACATTAAATTGGTGAAATATACTTTTTTCGAAAATTAATACAAATATCTACCAAACATATACGTCTCCGAGGATGATGTATGGAAGACTTACAATTTCAGAGCAAAGCAACATGCCAGAAATAGTTAGGTTGGTACCCTGTTTCAGAACCGGCTGACGCAAAACAATTTTATTGCGCAGGTGATCGCTATAAATTTGCACAATTTACCGAATAAATCGCTCGACAACCTACGTATAATTTAAATGCAAAATAAAGTTAGATATTATAGAATATTGAAAATATTGGTTTATGTACGGAAATAACTTAGCAACCCCTATTAATATAAATAATATACTAGAAGCACAACATTTATTGCCACGTCCATGAGAAATTAGGCACCTGCTTGGTAAATGACATGTCTGCCCGCAGGTAAAGCCCATGTGTTATCATTAATCACCTAGAAATCAAGTAATAAAACATACTTCAAAATGATAAAGGTAAAACTTTTCCAACAATTTACAACAAACTGTTTACTAATATAATTTTACAAAGAAAATTGATTTAAAATATATACAAATGCTTTTAATCGAGAGTCGATAGGGTAATCGTTGTGAAAACCGCAAAAGGTTTGCGTCTCGTCTACGAACTTTAGGGAAAACATTTTCAAAGCAATAGTTTTGCTACTTTCCGCTGCGAGTTCCCGACGCTTTTATTCAATATCTTCCAACGTTTATCAGCATTCGTGCCACTAAATATTTTTCTGTTACTTAACGGTTTAGATAATATCTATCTGTTACTTAATGGAATAGGTAATATCTATACATGTACATTATTCATTTTTGTTGAAATTAGGTTTTAATAATAATAATAATAAATTTTATTCCAGAATAATAATTTATAATAACACCTTTAAATTTATATGACGAGAATGCCAACATTCTTATAAATACTAACCAGGAATTATTAGATTCCTGGTCAAATAAAATTATTCACGCAAAACACTTCAATTATCTCAACCAAACGTATGTTGACAAACTTTCGTCAAACAAATGGTTGAGTATTGGAGAGTTGAGCGCAGAAATAGAAGGATTTATGCTTGCCATTCAAGATAGAGTCATTAATACTAAAAATTATAGAAAGCATATAATCAAAGATATAAATCAAATTGATGATTTATGTAGAAAATGTTTGGCTTTTCCCGAAACTATAGAACATATTATATCGGGATGTTCTATATTAGCGCCTTCCGAGTATACATTTAGGCACAATCAGGTTTTAAAAATAATTCACCAAAGTTTGGTAATTAAACATAACTTGATTGACTGCCGTAATATAGTACCATATTATGAATATGAACCAAATTCATTTTTAGAAAATGAATTTTATAAAATATATTATGATAAAACTATACTAACAGACAGAACAATTAGTCATAATAGACATGATATAGTTTTACATGACAAAATTAAAAAAAATAACTTATATCATTGATGTAGCTATTCCAAATTCCTGTAATATTAAAAAAACTATTTCTGAAAAAATAAGAAAATACACAGATTTAGGAAATGAGATTAAAAGAATTTGGCATTCTCGGACTAAAAAATATTGCCATTTGTTATTTCGGCCACTGGCATAATACCTAGGAATCTGATTCAAAATTTAAGCATATTAGATTTGTCAAAGAATTTGTATATAAAAATGCAAAAATCAGTCATTTTAAATACATGTAGGATTACAAAGGATTTTTTTAAATATTTATATTGAGGGATCGGTAGGATTTATAGGTTCAATTAGAAATGCCACAGAGCCGAACCCTCTGATATGAAAATATCTGGAGTCGGTGAATTATATTCCCATTTGGTCTCTAGTAGGTTGACATGTTGTTCTTGTATTTATAATACTTATATAGTGCAATTGCATAGCGTGGGTCGACTAGATGATCATTTGGGGAAGTGTGTGAAAGGGTTTAGTTTTTCCTTCTTTTTTTTTCCTTTTTTTTTTTTTGGGAAAATTTAACCCGGACATTTAAATCTGGTGCATTAAAAATAATTATTTGTAATAATAATTGTTATTCATAACTTACAGCCGTTTCGGGATACGTGAAGTTCCAACTTTTATGTACAATGAAGCCAGTGCAACACCATTATTTGTCTTACCTGCAACAAAATAGAGAAAAAAATTTAGTAAAATCAAGAGATTAAAACGGTTCGTGGAAACAGAATAATTCATCAAAAATTACAACTTGGATAAGAAATTTTACTTTTAACCCTTCAAACATATTTTTGACTTTATTTAGAATTTTGGGGAGGTAATTGGCTGAGGGGTAATATGGGAAGAAAATAAATTATGTTGGGATTTTATAAATTATTTTATAATATTTTATTTTATATCGTATTTCATGGTTTAGTTGAAGAATATCATAATGAAGCAATTTTTTTTTCTGCGAAACATAAGCAAGAGTAAAAAAAAACACTTCTTGCTTATGTTTCGCAGAAAAAAAATTAATTGCTTTATTGAATTATTATTTAGTTAAGGTTTTTTTTTTCTTTTTTACAAAGAGTAAAAAAACACTTCTTTGTAAAAAAGAGAAAAAACTAAATAATAATTCGAAGAACCAAAGATTTTGGGAATAAATATGAATGATAATAGAAAAATATATTCCTTTCATGTATTTCCACAATCCGTATGTATGTGGGAATTAAAAAAATTAAATGAGAAATATTTGCATTTATCTTTGAAATTAATTAGAGAAATTTTTCTTAGTAGGTACACACAAAGCGAAATTTGTTTGTACATTATGTTTATAATATTTAGGCGTACCTACAGTGAATGAATGAATAAAGTGCAAGTTGTGTCAAGAATAATATTTCTTTAATTTTCTTAATTATCCACCAAATTAATTTCTTAATTAATCGTACGGAAATATGCAGTAGAGTTAATTAATGACGACGACAAATGAAAAAGACAGAAAGGTATTGGCAGCTAAAGATAGGAATAATATGGAAGGGTGAAATTACCCAAAGATGCAAAATACTCCAAAGATCACATACGAGTATACCTGTCTTCAAAATATTTTTTAATCCTTTGGGCACACCTTAATTTTGGGAGGCTGGTATGGGTAGTACCTTCCCGGGAAACATTTATTGAATAACCACCCTTGCTATAGGTCGCCCCAAGTGATTCGCTATTTTTGTGACTTAGCAGGAGTGCTCGGGCTCATGTTTGTCTAGGCATTGGCCGCGAATGCGACTTGTAGACCTTTATTCTGCCGGACTCTCAAAATAAATAAAACTTAAATGTATTTTTTTTATCCCCATATGGGGGTGTGCTGGACCTCGTCCCTCCTTCAAGTTAAGTTACATATATTTTTCTTGCAGATTCATTTGCGCCACCCCCAATAATATGTGAAGGCTTGAAGCTTGCTTAAATTGACTTAACTTTCCTTTGTCCCGCCTCCGACTACTCAACGCTGATTTTTTTCTTCAAGTCTTCAGGTATTTTACCTCTATTATTCACTAACTTTCTTTGAGGCTTCACTGTGTGGTTGGCTAAGGGACACGACACAGTGTTGTTAACTGACACAGTGTTGTTTATATCAGGCTGAATGCAATTTTCATTTTTTATTGGTACTTGCCAAATAATTAGAGACTTAATTGTTTACCGTATATTCTTTATCTATTTTTACAGGTACTTACAGGGTTTTTCACACGATGCAATGCTGCCTCGTGAGCTTCTTGAACGAGTTTTATTTGTATTACTAACCTGATTTGTTGTATTATGTTTTTTTCCTGTTAAGCACTTGCATATTGCTTTCTAACAACGTATGCAGGGACACTGGAGGTCTAGATACGTTCAAAATACATACAATGTAGCTTCGTTTAACAAAACAATTAGAATCTTGCGAGAGCCTTGAAGGAGTAACCATCTGTAAGGTACTTATACCAGGGCGGGTAAGTGGTGAATAACCTCCACTGCCGGACTCTCGACCCATCATTTTGCACTGCAATGGGAGGGATAAATTCATATGTCCGTCACTCCTGGACACACTGAACCCAGATTCCCACCCACCCCTCCTGCGATTTTTCTTCCCAGAACTTCCTCTCCTTCCTTTCACTAAAAAGATCCTCCACACAGCAGCCCCAAATATGACATATCGTCGCCTTAGTTCTTTATTGTCCAAATGACCATTTTAGTTTTTGTTCAATCTCCACTCTAAAATTTTAAAAAAGTAAAAAAAAGGGTAGTTAATCACTAGACTAAAAATAATTTGAACCAATGAGACATTTAACTTTGGAAAATAGCTTTACCTGAAATACCTATCATAATGTTTTATAGAAATAATTAAAGAAAACCTTGTCCTCCCGTAAAATTTTCTAATGGTCGTTTGGACAATTAAGAACTAAGGCGATGATAGTCCCGGAGGGAAATCATTTTCTTCAGGCCTCCTGTGTGGAACTAACTTAAAAAACACCTTAAGGCAAGAAGAGACGAATGTAAAAGAAAAATTAACTTAGAAAGAAATAATGTTCTAGAAATAACAACATTGGGACTATCAATTTTGGAGACAGCTTCCTTCCGATCCGATGACGACCACTTCAGAGAGAAAAAAATAAATAATCTATGTTTTTTTGAATTTCCCATCAATGTTTATTTTATATATTATAATACAACATTCTTCTTGAGATTGAAAGACATGTTTTCAGCATCGCAAAACCGTAAGCGGTAGGTAGACAGTTGCGAACATAATTTGAATGCTTTACTTCGTATATATAATCATTGCCCTGAAGGGAAATGTTGATTATTTATTGGCCTCGAGGCGAAAGGGTAAGCACCTGGGCTGCGCTCGTTTTCCGCCCTTACGGAACCAATTTACTGATAAACTTTAGATCGTCTCCGTTTCTAAACAGCCACCTACAGCCTACCTCCCCACATTTTATATCTACCATCTGGAATAACATGGAAATATGCATCCGTGTAGATGATTTGAAATATACGGGAAGTGCGGTAGGAAATCGAGAAGCTACTAGTATGTTCCGGTTATAATATTGAAGAGTTGTGTTGTTCACCTTTTCTTTTGTTGTTAAATGGCATATTACAAACTGCTCTCTGTAAAAGGCCTTAAACTTTACCCGGACTTGAAAGCTGTGAAACATTTTGGGCTTTTTTATGTAAATGCCTTACAAGAGTTCCAGCTGCTCCTATCTGGAGCCAGTGAGACTATGGCATCCCCAATTAGGGTATGTTCTGAGGCTGAAGGTAGTGGGTAGGGGAAGGAAATGGGGATGAGGAAGGTGAGGAAGTACCTAGCTATTCAGATCTGGTCAATAAACACGGCTAAAGTCACTTAAAGCAAAGTTTCAATTACGTAAAATTTTATATTAGTCTTACGATGAGGGCGATACTAAGAATCATCCATTGTGGAAATGGCCCAAATATACTATAAGTATTATTTTGAATGAATTAATTGTAAAATAAAAACAAAAATGTATGACGCAAATGTGAATGGTAGAAAAAGTCGGTGACGCCCGAGGAAGACTTGCCACGCCCAAGTGAATCTGATACTTGAGCCAGACCATGTCAGAGATAAAATAATAGAAGAGCATGTATGAGACGATGTATGAATGTGAACGAGGCAAGGAGTGTGTCCTAAGATCGAGTTGTTTGGCGGTCCGTCCTCTCTGCCTACCCCTGCGGAGAAACAGCGTGATGGTTAGTTAGTTTTCTTTTTAAATTGTAAAATAACACATATTAATCAAATAAAATTTATTTGCCCACGCAGGGATTCGATCTAGCGACCTTGGGATTGCGAGTCGAGAGTCTTACCCCTCGACCACGGAGGCCTTGCTTGATATTTTGAAAAATCTCTCGTCAGTAAAGAGCTTACATAAATAAGTTTTTAAAAGTGATTATCGACCATCTATTATTAACAATGCATAATGTATAATTACGAGTCACATGTAAAAGCCCCACGAAAGGGGGTAAAAAAGAAATAATTCTTGAGAAGTAACTTGAACTTTTTGGCCGTCGCATATATTTTGATGGCTTTGAAATTAATCTGAGATTCCTTAAGAGATCGATCTGTTTTTGAAGGTAATTTTGATTTATGTAAAAGCTTTCAGCCGCTCTTTTTGTATCATTGAAAAAGAAGAACACTAATAATCTGACAGAAAAATAAAAAGATAACAGACGCAACTGGGACATTAATCCAAAATCTCTCGTCTTATTGGCATACAAACGCCTTACCAATTCGGCTACTGAGACCTCTCATTTAAACATTATTTTGGTCAATTTAAATTTTCTGAATTCACGATAGGTACTGTCTTTGACTATTTTATTTCTCCTAATTATTTTATTGGCAGCTACCTTTTTCATTGAAACAAGTGTTCAACGAACTGGTTTATAACCTAGATAGTGTCTTGGATGAATGAATCCGATTTTTTTTTATATTAACCCTTTTGTACAAGTCTAAATGAATATTCATTTTTTATTAAAGCAGCTCTCTTTTTATGACTCTTTAAGGTTCTTCCCATCAATGTAATATATCACTGAAGAAGAAGATAACACTAATAATGCACCAGGTTCATGGGGTGAGGTTGGTCCGGGTCTAGGCGGCCGATGCGTCTGTCCATCAGCTGCGTGGCAGGCCGGATCGGGGGAGTGGTTGAGGGAGTCCATTTGACTTCTGCAGCCGTACTCTCTCAAAACATCGCATTTATACGTCCGTCACTCCTCAACACACTTTCCCCCAGATTCCTACCCACCCCTAATACACTTTTCCTTCATAGAATTTCCCCTCATTCCTTTCCCGAAAAGACCCTCCACACGGCATCCCCGAAGATGACACAGGCGCTGAGGGGAATTATTTTCCTCAGGGCCTCCTGAGTGGAGCTAATGTAAAAAAAACGAAAATTTGAAAGAGAACAAGACACAGAAAAATAAAAACGTTTTTTGTGTTGACCATTATTTGTCGGGTTACGTACCATTTGTCCGGTATTAACTACCGATTCACAGGTAAATCTGATTAACATCCATTTTAAAACATACCTATGTATTGCCGATACAAAGATATTATTTGAAAAATATAATTTTAGTTCCGAATGATATGTCCGCTATATCTGTAAAGCTCTGAATGATGCGTTCGCTATATCTGTAAAGTGCCGAATGATGTGTTCGCTAATCTGTAAAGTTCCGAATGATATGTTCGCTATATCTGTAAAAATCCGAATGATGTGTTCGCTATATCTGCAAAGTGCCGAATGATGTGTTCGCTATATCTGTAAAGTTCCGAATGATGTGTTCGCTATATCTGTAAAGTGCCGAATGATGTGTTCGCTATATCTGTAAAGTTCCGAATGATGTGTTCGCTATATCTGTAAAGTTCCGAATGATATGTTCGCTATATCTGTAAAAATCCGAATGATGTGTTCGCTATATCTGCAAAGTGCCGAATGATGTGTTCGCTATATCTGTAAAGTTCCGAATGATGTGTTCGCTATATCTGTAAAGTGCCGAATGATGTGTTCGCTATATCTGTAAAGTTCCGAATGATGTGTTCGCTTTATCTGTAAAGTTCCGAATGATATGTTCGCTATATCTGTAAAGTTCCGAATGATGTGTTCGCTATATCTGTAAAGTTCCGAATTACGTATTCGCTATAACTGTAAAGTTTATTCCAAATTGTTTTTGAAGGTCTGAATAAGAAAACAAATATTTTCTTCATGAGCAGTTTCAGTTTTCATCTAGAGAAAGCCTCCGGCATTTGAGCTAAGTTTAAAGGTTGATGGTCGAAATCCGTAAGCTTTACCTTGCCTCGAATAACAGTCAGAAACATGTTATATTATTACCCTTAAAATCCTCTCACAAATAACTTCAAAGATGATAATTTAAACCCAAATTAACGCAGATTATGAAATCAAACACTATATTTCGAAAACCGTTTGTTGTAGGGATTTTTATTACCGTATTTGCTTCTAAGAGTTTTATGCCCGGGTTTAGTAAAGCCTTAACCAACTTTTAATTATAATATATTCATAAAACAACCGTCCAAGATAAGTACAACAAAGAGAAAACTAACAAAGTCCTTCAAGGAAGATTATTATTATCATGCCCACATCACAGTACCGTTTAAAGGAGAAAAGCAAGGATTAATATTTTGAACTTTCAAATTAATTAATTTTATATATCTAGATACTAGATACCTTAATTTTATACCAAGAAACATAACGATGAAATGTTTTATGAGATAATTACAATGATTTAAAACCAAATTGTTAATTTATATTTCGTTAGAAAGTGGAATAATTTCCTGAAGAATCTACTTGTTGAGAAGCCGTTAGAAATTGTTCTCATTTCTTAAAATGCGTTTAATTATCGACTTGTACGATATGATTTGAGATTTTCACCCCAAAAGTATCACCGTGAATTATTTTTGGGTTGTTGTGCCGTTTTGCGGAAACTGCTTCTTTAGTCAACGTTTTGGATAGCAAAAATAAATCACAATAATCGATGTGTGTGTTCAGAAACTAGAGTTCTGATTATTTATATTAATTTATAATATAATTCCTACGTATTTCCAAACCTTTTTATTTCCACATTTCTTTCTACTTCCCCGTCCTCTGGATCAAAATTTTCTGCGATTACAAGTGAAGCTATTTTGTCGTGAACCTTTTTTATCGAGGAAAACGTGTAGAAGACTTGAGAAATATTGGAAAGATCTTTTGATATTTATATCTTGAGGGCCGCGTTGTATTTATCTTCATCGCAGGCGCTTAATCCCGGGCGTGGTCGGGTCTCCGTTTGTCTTCTTTCTTTTACGACAATTTCCGTATAACTTCACCTTCTTCCAAGTCAGTCCTAAACTCCTTAAATCGATTGTGTCCGTTTACATATTTTGAATGTTCCTTTTTTCAGCATCCAAAAAAAACGTAATATTTTGGGCACAAACTGTAAATATTTGGTGTTCGTGTTATAACACTTTAGACAATAGGTAACAAGTTACACAACCGCCGTTCTTGTATTATTTTTTGTGACTAATATTTTGTAACTTTTATGAAAAATCAAAAAAGTGGGATCAAATCAAAACCCATAATAATGGAAAAAACATAAAAATTATTAAAACTCTCAGAAATGTTAATGGTTTTAGAGACAGTCCTGATTTCTCGAACTAAAATTATTTTTCTTTGCAATATAAGATCAGGACTGAGTAATTTAGATAATCGCTTGAACCTACATTGCATGCAGTTGGTAATATATACTTTCTCAGAAGTAGTAGTTGTTTTCAACTGCAGGAATATAGTATTAAGAAGGCTATAATAACGTACACCAATAATAATATTGAATTTTAGCTTAATACTTTTTTTTGCCAAATTTAAATACCATATTTTACTTCATGAATACAGACCCATAAAATTATTACAGGTGTATCACATGTTTGTAAAAGTTCGTATAGGCGTATAATAGATGATCTGAATAGCCAGGTACTTCCCCACCTTCCTCTTCCCTATCTCCTTCCCCTACCCACTACCTTCAGCCTTACAACATACCCCAATTGGGGATGCCATAGTCGCACTGGCTCCAGACGGGAGTAGTTGGGACTCTTGTGCGGTAATTTTATAAACCAGACATGCTAATGAAATTGATATTCTGTTCATTGAAGAATGAACATAATCAATTTCTCCAGAAGTAACATAAGATAACTATGCCACTTTGATTGTTTTGCTCAAATTGTTTCTCCCTGCGAGTTCCGTTCCGTTCCCCTTCCGCCTTTCTTTCCTCTCCCGCGTTCCCACTCCGCCTTCTGACCCTTCCCTCTCCACCCCCCTCCCTAGTTCCCCTCCCCCCTCCCGCATTTCATACATTCAGTCACAGTACATTCAGTTTTCAAACAGCTCTTGTGCCACCTATTGCAATTTTTTATACTAATTTCATAAACCCAGAGTTCACCAGTATATATATATATATATATATATATAAACCTTCGCGGGCATGCACACATCAAATCCCCAAAGTTTCATCGCAATCGGACGAATGTTTAACACCGCATAATTTCATGATAACAGAGCTCACTATTGTATAAAGAAACCATCGCGGGCATCAGCACGACAAATTCCCAAAGTTTCATCGCAATCGGATGAATGGTTTAGCAACGCATACATACATCTCACTAATAATCCATACATACGCATACATACATCTCACTAATAATCCCCAAACATATTTTAATTTTATATATGTATAACTAGCTGGTCCCGGCACGCGTTGCTATGCCATTTATTAAAGAAATTGTTTCTCCCTGAGTGTCCTTTCACATTCGTCCCGTTCCCCTTCCGCCTCCCCTTCTTCTCCTGCGTCCTTTTCCCCTCTCGCGTTCCCACTCCGTCACCACTCCACTCCCCCGCCTTCCCCCGAGTTTCCCTCCCCCCTCACACGTCCCCTTCCCCTCCCGCGTTCCCCTTCCACCTTCCCCGCCTTCCCTCTTCCCTTTCCCGCTCCCTCGTCCCGCCAACCCTCCTCCCGTGTTCCATATATTCCACCCCAGTACATTCAGTTTTTAAACAGCCCGCGTGCCACCTTTTACAATTTTTATTCAAATTTCCATTTTTCGTGCATATTAAATTTGGTACCTAACATAGGTACCTATTTAAAATATCTAAAATTCTTGATTCGAACCAAACTATTAGGGGAGTACCTACTTTAAATAAATTTATCAATTTAAAAATTTTCAAAAATAGAATCCTGATATAACAATCATTGTTTTGCAAAATGTCATTCTCAAACACGCGAACTGTCAAACGCGCGATAGTCATTAGGTTTTCTGAAATTATCCAATTTTCATAATTTTTCTCTCCGTAAGAACCATCCTCGTACTTCAAGGAATATTCTAAAAAAAAAAATTAGCAAAATCGGTTCAGCTGCTCTCGAGATTTGCGCTTAGCAACACATTCAGCGATTCATTTTTATATGTAAGAGATAAGTATAATCAAACGCTGAATGAAATAATAAGGAATAATCATTCTAAAATCGATATGAAAAATCCGAATATCGCTTAAAGTAGAGTCACATTTCAACCAGCGTTCGCCGTCTCATTAGATAAATGCCCCCTAATAAGCAAAAACAAAGCAACATAAAGTTTCGGTCGAGGCGTATTTTTATACAAAAGACAAAGCAAACACCCCAAACCCGGGAGCCAAACTTGTTCGGACAATCATTTAACCTTTACAGAATGTTGTTCATTATTGCCAAGGTTGTTCGATGTACCGGTGAAATTCCCATTATATTAGAAGAGGGCGTATCGGGGCGGCTGGAGCAACAATGAGTTTCCCGGATTTTGGTGAGTAGATTATTTTTATTTTTATTCGATATCGTCATAGCATCGTTCCAGTTCGTTTTTCTCCAACAGACCAAAACTTAAACCCGGAGAAACAGCGGTATGCAGCCAAAGCTCGGTTTGAAAGGTTTAATAACACAACTCTGAAAATATTTTTCTGTTGAGTGGAAAATTATGCAAATATAAAAAAAAATCTCATTTCTCCTATACTCGACTCTTAAAATTAATATTTTTCTACTGAGAGTAATATTCTGCAACTATAAAAAACCTCATTTCTCCGATACATTTATTATAACAGTAATTTACAGTTTCGATGTGGTTATAGTAATCATTCTAATTATAAGTGAGTACACTATTAATATCAACATTCTTACAATAAGTAATAATAAATTTAATTACAAGTACATAAAACAAGGAGGATCAAAACCAGATATTAGTAAATTTATACATAAACATATTTATACACACACACATATATGTACATGAGTATGCTAAAGTGTGTACGCTGTACGCAAATGTATATGCATTTATAAACATGCACACATGCACATACATTTAAAAATATATATATGAATACCGCACAAGACTACTACTACTCCCAACTACTCCCAACCGTCTGGAGCCAGTGAGACTGTGGCATCTTCAATTGGGGTATGTTGTGAGGCTGAAGGTAATGACGAGGGGAAGTAGATGAAATAGAGGAAGGTGGGGGAGTACCTGGCTATTCAGACCTGGTTACCAAACACGGCTAAAGCCATTTCAAGCAACGTTTCGATTCTGAATGGTGGTTTTACACCAGTGCGGTACTGAAAGTATCTTTCACTGTGGAAATATACTACATATTTTAAATGAATAAATTGTGAAATAACACAAATTAATCAAAATAATTATTGGGCACACCGGGGTTTGAACCAGCGACCTCCGGATTGCGAGTCGAGAGCCTTACTCCTCGACCACGGAGGCCCTGTATACAAACGCATTTTATAGAGCCAAAGCATAAGTAGATGAATCATATAATAATTACCAGGTTATGTTCAAGAACACGTTTCTTTTGAGAGTAGTGATTGAATTTGAAAAATATCAATATATTGCGCATAAACTTGCGTTCCATAATCCATTTCAGGAAAAAATGGTACGATTTTGTTTATACTCCACAACACGTGCGAATTCATATATACATATTTATAAAATAGCATCTCATTAAACAATAATAATAGACCGATGTGAAGATATTAAGAAAATCTTATGTTACACCATCGAAATGTTATTATCATAAAAATGTCTTGACCCACCCTCTCCTGTTTTTTTAGTGACAATATATATTCAAAAACAGCGCCTCAGGCGCGTTGGATTTATTTCATCGGAAGGTAAAAATATTTCCGCATTGTAATAAAATTCAAATGAATGGAATATTTCTCAACGCATCCGAAAAATAAAAACTGTTTTTGAAATGTGATGAAATACGCTTGGAAATTGTACAAATTGAAAAGAATACTTACATAATTTTTTAAATATAAAAAATATTGAAAGCAAACATAAAAACATAAAAAGTTTAAAAAATGGCTCACCTTCCTTTTCTTCAAACGAAAAAGAATAAAAACGCACACATAATTTATTAGGCAAAATATATTATAAACGTTCTCGTCAACTCACTCTTATGTCGTTTCATGTAAAAATAATTAATTAAAAATTTCCCAAAGTTAATTTTTTTTTTCAAATTATTGTCGGATTCATAAAGGTTTTAATTATTTTACATTTTTTTATTTTATTGAAAGAATAGATAATACATATAATCAACAAACAAGTCCTGCTAAGCCAATTGAATTGGCTTATCAACAGGTGCTTCTTTGCTTATATTTTAGTTTCATGTACATTTTTTAAATTTAAAATTTACATCATATATCTACAGATTCAACATTTTTTCATACATATCAATATAAATATAAATATTTTTTTTCCGATAGCCAATTTTTCACCATATATTTAACCTTGTTCATAGAATTGCATTGCTTTATAGTCTCAGGTAATAAATTAAATATCTTTAGATTTTAATATAAAGTGTGGTACCAATACCATTTAGACCATATTTCTAACCATGATAGTAAGGCAGAGAACGATTTCTATGAGACCTGTATGATTTGTTTTGAAAACCGAAAAAATTAGCCTGAGGTCTTTTTTCGTTGACTTACATACTTATACAATTATGTTTTTTGTAAGCAGAATTCGATTAACTTATGTTTCAAAAGCAATGCTATTCCATTTAATGATTTAGCATATAATAAAATATTTTCTTTGTGATTGGTAAATCTATTATTACTACATTTAACTTCAAATGTCGAATAACCTTTGCAAAAAATAAATTAAATGCGGTAGGTATATTAAATTGGATGGAGGATTCTTTAAAATTTAGCAATACATTATTTACTTCAGTTTTAATAATAAAATTCGTTTACTTTTTACCTGATTTTGACGTGAAATTAAAAAAACATACCTACATACTAAACGATAATAATTTGACATCACTTATACTATTATCAATATTTTGTAGCTGACGAGTTTATTATGAAAAAAGTTGCGAAAAAAAGAATTACGTTGTTCTCGAAATTTGAAAAATTTAAGTGCTGTGAAAATTTCCTGTCTCTTGCGCTCAACGTAAATGATTTTCGGCATCGTCAGATAACAGTGAAACGCATTTTGTGCAAAGTAAAATATTTATATTTTTTGGAATAAATTAATCAGCCAAACTTAAAATTGTGCTTAATATATAATCATTGAAGACAGTATTAGCAACTTAATCGAAAATTTGTTAGAAAAATCGGGAAAAGATACGGCCGCGGAATTGAATTTTCTTATTTTTCTGTTTCAAATTTTAGATTGAGAATCGTTAAAATTTTCTTCAATGATTAAATATTACAATTTAAGGTTTTACTCATTAAGTTATTCAATAAACAAAAATTTTAACAAAACAAAAAACGACTTCAAAAAATGCACTAAAAAGTAAAAAAATAATTTCGTATTCTTCTACAACTTATAATCAACTTACTTTTTCTAATCATCAATATGTAGGTACGATTGTTACTTTTGGAGTCGGTGTCAGTCAAGGTAGGTAACTACATACATAGTTATAGGAGAGGTGTGCTTGTATCGCACAAGCGACTTGACGAGGCGAGAGCGGAGCCGCGGCGGCGCGGGGGGCTGTCAAGTGAACCCGCCGGGCCGGGTACCTTTGCTGACACCGACTCCAAAAATAACAATCGTACCTACATATTGATGATTAGAAAAAGTAAGTTGATTATAAGTTCGTCGCCTCAGTTCTTATTTGTCCAACAGACCATTTTAGTTTTTGTTCAATCTCCACTTTAAAATTAAAAACAAAGTATGAAAAATGATAGTTAATCACTTAACTAAGAATTATTTAAATTAATTGGACCTTTAACTTTACGGAAATAGCTATATCTTAAACACCTATCATAATGTTTTATTGAAATAATTAAAGAAAATCTTCTCCTCCTGAAAAATTTTCTAATGGTCTGTTGGACAAATACGAACTAAAGCGACGAGTTGTAGAAGAATACGAAATTATTTTTTTACTTTTTAGTGCATTTTTTGAAGTCGTTTTTTGTTTTGTTAAAATTTTTGTTTATTTTTTGATTTTTAGTGAATCTGAAGTACACTAACTAATTTGTCTGAATATGGGTAAACCTACTAAACGTACTGCTCATATGAGACAGACATAATTTGACCATAGCGACGTTAAGGTCAAATTAAGAGATTCGGCCGAGTTTCGTTAATTTGTCATGGATCCGATAATCAGAACCTAACCAAACTCTCATTAAATTAGCCTTGAAGTACATCCTTTCCAATAAAAAAAGAATCATCGAAATCGGTTTGCGTAATATTGAGTTATTCGTCCACTTGTCGCGCACATACTTATGCAAATTTAAGACTTATATGGTTTTCTCATGGATGCTATTGTCGGAACTAGACCAAATTAAAATGGAACCACACGGGAAGCATCAGCTTTCAAATAAAAAAAGAATCATCAATATCGGTTCACCCAGTCAAAAGTTCTAGCGTAACAAAAAAAAAAAAAAAAAAATACAGTCGAATTGAGAACCTCCTCCTTTTTGAAGTCGTTTAAAAATATTCATCTTGAACTCATTCAAGAGAAACGTCAACAGATGTCACAAATTAAAATATTGGATATATTTGTCCAATGTACTGTCTACATTGCATTTAGTTCGTGAAATATCTTGCAAACATGCGTAAAGATAGCGGGCAATAAAAATATGCGGGCGGTACACAACCCTAATAATTTTATTTGCTTTAAACTCACATTTTACTAAAAACTATATTTTTTTTAATTCCAATATAACACTGGAGATATAAGTTCTTTGTATGTATTTAAGAATAATAAAAACAATACTTTACCATTAATATATTTTACGTACAACGATTTTAAAACTTTATGAACACGTTTCTATAAAGTTAGCGGTGAGCACCAGATTTAATTTTTTTAGACGATGAATTAATAACTTCGGAAGTGCGACATGGAGACACATTTTAAATATTTGTAACACGTTCTTCATAAGTAATTAAAATGAACGCGGCGGAAAGGTCGAATCTCCGGGCCAGCTAGACCGTACGTCCGCCCAATACGCCGTGCCGCGGGTGCATATTTGTTTACACGCATTCTTCACTTACGTCGTTAAGTTTCCCGCATTATTTGTCTTCTTTTTATTTTCTTTGATAGGGCAAATTCGACGGTAGGTCCGTCCAATACACGGGCCGCGAGTCGCAATTTGTGTACACCGCTTCATTACTTGCATCGTTAAGATTCTGAAAATATTTTAGGGTATATTATCTATCGTCTTAAGAAAATGAAGATAATGTTGGTAGTTCTTTCGAAGCATTATACAGTTAAATATAACCAAAGGGGATGTGGTTGAATTAGCTCAATGGTTAGAGCAGCGGCAAGGTTAAGGTCCTGGGTTCAATTCCTAGATACAAACGCATTTTTTTCTGATTTTTCTATTTCAAATTTTCGCTAATGTTGTCTCCAATGATTAAATAAATATTTATATTAATTTTACCATATTTATGCAAGTTTTCAAATATGGCGTTGCATTTGCATGAGTTAAAGCCATTAACTTCTATGAAGTTGCAATTGAATCGCGTGAACAAGCCAAAGCTACTACATTCGAGGTGAAGTCTTTGTCAGGGTCATTATTGAAAGCACCTCGAAGTCATTATTTTGCTGTATAAGTTATACAAACCCGAGGAACTGCCTTACTTTTCCCTTTGTGAAACGTGCATCGATTTGTCGTCTGTTCTGACGTTGTTTGGGTTCCTTTTGTTGAAATTGTACTGCAACGGTATGAGATGAATCGCCATTTTGAGAGATTATAGATAAAGTAGCAAGGGTATCTATGATTACAAATACAATTCATCGAGATACTGTATTGGATTTGTGCACCGATGTATAAATGATCAAAATTTGAATCGAATAGCTAAGTATCTGAACCCTTACCAAAGGTCTTGTTGAGCGAATTTTTTTACCTTTTTGATGTATATTATGTTTTCGTATGTCATAGCTCAGCTAAGTATAGGTTATTATCGAAAACATCCGGGAAGCTTGCCAATTGTTGCTCCTTAAAGTACAATTACGTTTATTCTATATGTCTTACGATTTTTAGTCCGATTCGTAATCCGAAAAAAAACCTATTAATTACAATTTATAATACAGCTCTTTCGACCAAAATAACAATAATTTTTTTTCTATATTTTATTTTTTTTTTTCTTTCATATTCTTCTTCTCCTTTTTTAATATTATTATGTTTTCGTATGTGGTGCTACAGCCCATTTCGAGCCTTGGCCTCCTTTAAGATAAGCCTTCACCGTCCTCTGTCCACGGCCGCTGTCTTCTTTTATAAAAACAATTTATTTATAAATAAGTTCTACTCAGTGGCGTAGCGTGGGGGGGGGGGCGGCCCGCCCCGGGCGGCACTTTTAAGGGGGGCACCAAATTTTCACAATATATAATAATATTATCTTAGACAAATTTAAACCATTTCAAATCATTATTTGAAAATGTTCAACGATAAAAAAAAAATATCTGCAAATTTCGCAATTCGTAGGAAAACCGTACGCATATTATGAGAGTAATTCTAATTGTGATGTAGAGTAATTAAGTATTTCATATGGAAAGAATACGATAGATGGCGGTAAGCATGTAGCTTGCACCATAGCTCGCCAGATGGCATTGGCGTACAAGAAGCAGTCTCAGAGATATACTTTGCGAGCTCCCGTGGCAAGGCTCCAGAGATTTACCTACCCCCGAATAGTAAACAGTCGTAGCTAACCAGCTAGGTTATTCCAGTAAATAAACACTTTTATATTCAAAGAACCGTATTTAATAATTACTATCTGCCGAGGAAAGGGCAGACATAACAATTGGCGCAGCCGTATAAGTATAATTGTGTGAAAGTTACGCGTGCGAATAACAATTGGCGCTGGACACGGAGGACTAAGTCACTGCTGGAGTGACTTGCAGTTTTGGCAAGGAATCGGAAGAGATTCTGCTCGAGATTAAGGAGCATTTGGTTCCGTGGCTACGGGCTGAATAAGAAGATTTTTGTTTTAGGAACAGAAGTGAAATACCGCAAGGAGGCGATCTGGTTGTGGATCATTGGATTAATCAGATGTTTCAAGGTCAAAACGGATCATTGGGTTAATAGTTTCAAGGACGAATCTGTGGATCATTGGATTAATCAGAAGACAAGGATAAAACCCAGAGGGAGACCAGAAGAGTTCCTGAGATAAGTATTTTTGATTCTTTGAGAGGGATTGTTTGTTATTGTTTTCTTGTTGATTTTTCTTTGCCGATTTATTTGTTGGGAGTTATGGAATCGGGTAGAATACCACCGTTTTGCCATCTCTCCGGAGACTGGGGGTTGTTTCGACTTCGGATAGAGCAATTTTTCGTGATCCATGATGACAAAGCGTCTGTGGAGAAAAAACGGGCTTTTTTATTGAATCTCCTAGAATCAGAAACGTTGACCTTACTAATTAATCTGTGTTTTCCAAGTAAAGTAACGGACTTATCTTTTGATAAACTTTTAGCGCTTCTCGACAAACATTGTAACAAAAATCGTTCAGTTTTTAAAGAACGGGAGAACTTTTTTTTAGCGAGGCAACAACAAGGCGAGACGATAAGAGATTTCGCGGTTAGACTTCGTTCTTTAGCAACGTATTGTCAATTCGAAACGAGGCTTGAAAAAAACCTCATAGACATGTTTGCAATCGGGTTGTTACCGGGACGCGCGAAGGAGAAAATTTTCGTAGAAGGGCAAACGTTGTCGTTTAATGAAATAGAAGGACTTGCAGTTAGTATGTCAACTTTGGATAGTGCTAATACAGTAAAATCAGAAGTAAACCTAGTAAAAAAACGAGTTACTAGCGATGGGTTCAAGCGAGATCAGCGTAGGGAACGATCGACGAGCCCCAAGGGTAGTTTTAACACGAAACCAGCTTATAGGTTAGGATCAAATTCAGGTACGAATTTTAGATCACCCGTGGGTAGTGTTAAAAAACAGTGTTTTATTTGCAAAAGGAATGATCATCTATCGTTTGATTGTAAATTTCGTAATGCGAAATGTTTTAAATGTAAGGGCGTTGGGCATTTACAGAAATTCTGCAAGAATAATCCTATAAATCCCATTTTTGAAAATCACAGGGATAGTAAAGTTTTAGTTGCGTCAATTAGTCCGATTACTGCTGAAATTGAAATTAATAACAAGAAGTTTACGGCAATGATTGATTCCGGTTCATCTTTATGTGTGATGCCGGAGGGTATTTTTAAACGACATTTTAGTTCAATCATTTTGTCACAAGACAAGCGGATTATTTCAGGTTATGGAAATAATCGTTTAAAAGTCGTAGGAAAGGCGATTTTTGATGTGAAATTTAAGGGTAGGAACAAAAATATTAATTTTATTGTAGTAATAAAAGGAACAGAATTAATTGTGGGAAGAGATTTTATGGAATGTTTCGATCTTGGGATAACTTCTCAGGAGACAATTAATTTAGTGATGCCGCAAATGAGGGATGGAGAAAAATTTATTCAAGATTACCCGGAAGTTTTTTCTAACTAGTTGGGTAAATTTAAAAAAAAAAAAAATTTAAGTTTTTTTTGTTTTTGTATTTTTTTTCTTGTGGTTTGTAAATTTTTTAGGTGTCTTTTATAGTGAATAAAGACGCGGGTCCAAATTTTTTTTTCAATGCTAGGCCGATCCTATTAACAATAAAAGTAAGTTGAGTCTGAATTAAAGTCAATAGTAAAAGACGGAATAAATTCTTCGATTAATTAGTGGGGAGTCTGCTTCCCCGAGAGTACCATTAAGTAGGAGGAAGGGTGATATCATTTTGATATTAGAGTTGTTTGTACATGACGTTACTTAACAACTTCACCGATCATATTTGTTTGTAGAATTTGTTTGTACATGACGATACTTACAAGCTACCCGATCTCGTTCGTATTAGAATTTGTAGTACATGGCGTTACTCACAAATTATGCGTTCATTTTTTTTTTTTATTTTGGAAATTTTAGCTTTTGTACATGGCGTTACTTAAGTGATAATTTCAAGATACCCGTAGCTTACGTTGGTACATGGCGATACCTTCGAGCTTTAGCTATAGGATTGGGGTTGAACAAATTTTTTCGGTTTGGTACGGAAGAGAATGACGTTATGGGTAGACATTTTGTCATTGATGAGGATTTTAGGTGAACACAAAAACATTCCGGTTTTAGCGGCTAACAGATTGCAGCGTTATGGCATTATATTAGCCGGATTTGCGTATAAGGTAGAATTTGTCAAGTCATGTCATAATCATGCGGATTTTCTATCTCGGCTTCCGGTAGAAAATTCTCAAGAAGAATTTGAAGATGATTATGGATCAGATTTTGTGTGTTATGTAGATAAATGCGAGCACATAGATATCAAGCTCATTTCCACAGCTATAGAGACAGACACGGTTATTCAGGAAGTTTTAACGTGTTTGCGTAAGGGCTGGCCAAAACGAGTTGGTCGAGATGATGTACTGTGGAGATTCTGGGTTAAGAGAAACGAAATGTCCATAGTCAAGGATTGCCTTTTCTGGCAACATAGAATTGTCATTCCGAGTTCCTTACAAGAACATGTGCTAGAGTTATTACACAGATCTCATTTAGGAATAGTTAAAATGAAGGGCCTAGCAAAAGCTTATTTTTGGTGGCCATCACTGAACAATGACATTGAAAAAATGGTTCTAAAATGTGATGATTGCGCGGCTATGAGGCCGGCACCTTCTAAGAGTCATTTGTCAGTGTGGCCGAACCCTGGGGCAACTTGGAGTAGGGTGCATGTAGACTACTGCGGACCGGTAGCAGGAAAAATGTTTCTTGTAATTTGTGACGCTTTTTCCAAGTGGATCGATTGCTTAGAGGTTCCAAGGGCGGATTCGTTTAACACGATTAAGGAATTGAGAAGAATTTTCTCTAATTTTGGTAACCCTGATTGCATAGTTTCGGATAATGGAACAGCATTTTCTAGTGTAGAGTTTAAAGAATTTCTTAAAGAGAATAACATAGAATTTTTAAATTCACCGGTAAAATTCCCTCAGTGTAATGGACAAGCTGAAAATTCAGTTAGAACGGTAAAAAATTTTTTTTAAAAAATTATGGTTAGGAATAATTTTCCAGTAAATTATGAAAGTAGATTATGTGATTTTCTGTCGGATTATCGAAATTCGCCACATTGCACAACGGGATTAGAACCGGCAGTCTTGATGTTTGGTAGGAGACTGAAATCAACTTTCAATAGTTTAATTCCTAAAACCACTCAGGAAGATGTGTCAGAACAGAGAAAAATAGCTAACGATAATATAAAAAGGAGTCAAGATAATCAAATAAGGAATTATGGGGGCGTAAAAATTAGGAATTTACATGTTGGACAGAAGTGTCTGGTCAAGGACTTCCGTCAGGTGAATAAAGTTGGTTGGGTTAGAGGTATTGTAGAAAGGAAAGTGGGTAAAAAAGTTTATATCGTTAGGATCTGTGGTACTCCGTTGACTTGGAAGAGGCATATTGATCAGTTAAAGAGTTTATCTGTGAAATGGGAAGAGGAGAGTGAAGATAATAACCCACCCACCGCGTCTGAGGTCACGAAATGCGCTTCAGACGAGTTGGGGACCTCAGCTTTGTTGAAGGGGCTAACGTGGAGTTCTCTTGATTTCAGATTACCAGCGGATGATCGAGAGCAAACTACTCAACTAAGACCTTGGGAAGGAAGGCTCCGTTCAAGGCGTTCATAAAGGTCCCTCCCAGAGAAACAGAAATATTTAAGTTGAAATATTTAAAATCATGACTATGTTTGGTTGAATTTAGTGCATAAAATCGTGTATAAATGAAATATTTAAAATCCTATTTTTTTTGTCAAATTGTATAACTTCTTTGAAAAGAACATGTCTTGTATTTATTGTAGCCAGGGCTTGAGGTTAGGTGGGGGAGGGTGTGATGTAGAGTAATTAAGTATTTCATATGGAAAGAATACGATAGATGGCGGTAAGCATGTAGCTTGCACCATAGCTCGCCAGATGGCATTGGCGTACAAGAAGCAGTCTCAGAGATATACTTTGCGAGCTCCCGTGGCAAGGCTCCAGAGATTTACCTACCCCCGAATAGTAAACAGTCGTAGCTAACCAGCTAGGTTATTCCAGTAAATAAACACTTTTATATTCAAAGAACCGTATTTAATAATTACTATCTGCCGAGGAAAGGGCAGACATAACACTAATTAAACCTGATAACTCACAAACAGATTCACTCTTAATTAAACCCACAATAGGGTATTTCCACAAACGAGGGATTCTGTTGAAAATGTACGGAATATTTAAAGATAATTTTTCTGATTTTAATAATCCTACCAAAAATGTTTAATTTTTTTGTTTTCATTCAATGTTATTGATTTTAAAAACGATCTAAAACTGACCAAATCAAAACGGCCCATGGTTGGGAAATGGGTTTGAGAAGTCACAAGTGTCGCTCAGCTGAACTAGCATAAATAAACACTGCCAGTGAGCATCCTCACTCATGACGTCACACGATAGCCACGCCCCAAAATATCGTTTTAGCGGTAATTCCAAAATGGGAAACTTTAACTCGCTGTAGAAAATTTATTTGTCAACATAAAAATAAAATAAAAATGCAATAATCATCGTAATTTTTTGCTTAATTTTTTTAAGCAATAAAAAAAACATGTGGAAATACCCCATTGTGTTCAGAATGTATTAACGAATGAATTTCAGTTGATACATTTCGAAAGAGACCATTATTTTATTCGAAGTGCAGTTATAAAATTCTACTTGCAGACTATGTGTGTGCTGCCAGAATCAAAGAGAAACCATTTTCATGTTCTGAGTGTACATTTAATTCTTCGTACACAGACTTAATTTAAAACAATTTTGTGTTGTGAATGTAAATTTCCAGTTGTGGATTCATCTGTTGGCATATTTCGAAGGAAAGCATTTTCTTATTTGAAGTTCAGTTATAATATTCTATTTACAGAATGTGTATGTGCTCCCAGAATCAAAGAAAAACCATTTTTATGTTCTGAGTGTAGATTTAATTCGCTAGGTACAGATTTAATTTAAACCAGTACAGAATGTAAAATTCCAGTTGGATTCATCTGCTGACACATTTCGAAGGAAAACATTCTGTTATTCGATGTGCAGTTATAAAATTCTAGTTGCAGACTATTTATTTAATGTCAGAATCTAAGAAAAAATATTTTCATGTTCTGAATGTAGTTTTAATTAACCAAGTACAGATTTAATTAAAACCAGTTTTGAGTTCAGAATGTAAGTGCCGCTAGAATCAGAGAAAAACTATTTTTATGTTCTGAGTGTAGTTTTGATATACCGCATATTTTTTTAAATTTAAACCAGTTTTGTGTTATCAATTTAACTATAAGTTGCCGATTCATCATGAACCGAGTGAAGCTTTGCATTTGAGTTGCATTCCATTTGTATATGTGATAAAGATGCAAAATTCTTTTACAGGCATGCCATTCTCGATTTCTGAGAGCAGTTATATAAAATATAAGTAGAATTTATAAGTATGATTTTATTGGAGTACTCGGCCCATGGGATTATAAAAATCGGCATAAAAAAATAGGATATCAACCCCCCCCCCGCCCGGTCAGCGCTTGAAAATTGAAAATCTGCGGAAGAAGTACCTGTAGAAGTAAGGGGGGGGGGCGGCAAAATTTTCCTCCGCCCCGGGCGGCCGAAACCCTCGCTACGCCACTGGTTCTACTACTAATTATTATTACGCGTGATAGCTGTTTCGCCTTCTAAGGAATTATCAAACTCTCTTGATGTGCCTTCATAAGACGAAAACAGTTTGCCTCGACAGTTTGATAAAGTCAGAAGGCGAAACAGCTGTCAGGCGTAGTAATAATTTCATAGCAGATCTTGTTTATAAATGAACTGTTTTTATAAATGAACTGTTTTTATAAATGAAAAAAAAAAATTATTAAATACATAAAAGTGTTGACGCATCTGAAAATGTGTATATATATGCTTTTCATCAACTTACCTACCTTCATAACATATCCTGTCTGACAGAATTACCTGTGTCAATATTACCTACCTGTGAAACAATAAATCCCGAGGAGCAACCCCATATAAAAAATAATTGAAATGTACAAACCCCAAAAAAAGAAATTCAATTACGCCTTTCTGACTCAAAAAAACATTTCTACAACATCTTAAAAGAACATGGTCGCTAGGGCGGAGGGTCGTTAAAAAGTTATGCACAACCAACTAACATTTGGAAGGTAAGGCATGAGCGGGAAATTATAAAACGAGCGTATTTTGCAATTGGTCCCAGCTGATTCACAATATTGCACAGAACATCATGTCTTTGAAGGTTTATTAGGAAACTAACACGATTAAACGATTATTGTGCTAAAATTACCATTTAAATAATCCCACAAGGCTCGTGACGCATTGATAACAATGATGTGATGACGTGCGTATCTTGAAAAAAATATTCAGTTACGACTGACACAAAATAATCAACAAATTTGCTTAATTTAGAACTAAATTACAAGAATTAGTACGTAACCTGTATTTATTTTTATGGCCCTTCTTCAAAGATGAGAGAAGGGGTCGTGTTGAGGGGTTGTACGTAGTCAATCAAGATTAGAGAAGGGGAGTCGACAGGCAAGGCAAACGTGTGGGTGGAGGATTGAGAGCTTGTCGACTAATTATGAGAATCTTTTGCCTTCACCTATGTCTTCCAAAATCAAAAAATCGTGACCAAATGGGGCCTCCTCGAGAGTGGTCTAACCCCTACTTTTTGAAAAAGTTATTGCTCTTGTGACACCAAACCACATTTTCAGTAATTTATTTTTGTGCAAAATGGTTTATTTTGTGTTATATATTTCGGCATCCACCTCGCAAAATTTTTTTTAAAAATATTTTTTTTATTAATAAATGATTTTCATTCAACGTTTTGGTAATTAATTATGTTAATAATATCCAAACCCATGTAATATTGTGTACTACTGCCCCCTTCATATGAACAAAAAAATGAAATATTTAACTTCATTTTCTATCTGTCATTTTATATTCAAATGCATCATGATTAATTTCCGTCTATGGACCCTTTTACTTTCAATTTAATGTCTGCGTTACAATTTATCTCCATTTTCATAAAACATAATTGTATTTGTATCATTTTGTCTATGCTTTCATAAGAAGCAAAAAGTGTGAAATCATTTAGAAATTATTGGCACCAATTCCTTGCAAAAATTCAATCACTCCAAAGATATTCAAATACAGAAGAGATTATGCTATGGTGTCCGCGCAACTGTCGCCGGACTACGCGCTAATTAGCGTAGTTTTGATACAAAAAGAATTTGTTCATTTCGTTGATTTTTTGAAAATGTGCATTAATATTGGCTAACAATATATTTTGAATAAGGAAAGAATTCGTTCATTTAGTTTAAAGTTCGTTTGGTTTATTCGTTAATTATTTGTTCTTTTAGTTTATTTGTTAATTGGTAAACAATATCGGCGACACCCGGAAGCGCAGACCCACATAGTAAAAACAGCAGATAGCACATCTACTTATATTTCAATATCTTTGAATCACTCCATTTCTAAAAGCCTTTGAACCATAATCTAAAATCATTCACCTTTATTGCAAGTTTATCTGAATTATTTAAACGCAATTAACCAGTATTCAAGAAATTGAACACAAGTGTTTAAATTTCATTCCCTCAATCGTGCGATCCATTCCTTGTTTTGGAAGAAGAAAGATGTCAATCAAGGAGCTGGATTTACAAGCGACTTCAGACTTCCAGAGATCTTCAAGGGACCGTAAACCTATAACTCGTTTAAAATATATAAAATAAAACCAACTTATAATAATTATCAAAGTTGAAAAAAGTCGAATTTTCAATTACACGTAGGTTCCTCTATTGTCAAAATTTGGAGTTGACCACTCTTGCTCAAGTGGCCTGAAATGCAAGCATATATTTTTTTGAATTAGGCAATTTACCCTACAAAGAGTGGTTTGTGACAAGTATAATTAATTATGTGAGTAAAATATTCAAATGAATCTGGTGGAGGAATATTATTCCATCACTTATGATTCACGTAGGGGAACTTCATGAATCTAATTTAAGTATTTGATATTGGGTTTTATTCGAGTCGTATTTCAACTTTTCAGGTTGACAGCGGAACAGGGATAGGTGGGCTGGAGGCTCTAACTAATTAATTTAGTTCATCAGACTGAAGGTGTTGAATAGCGTTTGGCCAAAGCCAAACTTGTTCACTGCTTTAATCATTTCGAATTATGTCAATGTTCAAGAATTTGTGAATAATACCAATTATTTAAATTATTTCTAATTTTGAAACTCAATTCGTTTATTAATTCTATTTTAATGTGATTTTTTGATTAACAAACCATTATTACTTATTTTTAATTATTTATTTTTGACCGGACCGCCCTTATTTTGCAACGGGCATCTGTTGGTTACATCGACCAAGAGGACATCTATAGAGGGCAAGTGAATCTTAAAATTAACACCTAGACCGAATATAAAATATTCATCAAAAAGATAATGCATTTTCTGACAGGCGAAAAATCGAAAGAAGCGTTGATTTTTACCTTTTGTCTGCACGGAGCAAATTTGTCTTTCTGGATGTTCGTCCCAACGCTCTCTGTTTTATAAAATTTCCAGCTGGTTCCCGGCATGCGTATCAAAGCCATATTCAAAGATATAAATTGTTTCTCCCTGCATGTCCTCTCCCGTGCGTCCCCGTTCCCCTCCCGCATACCCTTCCCCTCCCGCGTTCCATGGATTCGGTCCCAGTACATTCAGTTTTCAAATAGCTCGCGTGCCAAATATAACAATTTTTAATTAAAATTTTCATTTTTCGTATATACCAAATATTCATTTTTGTATATTATAAGAACGATAAATCTAATTTGGTACTTAACATAGGGACCTATTTAAAAGATCTATAATTTAAGAAAATCCATAGACAAATTCTTTCGTTACAAAAAAAACGGCTCCCTGCTAAATTCACGTTCACGTAAACTTGCGAAAGTCAAACGTGCGAAGTTAAAATAGTCGTTAAGTTTTCTGAAATTATCCAATTTTCTGCGCAATTTTCTTAATTTTTCTTGCCGTAAAGTCGTTCTGAAGTTATGGCGTGACAAAGGGAAACAGGGATTTATTTTTTATATACCTATAGATGTTAAACGGTGTTGTTTTTAGATAGAAATTAGGTTTGAGGGGGCGAAAATATTGTTCTTATTTATCGATAGTTTATTATAAGTGATCACCAGTCTGAAGATGCCTGATGCAAGTTGATAACGGAAGTTCAAAAATAATTAAACGGAAAAAAATTTTTGAGTTTTTTTTTTACCAAAAAGATTTCTTTTTTAAATGTTCTCAATTTATTAAAAAAACATGTTTATGAAAAGAAAGACAAATATTCTCTGTTTGAATTTTGTCGACTTTGACATATTTCGATTTCGTCAGAATTAAGCGAAATACGTTCCTCGTGCAATTTTTTTTAGATGTTGTGTGTGAAACACCACCAAAATCTTTCCTGCAAAACATAATTCCCCTCATGGCCTATGTCATCTTCGGGGCTGCTGTCTGGGGAGTCTTTTTAGGAAAAGGAAGTTCTGCCTGGTCTATTTTTATTAAATATGATGGTTCAAAAATTACATGTTTTTATACATAAAATAAAATTTCTTTTAAAAATACGTTAATTTATACGTCTTACACCTTTTTTAGAGCAAAGCTCGAGTTAAAAAGGCGGAGAAAATGAAAGTAAAATAAAGTTTGTCTAGGTTTCGCCGCCAAAACAAACCCAGAAAAACCTCACCGCATGAAACTGAGCACCCCTGTTAAGTCACCAAACGTAGCGAAACACTTGGGGTGACCTATGGCAGGGACGTTGGTTATCCAATAATAGTTCCCGTGGCCAATAATAGTTCCCATACCCACCTCTCAAATTGCACGTTATGAAGATTTAAAAACATCTTGTCCTGCATAATAGGTATAAAGGATTATATTGATGTTTGTTATTACGTGGTCCCATTAAAGAAAATAATAATTATACCAGAGCAAACTAGCTATTTACGATTTATGATTATTTCATCTTTTGTTTGCTGTGGTAAAATTTTACAAATTGTTGTTTTAGGACTTTTGATAATTAGTAAAGACTAATAACCTCTTTGATAAACTATTGTTTGGATGCGCATATTTGCACAGATAAAATTTGGCGTCACATTTACACAAAAACTTGATTGGTATTCGAATATTTTATAAACAAGTACATTATTATCTTCCTTCTAGTGCGATGCGTTTGCTAACCTACTGCGTAGCAAACCGGTAGGGGAGAGACTGGTTGAGGGAGATATTTTTGACCTCTACAGCCGGACTCTCTCGACACATAGCTTTGCAACGCATTGGAAGGAATAATTTGAACATTGTGGCTTTCATTTTTCGCCAAATGAATGTCGTAAGCTTCCAAATACTTCTAGAAAACAAGAGGGATTCTCGAAAAAAGTTAATCTCACATCAAACTACTTGTCATTTATCATGCATTTATAAATCTAATTTAGACAAAAATATTGAGATTTACAAAGAGATGAAGAAAATGATGAACACATTGTGCGTTTATTCTCCAGCATACCCAGAAAACAGTCGAAATGTCACCGCGCTGGTAATCTCATTTTACCTTAGATTCTAAGACTTTTTTGAGATAATCCCTTCCAACGAGAACTAAAAAGCCTTCATTTTTTGCCCACCTGCGTACACGTGCAACTGGACGTATTTCAGTACAAAAACATATTACATACTCGTACAAACACAGAAAAGGGTGGCTACCTAATAATATAGGTATCTACAAGTAAGAAGAAAGTCGTAACATATAATTGGACGGCTACAATACAGACATGTGCCTAGTCTTATGGTCGTCTAATTCTAAATAAACTGAAGGGAGTTACTGAATTAAAACATTATAAAAATTAGAAGTTGTATACGAGAATTTATAAAGCGTTTATACGAATACTTCAAAGCTTTATTTAAAGAAAAGAAATTTCGATACATTACATACAGGATGTAAAGGGAAATACTTAAAGTTCTTTAATCATTAGATATTTCCGGACGCTATTTGAAGTAAAAAAAGTAAGTAAAATTTTGGTCTCCGACGACATTTTTGATGTTATTCGTTTGTTTTGTTTTTCATGTAAAACACAGGTATTGGACAGTTAGGGGGCGGGGTGAGGAGTTGTGCGGTTACTCGGTTGAATGACTAGTGACGACTTGTTGAATCAAAGTGGAAATGGAAAGAAAATCAATGTTGACAAAAATTTCATTAACATTTTTTATTCCTATAATGTCAGGAATCACTGATTAAAGTAAGTCAATCAAGTCCCTTAAGAGCCATTAAACCAGCGGCCGAGAATTTAAATTTCGTCGAACCATGATCATACAACCGCACCCTTGCGGTTCCGATGAGAAAGATTAATTATTCTCCCTACCAGCATTTTAATATAATAACTCAATAACGATTTCATTTCATTCAAAATTTGCTTTAATAAATACCTACATTTAAAAATGCTCATGCTATGTGTTTTTTGTAATTATTTTTTGATCATAAGTAATTAAAATTTTTCAATAATGCCCGAGCAAAATAAGAATGTATTTTTTTAAAAACATATTAGTTTGTAAGACCGTAAAGAAATAGCCAAACTGAAGTATTTTCGTCACAAAACAAGGGCGCGGATATTTTTTTTATGATTTTATTTGAACTAAAATTAAAATCTGAAAAGTAGCTTTCCCAAATAATTTATTGATTTTTTTACTGTATGATTATTTGCAAAATATGTTGTATAATGCAATTTTTTTTTGAAAATTTAACAAATCTGCCAACGCCCTACAGTAAAACCTTATTGTACTAAAAATAAAGATATTTTCTCAAAATTTATAACATCGATAAAAGAATAGTCTTTCGAAATCAATTTCACATTGACAATTTAAAAATGACATATTTCTGGTTTTGTCTGCTTATTCCCTTTTAACACCCTGCATACTATTAATCAAGAACATTGAATTTTACTGACTATCCATGAATAAGTAGAAAAACTGCGGTGATATGCTCTTATGTAAAACTCACACGCAGGTAAAAGAGTTTGAACAAGGCACCCCTCACGCGTTAATCTGTTTTCTTTATTTTTGTTGTTGCCATGTTATATCCCGAGCGTTGATAAATGAATTGGACACGTTACAACAATGCATTATTTACAAACAATCGATAGCTTATTTTTGAAGTAAAACTTCTTTACGCACGCTTGACTTGACTTGAGCGTTACTAAAAGCGAGGTAAACGGTAGTTGAGAGCGAGCACGCTTCGTATATTACTGTAGGGGCAAGAGAGAGAGGTGCAAGGAAACATTTTCTCTCATAGCCAGTTACGTTACACAGTGCAGGCCTATTGTCTGTATCACACTGTAGGAGCAAGAGAGAGCAGTGTGCGCGCATATTTTCTTTATCTCTTCATATCGTAAAGATAAAGCAGAAGTTTTACTTAAGTTGTGTGGTCTAAAGCACACTCGTTTTTTTATAATACTGTATTTCGGTTCAACAACAAATCAACAAATTGGAGTTTCAACACCCCTCTGAAAAGTCATTAAAAGTGATGAAACATGAACATTTAAAAATCTGAGGCTGCAGATCACACGCGGTAGGAGTAAAACCTTCAGAAAACTTAACTTCGAGAGAATGAGACGAATGCAGAGTATCTGGAATCTGGAGTAGGATAATTGTAGGGTTTATTTATTATAATATTGTTGGAAAATTTAAAAATTATTTAACATCTTGTTCTACGAAGCACCGCACAAAGAGAACACCGATTAATCTCATTTTTCGCAGGTTAATCGTAAAGATGTATGTATTTGTCTTTTTTAGTGTCGCCCTTTTCCGCTTCATCGAGTTTCAAATCACAACGGTGCTAAAGAAGTTTTCACTTCAAGAATTGGCCATAACCTAACCTAACGTAATCAATTTAACCAAGTTTTTTTTTCATCACTTTTAATGTCTTTTTAAAGGAATGATAATGTAATGTTGTACATTGTTAAGTTGTCCTTTCACCCCGTTTTTCAGACCTTTCAACCCTTTCAGAATAACAAGGTTCTATCTGTCGCGGTAACGTCATGCGATAATGAACTCCTAAAGTAGCTTACTATATTTCCCACTATCGCATGACGTTACCGCGACAGATGGAACCTTGTTATTCCAAAGGGTCGCTGTAAACGTTATCTATCACCAAAAGGGAATTAGTCAAACAATTATACTTTTAATGGTCTTTCCCAAAGATATTGAAATATAAGTAGATGTGCTATCTGCTGTTTTTACTATGTGGGTCTGCGCTTCCGTGTGTCGCCGATATTGTTTACCAATTAACAAATAAACCAAAAGAACAAATAATTAACGAATAAACCAAACGAAAGTTAAACAAAATGAACGAATTCTTTCCTTATTCAAAATATATTGTTAACCAATATTAATGCATATTTTCAAAAAATCAACGAAATGAACAAATTCTTTTTGTATAAAAACTACGCTAATTAGCGCGTAGTCCGGCGACAGTTGCGCGGACACCATAGCATATCTCCTTCTGTATTTGAATATCTTTGTGAAATATATAATATATATGGCCAAGCGGCAATGGGCAGCGGGCAGCGGACAGCGGGCAGCGGGCTGGCAAACGGGCGGTGTGGATTTGATTTAAGGCTCCGCAACCGGGCTCGAAAAGAAGAAGATGGAGAGATACGAAATTACGAATGTTAGAGGAGAGCGCGAAGATTTACAGCGACAAAATCGATGCGAAAATTACGGAAATGTTTAATAAAACACGACTCGTTTAAAATAGAGCAAAAATAGCAGAGGACACCTTAGCATATCTCTTCTGTATTTGAATATCTTTGGTTTTACCTAATTTTTTTTCTATTATTGTATTCATCGGCGTATTTTTTATTCATCTTATTATTTATTTAAAAAATATATTTCTACGCTCATATATGTGGTTTACAAGTTTATAGATGATAAGTGCAAGTAATACAAAAAGGTTTATTTTTTAATTAAATGAAGACAATATTAGCGAAACTCAATCGAAAATCTGGAAACATATAAATCAGAAAAAGATATTTGCTCCTCTGGAACTCGGACCCAGGACCTTACACTTTCCGGGCAAGTGCACAGTGGTCAGAGCATTTGCCTGGAAAATGTTTCTAATATAAAACATGGTAGGTGAGTAGTGTGTAATTTAATTAGCGACTGATTATATTACACACTAAATTATATTTCACATAAATGTAAATGTTTATTATTTAAGTAGTTAGGTTTTGTGAACACCTTATTAAGAAAATCTGCGCTGAGGTGTTAGCGTGTTTTTATTAAGTGTTATTCTGCCATCATAAATAGAAGCACGGTATCCTCTTTGAGACTCTCAAGGAAGACCCTATGGGTCCATCCACGGCAGCAGAACCAGAGTGGAAGATACTCTCAGTATCGCCCTGGTATAAGACCACTATTTAAAATTGAAAAGAATTGAAACGTTGCTTAAAAATGGCTTTAGCCATGTTTGGTGACTAGATATAATAGATATATTAGTCAGGTACCTCCTCCTAATTCCTACCTTCCTTTTTCCCATCTCTTTCCCCTCCCCACTACCTTCAGCCTCACAACATACCCCAATCGGGGGTGCCATAGTCTCACAGATTCCAGACGAGAGCAACTGGGACCCTTGTGAGATATTCACAAAAAAAAAACAGTAATAATTTTTTTTTTAGTTAGTGGCTGTGTTAAGATAAACATCACAATATTATATAGACGCATTGTAGAACATTTTTGTGAAAGGAGTACAGATATATTGTATGAAAAGTACAAAGTAGAAAAAGAGTTAAAAATCATAATAAGTATTTCATAATAGACATATTGCAGTGAAACGAAAAGAAAGGGATATTGCGTGAAGTGAACTGAAGTGTAGCAGAAAAGAGGATAAAACACAACAAAACCAAGCAAAAATAAATAACTTTTAGGTATGCAATAATCTATTTTTATGTAAATGTAATTTAATAATTTAAACACTGATTATGATGATGTTATGTTATATATAATAATTACATCGAAGAGAACAATTTTATAATATAACATTATGTTTGCAGTCAAGTGGCTTCGACAGTTTAGGTTTTTGTGGATAGAAGGAAAATTAATTAAAATTGAATTAGTAAAGTGTACTCGATTTTTTTAAAGTAATCATACTTGCTTAATCTAATTTCGAATAATCATACAAAAATCTTCTACTAATTTAACTTGTGGCGCCACTTGCTTTACAAAAAAAAATCGTTATCTTCTGCAGACAAATTATCTAAATCTCTCTGGATTACCTTATGTTATCATGGTTTTACGAACCTGTTCCAGAATAAGTTTTACAAATAGCTGTATCATAGCCGCCTTAAGAGACGATACGTCCAACTGCTTAGATTTTACGATAGTGATTAAGATAATCTTAGTCATATAATTGGGGATACGACTGCGTTTAATAATTTTCCTAAGTCAGGAGTTCTAATAAATAGTCATCTCGAGTTATCCCAAGGACTCAGAATTTCGCATATTTTACTGCTCTTATTATCATTTCTAACGACAAACATGTTTTCTCTTCACCCAGTTGTTTTTATGGGTTCATCCAACGACATTAAAATGTCAATGGCTCCGTTAGTGTATTTTTGCAATTCAGGTTTGCCAACAAAAAAAAGGTTCCCGATATTTAACGATTTATTAATTACCAATTGGTGTTTTTTTGGTGGTTTTCTGGTGGTTATTATTTTTAAATTGATAAAATAATGTTTATGACAAGATTTATTTATGCATAGCACATACAAGGGTAACAATTATTTTAAGTAATAATTATTAGAATGAAACAAGTACTTTGTTTAAAAACCACTTATTTTTATTTATATTCGTCGACCGGTTTCGGTTGAACTCAACCTTCTTCAGGACAATAAACTTATAAACTAAATTACAGTACAGAGTTAAGATTCCAAGATTAAGACAAAAGAAAGAGAGAGAGCATATAAGAGAGGGAGAGAACATCGAATACTGGTTGGTGGAAGGGTAGGAGGCGGAGTCACGGGTGGGTGGGGGTGTGGGTTACATAGAGAGAAAGGGAATAACTTTAAAATCGGGCTGTTGGTTAATTCTAACTGTTTGCTTAAAATTTGGCCATTAAGTTTCTTTGACTTGGATATTTCTAATGCTTCTAAATTATTAAGGCGTATTCCCATGTTATTTATATGTATTATTTTTACTCCTGTATTTATATTAAAAGTATGGTCAGTATCAATTAAATGGTCAGCAAATTCTGAGAAACCTGTGCTTGTAAGGCACCTGACGTGTTCTTTAACTCCTGAAGAAGGTTGAGATCAACCGAAACCGGTCGATGAATATAAATAAAAATAAGTGGTTTTTATTCAAAGTACTTGTTTCATTCTATATAATTTCAAGCGACAAAGTGTTTACTATCTACGATAATTTAATAATTATTAGCCTCACTCATCTACATTGAAAAAATCTACCGAGAAAAGATACACGTCGCCGACGGAACTCGAACCCGCGTCCTTCTGATATCCGGTCAACTGCTCTTTAACCACTGAACTACATCGGCTTATCTCCTACCCGCCAAATAATTCAATATATATTAGTGTTTCATTCAATAATTGATTGGGAGATTTTTTCAATGTTGATGAGTGTTTCAGGCTAATAATTATTAAGTACTTATAATAATTGTTTTCTGATGGGCTTGTACGTTAAGTAAGTACATGATACAGAGGTAAAAAACTTTTAAAATTGTAGATTAATTTTTATTTTTTTTATAGTGATACCTCACAAGAGTCTCAGCTGCTCCCATCTCGAGCCAGTGAGACTATGGCATCCCCAATTGGAGTATGTTGTGAGGCAGAAAGTAGCAGGGAGGGGAAGGAGATAGGGAAGAGGAAGGTGGGGAAGTAAATGGCTATTCAGATCTGGTCACCAAACACGGCTAATTTCAAGCAACGTTTCAATTCTGAATGGTGGTCTTACACCAAGGCGATACTGAGAGTATTTTCCACTCTGGAACTTTCCGCAAATATACTAGGTATATATTATTTTAAATTAATAAATTGTGAAATAACACAAATTAATCTAATAAAATTTCTTTGCCACGCCGGGATTTGATCCTGCGAACTTCGGAATGCGAGTCAAGAGCGTTACCGCTGGACTACGCAGGCCGTAGGTATGTAACAATTAAACTAAATATAATACATAAGAACGAAATGCATTACAACTGCACGACAGAAAAAAAATAGCGACAAATTTTTAAAATGCAGATATATAATTTTTGGCTATCATTGTTTTACCATATCTAGATAATCTATTGTAAAATTACTATAATAATACTCAATTAACTACATACTAAAATTTGGACTCCACAACATCAAGAAATAGCCCACAAAAAACTGCAAGACTTTCTTCTTCATTTATATTTAAAGGGGAACAATTTAAAACCTTTATAATAAATATTGTTTTGGGTTTTCCGATAAATTTATCCAATTAATGCTTCCCGGGGTGGCGGTACCCACACTCCCACCTCCCAAACAAAGTGCATGATTCTACGTATAGGCCTGAGACAAAAAAATTAAAAAAGTTATAAGCAAGAGCGAGAAATAAGTACCTATAGGTATGTAGCAGTTAGTATCGAAATTATTATTGTAGAATAATATATTTTGGCGAGTAGCTCACCAAGATACTGACCACCTACTCCGGAGTGAATAATTTTAAACCAAAAATAATCACATCATAAAATAACAATCCTTATTCAGAGCATCATAAAAACAAGTATCACTTTTATTATTCAGGGTGTTAGATTTTATGTAAAGTGCACAAACTTCGTGAGGTTATTCTACTTGATAGTATCTACAAGTAAAAAGATAAATAACGTTTTTTTGGAATTCCAACGTTTTAAGGTAGTTTTCGGGTAAAAAAGTTGAATTTTTTGTAGGGAAAAAATGATATTCTTCTGTGGAAAAATATTTTTGTGCGGGAAAAAAAACAATGAAATTTCTAAAAAATTCATTCGACCTTTTTACTTCTACCATCTACATGTAAAAAGAGAGATGGCTTTTTTCGAAATTCCAACGCATGATAGTTTTCTAGTACTTAATAAAGTTGAATTGTTTTAGGGTGTGTCAATTATTTCAACTTTTCAATTCAGAAACGCCCGGGGTCTCAAAGGTTCCGTCTTACAAAGAACCTGAGAACGGCATTTAATTTTTTTTTTTTTAAATGGTTATTCGCTCGCTAAAATGCATTGAAAATCAGAAAACAAATCTAAAACTTTTTTCAAACATTATATCTATAATTTTTTTTTTATTAATTTTACCTTTTAACGTTAGTTTGTTATTAAAAAATGCGTATAGCTGACAAATATGAAGAAAACAAATCAAGTTTATGAACACAAGTAAGTCAACAAGAATACTGATTTTATCCAGAAAAAGTGTTGTTTTCCCCTTTTAAATGTTTAACAAACACATCACATATGTTTAAAAAAAAATTTTTTTTTTGCGTTCTTTGTACTGCAGTCATAGAATAAAAGTTATGTTTGGTACAAAATATAAAACATGAACCCATTGTTTTATTTTTTTTCCAAATCACGAAATCTATTTTTTTTCAAAACTTCCGGCCATTTTAGCGGTCTAATAGTGAACAATAATTTCATTTATTTTTACGTTTTCGAATAGCTACAGATCATACGAAACTTTTGAGACCCCGGGCGTTTAAAAATAAGGCCATTTTTTTTCTCTCTATGGAGAGCGACACAAGCTGTTTGTATGAAAAAAAATCTATTTAAAAATATTTTTGAATGATTTTTTCTGGAATTCCGAAAAAAGTTATTTGTCCATTTTACTCCTGCCATCATGTAAAATCACCTCCCGAAATTGGCGCATTCTACCCTTTTGCAAATCTTATTTTTAAACGAAAAAGGGCGTTTAATTTTTTTGGAAAAAAAACTCTCTTTTTATAACTTTTGAAAGTCATTCCCATCAATGCAATATATCATTGAAGAAGAAGATAACAATAATAATCTAAAAAAAAATGAACTAGAATAAGACACAGAAAAATAGAAAAATAATGGTGGCAATGGTCTTGTTATCTTTCATATTTTATTTTAGATTATTATGGTTATCTTCTTGTTCAAGGAAAAGGGTGTCCCTTCAGGTTAATCATTAGCATTGTAATTTTTTAATACATGAATTAGACCTAAGCAAATAAATAACAACTCTTTGGTCATAAAAATACTTACATAAATCTATAGCTCTTTACCTAAGTATCGAGACTATGTGTTGGAAAAAGGGAACACATGAATTTCCTATCTAAATCGAGATCTTTATCGCCTATCTAGAAGCATCGTAACTTTTCGGAACGTAGTCGTTCCATCCACAAAAAATGTATTGGGGTTCGCATCACGATTATTCGAGCGGTCATGTACCTTTTTAGCCGAATGTACGAGCACGTATATTAATTTGTGATTTTAATCAGCTGTGTTTCCACTATTTTTTTATTATTTTTTTTTACGTAAGGGAACGTACCCATACTACGTGACCATTTTTTTTGCGATTTTTAACCCCCCCCCCCCCTCCCGGTGACCAAAAACCTAAGCAAACCGCCGCTCATTTGTACCAAGCGTGACATTTTGAAGACCCCCCCCCGAACAGGTCACGTAGATTGGGTACGTTCCCTAAGCTGCACACAGGAGGCCCTGAGGAACAAAATTCCCTCAGGGCCTATGTCATCTTTGGGGATGCTGTGTGGGGATCTTTTTATGGAAATGAAGAAGAGGAAGTTCTGGGAAGGAAAAAACGTATGAGGGTTGGATAGGAATCAGGGGGTTAATGTATCCAGGAGTGACGGGCGTATGAATCCATCTCTCCCACCGCGGTGCAAGGTGATGGATCGAGAGTCCGGTTGGAGAGGTCTAGGTTAGCTCTTCTTCTCTCCCGATCTGACCCGCCACGGAGTAGTTGGGAAGACGCCGCCAAGACCTAGACATACATCACCCTATGAATCCGGACACCCCTGCTAAATCACCAAAAGTAATGAATTACTTGGAGTGACCAAGGGTGTTGGTTAACCAATAAGTGGTAGTGGTACTACTCCGTCTCCTTCCCCTTCACACTAACTTCAGCCTCACAACTAGGGATGCAACGATAAATCGGAAAACCGATAAATATCGATATATCAGTATCGAAAAACTCAATATATCATACCGAAATATCAAAAACCCGCCCAAATTAAAATACCCACAACATCGGGTAAAATGCTATTAGCTATTACTGGCATCATTGACTGTCTAAAAAATTGATTCTGTTCTCTATCTAATCTGTGGTAGGTGAGTGTTGTTTGTGGTTTGTTCTCTTAAGTGGCAATAAGTGGCAATTAGCAATTGTGGCAACAAGTGTTTCTTCTGAACGTATTTTTCAAAGACAGGAGCCACTATAACTCAAATCAGAAACGGGCTACAAGGAAGCAGACTGTCAAAGTTACTTTTTTAAGTTCGATAGCTGGTAGAAAATACTGTTATTAATTAATTAATTTGTTAGTTATTTTTTTATAATTATATTCATAACAAAAACACATTTTAAATACCTATCCAAATTTTGTGATTATTCATATGGGTAAGAATAAATAATTATATACATACATAATCGATAAACCTTTGATATAACTAAAACTATATTGGATTTCTATAAGCTTTAAAAAAAGAAGAAATATCGATTCGGTACATATCGATATCGATACCGATACCTTGCATCCCTATTCACAACATATCCCAATTGGGGATGCTTCTCAATGGCTTCAAGAGACTTTGGTGGGGTACTCACAAAAAAAATTGCTTCAATCATAATAATTATTCATCATCACGTAGACAATCTTCTGGTAAAATAAGGCATAAGGCATAATCATTTGGCAGTAAAGTTCACCACACCAAACTTAAATCTGAGGAATCGTAATGTGAACGACTTCCAAGTCCTTCGCGGTGGCCATTAAACACTAAACATGTCCAGCACCTTCCCATTGCAAAGAAGAAAACTCTTTGAAGCGTGAATTCTCCAGACAAACAAATGGAAAAGTAGCGAATACTCACCCCGATGAAACGTTGAGCTACTAGGGGAGGTTGAAAAGTTATCAGCCTAGGCAGGAAATGGCATCACCAGTGTCAGATAAATGTGTTTGGAAATAAATGAATAAAATAAATGTCGTAGGGGGTCAAATTTCGAGAATACGGTGGATGAGGAACCTTTTTTTTTAGGAACGTTTTTTCGTAAAACCTCCTAGCCTTCAAATGACTACTGTAAAATTTTCAAACAATTGTGTCATTTAGTTTTTGTTTGACAGTTATTTGAAGGGGAACATCTTTAACATTTTTGTGTAGAAGTGTAGAAAATCAAATATAGCGCAGTGATTAGATACTAGTTTATGAACAAGAAAATGAATCGTTCGATCAAAACCAAATTGTACGATGTTTAAGCGGATTCTACACCTTCGATATCAACAATTAAATATTCGACAGCTAAAATTATATGCTATTGCAATAGCACTTTTGACGATGAGCGTCCAAACAGGTCACCACACCAGAAATGATGTTGATGGAATTATAATCGACGAGTGAATAAGGTGAAATAGCTAAGGCTAGGTATAATAGCGAAGGAGTATTTGGCGATATGCAACCGCGATAAAGAGAAATTTTTTTGCCATGACTTTAAAAAAAAACAAACAATTTTAGATTTTTTTAGAACGTAACGAAAAATGGTTCCATCACAATACACCGGAGACCAAGGAACAGTTGAAACAGTGGACCGCTCCAGACGAATCGAAGCCGAAGGAGGCTAAGATAGGTTTGTCGGCTAATAAGGTCTTGGCCACAGTTTTTTGGGATTCGAACGGTTTCTACATGGAAAAGGGCAAAACGATCGCGGGAGTATTTTATGCAGAATTATTATTGAAATAAACAAAAATTTTAACAAAACAAAAAACGACTTCAAAAAATGCACTAAAAAGTAAAAAAATAATTTCGTATTCTTCTGCAACTTCATAATCAACTTACTTTTTCTAATCATCAATATGTAGGTACGATTGTTATTTTTGGAGTCGGTGTCAGTCAAGGTAGGTTTGTAACTACATACATAGTTATAGGTGAGGTGTGCTTGTATCGCACAAGCGACTTGACGAGGCGAGAGGCGAGAGCGGAGCCGCGGCGGCGCGGGGAGCTGTCAAGTGAACCCGCCGGGCCGGGTACCTTTGCTGACACCGACTCCAAAAATAACAATCGTACCTACATATTGATGATTAGAAAAAGTAAGTTGATTATGAAGTTGCAGAAGAATACGAAATTATTTTTTTACTTTTTAGTGCATTTTTTGAAGTCGTTTTTTGTTTTGTTAAAATTTTTGTTTATTTTTTGATTTTTAGTGAATCTGAAGTACACTAACTAATTTGTCAGAATATGGGTAAACCTACTAAACGTACTGCTCATATGAGACAGACATAATTTGACCATAGCGACGTTAAGGTCAAATTAAGAGATTCGGCCGAGATTCGTTAATTTGTCATGGATCCGATAATCAGAACCTAACCAAACTCTCATTAAATTACCCTTGAAGTACATCCTTTCCAATAAAAAAAGAATCATCGAAATCAGTTGGCGTGATATTGAGTTATTCGTCCATTTGTCGCGCACATACTTATGCAAATTTAAGACTTATATGGTTTTCTCATGGATGCTATTGTCGGAACTGGACCAAATTAAAATGGGACCACACGGGAAGCATCAGCTTTCAAATAAAAAAAGAATCATCAATATCGGTTCACCCAGTCAAAAGTTCTGGCGTAACAAACATAAAAAAAAAAAAAAAAAAAAAAAAAATACAGTCGAATTGAGAACCTCCTCCTTTTTGAAGTCGTTTAAAAAGTGCTCTTTCACCAGGATAATGTACCGGCACACAAATGCGCAGTCGCTTCTGGTTGGTGGTTCCTCATCCACCGTATTCTCGAAATTTGACCCCCTACGACATTTATTTTATTAATTTATTTCCAAACTTTAAGATATGGCTCGGAGATTTGAGCAGAATGAGGAGGTCATCTGAAAAAGAGGCCTATTTTTAGAGCTTCGAGAAATCGTATTATTTGGAGGGCATGGAAAAATTGGAAAATCGTTGGGCGAAGTATATAAGGCGCTAGAAAGAGGCAATGTTAAGAAATAAATTGAGTTTTGTCAGAAAATTTGATGTTTTCTTATATAGGCTGATTACTTTTCAATCGCCCCTCGTCAAGGGGTAACTCCACATTCACATTAAAAGTTCAATGGATATTTTCAGACGTTAGAGACTGTGAAAAATTAAATAAAATTGCTGTTGGTGCTTGGTAAGCCCATATTTCAAGCCATTATTTAACCAACACCCCTGCCAAAGATCACCCCAGGTGGTTTGCTACGTTTGCTACAACTGCTCGGGTTCATTGAGTAAGGTTTATCGAGGTCTTAGCGGCGAATGCGTTTGACCACCTGCTGCGTGGCGGACCGGATTGCGTATTTCCAATCCCTACCGCGTTACAGTCGCGCTACCGACTGAAACGCGGTAGGGATTGTAATGCATAAATCACCTTACAAACACTACCTCGTTTCAGTCGCCTACGCGCTTCGTTGCTCTATCTGTTTCTGTAAAGGTGACGACCGTATTTATAGAAGGGTAAGCAGAGAGGATAGACCGCGGTTTTTTTACTTCTAAAAAAAAAATTACATTGAAAATTAAAATTAAGCTAAGTACCTAAAACCAGCTTATTATACATTTTATTCCACAAAGGACAATGGTAGCTAATTGTTAATTTTAACACCCACCGTCTTTTATTTCTCACCACAATATAACGGTTATATATACCTACTCGTACTTATAAAACACGAAAGAGGATACAACTAACGGTCGACCAAGATAAGTTTTTCGTTCTCGGCCGAGACCGAGAAAAAATTAAAATCTCGGACGAGACCGAGAGCCGAGATCGAGAATAGATAAATTGAGAAAAAAAAATGAAAGTGCGCTATTTTTGCATAACATAGTATATTTAAGAATGGATATTTTGGACTGAAATTTTTACGAATAATACTGGATATTTTAATCCTATATCTAGAATGTCTCGGTCATACAACGATCTTGTTAAAATACACAGTTTCATAGATATTTTTATAAATAATGTAACATGTTTCAAAAAATATCTCCACGATTTGTGCACCTAAAAAAAAATATATATATATTGTTGTTTTATTACATTTCACGAAATAATTCATAAATATTGTATACTTATAATGTATTTTAATTTTGTATTTAAGTTTTTTAAGTTATGTATAAATAATACTTGCATTGTTTTTCATTGTGTTTGCTTCTGTAAAAAATCAAATGTGATTATTACTGCAGACACTTTAGTCTAGGGATATTTATATTTGTATTTTAATTTATTATATATTACCCACAAACATGTTTTATAAATATCCTGTTTGTGTCTCAAATAAATATAAAATAAATAAATAAATAAATAGGTAATCTTATGTTTTAAATAGTTTTAATAATAAAAATTCAACAACGTGATGTTGAGTACATAAATGTCATTTTTATGCGTTTTCACCCTTCAAAGAATATCGTCTCATATCGTATAATATAAATTGCTCTGCTAAAGAGCTGTTCACTTGCTACACTAGTAGGCGGTGCTACTTTTTTGCTGCAGGCCAAGTACTTGATATGGTGATGAATACCAATACTCAAAAATATTTGCATTTCTTTGCAGTCTTGGCTCTCTACCAAGCGCTAAGTAAAACCCGCCTCGCTGCCAGCCGACCAATCACAATCGACAGCTCTCTCACACACTGACACCAAGTGACGAATGTAGACGCGCGCGGTAGATTTGAATCCCATTATCCTATACCGTACCTACTTACAACGGTCTCGGATATGGCCCAGAATCTCGGCGAGAAATCGCCGAGAACCGAGACAGAGTTCTCGGTAGAATTTGTAGCCGAGAATGCCGAGAATGCCGAGACCGAGACCGAGACATTGGTCGACCCTTAGATACAACACATAAATAAGACGACATGCTTGTTTTGCTAATCAGAAATTTATTTTTTGAGACAAAACATGTACGTGTATTTTATGTCTCGTAGTAAAAAAAACTTTTACAACAAACATGTCGAAACAGATACAGAAAAATAAATTGGTTATAAGGCTAACAGAGTTGGAAAAATGTGTTTTTAATTAGGAAAATAATGATGGAAACAGGATAAATAATGGGAAAATTTCTGGAGAAATCCCTAGGACATATGTGGATATTGATGTACTTGACAACCAAGCAAATTATCTGTAATTATTAGAAATTGTTTGACATGGCATAACAGAATCCATTATTGTTAATGAATTACTGATTACTTATTACATTACGGTGAGGTTTTTACGTTAAAGTTTAATTTTATTTATTTTTATTTTTTGGTGAAAAGTAGTCACTTTGTGGTTTGACATATTAATTGAAATAAAACAATAACTTTGTATGTAATCACGATTTATTAATTTTTTTTTTTTAAACCGACCGGTTTCGCTTAACCCAAGCATCTTCCGGGTAAAAAATTACACTGATCAAGAACATACATTGCGTGAGCTTATATACACATACAGAAAGAGACAAAACATAATATAAAGGAACAGAGTGAAATTGAAATCTTACATAGTGGTAGAGAGAAAGAGACGGATGATATCTAATGAGTTACCATATTATATCTACAGGGACAAAACATCACTTGAACAGATGATTAATTAGATATCATCAGTCTCTTTCTCTCCATCACTATGTAAGATTTCAATTTCACTCTCCCACTATACCTTTATATTATGTTAAAAAAATATGTTATCTAAAAGCTCACACAATGTATTTTTTTGATCAGATTAATTGTATACCCCACAGTGTTAAGCGAAACCGGTCGGTATTAAAAAATAAATAAACAAATCGTCAAACAAAGTTATTGTTTTATTTCAATATATATTTTTTTGTTATAAACTTATTCGATTATAAATAATACTTCTTAGATAGTGTTAGGTATGTGTTATATCATTGATTAATAAGAAAACGATCAAAATAATTAAAAAAATAATTAGAAAAAATATTTATTTTTGCGTATAAGTGACGGACAGACGGGCGGGCGTTCGGGCGGCGTGCTTTAATTTGTATACAAATCTACAATTTTATTCCAACATTAATGAAATTTTGCATACTCGACCTTCAAAACAAGAGAAAAGTCCCTGTCTATGTAAAGGCATGACCAAACCGGCGCGTTCAGTTTGCGTCCGCGGTGGCGTGCGCGGTGGCGATCAGTTGTTGTGTACGAACTTGTAGCGACGTGTTCAAACCGCGGCGGCCGCGGCCAGATCGCGGCGTCCTGTGCAGCGTCTGCACGCGGCGGTGGCGATCAGATCGCGCATGTTGCGTTCGGACGCTGCACGCAGCTATTAAATATAAAGTATGGGGGAAACGGAACAAATTTTAAATGAGGTTCACAAATACCCGTTGCTGTATGATACGTCTCATTTGATAGGTTAGGTACGCGATTAAAATAAACTTTAATGATAAAACTATATTTATTCGTTTCCTACATGAAGTAACACAATATTCAATACCTATATGAGTTTCTATACAAAGGCTTATAGATTGAAATATCTTACATATTGTTCACGAATATTGAAAGCATAATTACTACTTCTACGATTTATATTTTGAAATGCCGTAAAGGCATTTGGCCGTTCAGTTGGTGTCAAAAGAGTGTTGTCATAGTGCACGCATCGCTAGTTTGGTGTGAACGGTTTCTGCACGCACATAGGACGCCACCGTGCACGCCACCGCGGACGCAAAATGAACGCGCCGGTTTGGTCATGCCTTAAGACATCGAAAAAATCTGCGTAAAGCGCAGACAACGCCGGGGACTTTAGCTAGTTTATATATAAAAAAAAAACAAAATATGTTTGTTTCTGGGTTTGTATGTATGTATGTCTGCTATGCGTTGCTAAACCATTCATCCGATTGCGATAAAACTTTGGGGATTTGATGTGCACTTGCCCGCGATGGATTCTGTATACAATATTGAGCTCTGACATCATGAAATTATGCATTGCTAAACCGTTCATCCGATTGCGATGAAACTTTGTGAGCACGTCAACGAAGGTTTCTATATGTATTCTGTAGAGCTCTGGCATTATGAAATTTGTGAAAAATAATTGCAATAGGTGGCACACTAGCTGTTTGAAAACTGAATGTACTGGGACTGAATGTATGGAATGCGGGAGGGGGGAAGGGGGTAGGGGGAACTCGGGTGTGGGGAGGGGAACTCTGGAAGAGAATTCGGGAGGGGGGTTCACTGGAGGATGGAGGGGGAAGGAAAACTTGAGCGAAAAAACATTTCATTCCATGGCATTAGGGGGAATCTACTCCAAATTCTTTATGGCATAGTTTCCCCCTAATGCCATGCGAGCGAAGCCGCGGGTAAAAGCTAGTATAATATAAAACAGTTTTGGCGAAGTGTAATCACGAAATACTACTCAGGTTTACATTAAAAATGGATATTAGTATCAATAATAACATCAAGAAAAAGTGATTATATTCAACTCAAACCAGTAAAAGCAAAAACAAAGGAAAAAATTTAAAAAAAAATTATAAGTTTTCTATAGTACGTTTGTGATCAAATGTTATTTCGTGAATTTATTTAAGTACCTATGCTGTGAATTTTGAGAGGTTCGCAATAAATATATCGATATCTAATTTTTTATTTTAACTTTATGAGTAAAACCTCAAATTGTAATATTTAAATAAATGAAGACAATATAAGCGAAACTCAATCGAAAATCTGGAAATAGAAAAATCAGAAAAATATATTGACACCTCTGGGACTCAAACCCAGGGTTTGGATCTTGCAATCATACATAAAGTAGCCAATAATATATGCGTTAAGAAAGTGAAGATAATGTGGGTGGTTCTTAGTCGATGTATGATACAGTTAAAAATGACCGAATTTGATATCGACACCATGGCGCAGTGGTTAGCGCGCTTACCCGGAAAGCAAGAGGTCCTGGGTTCGAGTCCCAGAGGTGTCAATATGTTTTTCTGATTTTTCTATTTCCAGATTTTCGATTGAGTTTCGCTTATATTGTCTTCATTTATTTAAATATCGATATCTATACATAATCTATTAAAAATGCTATGGTTTCTTCTTTTAAATACATTTTTGAGATAAAAAGTGGGGCTTTTAAGAATATAAAATAATGTCTCCGGAGATGGAGTAAATCTTCTCTATAAGTTGTCATAAAATGCCGATAACTGGTACACGAATAACCCAATATTGAGTTATCCCATACTTAAACTTGTGTTAAACAAGCCTTACATCTAGAATAAATAAATCTTGCAAAATATTTATCTCGAACACTTTGCGACTCCTCTCTGCTACCCAATATTTAATAAAAGCATTTTTTGAAACACGTTTTCGTACTTCATATTGTAAATAAAAATACACACCTTCGAAATTCCGAACGAAAATAGGGATAATCCCATATGAAATGGTTAATGGCGGCTCGCAAATCCAGTACAGTACATGCTCGAGTCGTCCACGCAACCTGGATAACCTTTACGTTGGTAAATAATAGCTCGCTCAAAAACCAAACACGGTTGTTGCGAGTTACTTATACACTCAACCATGAAAACATTGGGTAATGCCAGCCGGGTACCATTTATTAGGCAGGTAACCAACACCTCTGTTATTGATTACCCCGAGGAGTCAGCTAAGTTTGTTGACTTAGCAAGGGTGCCCGGGTTCATGGATATGCGTAAGGTACAATGGTACGCCCTACAGCCGGACTCTCTCGATGTACTCGATGCAGCGCAGTGGGAGAGTTGGATTCGTTCGTCCGTCACTCCTTGATACACTGACAACCAGACCTACCCACCTCTTATATCTTTTCCTTCCCAGAGTTTATAATCCTTCCTTTCCTTAAAAATTGCATCCTTAAATATTCAATAGGCCTGGGGGAAATTATTTTCCGCAGGACCTCCTGTGTGGGCTAGTGTTGAAAAAATCCAAAACACATTGGTTTGGATATGCAATAATAATGTTTATAGAGTCTGTCAAATAAGAGTAGAAAATATAAAAAATTGAACTACAAAATGTGTAGGCTGCCAACACCAATTTACCTGTCAAAAACTCTTTTAAAGTGCAATCACACTAAAGATGCAGAACACCGTATACACATTTAAAAATACATTTTTAGATTCCTAAAAAAAATTAAATCGAAGAAGCACTGCCGTTAAGGTATATACTTAATGACATAATTTGATTAAATTGTGTTCTACAAAGTGATTGGCTTCCATTTAATTTAACATAAATTTGAATTTAACAGTAGGTAGAAGGGAAGAATCATTAATTGTGAGTTTAGTTACACTACTTTTAGATCTGAATGAGTTAAATATATTCAGATCTAAAATTAGAGATATGATCTAAAACCTGGACAACGCTAGTTGGTACTTAAGCTAATATGAAATAAATGAGAGCAATTTCTAAAGTATGCTTTATATTTTATTACAATGTCGTTATTCTTCATTATGTTAAGATAAAATTGTAAGATATAATAATAATATACCTATATACAATTCTAATTTGAGATCGGTGGAATGAAAAAATATTTTTTTCACTTCTTAATTTTTAATTAAAATATATGTTACACAGCTTTAGATTAACACCATGATTATATTTTTAGTATTGCCATTTGAAAGACGGTGGTGTCCTCCTATGTTTTCTACTCTTATGTGACAGACTGTACGTGTGTGTATTTTTAGTCAAGAGGAAAATAATTTACCTCAGGGCCAATGTCATCTTAGGGGATGCTCTGTGGAGGGTTATTTTTAAAAGGAAATGAAGTTCTGGGAAGGAAATAGTCACGAGGGGTGGGCACGAATCTAGGGGTCAATGTGTCCAGGATAATGTGTCTCTCCAACTGCGGTGCAAGGCGATGGGTCGAGGGATTTTGGTTGGAGAGGTCAAAATACCTCTCTCAATCAGTCTATCTCAATCCGGCCCGCCACGTAGCAGGAGGCACCCCTGCTAAGTTACCAAACGTAGCGAACCACTTGGGGTGATCTTTGGCGGATATGTTGGTTATCCAATAAACGGTTTCTGGGGCGGCGGTATCCGCCTCCCAAACAAAGAATAATAACTTACCCATAAAGCCAAAAATGATTAAGAGATGTTTTGAGTTCGCTCGAGTGGATTACTATCATATGACAACTTACCCACAAATCCAAGAGTGCCTGCGTCTAGTGGACCCGCCCAGGGTAGGCGGCCCCCCCGCGGGCGGGCAGGGCAGCCCGCCCAGCCGCAGCTCGGGGACCCGGAGTTGGTTCATCCCGGCCACGGTGGCCGCGCTCCGGGCTCCTCGTGATGACGCAATCTTCACTGGGCACTACTCCATCGGCAAACGAACCAGACTGTCACAATCACCACTGTTCGACCTTCAAAGGGACACTACTTCTTATGAGTGAACTTGAGTGACAAATGTTTTTTCTACATTCGTACAGATTAATCGTTACACCACTAGCTTCGATTCGACAGCAATCTACAAATATAAAGATGTTTCATCAGCTCAACTAATAACGGAAAAGTTATATTGATTATTTCAAAGGTAAGGTCAGGTTTATGTATATAAACATAACGAATACAGCGCCCTTGAGGTGATTTTTCGCAAAAAACATATGATGCAATTATTATTATTCAATCCTATCAAGTAGAATTTTGCGGTGGGCGGCTGCGTGTCGGACACCGGGCGGGCAACGGGCATACACCGGGAAGTTACCGGGCGTACACCGGGCAGACACCAGGCGGGCGATGTGGATCTGATTTTTATATAAATCTACAGATTTATTCCCAGGTTTATGAACTTTTGACCTTCAAAACAAGAAGGTCACGTATCTACATTTGTTTTGGAAAAAATCTGCGTAAATTACCATAAATATTGTTAAATTGTCAATTAGTAAACAACCAACGCCAAGGGTTGGCAAAGGGCCTGGCGCGGTTATGGCGATAAAGGATTTTTCGTTAACTTTAAATTGAGCTCGAACACAACTGCAGATTCTCACGAACAAATTATAAAGTATTCACATCGACTAAATTAAGCATTTTAACCACACGGACCCAAACCATATAATCTTGTTATCATGATAATATAACATTACTAGATATTTCACATACTAGGCCTACAGGACGCCTGGAGCCTTGGCCGAATCGAGTTCGAAACTAACAACAGAAAACGACGATGATTATTTTTTAGTGAAAGGGATTGTGCCTGTCATCACCATAACACGAGCATGTGCCTAGCATGGTTGTCTAAAAAATTCCACTAATTATGTAACCATCAAAATCATGAATAATAATTTTTTTTTTAAATTATCAGCAGGTTTTTAAAAGTCACGTATGAAACAATTTTATCGTTTTTACCTACCTAATGCGCATTCACCTGTGTAATTTCTGATCAGAGTGCAGTATGATATTTTCATTTCTCATTCAAAATAGAAATGTTCATGTGAACATTTTTCTAACAATGACGCTCGGACTAGTTTCAAGCGTTTGTTGAAGGATTAATTTCGACGAATAATGATTTTTTTTAGGAAAATGGTTATCCTTTTCAATATTGACTAGGGATTAGTTTTCCATGTTCGCAGGCAAGATATGAGTGAATTGTGGATTCACACGTTTTTTTAAGCATATTTAAAAAAAAAGTTTGTCAGATTGTTACGTATTAGTATATTGTATTGCTCGTAGTAGGTACAGAGATTCGTTGTTAATTCTGATTTTTTAATGTGAATACAAGAGATAGGATACGTGTGAGAGGATGGTTGGTAAGTGCTTGGCAATTCAGAACTAGTCACCAAACACGGCTGGATGCACTTTAAGTACTATTTATAATCTGAATGGCGGTCTTTCAATAGGGCGATACTAAGAGTGTCTACCATCCCGAAAGACAGATAGGCACAATTGAGCTACATGTCAGCGGTACTCCTATAAGGTCTCTTTTCTATGCATTCTATAATAAAGCACAGAAACAAAACCTTAGAAAAAAAACTCTTTATACCAATGAATAACAAATGGAAACAGCACTTTAGAGCCAAAACTTTCACTAGAAGACAAGACTAGTTCGGATCATATTTCATTTGTCATACTCCATGCGATATTCGTATCTGAACCATATAAAAGAAGACAAAAAGGGAGCACTGACTTGAGAGACGCATGGATACCCTCAAACTATGGGTAATAAAAAGACCATACTTATTAGGTAGATAAGTATACAATTAGATACAAAGCATATTTTTGGAGTAGCATTGACTGCCAAATCATTTTATTTTGTAAACTGTGGTCAGTTGTCAAACAATTTGACACTTTTACAAATATGACTTTTTTGATGCTTTTGTTATACTTTAAACTCAAAGAATAAAGACGATCACAAGAAATGCCTTATGGATGTGTTTGGTGATCCAGATATATGACCAATCGAACCTTAAAATTGCAGTAAAAAACTATGTTTCACAGAATGCGATCTGAACAGATTCAAATATGAATTACAAACAAAATATCAACTCCAAAGAATCTTCCTAAATGTATTCAATAAATTTACCTACACCATTTACATTTTAATATAATTATTACATTACAGTGTCCATCACACCCTTATGTTGGAAAAACGTTGTCTGAAACATTGACTAAAACGGAGGTAACTCAATAAGGCATGCAATCCTAAAAAAAATCACGATAAGTTTTACCATGATTATGAAATTCAAACGGGACAAAGTTTAGATTCTATGTTTAACCATTTGAATATCTTTGGTTTAACCTAATGGATGGTGAATTTGTTTTGTTGTGTTACTGCCATTAAATAATAAAATATCCGGAGAAATTAATGAGAACGTAATAAGCAACGGACGGGAGATGAAAATTTTATGACGCAATAAAAATAATTGGAATATATTGTTGTTTTGGTACGTTACAACTTACAACACGAGAATCAATATACAAAATTTATGTGAAGTTTTTTTTAGTAAAACAGTTTATCTCATTGAATAACTGAAAATATAGAAGAAGCGATATGTAGAGCAATAAATAAGCATGTAAGATATTATGACGGCCTCCGTGCTCTCGACTAGCATTCCTGAGGTCGCGGGTTCAAATCGCGGCCTGCGCACGAAAATGTAATTTGATAATTTTGTGTTATCTCACAACGTATTAATTAAATTAATATTTCGTACAATTGCGGCACATTCCAGAGTAGAAAATACTCTCGGTACCACCCTGGTATAAGACCACTTTTCAGAATTGAAACATTGCTTGAAATGGCTTCAGCCTCCAGAAGGTTAAGAGCAAATTGTAACGCTAGTGCGGTACTCACGTAAAAACAAAAAAAAACTGTAGATAGCTAATTATTTACAGATAAACGGATATTTCAAATATCCATAGGTCAAAATGCAAATGACATCGGCCAGCCTTACAGATCTGCGTTGACATATCTACTATTCTGTTCAGATTTCATAAAGCAAGAGCTCAACGTTCTAGATTTTTTTGCTTCGTATAAGAAGTCTGTATTTATTGAGATAATAAAAAGCAGAAATTGTAAGCATTCGAAAAGAAGAAGGTTAAAACATTAAAAAGAAGATTACTGATAATTTGAAAGGGAGAAGTGTAAAGACGAATGCTAGAAGGAGCGCGCTAGTATTAAAAAAAAAAAAACGAGTGTGCTTTAGACCACACGACTGAAGTAAAACTTCTCTCTCTTGCCCCTACAGTAATATACGAAGCGAAACTCTCTCTCTTTCTATCTTTACTAACTTATATCTCCCTCTCAACTAGCGCTTTTCGTAACGCTCTCGTCATGCATTTACCAGCTTACTCCCCAAGTCAAGCGTGCGTAAAGAAGTTTTACTTCAAAAAGATTAAAATTAATAGTCGGTGACGAAAATATTGTGAAAAAATTAGATAAAATATGACTTATTTAAAAAATAGAGAAAAATCTATTAACGTCTGAACATGTGAAACTTGAGTCATCCCCTCAGCACCAGTGCATATTCGGGAAATACGCCAAACACGATATGAGAACGGGTCGTTTCTGCGACTCGTCCTTGAATTCATTAGCTCGGCTGTGGAATGATTTCCGGCCCTCTGTGGTTCCTCTCTCCTACAACAACGTGGGTCTCTTCAAGACCTCCCTCCTACAACACGGGTCTTATTAAGACCCATGCTCACTCCTTTATCTTATTTAAAAGACCCTCCACATAGCATCCAAAAAGATGACAGACTCCTGTATGGAGTAAACGTAAAACAAAAAAGTAGCATTTAATGTTGTTTTTGAACAAACAACAGAACCAGACGTTTTTTTTCTAATTTTCGGAGCATACTTTGCGATTTTTTTTCTATCTATAATTCATTTAAGGCTCCGCAACCGGGCCCGAAAAGAAGAAGATGTAGAGATACGAAATTACGAATGTTACAGGAGAGCGCTAACATTTACAGCGACAAAATCGATGCGAAAATTGCGAAATTTTTTAATAAAACACGACTCGTTTAAAATAAAGCAAAAATCTCTCGGACATTATCTTAAACAGCATATTTGATACAGTGATTTTTTTTCATACATATGACTTGTAAAATAACTAAAACAGACATGTTTATAGTAATTTTTGGAGCACACTTTGCGATTTTTTTCTATCGAGGGAATTTTATATTATTTGCGTTTCGGCAAGGACAATGTCACATTATCTTCAAAAATAACATTATTTTTTTTAAGAGCTTTAAAATTTAACGTGTTTAAGGGAGATACGTAATAAATCGGTAGTAATTCGGGTAAGGGGCCCTTAAGTTATTTTTTAAATCTGCATCTAAATAAAAAAAATATTTTTAAAAAGCTTATTTCACCTAAAACAAGATTTTTGCCGATAAACTGATAAATATCCCGATAACTTAGGGTAATTTTTTTTAGTTGGGTAAAATTTACAACATGGTTACTAATAAGTGGGGAATTATCCAAGGAAAGTATCTCAAAATAACAGACGTGTAGTGGGTTTACCGTCTCTGTACTACGAGGAGAGGATTATGTTCTGCTCATTATAGTCCGGAAGCCACGTTTTACGCGTCAGCTAACTCGGCGATCCAGTGCAAACACGCCCTATCGCGGCCACCTGACCGCCTGCCATCTGACCGCCTGACCACCCCACCACTTGAATACTCGGCCACCTCGCTCCGGGCAATACTAACAGTAAACACTACCCCCTCCCCCGTTCACCCTTCGCCACGGCAAACAAATGCTTTTAACCTTTTCCACGCGATCGTAACAACAGTTGATACGGCAAAAGCCATGCCTCACACGCGCCCGTATCAGCCCTTGTTACGCTAACTTCGACTGCCGATATAACAGCGCTACTATGTCACAGTATTTTTTCCCGCTCGCTAGGATATTCGTGTAACTATCACGATGCTGACATATTCAGGCATATTTCGAAAGTAAAAATTTTTTTCGTAAAAAACATCTATAATCAAGTGAATGTGTCCTCGTGCCTCGTGGTACTTGAAATATGACAATTACATACCGCGTATGGGTATTGAAAAAACGGAGTAGATCAACGCGGGTAAAAAGTTAAAGCGCACGTTTACAGAGTCGCCGCATTGGAGAGTAAAAGCTGCTAAGCCAAAAAATATAATTTTCGATCATTCATACGAAGGCTACCAAAGATATTGAAATACATTAAGAGATGTTCTATCCGCAGTTTTTACTGGGTTAGAAAGGAAAAATACCACACTTTATATTTCAACCTAAAAAATAGCCGCCAGAAAAGGAAAATGTAAACTTTTATGTACACAAAGTTTTGAATCGCAAATTGAAAAAAAAAATTGAAATTTCGGGAATTTTTTATAAATTATTTTTACATAGAGCGACAAAAAGTGAGGTTACAATATGTGTTTGTTATATATTTATCTAATAAAATATGTGAGTGTGTGTTTTTTTTATTATCAGTAACTTTAGTTGGAAAAAACGTAAGGTGAGCCATTTTGTAAACTTTTTTATAATTGTAAGCAAAATTTTTATAATAAAAAAAATAAAGATATGTTTATTCCGAATTTTATAATTTGTAAGCGTATTTCATCACCTTTCTAAAACAGTTTTTGGTTTTTGAATGTGCTTAGAAATATTCCAAATATTTGCATTTCATTGTAAAGCGAAAATATTTTGACCATCTGAAAAAAATGCCAAATTTTTTAAGGGAAGGGGTAAAGCCTCGACTAGCGATCCCAAGGGTCGTGGGCTCAAATAGCGGCGTGCGCAAATAAATTAATTAATTCTTCTAAATTAAATTTAGAATATTTGCAGCACGTTCCATAGTGGAGGATACTCTCACCGTTCTCTGGAATTCTCACCGTTCATTACACTGGTGTAAGATCACCATTCAGAATTGAAACGAGTTTTGGTGACCAGATCTGAATAGTCTACCCATATCCCAATTTGGGATGATATAGCCTCACTGGTTCCAGGCGGGAGCAGTTCGGACCCTCGTGCAGTATTCACATATAAAAAAAAAATAAAGGAAAAAAAAACATTCGAAGTGCTTTTACGTTGGAACGTCAGCATTGCGAAAACTTATATCATGAATTCTTCGCAGAAATATTATTATGGAGAATTATTATGTATGTACATATTTTAAGAGGAACGACTGAGACGCCTTTTTCATACAAAACTTAAATTTGGATTGGAAGCAAAAATACCGAACCATACTGAATAATATATTTTTTAATAAAAGGGTATATCGTGTGTTTTACGGATCTGTGCTATTTTATTTATATTTTTGAATGTAGCTATTACTTTGTGGTTATCCATTATATAATAATGAAATAATTTTACTTTGTATAAACCACTTATTTGATGTGCAAATCCGACCGGTTTGTTGTTTTGTTTGTTTTGTTTGTTCCGAAACCGGTCGGATTTGCACATCAAATAAGTGGTTTATACAAAGTAAAATTATTTCATTATTATATTTTATTTATTTTTGTTTTAGATTATGACATAAGAAATTAAAGAATTCAATTGCTTAATTTTGGAGGAAACTTAAAATTTATTTTTGTGAGTTAATTATAATTATTATAAAATATATTTGGCCTTATCCACTGGAGCGACATTTAAAACTTTTTTCTCCGATTGCTCGAAATTTTTTGGTAATCATTTTGAATATTTTTCGCCCACATTAAAAAAATCATACTTACGAATTTCAATATGGAGACATACAAACTGATCATAGTTCTATATAGCCAATGAATCCATCTATCTTTTGTCGATTATCACATATTTTTAGAATTTATAAAAAAATATATATAAAATCGTAAACTTCTACTTAATTACTTACAAATAAGGGAAAATTTGCCAAAATTGGCAGCAAAGCAATCCGAGGTATTTTAAATAGTGCCATATTGTGACAAAAAGCGCTCCAATGGTTATCTTCTGCATTAATATATTATGAACAATAAAACAAAAAATTGAACATCGTAAAAAGTCGTTTTGTTGGGTTTTATTTTAGTTTATGTACGACAAATGTGTGTTCCGGCGTAAAGCAGTCATTTGTAATGTATATTTGCATCCATCTCAACGCTTTTTTAATAACTTTTATATTTTCTCATATTTTTAGAGTTACTCGTAATACTGTAAAATGTGGGTTTTAAAATATTTATCACTTGCTCGGTGATTCAATGTAATATTGTTTTTGTTCGCCTTTCTTGAATGCTTTGAGTTTGTTTATGGACAAACTATTTATTCATATTGATGTTGCGTATCTACGGGCTCAAACAATTAATTTATCTTAATATTTTAAAGCATAACCAGAAAAGTGTTTTTCTGTAAAATAATTAATCTCCCTTAAACACGGTAAATTTTAAAGCTCTTAAAAAATATATATGTTATTCTTGAAGATAATATCTAGACATTCCCCGAGCCGAAACGCAAATTACACGTTTGTTTCAGTTATTTTACAAGTCAGATGTATGAAAAAAAATCACAATGTTTATTTAAACGCTGTTTAAGATAATGCCCGCGAGATTTTTGCTCTATTTTAAACGAGTCGTGTTTTAATAAACCTTTTCGCAATTTTCGCATCGATTTTGTCACTGTAAATGTTAACGCTCTCCTCTAACATTCGCAATTTTGTAGCTCTCCATATTCTTCTTTTCGAGCCACTGCAGAGCCTTAAGAATTGATTTAAAATGTTAACCAATAAAACTAAATTTCACACGCGCACGAAAAATTTGTGAAGCACTAGTGTTTGAAGTAACAACAATAAAAAGGGGGCAAAGGGACATCTTGTTAAATCTTTATATTGTGATTTGAAGTAAGATTGAGCAAAGCAGATTTGTAACTAAGTACAACATTCTACTTTCATTTATCTTTTCGACCCACCTTGGAAGAACCCTCACTTCGTCAGGACGAAAGATATACGAGTACTATCAACAAATACTGAATATTATGAATAACTACAAAAAATTATAACACCTTTAAACACTAAATTAACATCCGATAAATAAACAAACGAAGAGCAATTAATAATAAACTAATGGATACACGTGATCCTTTCAACCAATAAACTAATCACTTATCACTGTGCACAGCACCACTTGCGTCGATAAACTCTAAGAAAATTACGAGATTTAAAAATATCTGGACCGATTGATCGAAACGAACGATAAACACTGTTTACTCAATCACAACCGCACATGAAATGTTTTTAAAAACATTTGGGTCCAGCAAGTAGCTTCCTCTCGGTGACATAGTCTTTATGGAAGTGTTGCTTCAACAAGTTCGTAAATATAAAAATAAACGCACATTTCAAAATTATTTTCCTTGGATCACAAGGTTAGTTTTCGCCAACGCAAAAAGCGCTAAGTCAGCTTTTTGCGAAGTGGCGCTTAAAATATCCATTTTTTTATAGTCACAAATACACATGTTAATCACAAATCAAATACGTGATATGAAAATATAAATAACCCTAATACTTATTTTTTATTGGTAATATTATTTGGCAGCCATCACATAACGTCCTTTGCGATAAATTTTTTTTAAATATTTTATAAGGTGGCCGAATGAAAAAAAATATGTGTTCATGTAGGTAAATGAGCTCTCTTCTCTTTTAATCATGTTTATAAATAAAATATTCACGATAAACACTGCTGAGAAGGTAAGGGTTAGGTTGGAGGGCAATATAAGGTAAAAAGATTGACTGGATAATTTGCTACCCAATTTCCACCTTTAATCAAATTTTTGATGCGCAAATATCAAAAGAAACCCCCAGATTTTTCCCGCTTCTTGCCCGAGGATACTTTTGAGAGATTTACAAGACAGCGTATCTCTGCATCGTATAAACTGGAATGCAAATTGTTAGCGTTTGTGGTTGAATTTTGAAGCTTTTTTATGTGAATACCGCAGAAGAGCACCAGCTGCTCCCAATCGTCTGGGTGAGAGTATGGCTTCCCAAATTGGGGTAGTTTAAAGGTAATTGGAGAGGGGAAGAAACCTAGCTATTCAAATCTGGTCACCAAACATAGCTAAAGCAACGTTTCAAATCTGAATGGTGGTCTTACACCAGGGCGAAACTGAGAGTATCTTCAATTCTATCAATCACAGCATCGAAGATTTCTCTCCTCACTCGTATTATGTTAGATTATAATATTTCTGAAATAAAACATTTTAATATTTTTAATTCACATAAATAAACCCTTGATCATTAAAAGTAGAATATGAAAGAAAAATGAAAAAAAAGAAAAATGGTCAAGAAATAATGAGTACGTAGTAAATTTGTTTAATTGTGTCATTTTAGCTTAGGAAACTTAAAGACTTTTTCTTGATTCTTTAATTACGTGATAAATTTACATTTCGTTGAAAAACATCAAAGTTACAGATATAAAATCACGCAAAGGAAACGATGTGTTATGTTACGTGCAATTAATAAAAGCTATACATCAAAATTTTATGATAATTTTTGATAACCGTAAAGCAAAGCGAGCAAACAAACGTTAATGAGGGGCTTGTGAGTAAAATTTATAATTAAATATGTTCAACTATTTTTCGATGACAAGGCATAAAAACTTTATGACCTTCGTGGCGTTATGATCTACGCATTTGAGTTGAGTCGAGGGGTTGCCTGTTTGATTACAGCGTAGCGCGTAAATAAAAAAAATGGATTTATGGCCCTTATTGTCTCGACGAAAAATAAAATTACTAGAAAGATATTGTAAGATTTTTGCTGTAATCTGCGTAGTCTTAGTATGTACACCACACGATATTTAAAAAAAAATACATTAGCTCCACACAGGAGGCCCTGAGGAAAGTAATTTCCCTCAGGGCCTATATCATCTTAGCGGATGCTATGAGGAGAATATTTTTAGGAAAGAAAGGAGAGGAAGTTCTGGGAAGGAAAAGGGTATTAGGAGTGGGTAGGAATCTGGGGGTCAGTATGTCCAGGAGTGCCGGACGAATGAATCCATCTCTCTCATTGCGGTGCAAGACGATTTTCCGAGAGAGCTCTACTGTCAAGGTCAAAAGCTCTCCCTCAACCAGTCTCTCTCGACCCGACCTGCCACCCATGCAGTTGGTGGGCGGAAGCATCCGCCGCCAAGACCCGGAGAAACCTCACCCCATATGAACCCGGGCACCCCTGCTAAGTCATCAAACGTAGCGAACCACTTCGGGTGACCTTTGGCACAGGTGTTTGTTATCCAATAAATGGTTCCCGAGGCGGCGGTACGCATACCCGCCTCCCAAATTGGCCGTTCAGTTCCATTTTATTCTTCTGACACTTGAAAACACTTGAAACGCCAATTCTAGGTGCGTTTCAGATTTCTATTTAATTTTTAATAAGCTGATAAGCTTAACGACATTATAGTTGTCATCTTCTGCTGATCACAATTTGTTCAAAACCAGAAACAGATTTAGAATCGGCATTTAACAGAAACCTTTCAATGAGGAACTCCAGTGAGATATATTATGGCTTTAAAAAAATATGTTCATATAGACCAACACATGCTGATTCTGAATATATAAGTTTTATTTAATAATATTAAACGCAGAGTTTTTAAAAAATTATTAAAAAGTCCATTTTTAATCGGGTCATAGAAACGCGCCGTCAAGTTGGTATTATTGAAATGTTTAGTGGTGACGTCACTGAACGCCGTAAAGTCATTGTATGGGAATGTAGGTATGACACAAGCCATCGTTTTAACATCTTTTCATTTTATTCGTTTATTTACATACTGTTTATAGAGATATAGGTGTTGTGTTTATTGAAACATTATTTAGGCCTAAATAATTCAGTTTCAAAAATAAAGGTATCTCTTATTTAGTTTATCTCTATTATAGAAAATTAATATTAAAAAAAGTAATGTTACTCTAGGGAGAATACATCGAACTCTGAATTTCAAAATGGCGCCAGTTGAACAGCTGATTGCCCGATCTTATAACTTAGTAACTTTTCGGGAGTGATGACGTCACACGATTCACCGCACATACTGTGGTTTTCGGGGATCTTGAAAAATTTTAATTTCGACAATTATTTTAACTATTTAAAGTAACTCTAAAAATAAAAATAAATATGCAGTTATTTAAGTTAGAAGGTCATTATTCATTAAACAAAATAAAATAAAAATTGGACTGGAGTTCCTTTTTGTCCAAAAAACTAAATTTGGTATTATTCAGTCAAAACAAAGGGTCACACATTCATGCATCGTATTTTCATACAGCTGAAAGCATTCACGTATAAATTTCCTGAAATGACTTTGTAAAACATGTTCGCAGTAAGTTATTTTATTATTAGTTTAAAAAAATATGTAGGTAGGCAGGTATTAAAAAATAAACGGCTCGTTTTTGCACTGACCTGAGGAAAATAAATTAACGTTAAAATAGAATGTTGGCAACATCGTTAATCCAAAAATACCAGCAGTGCATCATTAATTCCAAGATTTCAGCGACTTTTTAACGAAACTACCGTAATATATGTAATTAATCAAATGTCGCGTTGGATCAACAAGTTTGTATTTAATTCAGTAAATCATTTTTTAAAATATTAATTTGGAAGGCGATAGACAGCAAACGGACAGATTGCTCGGATGGTAGTCGGAAGAATAGAGTTTTAATTTTAATATCACAATTAGTGGTAGGTACCAATTAACTCCCCTTTCTAGATGAATTTGCAGTAAACCATTATTTATTTTTATTTTTCAACATTCAGGCTAATTGGTAAGCTTTTCTTAACAACTCGTACAGGTCTCATAGAAATCGGTGTGTCTCCCTTACTATTGTATTTAGTAATATGTAATATGATCTAAACAGGGTTCTAAAAGAAAACACACCACGCTTTATGTTCAAATCTAAAGTTAACCACAAAATAATTTCAATATACACTTTTACGAAACCAAAGTTTTCTGATTTTTTTTTAATTAACATGAAACGACAAAAAAGTGAATCGACGAAAACGCTTATAATTCTTTGCCTAATAAAATATGTGTGTGTTTTTATTTTTAATTATCAGTGACTTTAGTTACAAAAGTGAGGCCACTTGCATGGATTTCATAACGACTTGGAAAAAATCGTGTGGATAGATTTTTTTACTAAGTTTACGAAAATTTTATAAAATTCCACACTGATTTATTTTTTTTCATTTGGCGTCATTTTGATTTCAGGCGAATTTTTGAATTTGATATTAACATTCACTAAGTTTATTGTTTGTTCTCTGCGAACTTATAATTTGGTTTGACTTTTTGACAGATGTTAAGAAGAGAACCCCGTACATTTTAAAAAATGTGATGCAAGTGGCCTATTGCATGTTTTTTTCAAATTATGTATTTCATCACCTTTCAAAAACAGTTTTTGTATTTCAGAAATATTCAATTTATTTGGATTTTATTGCAAAGTAAATTTTTTTTACCTACCGACAAAATAGGCCCGAGGCCTGAGGGGTTAAAATGACATTCATTTTCATTTGGAATAATTTCTTTGAAACACACTTTCATTGAAGTAGCTAATTCGTTTTCCATTTTTGAAGTAAAACTTCTTCAGCACTGTTAAGATTTGAAACTCAGTGAAACGGAAATGACACTAAAAAGAGACAAACATACATCTATAGGATTTAGCTTGCGAGAGGATAAGATAAAAATAAACCTTGTCTACTTGCAGCTTACAGTACCTACGAAGCGTCAAGCTGTGCTGATTGGAGGCATTGATTATGAGCTCACTTTTCAAAGCTCCTATTAGTTTCAGATTCGGTGTGTGAAATTTCACCTCTACCGCGTGTGAACTGCACTCGATATTTTTTCTTCAACTGGCGTTTCCACGTTGGGATGTCGGTCATACGTAAACGGTTTTAATTTTTTTTTAATTTTATTTTAACTCTATGAGTAAAACCTCAAATTGTAATATTTAATTAAATGAAGAGAATATAAACGAAACTCAATCGAAAATCTGGAAACAGAAAAATCGGAAAAAGATATTGACACCACTGGGACTCGAACCCTTCATTTAATTAAAGGTTTTAATTTTAATACACAGAAACATTAAAATGATCTCCCCCCCCCCCCCCCCCCTCTCCTCCTACCCTCCTCCAAAAATAACAATCTATCATGATATTATAGAATCCATAAAGTATAAGTATACTGCTGAACAGGTTTTGCGTGGTGGTTCTGAGTGGTGGTGTGGTTTTACTACCTACACTTAGTAAAATACCTGACAACATTGTAAATACGAAAAAACTCTATTTTGCACCCAAAAATATCCTGTGGACCTTTTGGAATTCATTTCATATTGAACTCACGGTTATCAGCTGCGGTAACTAGTAATTTTGAGTTGAATATAAACATAAACATCAATAAATTATCTATGTGATATTTTTTCACTCTCCATTAAATGCAAATACATTTTCTCGTAGAGGGTAAAAGCAGCGTCTGGAGAGATAATATTATTATTTAAATGAAATAGTCAGTGAATAAATATCGGAGCACAAAAAGCCTTCTTAGGCTCCAGATAAATGTGTGGAAGCTTATCTTCGCCATTCCGCATCCATTATAATATACTTAGCCGACTTGGAATATATTTTATACTGAGTTCTAGTTACCAAAGAAATGAGACGAACGAAAATGTTCTCCTTGAAGAGTTTGGATATCTTGGGAATTTCAAGGTATCTTATCCAAGATGAAAGCTACTAGGAACAGTATTAACATTTTTCAAGTAGGTACCTACGTGATTAATAACACCTTTGACTTTTGAAATAATAAATAGGTAAACAGACGGAATCTCTTTGCAGACGGGAACTTTACTCAACTTTATCTTACTGATTTAATGGTTAATTTAACAGATTTTTTGATGATTAATTTATTAGGAAGGAACGTAGATAATTGCAACATGCACAAAATTATACGCAGAAATGGCAACTCAATTTCGGAGACGGGTATGGGTATAGTTGCCCCGGAAATCATAATACATTGGATAACCAACACCACTGCCTTGAGTCATCCCAAGTGGACGTTTGGTGATTTATCAGGGCTGCCCGGGTTCATGGGGGTGCGATTTGTCCGAGGTTTGGCGGTGGACGCGTCTCCCCACCAACTGCGTGGTTGACCGAATCGGGAGAGACTGGTTGAGAGAGACCCTTTGATCTCTCCTTGTACCGCAGTGGGTGGGTTGGTTTCGTGTGTCATTATGGACACACTGATCCCCAGATTCCTACCCACCCTTCATACGTCCTTCCTTCCCAGAACTTCATCTCATTCCTTTTCTAAAAAGACTTTTCACATAGCATTCCCAAAAATGACACATGCCCTGAGGGGAATTAATTTAAAAATGTAAAAAAACAAGGCAAAACAAGTGTGTACGAGATGGTGTATGAATGTGAATGAAGCAAGGGTGTATGCCAGTATAGAATTGTATTACGGTGCATTTCTTTTCAGACCCCCACGAGAAAATAGTGTGGTGGCTTGTTAGTGATTAAGTGTAATGACAGTGAATTTTTTTACAAAATACACAATTTTTCGAAAGTTGGTTAAAAAACGCAGACATAAATTTTAATTTCTAAAAAATCAGAACCATTTCAATGTTAAGATTATTATTACTAAAAACAGTAAGTGATATAATATAGTTGTAGACGAGTACTCTTATTTTCGACTTTGCAATTTTAGCACTAAGTCACTAAGAAATAGAGTAGTAGGTATTTGAAAAAACTTCTTTTTCCGATCTGTTATTGTGATTCCGAGATATTGTGGTGTTGCTATTATCAAATATCTTTGTCACAAAAAAAGTTCCGCCAAGGATATTGAAAATAAACCTTGTTAAATTTGCGTATACTTCGTCTTCGTCTGTGAGATGTTGCGTATCATGATTTGTTCCCTAGGAAGTGTGTTTCACTTCGGAAACAAGTCATTTCCTATTGATCCTATCGGGAATCTCTCCCTTACGAAGAGGCATACAGGATATTGGTAGGTGATACAACCTACCCCCAAACCTAACCACCACATATGCACACACTGAGCGGAGAGGGTGAACGAACACCGTACATATTGTCTCAGACCAGTTCTACGCCCTTCGGAGGGTCAACCCAGGCTTAGTTGGTGCGCATGAGCAGATGAACAGACTATCAAGAAAGTATTGCTCTTTTGCCCTAAATCTTATTCGGAGGACATCTTTGAGATAACAAAAGTTACGCTTAAGATAAAATAAATATTATTCTTTATGGAAGTGCTGCGGTAAGAATTAAATTAGAAGGCACCAGGAAAAAGGCTCAGATGAATTAATAGAATGAAGTTACGTTGCTGAGACAAGGCGTTTGGCTTCACTGAACTAGGTCCCGTAACATATTTTAGCTGACCGTTTAAGTGCATACCGTTCAGTTCTTTAGTCAGACATCTCCGAAAAACCCTACTATACCCTGTATCTGGAACAATACTCATATTACTCATAACATAATCTTGTAGTGAATTAAACAAAACGTTGAAGAAGTCACTAGTAGGATATTATTTAAAAACTAGCTGGTACCCGGCATGCGTTGCTATGCCATTTAATGAGTAAATTGTTTCTCCCTGCGTGTCCTTTCCCATTCATCCCGTTCCCCTTCCCCCATTCCTCTCCCGCGTCCTCTTCCCCTCTCGCTTATCCACTCCGCCTCCTCCACCTTCCCACTCCCCACTCCCCCCTCCCAAGATCCCGTCCCCCCTGGCTGGTTATCCTCCCCACATCTCCCGCGTTCCATAAATTAATCCCCGGTACATATAATTTTCAAACTGCTCGCGTGCCACCTATTGCAATTTTTTATACAAATTTCATAATGCCAGAACTCATCAGACAATAACGAACACAACAAAAACATAATTATCCCATTTGGTGCAGTCGTTCGGAACTTATGCGCGTACATACATTTCGGCGATTCTATTTATATAAATTTCATAAAACCAGAGTTCACCGGTAGTTTTATACAAACCTTGTCCTGACAATAACGAACACAATAAAAAAATAATTATCCAATTTGGTGCAGTCATTCGGAAGTTATGCGGGAACATACATTTCGGCGATTCATTTTTATTAATATACTAGCAGACCCGGCCACACGTTGCTGTGGCTAACGAAACACAACGCCATTACCCAACCTTTATAAAATCCACACCACCCGCTTGCCAGCTGCCCACCGCCCACTGCCTGAATTGAATATTTGAATTACTCGAGTTTTCTCTACAATAATAAGCATGTATTATACCTTAAAACCTTCCTCTTGAATCACTCTATCTATTGGTGAAAACCGCATGAAAATTCGTTGCGTAGTTTAAAAGATCTATGCATACATACATTTTGAGCGACTTCATTTTATACTATGTAATGAAATAGATTTCATACAAATGTACCGGACGATTATGTCTCCCGGTGTGATTTTATAGCACATTTAATATGTAAAACACAGACGCGTATAAAAAATATTTAATTTATGGCGAGCATTCGAATATTGCTTTCCTTGTTATCTCAAAGCTTAGTATTTGGAGATGTCTAACTAAACAAATCAATTATTATAACGTGTATTATTTTATAAAATATCATTGTAGAAAGGACAGTTTTTTTCTAAACGGTGAATATTATGACCTAAAAATTTGATGGTAACTTCAAATTTGGGTTTATGCGCAAATTATTCAGAAAACACTAAACTTATGCAAAATAAATCTTTAAGGAACGTTACTTTCTCTTCCCTGAGATAAGATGTTAGGCAAGAAAAGATAAATCTTATGGAGATTCTGGGCCCACGAAAGCCACGCAGAAGCTCTTTTGTATGGTGATTACAAGATGCATCGTAATTTAGTTGAACAGTACACGGATTTATACTGTTCTAAAATTCCATTTTGGTCAAGTTTTTTTTTAACTTTCCTGATTAGTGTGGTACATTTTTTTTGAAATCGAAATAAACTAAGTAAAACCAAATTACATCATGAATGGAGCAAAAAAGTTTTTATTTTCCAACAAGTACTGTTGAATTAATTATGGACTGTGATCAATTGAATGGCAGTAGACATATTTGTCCTTGCTCACACATATGACTCATATAAATCGCTGTAACTCTCTTATTATCAGAGTGAGAAATATGTTCTAAACGGTGTTGGAAAGACAAAACACAACGCTTTGTAGTGAAGTCTAAAAAATAACCACCAAAAAAGTGAAATATACATCTTTTGGAAACCTTTTATATTTAAAATTTTCAATATATATCAGAAAAAGATTTTTTTATTAATTTGTTTTTTTGCTAAAAAATTCGCGGCCTGTCAGTACCTCCACACCAAATACCTTACGGCATTTAAAGGGTTTTAAATGCCGTAAGGTATTTGAAGTAAAGTTAGCCTCCCAAAACTGGGCGTACTGTACAGGGCCCGCAGATACTTTAATAGTACACAACTGCTAACCCTGTACAAATCGCAAGTGCGCCCCACGGTTGAATTTGGCAGTCACCTATGGTCTGGGGCTCCAAAATACCTGAAAAATACCCTCGACTCTGTGCAGAAACGGGCGGTTCGTTTGATAGGTTCTCCCATCTTAAAAGACGGATTGCAATCTTTAGAGCACAGGCGTCGGGTGGGAATGCTATCCTTGTTCTACCGGTATTACAATGGAAGATGCTCCGAGGAACTAGCATCATTGATCCCTTCGGCACCGGTGCATAGTCGGGAAACACGCCAAACGCGTGCCCAACATAAGTACACAGTTGACATTTGTCACATGAGAACGGGTCGTTTCTTCGACTTGTTCTTGTGTTCAACAGCTCGGCTGTGGAATGATTTGCCGGCCTCTGTGTTTCCTCCTTCCTACAACATGGATCTCTTCAAGACCAATGTTCATTCCTTCCTTTCCTCAAAAAGACCCTCCACACAGCATCCCAGATGACATAGGCCCTGAGGGAAATTATTTTCCCCAGGGCCTCCTGTGCGGAGTTAATGTAAAAAAAAAAAAAAATTACTTTGATATGAAAAGAAAAAAAAGCGTGGTGTCAGTAGCGTTTATAAATACATCTGGCTAATAAAAATTATATGTGTTTTTATTTTTTTTCGTAATCAGTAATTTAAGTTAGAAAAAACGTGAGGCGAGGCATTTTTAAAACTTTTTTTATGTTGGCATGCAAAATTTTCATATTTCAAAAATTATATGTTTATTTTGAATTACAAAATTTGGAGCCGTATTTTATCACCTTTCAAAAACAATTTTTAGATTTGGGATATGTTCAGAAGTATTCCATTTATTTGCCTTTTATTGTAAAGTGGAATATTTTGACCATCTGAAAAATACGTCAAATTTAAAAACGTTTTTATTTTCTATAAGTACAGGCACTGTTGAATTAATTATGGACGGTGATCAATTGAATGGCTATTCAGTGTAGTAGAAATTTAATTAGAATCATAGATTATAGAATTTTGTTAACTGTGTCATTCGAAAACCTAATCCAGAGTGTCGATTTCACGAAATTCATGAAAGTGATAAAACATCGAAATCTAACGACGTTTTATTAACTCCTCAGGCCTCGGGCTTATTTTGTCAGAAGGTAAGCTTTGCAATAAAATCCAAATAAATGAAATACTTCTAAACGCATCCGAAAACCGAACACTGTGTTTGAAAGGCAATGAAAGACACTTTTGTAATTCGAAATAAACCTATATTTTTTTTAAATATAAAAATTGTGAATTCAAACCTTAAAAAGATATAAAATTGTCTCACCTTATGTTTTTCATAACTATAATTACTGATAAAGAAAGTAAAAAACCAACACATTTTATAAGGCAAATATAAAACGTTACCCTAAACTCGCTCTATTGTAGTTACATGTAAAAATAATTAATAAAAAAATACCAAAGCTTCATTTTTTTTTTCAAATTGCGTTAGGAAACTTTCGTTTCATAAAGGTGTACATTTTTAATTAGTTTTCGGTAAATTTTTTACATAAAGAAATATTTTTATGTAAAGCATTGTTTTTTCTCTTGCCAACACTTTTTAGATCACGTTTCTAACCACGATAGTAAGGGAGACTCGTATTATAATATAAACGTTAAAATCATATTAGAATATTCTGGTCTGTCATGAGTTGGCCTGTCAGTCCTGCAAGGGATGAAAGTTGGCTTTTAGCACATCCTGTAAAGAAAAACTAATCATTAAATAATTAATCCACGATATTTTTTAACACATCATAATAACTTTATGGTGTCGTTATATGTGAAATACCACAAGAAAAATCGACGAAAGTTACCAATGAAATCTGGGTAGACAAGAACTGAAATATATTCATTCATAAAACATTGATTGATTTAAATGTCATAATATTCATGATGCTCCCTGAAATATTAAAATCAGTATGAATCGAGACCTTTTTATGATTTCTGAGAAGGTTTCTAAAATACATTAGAAATGTTTTCAACGATTTCTTAATATTTTTAGGAAGCACTGAATCAATTATGAACTCAAATGTCAAAGAAAATATTTACTTAATGAATATAAAATTCAGTGATTTAATACATATTTAACTAAAATCAACTTGAAAAAAAAATGTTTATGTATTTATTTATTTAGAGGACTAATACTATCATTAATTTATTTAAGAAATACTGAAGAATTATTAAATAACTACGTACTGATGCTCTCGATGTTTGAAATGGATTCAAATGTAAAGGCAATTGTAGGTTTAAGATATTTCCTCGAAACTCTCTCACACGAAAATTAATTAGAATTATTTTTTTAATCGAATCAAAAATTCCTCTTCCGGATGTGTATCTGTAACTACGGTTCAATGAACTTCAAATAGAGCTTGGATTAGCTTTAATTCAAAATTGTAACTGTTTGTTTGAACAAATTCAGATAAGATAAAAGTACCCACCTACCTAAAGAATAAAATTTGAACAGAAAAATATTTTATCGTCTTTTTCAAAATTGAATTAATAATATCCAGTAATTTTTCACTGGTCTGCGTTAGTGTTAAGTATAAAAATGTTAAATATTACAAATGCGAAAGTGTGTTTGTTTGTTTGTCTTTCTTTCACATCCCAACGGAGCAACTGGTCGACGTGATTTTTTTTTGTTTTAGGGATAGTTGAAGGACTCTGAAATGACAGAGGGTACATTTCAATCCGAAAAAACATTTTGTTCTCGTGCTCCTTGTACAGCAATATCTCTCTAATATCTGAAAACTAGTACCTTTTATTCAAATTTCAATGTTTGTAGGTATATAGGTTTATCTTTCAATATCAAATATTTATTTCGTCAGTAGAATGAGATACATATAATACGGGTACATTTTTTCCACAATGGCCAAGACCTAATAGTCTAAAGGTCAGTGGTTTTCAAAAAGGTAGCTAATTCCAACACAACACGTCACAGTTTAACACAAGCGAAACCAACTAATCATCCACACAATGCGATCCAAGACTCTTAGACATTCATCAAAGTGTTCCAATTAGATTACCACCTTTCCCTTGAGGACTCTAGAATATTCTGTTTCTTTAGTCTCAGTGGCGCGAATTTAAAGGAAGATTTTATTAATTTATGAAAGAGAAACCACGCGAAAGACGTTGTCGGGTGCTTTACGTGACCGGGTCGTTCGCAGTCAGGAGGAAAAAAATATTTTCTTAGAATCTTTGTGCGTAAAAGAATTTTTAGATTTTGTTCTTGGCGAACTGTAGACGCAATTGAGATTCCAATCTCCTTACGACATTTATTCTTTTCGACATTTTCACTTTTATGGAAGCAGAAGTACGGTATTTGACTTAATGCTGCTACTTACCACTTGATGATGGAAATTATGATTTTTTTCCCTTAAATTGCTCACTCGTACATTACAACATTTACTAGTTGGAACGCGGCATGCGTTTTGTCGAAACAAACGAACCCACCTAATTTCTCTCTGGATTTTGACACTAGTGAAGTATTTTTATTATTAGAAGTGTTTTTCTTTTTTATCAGTTACTTCTAATAGAAGTAAAGATCCTCTAAAAATCCTTAAAATTGCCTATTTTGATTGCCATTAAGAGGTTATTACCAGAGAAACCCAAAAATAAGTCATTTTTAAATCAGATTTTAGACGTATTGACTCTTTTCCACAAACAATTATAAATGGATTTCGAAAGATTGTTCTTTTATCTAGCATTTGCATATTTTAAATTTTGTGAAAAAATGTTTATTTTTAGTATAATAAGGTTATACCATAGGTCGTTGGCAGATTTGTTAAATTTTCAAAAAAGATTTTGTATTATACCATACACATTTCAAATCACATAATCATGCAGTAAAATAAATCAATAAATTATCTGGGTATCGCATGTTTTAGAATTTTAATTTAAGTTTAAATAAAATCATTAAAAAATATGTACGTACATGTGTTTCTTGTCGAAAATTGGTCCGTTTGTGTATTTATTTGCGCACTTACAAACTAATATATTTCAGATTTTTTTAACATTTTTATTTAACTTAAGACATTATTGAAAAATGGTAAATACTTATGATCAAAAAATAATTACAAAAAGTACATTTTTATAATAGTTTTACCATCACGCCTTTCAACATTTTTGGATGTAGGTATAAATTAAAGCAAATTTGGAATAAAATAAAATCGATATTGAGTTTTAATTTTAAAAAGCTGGTACAGAGAATAATTAATCTTTCTCATTGTAACCGCTTTGCATGATCCTAAGAACAACTTTCGACGAAATGTGGATTTTCGGCCGCTGGCTGGTTAAACGCTCTTAAACAGACGTTCGGTATCTATACAAAATTTGACAGTGTATTTGAAAAAAAGGCAAAACTTATAGACATAGAATATTTTCTTCGTGAAGAGTTTAGTGAATAAAATATTAAAAATTGGTAAAATTTGTGAGGAAAAAACATAAAAATACAAAACCTCGATTTTTACGATGTTATTTAGGTATAATCAGCCGGTTTTGTAATATACGAACCTATTATTCTAATTTTTTTGCGCCTAATATCCCAATTTTTTAAACATAAAGGGCCTTACTAACAAAGGTGTTTTAAACTTTACACATAACAACCATTAATTCAAAGGAAATGGTTATCAGTTGTGTAAAATGTATGGAAGCTCTCAACGCTCGGCTATGAATTGTTAACTGAGAATATTTTTGATCCTCACAATTTACAAAAAAAAATCAGAAAAATTATTATATTTTTATTCTTAAATGTTTGATTTAATAAATTATGATAATGTCAAATTTCTGCCCTGATTATGGACGATGAAAAGCTATCCGAAACGTTAGCTAAATAAGGAGGAAGCTCAACACCGCATAATAACCCAAAAATGAATCATGGATGTGGCCGTAAGAATCTCATCAAAAAGAAAGTCAATCATGTCAAAAATATTATTACTTACGTGTACGGAATATTCGCATACATTCTACATACCCAGGCCTTTTTTGAGTGTTGCCTGCGAATTTTAGCGATCGAACAATTCTTTCAATCCTTCAATAATAATGTTTGCGATTTGCGATAAAAAGACGGTTTATTTTATGAGACGTTTATTATCGATATGTTCAAAGGGTGACCCGACAATTCGTCCTGCGACAATTCATCCGGCGACAGTTCATCCTGCGACAGTTCATCCGGCCGACATTTCATCCTGCCGACAGTTCATCCTGCCGACAGCTCATCCCGCCGACAATTGATCCGGCGACAATTCATCCTGCCTGATCATTTAGAAGATTTTTATTAAATAAGTATGCAAAGAGGATATACGGCCGTACAACCAAAATCGATATACTTATATCTGAAGGCATCTTGAGTGGAAATCCGCTGTAAAAATGTTTTTACTAAAAATAATTTCGACTCTCCGAAGAAGCATGCGTGAATAACAAAATACGACATACTTATACTTATAGGTTAGGTTAGGTTAGGTTGAATTGTCAGGATCAAAGATATTGAAATATAAGTAGATGTGCTATCTGCTGTTTTTACTATGTGGGACTGCGCTTCCGGGTGTCGCCGATATTGTTTACCAATTAACAAATAAACTAAAAGAACAAATAATTAACGAATAAACCAAACGAACGTTTAACTAAATGAACTAATTCTTTCCTTATTCAAAATATATTGTTAACCAATATTAATGCACATTTTCAAAAAATCAACGAAATGAACAAATCCTTTTTCTATGAAAACTACGTTAATTAGCGCGTAGTCCGGCGACAGTTGCGCGGACACCATAGCATATCTCTTCTGTATTTGAATATCTTTGGTCAGGATGAATTGTCGCCGGATGAATTGTCGGCGGGATGAATGTCGGCAGGATGAACTGTCGGCAGGATGAACTGTCGGCCGGATGAACTGTCGCAGGATGAACTGTCGCCGGATGAATTATCGCAGGATGAACTGTCATGGAACCGTTCAAAGACATGTGTAAAGTGCAGCGCCACTAGTGTCAATTTTGTCTACAAACAACAGATGGCGTTGGCGCACACTACCAACAGAAGAACAACAAATAAAGTAATAATATTTATGTAGGTTCACAGTTAATGTTTCGTATTTTTGACAAAAAAAATATTATCATTTCAATAATAAATACAGTATTTTGTATTATGAAGAAATATTATGAAGAAATTTTGAAGTTTTTTAAAGTTTCCGCGACAGTTGATTTATGTCCATGGAAATATTATTAAAACTGTCAGTAAAAGACTATTTATTGTTATCAAGTTTAATTTGTAGAACTCCATTTTAATTTTTATTTTTTTATTATATAATCAGTGGAGGTAATCCACCTCTTACCCGCCCTGGTATAAGTAACTGATGGTTACTCCTTCAAGGCTCTCGCAAGATTCTAATTTTTTTGATTAAACGAAGCTACATTTATTTATTTTGAACGAATCTAGACCTCCAGTGTCCATGCATACGTTGTTAGTAAGCAGTATGCAAGTGCTTAACAGGATAAACAAAATGCAAAAAAATAGGTTAGTAAGACAAAGATAAATTAAACAGGGCAAAAGAAAAACTCATTCATGAGACTCCATGACGCGGAATTGCATCTGTAAAAAACCTGCAAGCACCTGTATAAAAAAGAGAACATAAGAAATACAATAAATCTCAAATCAATTGGCAAGTACCAACAAAAAATGTGAATGGCTTTCGGTCTGACCATAAACTACACTTAGCTTCCGTGTCCCTTAGCCAACCACTCAGTGAAGCCTCAAAGAATGTTAACTTTGAGGCTTCACTATAATTATATAATATAATCAATGATAATATATTAATATTATTATTAAATTAATAAAAACAGTTTATTTTAAACAAGTTCTGCTGTGAAAATTATTATTACGCGTGACAGCTGTTTCGCCTTCTGAAGGCATTATCAAACTCAATTGATTATATAATAAAAAATAAAAATTAAAAGACTATTCTTTAGGTTAAATAAAATGAAACCATCTTAAAGCGACATTCTCAAAACCAAACAAAATATCGTTATAACCATCATTCTGCAAAAATTTTTATGGTTGGCATTTTGACAGTTAAAAACTTCCCAGCCATTGAAAAGCTAATTTGAAAGGGTTCTTGCGCTTTTAGAAAGCGACAAAGACCCCAACCTCCTTGTTTAGTATTCAGAACAAAGAAGAAAACCTACCCCACGGGTCAGAGTGACCGCGGGAGACGCGCGAGAGGGATGCTCTCGCCACGTCCTGAAAATTCGATTACCTCCTTCGCAGCCTACTGAATAACAAAACGAAAGGAATAGGCGAAAACATACGAATTTCGAAGATAACCTTGTCACCCACCCGGGAAAGTTTCGTGAGATGCTGAGTGTTTTTGTTTGTTGTGCGTCACTACTGAAATTATTTCAAGGATAAAATTTTGATGTTCAGTCCTTCATAAATTTGTTTTTTTTTTCATATAACCGAGTGGAAAAACGGTAGCAATAAATTTTTTTTTTATTAACGAGAAAATACAGATACAGACGTCAATTGACAATAATATACAAAACAATTAATAGAGAATTCGCCTGCCAAACTATTTCTCACGAATTAACAACAGCAGATAAAAACATATACAAATATTTTTACCTTTAAATATGGAAAAACGTATGTATATACATAAGTCAATATTATTTTACAAATAGAGAGATGAAAAAAAATGCGCAATATCCTTTAAAAAGTTTACAAATTGATTTTTGAAAAATTTTGATGTTAAGACCAAAAATATGTATAGATAAAAAATAATGTCATACAGAAATTTAAAAAAAAAGAAAGTTGGTTAAAATTATAAACCAAGCAATGTCTAAGTTATTGTACTTTGTAGGAAAACAGCCTTCAATTTTCTACTAAAAGTACTGCGTGTATCAAAAAATAAGTCGGAATCCTTGAGGTTTTGATTTTGATTAAACGATTCGCACATTCTTCTGATTGGATCCCTGACACCAGCATTTGTACGCGTCCGACTAATGTGGAATAAGACGTTAAGCCTTGTTACTCTGGGTGGTATTTTGAAGTGTAGATTTTGTTACTGTAATATTTCTTATGTACTCTGAAAAGACATTAATTTTATGTATCAGTACTGGAGCCAGTATTCTCTAAAATAAGATTCTTTGAATCACAGAGTTTATTAAGAGGGTATAAACCAGAGAAAACCGGAAATATGCCACATTTAAATCAAATTTTTGACGTATTGACTCTTTTTCACAAAAAATTATAAATTGATTTCGTAAGATTGTTATTTTATCTAGTAAACGCGTGTTTTAAATTTTGAGAAAAAATGTTTATTTTTAGTATAATAAGGTTATACCATAGGTCGTTGGCAGATTTGTAAAATTTTCAAACGAAACATCTTATTTTACAAGACATATTTCATACCATGTAATCATATATTTTTGTAAATCAATACGTTATCTATTAAACGCATGTTTCAATTTTTTATTTAAGTTCAAATAAAATCATTAAATAAATATCCGGACACATATTTACGACGAAAATTTCTCTATTTTGTAATCTATTTACGGTCTTATAAATTAATATATTTAAGATTTTTTTAACATTCTTATTTTGCTGACATTATTGAAAAATGATAACTACTTATGATCTAAAAATAATTACAATAAGTACAAAATTTTAATAGTTTTATCATCACGCCTTTTATCATTTTTGGATGAAAGTAGGTGTAAATTAAAGCAAATTTGGAATGAAATAAAATCGATATTGAGTTATAATTTTAAAAAGCTGGTACGGAGAATAACTAATCTTTCTCATTGGAACCGCCCTGTACGATCGTAAGAACATTTTTCGACGAAATGTGGATTTTCGGTTGCTGGCTGAGTAAAGGCCCTTAAGGTAGGTATCGTAATATCTACATATTATTTTTAATTAAAGTCCTCCGCCGCGTCTGTCTGTCTGTCTGTTCGCGATAAACTCAAAAACTAATGAACGGATTTTCATGCGGTTTTCACCAATAAATAGAATGATTCTTGAGGAAGGTTTAGGTTTATAATTTGTCAAGGTTTTGTGTAAATTGGTGGAAATATATAATGTATAACGTAGAATGTCTGTATGTGGTGGACGAGCGTGCTGGCAAGCGGGCGGCGTAGATTTGATTTGTATGCAAGTCGACAGTTATATGCCAATGAGGAAGGATTGATTTTGAAAACTCTGTGTAAGGTCCAGGCATCGCCGGGGACTTCAGCTAGTTTTTAAATATAGTTCGATAGACCAACGTTCCATCTAACTGGAAGCTATCTTTTATCTATGGAGCTCTAGGATTATAATGTTTCTGCACACCTACCTTCGGCACATCTCGTAAATGAGACCATGTGACCCGAAGAGCCCATAGACAACTAACGCAGTGAGAACAGATTTTCAAAAATAATTAAAATGTTAAAGGAACTAAATTGGTTGACCGTGAAACAGATGCTGACCTTGAACACAATGGTATTTATCCACAAAATATTGAACAACACATTACCAAAATACTTCTCAAATAAAATTGTATACAATAAAGACATTCACAGATATAACACAAGGACGTGCAAGGAAATTAAGCTACAAAAAAAGGACAAAGCGAATACGCAGAACAGTCTACTGTACCAGGGAATGAAGTTGTATAACACACTACCAGAAACTTTAAAGTCCACACCAATTGGAAAGTTCAAGATGTATTGTAGGAGCTATTGTATAGCTACATAAAACTTGAAAAAATATAATGAATATGAAATATTATAATCAATTAGAAATTTGTAAACTTAAATGTACAAATTACTAAAATAAAAATTATTATTATTATTAACTAATCACATACATTACTGTACCCAAATATAATAAGTGAGTACGTAATTATCCACGGATCTTGTGACCATTTAACTAGACACTATATATCTCTCTACATATTATAAAGCAGATATAATCCTTGCACAAGCCAGGCAAGACCCTTCACTAGCCTCAAATCATGATTCGATTAGCCTTACCCCTTGTATTGTTAATATCCTTGAGAAAATCATCATACACTGTTTAAAGCCGTTTTTCAACAAAGTACCCATCAAACTTCTGCACATCTTATTGAGCAGATAATGAATATTTTAATTTTTAGGATTATATATTTAGGTGATCGATTACTTTATCTGTCGTAAGCTGTTTGGTGCACCTACAACAAAAACTTAAGTGTACCTATAACAAATGCAAACACTCAAGCGCTTTTTTTTCAGAATTCCTATGCCTACTCATGTTCATAGCCAATTCTATGATGATGTTGCTTCCAAATGCTCAATCTTCATTTGGGATTTTATACTCGAATAAAACTGACGGTGATCCAACAATTATTAATAACTAGGTGTTAAGTTTTTTGGTGAAATTCGCTTTCTGTGACACCACGTGACCCCCACCCCACGCATGCCTCATGTGGAGAATCCTTAACTGTTGGTAAAGCCAATGTTCTTAATGAGCCGTTGTTAAGTAGAGAAAAAATTATAAAGTAAACATCTATTAATAACTCTAATTCTGATGAGCCAACTAACACTCCTAATTATTTTTAATTAGCAGACCCAACGACACGTTGCTATGACTAACAAAGCACAACGCTATCTACTGACAACGCAATTACCCAACCTTTATAACCAACGCCATCTGTTAATTTGCATACATATCAAAACCAGATCGCCCATTTACCAGCCCGCTGCCTATCGCCCGCAGCCCGCTGCCGTTGCCACATATATTATATATTTCAACCAATTTACACAAAACCTTGACAAATTATATGACTAAAATCCTTCCCCATGAATAACTCTTTATATTGGTGAAAACCGCATGAAAATCCTTTGCGTAGTTTAAAAGATCTAAGCGTACAGACATTGGGAGCGACTTTACTTTATACTATGTAATGGTGATATAAGATACGTCAAAATCATAAAAACTAGAGCCAATATTCCAAAATCATTCATAGTTTCATAAATTGCAGGCATAAAATGATTCAGAACCACTTTCATATTAAGGGCAACAAAACCATTGTTGACCAGTGTAATTGTTTTCATGTAAACTACTTGCATACCTACAAAATAACGGAAAGGCAGAGAACACGTGCAAAAATATGCTGCCTACTGTTTGAGGGCACACAGAAAATATTACATTGAAATATTGAAAACCCTCAAAAATAAAGTCATTTTTAAGAGGGCCTCGGTAGACCAGAGTTAGCACTCTGAACTTAGTAAAATAATTAATTTAATTGAGGCTAATTAATACTGTAATTAACTCACTCGTTGCTTGCAGAGGAAAAACGCCAATTTGTGCTTTAAATTTTCTCCCGGAATATTAAATTCCTGCAGAAATATTAAGAAAGCTCTTAAATTATTTTTTTAAGTTTCTAAAGCTCATGTTAGTATAAATTCTAAAATTAAATATTTAGGAGAAGCAGGATATAAAAAAACATGAGTAAAAGACAAATTATAAAGGTTCATAAAGACAAACAAGGAAAACTCAACACGTTTAATAATTCCATGGGTTGAGAATCATTTTGTGAGACAAGAAAGGTATGTAGGTACATATATCGAGTACCTACAGGGATAAATCAAGCGGGGACCAATAATACGAATGGTTAAATATAAAACGTACTTATTTAGGTAATTGGTACAAGGTTGAGTAATTACTGTGAAATATTCCCTCGTAATGCATGACTTTATTTAAAATAATGAACGTATAATTTTCAAAATATGAACTACATATGTAGGTAAGTACTTATATTTATTACTAGCTTTTTCCCGCGGCTTCGCTCGCATGGTATTAGGGGATTCCTACTCCGCCTCCTCCACTTTCCCTCCCCCCACTCCACTCCCCCATCAACCCCCCCCCTCCTCCCCCTCCCCCCACCCCTCCCCTACTCCTCCCCCCTCCACCTTCCCTCGCCTCACTCCACTCATTCATCAACCCCCTCTCCCTCCCCCTCCTTCTCCACCAACCCCTCCCCCACCCCATACCCCTCCCCACTCCACCTCCCCCCACCTTCCTCCACCATCCCCCTTCCCCTTCCTTCCCTCCCCCCTCTCCCACCCACTCCTCCACCTTCCCTCTCTCCACACCACTCCCCCCATCAACCCCCTCTTCCGCCCACCCCCTACCTCTCCCCACACCCTCCTACATCCTTCCCCTTTCCCCTTCCTTCCCTCCCCCTCTCCCTCCCCTAACCCCCTCCCGCCCTACTCCCCCTCCCCTTTCTGCCTCCACCAACACCCTCCCAACACCCCCTCCCCCCCTCCTTACTCCCCCTCTCACCACTCGCATTCCACACATTCATTCCCGATACATTCAATTTTCAAACTGCTCGCGTGCCACCACTATAATTTTTTATACGAATTTCTTAATGCCAGAACTCAACGGTAGTTTTATACAAAATAACGAACAAAAAAAGGAATTATCCAATTTGGTGCAGTCGTTCGGGTTTATGCGCATACACACATTTCGGTGATACATTTTTAGAGATAGTTATTAAGTACAACGCCGACAAAGCACTCTTTTTAGGATGAATTGCCTAATTAAAAAAAAACATCGTTTCCAAGGCGACAATTGGTTTGCTTTTTTTCTGACGTTTGCAATAAATCGGTTTTGTTGGGGACAGAAATCGTATGATAAATAATTTCATAACGCCAGAGATTATTCATAACGCCTATACCAATATATATATATAGCCTATAGTACTCGCAAATAATGTAGCTTTCTATTAATGAAAGCATTTTTAAAATCCATTCAGTAGTTTTTGCGTGAAAGAGTAACAAACATACATCCAGACATCCGTACATCCATACAAACTTTCGCCTTTATAATATTAGTAGGAAGTAGGATTATTCGATCAGACATCCGATAAAGTAAGTAATTAATAAAATTATTTTATGAATTGGTAATTCTTTTTCGAAATTCGTATTTGTTTTGTTCAAATGCCTGACAGATGTTTGGATTAATTAATAGGGCGAAGATATGTTACTGAGACAACGCGTTTGGTTTCACTGAAGAACCAGGTCCAGTGGACATACTTTAGCGACCCATTCAGATACATATCTTGTGTTACATAATTGGTGCTACATTTTTGTCCGATTGATATGAATATAACGTGTCTTGAATTTTAGTAAAAACGTAAAAGTCACTCAATCATCCATATTTACCATTTGAATCACGTTCCCCTTCAAAGTAGAAAAAATCAGATACCTTAGTTTATTTGACTCTAAATTACTATTTACAGATCATAATATAAATTGAACATACTTACCTGATAAAAAGCCTACATGGACTTCATTCTACGATTACAAAACCATACAGTAAACATTTTACACTTGAATTTATTGTACTCGTGTATGGCATACGTAAGACATCACCCCGAATTTGCATATGTTATTTGTAATCCTCAATACTAAACTTGTAACAAAATGTTTGAAACATTTGTCGAATTGTTTTGAAAATCATCGATATTTCCATATTACTCTTCACAAATGGAGAAAAAAAAATTACCTACTGTTTCTGTATAAGATTGTGAACTGCCTTATTGCCACCAGCCCTAAAAAGCACAGTATTTCGTTGCACTGAACGCAATACCAGGTCGAATTTCTTATTTAACATAAAACATTTCAAATCGAAATAGGCACAAAAACGCTTTGCTCAACAATTATATTACGCGATTTGTTTTAAGGTACCTTTATATTTTTTTCTTATATTTTGTTAAATAACGTTAGCTGGTTTAGCATTTATTTTAATGTGGCACTTCTTACGCACTACATCACCACACTGAAATGCTTAAACTATTTCAAATGTTATTTTGTATCATTTCTAATCTGAAGACGTTATAGAAATAATTTCTTGGGATATTAAATGCATGACGTCGGTACAAAATTTATGACTGTCAGTTTGAAATAATTACAACAACTTAAACTTAAAAATAGGTGTACTGATTTCACATCTCATAAACTTGTTTCTTAGACCGTAAAACTTGAATGGGACCTATAAACCACTTGGCGCCACTGGCGGGCGTGGTGAATACTTGTTATTGAAAAAGACTAAATATTTCATCAAGTGGGTTAATTAAAGCATTTATATCTAGGGAAAAGACGCAAGGTAAAAACGTAGAATAATTTCGAGGCAAGCATAGTCTATTTGACGGCCTTCTGAGATTGAAACCAGAATTTAAGTCGTAAATTTTCAGCTTCCATGTTTCAAATTTTAATTTACTTTGGCAAAATAAGTGAATATGAATGTCTCAGTCGGAAGCAAAAGCTCTAACTAATACGTTCGCTCTCCGACAGGCATCCAAGAAATAAGAAATCAAGGAACGAATCAGTGGCTGAGACCGGTCAGTGGCTGAGTTAGCATCGCGTTTGGGTCCCACCCAGGCGTCCTGTGTTCAATTCTTCGGCTTGCTAAGTCCGCCATCACGACACTAGCATCATTTTCCGCTTAGTGTGGTGATTTTAGGAGATTTTCAAATGTTGTTAGGTTATTCGTAACCCGGGAATGTTTGTCTTTCTTTAAAAAAAAATAACCAAAAAAAATACTGCGCACATAATTGATTTCTCAAATCAGTACGAGTTCATTCTTATCGTGATTTAAAAGGGTTATTATGCCGTGTTTCGCTCCCTCCTTTAGCCATCGTGTCGGTCATCGGGGCAGATGTGTAATCTACTAGTAAATATAACCATTAAGAGGGCATTACCAGAGAAAACCAGAAATATGTCATTTTCAAATCAGATTTTAGACATATTGACTCTTTTCCACAAAAAATTATAAATGGATTTCGAAAGATTGTTCTTTTATCTAGCATTCGCATGTAATAAATTTTGAGAATTTTTTAAAATTTTTAGTGTAATAAGGTTATTCCATAGGTCGTTGGCAGATTTGTTAAATTTTCAAAAAAGATTTTGTGTTATACCACACCTATTTCAAATAATATAATCATGCAGTAAAATAAATCAATACATTATCTATTAAACGCATGTTTTAGAATTTTAATTTTGGTTTCAATAAAATCATTAAAAAATATGTACGTACATGTGTTTCTTGACGAAAATTGGTCCATTTGTGTATTTATTTGCGCACTTACAAACTAATATATTTCAGATTTTTTTAACATTCTTATTAAATTTAGACAGTATTAAAAAATGATAAATACTTATAATCACAAAATAATTACAAAAAGTACATTATTTTAATAGTTTTATCATCACGCCTTTCAGCATTTTTTGGATGAAGGTATAAATTAAAGCTTATTTGGATTGAAATAAATTCGATATTGAGTTATAATTTAAAAAAACTGGTACGGAGAATAATTTATCTTTCTCATCGTAACCGCCCTGCACGATCGTAAGAACAACTTTCGACAAAATGTGGATTTTCGTCCGCTGGCTGGTTATACGCCCTTAAACGTCTGATGATGGACACTGTAATGCTGTCCGAAACGATGGGTAAAGAAGCAGGTAGCGCAATACGACGTAATAACCTAAAATCACGATAATGCTTTTGGCCGTGAAAATCTCAAATCATATCAGTACGTGTTCTAATTGAATTTGGCAAATATACATAAAATATGTAAATTTATTTTTATTTTTTCCCCTTTATCATCGTAATATGAATTCCTTCTTAATTCCTCTTCAAAATAAACAAATATTATTACGAAATATTTTGTTTATATATTGTAAATAGGTATTACATAGTTCATTAAGGTTCAAAAGCTTTATAAAAAGGTCAATCAACCCGCTATGTATTGCGCAGGGAAAGCTTTGGTAACATAATTTTGTTATTTATTTACTATCTGGCGTTACTCCTAGTTGTTTACAAAATGATAAATAAATCATTATTTTATTATATTAATTAGCTGAAATTTGCAAAATTCTGTTTTAACGGATGGTTCTGGGATGGGATTGTTTTTACCAATATCTTATAGACAGTCACCTTTCGGATATTTTGAAGGTCGAGTACACAACATTTTATCAATCTCGAAATAAGGAGGCTTCTACTAATATTTACAGGAATTCCAAAAACTGAAAAAATCGGACTAATATCTATGAGAACCAAAGTGAGGACGAATATCTACAGCACAAACTGCTGACTGATATCTATGAGAACCAAAGTGAGGATGAATATCTACAGCTCAAACTGCTGACTAATATCTATGAGAACCAAAGTGAGGACGAATATCAACAGCTCAAACTGCTGACTAATATCTATGAGAACCAAAGTGAGGACGAATATCTACAGCTCAAACTGCTGACTAATATCTATGAGAACCAAAGTGAGGACGAATATCTACAGCCTCAACTGCTGACTAATATCTATGAGAACCAAAGTGAGGACGAATATCTACAGCTCAAACTGCTGACTAATATCTATGAGAACCAAAGTGAGGACGAATATCTGCAGCTCAAACTGCTGACTAATATCTGTGATAAACAAAGTGTGGACGAAAATCTACAGCACTGGCAGAGGTTGGGTTAGGTTAAGTTAGGTTAGTTATTACGTAATTGAAGTAATTTATGCTTTTCCGTACAACCTCTTGCTCAGCTGCCCTCTGTAGATATTAGTCCAACCTACGCTCCATGGATATAAGTCACCACTGGGACCGTCATAGATATTCGTCCGACCTTAGCTCTGTAGATATTAGTCCTCATTCTGAAATTCATGGATATTAGTCCAACATATGAGCTGTAGATATTCGTCCGACATACAGGCTGTAGATATAAGTATCTGGAGTCCGAAAAAAACTGTAAATATATATAAAAAAAACACCAAAATCTAATACGGCCGCCACAGACATTCTTCTTTGTATATTTTTATCACATATTTTATTGCTTGTCAAAGTATTTGAAAATCAGCACAAAGCGTGTAAAAAGCATCATCATAACCGAAAATTAAATAGATTTAAAAGGAATTGCAAACTATTTTGATGATGTACACCAATCACCGCTGCGGTTTGTGGCGCTATTCACTAGTTGTAACTCGTTCCGAATATTGTTTTTACTTACGCAGTAACTACGTAGAGCAAAATAATTCAACATGCGTAGGTGTCGTAATTTTATCAAAAGCCCATTGCCATACTTTGTTCTAATTCTTGCGCCGGCTTTCCTGCTTGGCGTCAAAGATAAACACGATCGCGTGGCTGAAAGACCTTGGTCAGTCATGCGATCCTGGAAGGCGACTAATTTATTTGATCTTAGCGAAATAAACATTGATTTCCTATTCGAAGTGCGCACTCGGCCGTTTGATTTAGATGAACTTTATCGCACAAACTGCGTTCCTGCTCCCTTATAAGTATTCAAATAGCTGAGTTCAGTAGCATATAAAGAAACACGACTTTTTCATTAAATAACAGAACCAGATTTGTTTTTTACAACTTTCGGAGCATACTTCGCGAGTTTTTTCGAAAGAGGAAATTTTATGTAATTACTTTTTCAACTCGGCATGTGAACTTTTATTTATTTAAAAGCTTAAAAACTTAAAGTGTCTAAAGGAAAGTCACATAAAAAATGTAAAAAACCCAACACTGACTGAGTCTATTACTATACTACCCAATATTTTTGTCACTAAAGTTCAGCATTTAGGTAAGGGCCTAAAAAAAGGATTACCTATTGTTTGGAAAAGACGGGCTAACGTTTGACTGAAAAATATGGAAAAATTTGTAGATTTATGTGTTTATTTATGCATTTTTGTATTATAATTATGTTTACATAATGTCTTCGTAAAATTAATTACTCTATGGTTTGGGATGGCGACCTATTAATCAGTAGGCAATGTATTTTGTAGAGAACGGGTGATGAAGAAGAGACACTTGTCAATAGTACACATTTTTTTATAAATCTTTCTTCTTGCCATACAACAGTTGTTAGTCGCACGTTTGGTACATTATCTTGTGCTGTTTTTGCGCTTTTGTGTTTCTCTATGGCAGGGTTTCCCAACCTTTATTTCGCCGAGCCTCCCCGAACCAAAAGAAAATATTTTCAAGCCCCCCTTCGGTGGCGTAGCTAGCATGGGCATAGGGGTGGGAGGTGGGGGGGGGGGGGCGAGAATTTCATTTCAGAAATAGGCTTTTTCGTTAATAAAAAGATCGTCAGGCACAAAATTCTCCCCGTTTCGGGACGTTCCAAATAAAAAATAAAACCGAATTCAATATTTTTGCGACAATATCTCTCGTAATTTTTTAACAATCGGGTGTCACCTCCCATCGGGTGTAGTGTCACCCCCCGTCGATTGGCACCCGGGGCGGTCCCCCCCCCTCAGTTAACAAAAGTTTCAACAAAAATAAGAAACACCTTTTTTATATTAACTAAATTATTTATATGAATTTCAAATAGGTGCAATACAGATACAATATATTTATTTATTATGGATCTTTAATAGAACAGTAGGTACCTTTCAAACATTAATTAATTTTACATTTACATTTCTTAGTGGTCTTTTAATTATGTATTTTATTCTATTATTTTTTTATTTATTTATTTAATTTATATTTTTATAATTAGATAATGCCTAACATCTTTCAAAGTAATTTTAGAACAAATAAATAAATACTTTTAAAGTACTATTGAGATACTTGAGCTTGCATGCTCTGTACCAGATGGTCGATTATGGTCTTTGCTAGAGCTTTGCTTTGAATAGATTTTTTTTTCGGAAATGCAAACGTACCTATTACGCCCCCCCTGACATATCTCTACGCCCCCCTAGGGGGGCGTGCCCCCCCGGTTGGGAAGTCCTGCTCTATGGAATGAAAATAACTTAAAGTTTGAGGCAATATTGCATTAACCAGCGGCCGAGAATACAAATTTTGTCAAAAGACGGTCTTGCAATCGTACCCTTGTAACTGTACAGGGCGGTTCTGGTGAGAAAGATTGAGAATTCTACGTACCAGCATTTTTAACTAATAACTCAATTTCGATTTTATTTCTTTCAAAATATGCTTTAATACATCAAGTTAGTAATAAAAATTATGAAACGCGTGATGATTAAATGATTTAAATGTTGTAATTTTTGTAATTATTTTTTGATCATAAGTATTCGTAATTTTTCAATAATGTTTAAGCAAAAAAAGTGTGCAAAAACATCTGAAATATATAGTTTGTAAGACCGTAAATAAATAGAAAAACTAGAATTCTGAAAAGTAGCTTTCCTAGATAATTAATAGATTTATTTTAGTGTGTTATTAAATGCATCGAAATGTGTGTTGTATATTACAATTTTTTTTTTAATTGAACAAATCTGCCAAAGACCAACGATATAACCTTTTTATAATAAAAAAACAAATTTTTTCAAAATTTTAAACACAACTTTATATTTTTTGTAGAAAAGGGTAGATAAGTCAAGAATTTGATCTGGTTATTATTACCTACCTCTTAAGAGGGCATTACCAGAGAAAACCAGAATAATGTCATTTTCAAATCAGATTTTAGACGTATTGACTCTTTTCCACAAAAATTTATAAATGGATTTCGAAAGATTGTTCTTCTTGAGAATTTTTTTTAATTTTTAGTATAATAAGGTTATTCCATAGGTCGTTGGCAGATTTGTTAAATTTTCAAAAAAGATTTTGTAAATAATATAATCATGCAATAAAATAAATCAATACATTATCTAGCAAAAGCATGTTTTAGAATTTTAATTTTAGTTTCATTAAAATCATTAAAAAATATGTACTTACATGTGTTTCTTGACGAAAATTGGTCCATTTGTATATTTATTTGCGCACTTACAAACTAATATATTTCAGATTTTTTTAACATTCTTATTAAATTTAGATATTATTGAAAAATGAAAAATACTTATAATCAAAAATAATTACAAAAAGTACATTATTTTAATAGTTTTATCATCACGCCTTTCAGCATTTTTGGATGAAGGTATATATTAAAGCTAATTTGGATTGAAATAAATTCGATGTTGAGTTATAATTTAAAAAAGCTGGTATGGAGAATAATTAATCTTTCTCATTGTAACCGCCCTGCACGATCGTAAGAATAACTTTCGACGAAATGTGGATTTTCGTCCGCTGGCTGGTTAAACGCTCTTAAATAACGGAGCGATCACATTATTGTCATCCCTATACAAACTGTTCACAAAGATAATTTCTAAAAATTATACCTACTCATACCAGAAGTGAACCAGCCGAGGAACATGCCTTAATTTATGGGAAGTTTCAGCGCCGTGAATCATAATCCAAGTCGTCAGAGTTGTAATAGAAAGCTGCAAGAATTCAGTATTCCTTTACGACCGGGTCTTATTATTCTGTCATTAAATCCTCTTCAAGAGAAGCCAAAAGGGCTCATGATCCCTCTAATACCAGCTTAATCCACAGCGCATTGTATTGAACAGAGGATAATGGAAAGAACTTCGGAAGGCCTTCATTAGTGAATATATTAATACTTTGTGAAGATGATTCTTTTATTTGAATATCGCCCATATCCAGTAAAAAAATATTAAGGCTTAAAAAAAATCGTTCTTGTAGAATATAGACCAATAAACGCTGATTCTGAATATGTAAGTTTTATTTAATAATATTAAACGCAAATAAAAATATTAAAAAGTTCATTTTTAATCGGGTCGTAAAAACACGCCGTCAAGTTGGTATTATTCAAATGTTTAGTAGTGTCACCTTAAAGTCATTGTATGGGAATGTAGGTATGACAGAGGCCATCGTATTAATTTATTCGTTTATTTACATACTGTTTATAGAGATTTAGTTGTTGTATTTATTGAAACATTAATTAGGCCTAATTAATGTAATCTATTATTAGTTTAATATTTAGTTTCTAATCTCTTATTAGTTTATCTCTAGTAATGAAAATATTTAAAAACTACTGCACAAAAAATAGTAATGCTACTTCTAGGGAGAATACTTCGAACAACGAAATTCAAAATGGCGGCAGTTGATCAGCTGATTGCCCGATACGGTGGTTTTCGGGGATCTTGAAAAATTAAAATTTGACAATTATTTTAACTATTAAAACTAACTCTAAAAATAAAAATAAAATGCAGTTATTTAAGTAAGAAGGTTATTGTTCATTAAAAAAATTAAAAAAATTGGACTGGAGTTCTCTATTGCTCTCGCCTGGAGCCAATGAAACTAGGGCATCCTCAGTTGGGCTATTTTGTGAGGCTGAAGGGAATAGGGATGGAAAATAATCCGGCTATTAAACATGGCTAAAGTCATTTTAAGCAACGTTTCAATTCCGAATGGTGGTCTTACATCAGGACTATACTGAAAGAATCTTTCACTCTGGAATGTGCCGCAAACATACTATACATATATTATTTTTAATTAATTAATCGTGAAATAACACAAATTAATCAAATAAAATTTATTTGCGAATCCCAAGATTAGAACCTGCTACCTTCGGATTGCTAGTCGACAGCCTTACCCCTTGACCACGGAGGCCGTCAAATGATGGTGCTGTTGTACTATAAATCGTTGATTCTACTAACGTAAATACATTTACCATCCAGTGTTCCAAAATTATTGAGAAATTTATTGAAACCAACTGCAAAAAATTAAATAGATCTTTCATAACTATTTAATGTGGCCGCCGTGGTCGAAGGGTAAAACTCTTGACTCCCAATTCGAAGGTCGCGGGATCGAATCCCGGCGTGGGTAAATAACTTTCATTTGTAATATATCATTGAAGAAGAAGATAATAATAATAATCTAAACGAAAATATGAAAGAGAACAAGACACAGAAAAACAGAAAATTGTTCTCTTTCATTTTTCGTTTAGATTATTATTATTGTCTTCTTCTTCAATGATATATTACAAATAAAAGTTATTTACCCACGCCGGGATTCGATCCCGCGACCTTCGGATTGGGAGTCAAGAGTTTTACCCTTCGACCACGGTGGTAACATTAAATAGTTATGAAAGATCTATTTAATTTTTTGTAATTGGTTTCAATAAATTTCTCAATAATTTTGGAACAGAAACTTATTCTCTTTCATTTTTCGTTTAGATTATTATTATTGTCTTCTTCTTCTTCAATGATATATTACATTGATGGGAATAACCTTCAAAAGTTATAAGAAGAGAGTTTTTCATTCCGAATTGAAACGGTGCTTGAAATGATTTTAGCCATGTTTGGTGACCAGATCTGAATAGCCAGGTACTTCCCCACCCGCCCTTTCCCCCATCTCCTTTCCCTCTCCACTACCGTCAGCCTCACAACATATCCCAATTGGGGATGACAAAGTCTCACTGGCTCCAGACGGGAGCATCTGGGATTCTTGTGAGATATTCATATAAAAAATATGGATTTTTTCCATTCACTAAGAACCAACAAGGGTAATATATAAAATATAATTGTATGTGCCTACCTTACGTCTGCCTTTAATCAGGAATTTATTTGAGGATTTGTCATTTACTGTAAATCCTGTCAGATCAACCCGACATTTCAAAATGGTTGGATCCGGCAGCTCAACTCCAATGTGGAAGACCTTATCCTAAAGGCATCGAGTTTAAGTTTAGTTTTAATATAAAAGTCAATACTTCGTTTGAAAGCTTTTACGTTTCAATAAACATATCTCGTCTCTTATTTGCTGGAGTTGTCAATAATACATATAGGTACACAATACTGATACTATATCTTATATATAAAAATCTCGTATCACAGTGTTTGTGGTCGCACTCCTAGGAAACGGCTTGATCGATTTTTATGAAAATTTTTATGTATATTTGGTAGGTATGAAAATAGGTTTTAAAGTATATTTTATACTGCTAGGTGATTAGGGAGTCCCTATCCAAAAAAGATTTCAATTTTTTGTTTGTTTTTTTTTTTGGCATCAAAAAATACCTAAATCTCCAAATTTTAACCTTCCTACCCCCTACCATTTTTTTATCGCAATTTTAGTATTTTTGTGAACAAATTTAACCGTCGCGCGTCGTTCGTATTTCAAAATATTTATGTTGTTGAATGACAGATGGCGCTACGTCCGCCTCATCGAACTTTCATCCTCTCATGCCCAAGTCATTCGTGAGAAGCGTCGCCTCATTTTTCTTTTCATTCTTTTTAATTTTTCCGTACCATTTTCCATTCCTCTTTCTGCCATAGCTCACATCCCCACAACAACCAACAGTTTAACAACCAAAATATTCACTAGAAATAATTTATATGGCAGAACAAAGTTTGTCGGGTCATGTATAAATTAATCAAATTGTAAACTGTTGATTTCTCTAAAATAAATAAATAGATGTATTCGGTAACATTTTTATAAAACTTAAAAAAAGGTGCACAATTTACATAGAACACAGAAGAAAACTAAAAGCGCCTTTCATACAAACTCCATTCAAATAGAAACAAAATGTTCCATTTAGCACGCGCTCTGTCTCACTTACACTCGGATAAGATCGTCGATCTCCATCCCACTTGATATACGTAATCAAGGTGAAACACAGTTTTGTATTGAAAATTTAAGACCCGATTGGCCAAATATTTGGATCACGTAACAAGTACACAAAATATTACTTGTGTTCTCCTTTACATATGACTTTCCAAAATTTTAAACAATTATTAATCTTTACAGTGACATAACTTCCTTGGGCGTTTCCGAATCCTTATTATAATCATCATCATTATCACTATCGGCTTTACAACCCTTGGTGGGTCTTGGCCTCCTAAAGAATCTTCCTACACTCATCTCGGTTTTGTGCCAGCTCTCTCCAGTTTAGAAGCTCCAAGATAGATATGTCTTTGAGGACGTTGTCGCTCCATCTTAGTCTTGGTCTTCCCAGGCTCCGTCGCCCTATTGGTCTTGAGTTCAGCAGGGACTTTGGTGCTTGATGCTCGGTCATTCTCTCCACATGACCCAGCCACCGAAGTCTTCCTAGTTTTATGAATTTTGCGACGTTTAGCTCCTTAAACAAAGTATAGAGCTCATTGTTATGACGTCTGCGCCAAAATCCATTTTCTAGAACCGGTCCGAAGATGCGCCTCAAAATTTTTCTTTCAAAAACGTCAAGTGCTCGCTCATTCCCCTCAGTTAGTTAGTACTTAGTTCCTTAATGTAATACAAGCATTATCATGTCCACATCATCTTAGCATCCCTTTCTGAATCTCGATAATTTTGCTTACATTGGCCTTGTCAATGTTTAAACCTTTACCTTCTTAATACGGATAACAGTTTAAACACACACACGCCACAAGAAAATCATTTTGAATTATTCAGCTTTTTTCTGATTTTGTTCCCACTCTACCAGTTACACCACTCTCTTCCATACCAGGGTTGACGACACTTCCACATTTTTGTGTGTGTTACGAAATTGTATTGATTCTTGGTCGAAAACAAAATCGTATAACACTGGATTAATTCCTATGTTTATGTGTTTTCTTCACATAAAACAGTCCAGATTAAGATTCATGTTAAATACTAATACGGAACACGCGTTTAGCCGCCATAATGGGAAGTTTAAAAAATAACCTTTCATTATTTTTGAAGAAAGGGAAATACGAAAATTTTGCGGTAATCGGGTGAATGGAGACCGGCCGGCGGGTAACTTTATAGTGTTAATAGTTAAGAAACTAACTAACTAACCATCACGCCGTAGGGGTAGGCAGAGAGGACGGACCGCCAAACAACTCGGTCTTGGCACACACTCTTTGCCTCATTCACATCGTCTCACACATATTATTCTATTATTATTTTGACTCTTGACATGGCCCGACTCAAGTATCTGGTTCACCTGATCTGATGTTTTCCTCGGGTGTCCCCGACTTCTTCTACCATTAATATTTGCGTCATATATTCTTCTTACAATACTTTCTTCGTTCATACGCTCTACATGCCCAAACCATCTGAGGATTCTTTTCTTAATCTTACTCATTACGCTTTCATCAGCCTTGCATTCTTCGGATCTCCATATTTCCTATTTGCCTCGGATCTCCATATTTCTCACACGATCATACATGGTTTTTCCACACAAAAACCACAGGGATCTCATTTCAACAGCATTCAGTCTACTTTCATCCTTCCTCTGCCAATTTCATGCCCACTGTCATACATCAGGATAGGTACCAGCTCTCCATTGTGGACTGCTAGCTTTGCTACTTTTGACAGTTTTTTATTAGCGCCAACGTCATTCAGTCCTCCATTAATGGAGTTACCTGCATTAACCCTTCTTTCAAAATCTCAATCAGCCTTCCCATCTCTCATAAACATACTTCCCAGTTACACAATCTCATCCACCTGCTCCAAATATACGAACAGTTTTCTTGAAAATCTCATTGGCAGATAGATAAATGGCTTAATTCTGAACCAAAAAATTACAAAAGTGCAATTAATATTGTTAAAAAATATTTGGCATTCTAAAAATACAATAAAATGAAATTTCCGTTTACCTATAAAGCAGACTACGCATTAGCATCGATTTATAGAGCACAAACTTTCAGACATTAAACTAAGAGCTTAAAACGGATTTAGCTTTGTTTAATTGACTAGAGTGAATTCAGGTAAATCCCAAGTGCTTTCTCCCTCTTTCCTTTTTTAACACAGTTTCGCTCACTGTTTAACATTTGTTAATTTTAGGAATACCATTATCCCACAAGTTCTTTGCAGTGTTCCTGTAAAAAGTTTGGTATCTACGTACGTCATATTTACATAAAAAGTAATGCGAAGTAGTAATATTTATTGCATTTTGATGTTTTTAAATGAGTTGACGTTGGAAAATTTTGTGTTGTTTATTACTTTATAATATTATAATATCACATATTAAGTTGCATTACTTGTAAAATTTTTAATTTGGCATACATTAAATAATATGATAATAGCGACTTCTCGGCATGCGTTTCGCGGCCACTTACATAAAGAAATTGTTTTTCCTTGCGTGTCTTTTCCCGTTCGTCCCCGTTCCCCTTCCGCCTTCCCTTCCCCTCCCACCATGCCTTCTTTTCCCCTCCTAAACAACTCACCACACCTATAGCAATTATTTTATGCAAATTTCATAACGCCAGAGCTCATCAGCATATAAAGAAACCTGCGCGGGCGTGCGCACAACAAACTACCAAAGTTTCATCGTAATCCGATAAATAGCGTAAGAAATAATTTCATTAATCCAGAGCTCACTATAACACATAGAAATCACCGAGCACATCAAATCATTAAAGTTTCATTGCAATCGAATGAAAGGTTTAGGAATGCATACGGGACAAACATACAATAATTCGATACTCTTTTTTTTTTTTCTTTTTTTTATTATATATTTCGAAAATTCTTCGAGTAAGCATCTTAAATCTTCTGACAATTGCATCATTATGTAATAATCGTGATAAAGGCAGGTAGTTTTTTAATAATGAATAAAGCTAGATTTTTATTAAAAATAAAACAAAAGAAAACCATTAGAGGAATTACTTACATTAATGGTTAAGAATTCAAACTAAATCCTAATATTTGTGCAGGTGTATTAGTACATCTGACGCATTTCGAGTTTTCTGAATTCTCTCTGGGAGGAAAAACACAAACGGAACGCATTTACTAAGTAGCAGCAATTATGACATAATAGAAGTTAAATAACATTTTAATTGCTTTGCCTTCGTGAAACGTTTCTCTTCCAATCGTTGACGCACTCCAACAAATCGTTGGATAAATTAATTGGACTTGAATTTATTGTACACAAATTAAAAGCGAGTCAACAAATAGTAATTTGATGGCTTTAAGTGCAAGTTTTGTGATTAAATTTTCGATAAACAAATAAAAGTAAGCTGTAAACACTATTTATTGGCAATTAGAGTTTTAGACTATTTAAATATACTATATTTATTTATACTAATTAATTTAGACTATTCAAAATTGTAATGACGTCTAAAAAGAATCTCATTTGTGGTTCTTACGTAAAATACAAGACCACAGTATCATTACATAGTATAAAATGAAGTAAAAAATGTATGATTTTGAGCAACTCATGCATTTTCATACGGTTTTCACCAATAGATAGAGTGATTGAAGAGGAATGTTTATATGTATAATACATGTAAATTATATTAAAGATAAGCCGAGAAATTCAAAGAAAACATATTTTTGTGCGATTTAAAACGGCTGGCGGGCCGTACTATAGTCATTTTTGAAATTCGTTCTACGGAAGAAATTGGAAAATAGATGTCCTAGAGTAAGTAGGTTTTGATTTGAATTATTTTATTTGATGAAGTCGCTCCAAATGTATGTGCGCATAGATCTTTTAAACTACGCAACGGATACTCATGCGGTTTTCACCAATAGATAGAGTGATTCAAGAGGAAGATATATATGTTTAAAAACATGCTTATTATGGTAGATAAAAGTCGAGAAATTCAAATATTCAATTCAGGCAGCGGGCAGCGGGCAGCTAGCAAGCGGGTGGTGTGGATTTAATAAAGGTTGGGTAATGGCGTTGTGTTTCGTTAGCCACAGCAACGTGTGTCCGGGTCTGCTAGTATATATATAAAGTAATTTTATTATGAAATAAGTTATTCAATTTTTGAATTGTCTCCATAAAAATGGATGTGATATTGTGAATGAACTTACTAAAATAATTTAATTGTTTTAGCCACCTAAACTAAAGATAACGAAGCACAATTTCAAGTCTTGAAACAATCCTTTCAATTCTTTTATCAATCTTGTATAATTCTGTAAAAATTAGGTATCAATCCTTGTACCAATCTTTTATCAATTTTGTATCACCTGTATATCAATCCAATATTATGACCTCATCAATCCTGCATTAATCCCGCAAAAATCCCGTACCAATCCCGTATCAATCCCACGTCGATCGCGTACAAATGAAGAAAAACAAGTTTTAACCATCCGGAAAATTCTTTTTCAAAAAGGAGATCATATTTTCACTATTTTGAATCACATTATAGTGTAAAATTACGCGTTTGAAAGAAAATCTCCCCTTCAACTTTTCACCAACATATTTTTAACTTTAAGTATTTTAAAGGTGATAATCTCTAAATGAGAAAATTCGCTTGGGTGGTAGGGGGTAGGGAGTAGAAGGTAGAGGAGGCATCCGTTTACTGCAAAGAAACTCTTAGAAAGAAAAACTAAAAGAAAAAGAGAATTGCCAATCATTTCTTGGTAAAAGAACGTTCAAACCATTCATAGAACCATATTTAATACTAGCTTTTGCCCCGGCTTCGCTCGCATAGTATTAAGGGGGGTTTCCAATCCGCCTCCTCCACTTTCCCTATCGCCACACCACTTCCCCCATCCCTCCCCCCCCTCCAAATAACCCCCTTTTCCCCGCATTAACCCCACCCTCACCCCCTCCCCCTATCCACCCCCTCCACACCCGTTTCATTAATTTTTCAAACAGCTCGCGTGGCACCATTTGCAATTTTTTTATACAAATTTCATAATGCCAGACCTCTTAGCTATAGCCCATATGTTATTCTGATGTTCCTTTATGTTATAGCTATATTATTGTAAAGTTTAATTACATTTCATTCAGTTGTTTTTGGGTGAAAGAGTAACACACATACATACTTCCACACATCCATACAAACTTTCGCCTTTATAATATTAGTCGGATAAGAAAATCCATTAACTATAAAGTTCGACTTATATAATAAATTGCGAATAATAAAAATTATAGTATTTTTTATTGGAAAAAACAAATAAAAGTGAAATAATGTAGACTTTCAGGCATCTCCTTAAATAATTAATTTTAAAGTAAAGGTAGCATATAAAAAAATATACGTTTTATTAAAAAAACAAAAATTAGCACAATTAGTCATGCCAAATTTCATTGTGTGAAATAGCTATGAAAAACATATATTCGTGATATTTTACTAAAAAAAAACAAGATATCAAATCTGTACCTTCGCACATAATTAACATACGTAGTTAATAATTACTGTAACACAAGAAAATAAATGAAATTTGGGCGAAGGCGGGTAGTAACTAGTAGTGTCTTAAAATAAAATCAAATAAGTAACATTTAAACGATTTGAATAAATAAATCGAATCAGCATTTTTCGTTGCACAACAAAGAAAAAGCATTAGTAATTTAATAAATTTCACGCCTTTAAATTATCTCCGACACGTATCGGGTTAATCTTTGACCGTGACCCGCGCGGACCACGTGACGCGAACCACTTGGCGATCCATACCCGTGTCCTTGGCGCCGCGACGCTCTACCGCCGCGGTACTACGGGCCGCGAGTCCCAACCTGCGAGGCGCTCTACGCCGTAGCACCGACGCTACGCGGGACAATATTGCTTGCTGGTAGCGGGGCGACTTGCGACTTTTTGAATGAGAGTAGCCCGGCGAGAACGTCACACTGTATCGATACATTCCGTAGTAGGGGCAGGCAACAGCGAGGTACGTACGCTGAGTCATTGATCAAATAAGGTAATTTCTTACTTTGTGATGTACTATTTCAACTACTGTTCAGGCAGATACTCGCATTTAGAAAGCACCGTCTTTATATAAAAACAAATATTATATTTTTGAAGTAAAATTTCGTTTCATTGAAACGCGATGAAACGAAAAATAGCGACACTAAAAGAAGACAAACACATACATCTGTAGGATTTAGCCTGTGAGAGAATGGAGATAGACTAATCGGTCTCCTCTTTGTGCGATGCTTCGTAGTCACCCCTTATTGTCTACTTTAGTTTTCCTGAAGGTTTTCTATTCTAACGCGTTGATCTGCACACCCTGATTTAATTGAACATTTTTTGAATAGAAACTTGTTGAAACTGAAATTGAGCCCAACTAAAAAGGGACAAAAATATACAACTATAAGATTTAGCCTGCTAGAAAATGTGTTAGACTAATCGGTGTCCTTTTGTGCGGTTCTTCGTAGCCTATCGGCCTTCGCTTTGTGCGGCACTTCGTAGAATAAAATGTAAAATAATTTATGACTTAGTAATAATATTAAAATCAATCAACCCTACAATTATCCTACTCCTGATACTTTGCATTCGTCTCTTCTCTCGAAGTTTAGTTTTCTGAAGGTTTTACTTCAACCGTTTGTGAACTGCACACATGATTTTCTTTCTTTCAGAATGCTTGGTACTCTGTGTATCGAAGCCAACATTCGGAATCTAATAACATTAATAATCAGAAATACCAATATTAAGAATCTAGTTAATGTTTGGTAAAGAGATTTGAACAGCGAGGAATTTGAATAGCTTTCCTTTCTCCACGTCTTTCAGTCTCAAAATGTACCCCGAATATCCTGTTCCACTGGCTCCGGTTAGGAGGTGCGTTGTTCTCCTTAAAAAAGACACGTATTCAATTGCCCATATACACTAACGCTACTCAGGAAGCCCAGAGAAACGACCCTATCTACGTGATATTCTATGCATTCTACGTGTAAAAAAGTTGGGTGCGAGTTTGGCTTATATCCCGGACTATGCACTGGTGCTGAACGGATTAATGACACTACTTCCTCCTTGAAAAATTGAAAAAATAATGACAGCGCAATCCCACCTGTGTCCTACATTGTTTATATGATATTTTCAGGACAGTTAAAGGACAGAATGAGAAAATATTCAGTTTTTACATTATATAACATACACAAACGTTTATGTTTTAATACAATTTTAATAAATTTACCAATAAATTACGTACTTCGTTTGAAACAGCCACTGAAACAAATTTTAAAAGAACTAATTTATTAGTAGGTTCAATACACATGAACGAAGAGTTTAATCCAATTTTGTTCAAGGATTGTACCTTGTACGTAATCGTTTTCCAGCTGATCAGATGCCGAAGCATTTAAAAAATAAATTAATTTGTTAAGTTTAGTAATGCATTTATTTGCCTGAATTAGAACAGGCTTTACCTAAATAAAAATGTATTATTGAATAAATCGCATTAAAAACATTATTACACGCCTTTGTTTATCTAATATCTGGCCAAACGAAAGTTACATTAGTGCCGAAACTGGATGACATGTTTATGTAAAGACGTGAGTTTTGTGTAAAATAGTGCTTAACCTATGTCATTGTTCGCGTGCGTCTTTCATCCAATCAAGGCCGAAAAGGGTATGATTTTCATCAATTTTGCGCGCGAAATTACGATCACATAAAACTTTATGGATAAAACTTTTAATTTCTAGGCTTACATTTTTTTTAATTAAATTATATTTAGATATAATTGCGAAAATACTATAAACGTGGATACAGTCATTGCTCTGGTCCGCTAAATAAAATAATGTTATCGTTATCATTATTATACTGAAATACTCTTCTTCCGCATATAGCGTATACATTTTGCATCTTCATCACATTCACAGTGATTGTTTTAACAGCCAATTAGTTGATTCTTTATGGATTGACACATCGTTGATAACAGATCGACTGCCGTATCTAATGGCATTCTAAGTATGATCTGCAGGTATTTTGATGGAGCCTGCTCTAATGATTTAGCGGCATTGAACCCGTACATGTGTGAAACTCGCACGGGCACGACCGGAACACCCGTTCATAGTTGATGTTGCCTTCATGAGATCGGATAGTTTCTTCGATTCGTTTTTGTGTCTGTCGGCTCGTATTTGGAACGAGCTTCTTCCTTCATATAATTCGGGCCTCTTCAAGACCAGACAAGAAATCCCTTCCTACAGTCTCTACCTTTTTTATACTTTAGCTCCATACAGCACGCCCTGGATAAGAATCTGGGAGGCGGTGTGTCTAGGAGTGATGGACGTATGAATCCATTCCTCCCACTGCGAAAGTCCGGCTGTAGAGGTCTAGGTTACGTTTTCCTCAATCAATCTCTCCTGATCTGATCCACCATGCAGTAGATGGGCAAAAGCATTAGCCACCAAGACCTAGACAAACCTCACCCCATGAACCTGGGCATCCCTGCTATTAAGTCACCAAACGAAGCTAACCACATGGGCTGACCTATGGCAGGGGTGTTGGTTATTGAATAAATACTCGCCTCCCAATTGAGACCTTAAGTTCCCCTGTCTTTACACTGTAAGTACCTATACTGTACCTACTCTTATAAGATTTCACATAAAAAACATTTAAAAAAGATTGTTGTGAATGGTGCAACTTTCTGTAGACTTTATTTCTCCTGGTTGTGCACATAGCACAGGGGTTGGAAGAGAGGTGGGTAGGTGTGTGGGTGGGTATGTTTTTGATTACAGACCAGACGGTCTAGGGATCGATCGCCCCTCCAACTCGGAATTTCAGACGCGAGGGAGCCGTAGTTAGGGTGAACGCTTAACGCAAAATATTCCCCAAAGTCACCAACCTACGGTTTTGACTATTTTGAAGAGTTTTTGTTTAAGAGAGCGAATTTTTAAAATGTCTACATATAATAGAAATGTTTTCTACTATTTCCATTAATTGATAAATTTTACGTCGTTTAAAAATGGGATGTTCATGTTCATCCTCTCTTTTATACGAATACCGCACAAGCGTTCGCAAACAGCTTCTAAATGTCTGGAGCCAGAGGAGCAATGGCGTCCCGTAGCGTCGTCGGGTGAGGCTATCGATTAGCAATCCGAAGGTAGTGGTTTCAATCCGTCGTGAGCAAATCAATTTTATTTGATTTCATTAAAAATAACATATAGTAAATTTGTGGCACTTTCCAGAGGGGAAAATTCTGTGGAAAATTCACCACCATTCAGAATTGCAATGTTGCTTGCAACTACTTTAGCCGTGCTTAGTGACCTGATCTGAATATCCAGGTACTTTCTCACCTTCCTCTTCTTATCTCCTTCCTCCTCTCACTACCTTTAGCCTCACAACATACCCCAATTGCAGATGCCATAGACTCACAAAAGTCTCGCAAATTTGAGGCTGTACGGAAGAGAAGGACAAAGTTGGGAAATACCTGGTTATTCTGATCTGGTGACCAAACACGACTAAATCCATTTAAAAAATGTGGGGCTTAGCACGAGTAAGCCACCCAGTGAGGCGAATATTATTAAATTATACCATAAATGTAAAATATTGTAAAAAAAATTCGAGTGCAGTTAACACGAGGTAGTAACGAAACTTTACCAAAACAATCTCTAACTATGAAGAACCAAAGAGCCTTGAAACGTGAGGTCATAATCAAAGCGGAGTGAGCAGGTCAATGAGCGCAGACCTTGCGTTTAAGTTTTATATCTCAACCAATAGGAGTCTTGACAGGAGAATGATGCTTCGCAGGTGCTATACGCGTCATTTCCGTATCATCCAAATTCCTAATCGCTAACGGGGCTAAGGAAGTTTCACTTAAAAAATTAATAAAAAATCAACGTTTCGATGGTTGTGAAAGATAGTTTTTCAATAGGGCGATGCTGAGAATATTCATTACCCCTAAAACCTTGATTCTATCTATGTTCAAGTTATTATATGTGTTTTTTTTATTGCTCCACTTTGTTGAACTTATAGTTTATTTTAAATATTATTCACGTCTTCGCTGCTAAAAATGCATAGATATCAAAATGATATTGCATTATTTATTCACGTTTGGAAATTTAGCATTTTCCATTATCTACGTCCGATGTCCACCCGATAGAAAGTGCATGTAATTATTACCTTCCGACGGAATATTGTGCTATTTTACGATAATAATGTACTGTATCGTGTATATTATTCAGTATCCACATTAAAATGCAAACAGATTACGTATAGTAATTTGACATTATTTAATCGTTATTTTTGTTCCCACGTGTTGGTTTTCAGTGTAATACATAAAATATCAATATAATATATAATTTTTTAAATACATGTAGGATTACAATTTTTTTTTTAAATATTTATATTGAGGGATCAGTAGGATTTATAGGTTCAATTAGAAATGCCACAGAGCCGAACCCTCTGATATGAAAATATCTGGAGTCGGTGAATTATATTCCCATTTGGTCTCTAGTAGGTTGACATGTTGTTCTTGTATTGTTTTGTATTTATAATACTTATATAGTGCAATTGCATAGCGTGGATTCACTAGATGATCATTTGGGGAAGTGTATGAAAGGGTTTAGTTTTTCCTTCTTTTTTTTTTTTTTTTGGGGGGGAAAATTTAACCCGGACATTTAAATCTGGTGCGTAAAAATATTGATATATTTATACTATATGTCAGAATAACAGACATGTAGGAATGTGTGTATTTACTTTGATGAAAACGTATTTGCTTGGACAGTTTAGTCTATTTAAATTATAAGCAGTGTCATTTTTTCTTCTTTATTAATGACTTAAGTTTTTGAACGATTTTTTTTTAACTGTTTTTAGACTACCACACAAGGCAAAAGCCCGTTTTATGGTAGTTGAAATTAGTGTACCTATACAATTGCTTACATGTAATAGCTGTCAATTTGTTAAATATACTGGTTGCTAAAGACAATTTTTAGAATAATTAGAAAATCTATGAATTGGTTTCTCAGTATGAATTAAATTAAATTTCACATGTATGAATCAACCTTATTGTAAACTGTTGGTTTATCCCTAAAAAAATATGAATTTATAAAATGATTTTACTCGTTGAAAGAATAGATTTATAAAATTTATTGGCAAAATTGAAATGTAAAAAAATAATAATGATTAAGATTTATTATTATTTAATTATCGTGTTAAAGAGTATTCCTAGTGCACGATGTACAACCAATTTTGATAAATTTATAAAAAATTTGTATTTTCATTTAAATAATGACCACTTATTGCTTCACTTGACTAAAAATCCCACCCATGGAAGGTATGGGTATGTAGAGCGAATGAACGAAGAAATGAGTGTAAGAAGTATATTATATGACTTGAATGTGAATAATAGACGTCTGGTACTCCCGAGGAAGACATGGCAGGATCAAGTGAACGAAATTCTTGAATCAAGAGTCAAAATATAAGAAGGGTATGCATAAATGTGAATGAAAAATGGAGTTCGTACCAAGACAGAGTTGTTTGGCGGTCCGTACTCTCTGCATACCAAAGCGGAGAAACGGCGTGATGGATAGTTGAAGATAAGTGAATAAAAATACAAATTTTATATTAGTTATCGCAAAATCACGCCAAATAAATAATATAGGCGGTACTCTACAAGGTATAACGCAGAGAAAACGTAAATATTCAGAGAGAATTCAGGTTGGGATCAAACACGATCCCGAAAGCTTTGGGGATTTTATTAAATCTCTAAAAGCAAACTCAAATTCTCAAACCGGCTTGAGTGATCTTGGATGAATTCATCTCGGGTTCTAGGGTGGTGTGCCTTAACTTTTCCGACAACTTCCAGAGTACAGCCTTGCAGCTTCAAAACTCTAAAATGTTTCAACTTATTAGAGGTGTCCTGGAACAAAACGACGCACGTGTCCTTTGAGCTGGCTCACCCATGTGAAATAAAGTCTGCATCTCGAAACAAAAGTTTTCTTGTTAACACTTGCAGGTCCGGTAGAATATCTTCCAGAGCTATTACTTTATTGTGTTGTATATGAGCGTAGTTACTTCTCGTTTATCCTGTGCATTTGTGCAATCTTCGCTTCGAAACTTTTATTTTTCTCATTCCTGGAAGCGCACTCGTATCAGTCTTATTTTCAAAGATTGCTACCAGACTTCACAAACTACACAACGGTAACAGGATTATCGATGCTTCCAGCCATCCTAGTAAACATAATCATTTGCGTTCAGTCACCAAGCTTAAGTGAAGTCGGAGTTAAAGATAAGTTAATATTTTATGTTTACTGGAAAAAATAAGCGTAGATCTTTGCGAAAAAAATCAATGGTATCCAGTTATATTTACAAACTTTTGTGATTGGTAACCATTAGATTTGACTAAAGGCACCAACGGGGACGCGATCTATATAGATTTTTCAACGAAAACGTGGCAACCACAATAAACTTATATAATGATCGTAGATACTAAAATTCCAGGGCTCAAAAATCCAAACATTTCTCAGCGTATTTTTTTAAAAGGGTGCTTACATGAAAAGACATCATTTGCATCTAAAAACACTGAACTCCAAAAACTCACGTTGGATCACCGGGAAGCATACTTAATCTATCTATCTATCTATCTATCTATCTATCTTCTATCTTCTATATAATTAAAAATGAATCGCCAAAATGTATGTACGCGCATAACTTCCGAACGACTGCACCAAATTAGATAATTCTTTATTTTTTGTGTTCTTTATTGTCAGGACATGGTTTATATAAAACTATTGGTGAGCTCTGGCATTATGAAATTTTTTATAAAAAATGCAATAGGTGGCCCGCGAGCTGTTTGAAAACTGAATGTACCGGGACTGAATGTATGGGAGGGGGGAGGGTAACGCGGGTAGGAAGTTCGCGGAAGGGGGGAAGGGGAACCTGAGATGGCGGAGGGGAGCCTGGAAAAGGGGAGGGGCACACGGGAGTGGGGTTCGCGGGACGAGTGAAGGGGGGGGGAGTGAAGTGGGGAGAGGGTAGGTGGAGGAGGCGTAGTGGGAACGCGAGAGGAGATGGGGACGCGGGAGAGGAAATAGAGGCGGAAGGGGAACGGGACGCAAGGGAAAGGACAAGCGGAAAGAAATAATTTCTTTATTTAATGGCATAGCAACGCATGCCGGGTACCAGATGGTAAATATATAAAATTCGTATATAAATAAAAAGAACAGAAATATTGGCATGGTAATATTTGGATGGGTTTGTTTGGACAATTGACCTCAGAGGTACCATTTCTCTCTAATCCTTCCAACTGAATGAACTACATCACATTGGGATTGTGAAAAATACAATCCTTACTACTTGCTGATGATATTGCAAGATTAACTCCAATCCAGAAGGGTCCCCAAGAGTGGATAGACCGTTTTAATGAAAAGTGAACCAAGAGAGGAATGAGGGTAAGCACTTCTAACTTCTGCTAGGTGCGGCAAGGGGAGTGCTACGTCCTTTGTTAAGCTCGGTGATAATTAAAAGCAGAACTAAGTGACAAAACTTGGACGGTGTTAAGTTAGTCTGACCTTTATGTAATAATATATTATGGACTTCAATTTTGTACGATAAACGGGATAGTGCATGGAGTTATAATACTTACGAAATAAAAGAGGGGTGGGCGGAGTCTCTCCATGGAAACTAGTTGAATATTCTCTTATCTTGAAAATTTTGGCATCAAACCCTTTGTTTCTTTCAAGGGAAATCCAGGTTCAGAATGCAATAACTATTAATAATCCATAACTATTTTCAGTTGGTAGACATTCCCGAGGAAAATAAATCCTGTAAACATACAAATAAATTATGCACGAGAAAAGAGTGAGCGTGAGATCTCTTGTTAGTAGTTAGATATAGTTTAAACTGGACCGTAAGGTCGAAAACCCCCTTGAATGCCAAACCAATAATAAACTTCACCAAAATTTTAAGCAACTCATGCTAATGCACTGTCTTATGCAACTTATTTTTCAATTCTTATACTATACAAGTATTGACGACTTCCAATGGTCCCTATCCAGTGGAAACCGTTTTTTTCATTTTCACATTTTAACACCACATGGGAGGCTTTTTGGGAATGCTGTGTGTAAATTGTTTCAGAGGATAGGAAGGAGTGGATCTTAAATAGACCAATGTTGTGGGAGGGAGGAAACACAGATGCCGGTAAATCGACAGCTGAGCTGCTAAACATAAGTACGAGGCGACCCTAATATTAATTCTACACACGAGGCGCTGAGGAAAATAATATCGCTCAGAGTATATTATGTCTCAGAGTATATGACAGTAGCATACCTACCTGACTCCTGTTCTATAAAGATTTGACTCCATTTGTTAAGGTATTGAAATCCATGAAACGAGCCGCCCGCTTCTGCACAGAGTCAATTGTTTTTTCAGCTATTTTGGTTTTCCAGAGATGGCTGCCAAATTCAACAGTGGGACTGTTGAGAGGCTAACTTGACTCTGGCATCGATGAAGCCCCCCAACCTGAGCTGTTCGTTCCTTTCAATTTACACCAAGCACATCAACGGAAGGCTTGTTGGAATTGCTTCTTGTGGGATGTATTCTGAGGCTTAGGTGGTGGGGAAGGGAAGGAGATGCATTAAAGGAACGTTGGAAAGTTCATTGCTATTCGGAACTTGTCATCAAATTTGGAAGTAACAACAAGCAACGCGAAAAGTTTCGATTTTGAATGGCGTCTTTCGCTGAGATTTCACTTTGAACTGAAGTGTAAGTTCCCGAGAGTGCCAATTTATGAGAGTCAACATTAACGTTACCAACGTCATCAGCTATTGGAAGTTTGAATGAACTAAAACGCAGTTCAAATATATCCAAGTTTGAAATGGAAAGCGCCACAGCTTTGAGTAAACTCTCTCCTGAACTAGGTGGATTAAGAGCTCAATAGAGTTCAGAGACAAACTTAAAACTTTTACAGAAAATCTGACTAATTTTCTTCGCAAAATAATATTTCATAGACTTGACAGAAAGACGCTTGATTTTGTCGAAAATATAGTAAACGATGTTGCGTTACAATTCAGTATCGTCGCGACAGAGTGATGGTATAATGCACTACAAAAATTTATGGGAGCGAATTCTAACGCTCATGATACCACCCAAATTGAATATCTTTGGTACTACCTCATATGACGTTGGTGTATTGGTGATTAGATTAGGTTTTGACGATCTTTGGCAAAACTTGATATTGGGCTATCGAAAAAGGGGCAATGTCATGTATCCCTCTCTAACAAACTAGATGGGTGTTCCTGAGAACTGTGTTGTCCAACATCGCCAGCGCACAGACAAGTTAAATATGCAGTTAATGAAAACATAGCACTCTGTTTCATATTTGAATATTTGCACGAAGCCGGTGAATTGTCCCTTTTGTTTAGTTAATAACTTACTCTAATTCAACGATGCACTTTTGTTTTGTTATGCACAACAATTGAGATGTACGAACAGTAATTACGAGATCTTAGTCGTTAATAAATTGATGTCCCTAAAGAATGTTGAATGTTGCAAGGGCACAAGAACTTGCAGAATATGCAAATAAAGACCACTTTTTATCAAATGCTCTGCCCGTTCATGGCAATTGTTGCCAATTTTTTATTAGTCACAAAAAGATACATAAATTACAAATAAATAAATTTTATACAGTAATTAATTACATAATACCATGTATTTGATGTACCCCCGTAAATAAGCAGGGCTTGTGTGTATGGGAGGGGGGATATATATCCAATACACGAATACGGATAGCCAAGTAAAGTGACACCATTTGCCAATATTTTGACAAACATGCTATCCTCAAATGGCTATTGTTTACTAACTATGCCAAATACGCCAATACGATAAGCCATGTATGGTGCGATCATCAGCGTAAGTAACACTGTGTTGGAATACGCTCCTACACATTTCTATAGTGCATCGGCGATATTGACGCAACGTCACTGATGCCACTTCTCCACCTTTGATAATTGGATTGCAGATACCTACTTTCAAACATATTTATTGTGTCATAGATGAAACTATTTCAAATTTTCTAACACAGTCCCTTTTACATTCAATGAATTATTTCCGAGCTTTATAAACATTCACACCACGGTCAACTGTCGTTTGAATAACTCATATCAGTCTATCCAATAAAGTCAGCCATTAGACTCACTTCTTCAAAAAAATATATTCATAATCGTGTAAATGCCTATTTGGTTCTGTTTTATTATACTACCGTATCATTTCACTACCCACGAAATGTTAATTTAATCCATAACTGTACGAACTGGCAGTATTGAGGTAGAACACATTTTATTTTTTCGTACTACATTTAAAATGTTGATCTCGGATAAGCAACTTAAATATTATGTTAAATAATCTGATGCATTTTATACAAATCACTTCAAATTTTCAGTTTGACAACTTTTTTGAGACCTAATTTGACAAAGATCCAAATTTAACAAGATTTTGATAAAAGAATGTTGAAAATGGAAGAAGTGGTGTTTATTTTAAATGAAAAGGATTAATAAATTGTTGTTTCTCTTCAGAAAAATACGGAGTTAAATCTTTTAAGAATTATGAAGGTAGAAAAATTATGCATAATTTAGGAACAAACGCCCATCACGGAAAAAAATTATATATTTTTTTCCAGGAAGTCTAAAAGGAAGGACAAAAACGAGAAAAAAGGAAATGGAAAGATGAGAAAGGAGATGGGAAATATTATTGCCGAAGTGGAGATAGGTACGTAGTTATGAAGTGTCTATTGTCTATCGAACTTTTACATTTCAATCTTTTCTTTCATCGTGTTCCTTTGAAATATTTCTTTTGATGTTACGTGATAAACATTATCTACATTTATTTGTTCCTTGAATCTTATTTTTAAACAAAATTATATAAAACCTTTCAATTGATGTGGTGTATGAACATAATGATTCCTCTGTTTACGTTTTACGTCATAGCTCATTACTTCACAAAGAAGCCTCACATATTATTCACACGCGATTTTTTCAGTGAAGCATAACGCCAGCGAACACATTTCTCAGTCCATTTAACGCATACTAATTACAGTTTGTCGGCAATTAATTTTTTAGTGCTTCAGGTTGAGTAAACTTAAACGTGTACCTTGCCAAACATAAAGGGTGTCTCAGAACTGAAAGTTAAAGGACTCTAATAACCGTTGTTCAGAATAGAATACGTCAGAAAAAAAGCGGGTACACTTTATTATCAAGAATATTTTTACGCATGGGGTGATTTTGATAAGTGACCCAATTCGTTTTTCTCGCAATGTTAAGCCTATACGCGTAGCTTTCGATGAAGTTTTAAGTCGTGGCTGCCTACCATTTACGTAGGTTACTTTTATACATAAACTCATGTGAGTGTAAAGCTTTTACTTGAGGACTCACAAAGAAGCCTTATTTTACATCTTATTTAGTTTGTAACTCATCTTACATCAACCCAAACTTATCAATTTTCATTTAATACTGATATTTAAAAAAATACATTAATATATTTATGATGTTTTAGGAAAGTAGGTAGCGGTAAATATAATGCAGACTACGTACGATTTATCGCGAATATTCACTTTTAATGTCTTAAACGAAATGTCAGTTTTACAAAAACTTTGTGTTATTACCGCTACACAATTAAAGCTCTATAAATGAAAGATTTCTGAACGTAGTCGAATACTAAAAAGTGTTTTATAAAGGTTACGATATAAGCTTTCAAATTGTTATATTACAAATAAATATTAACATTTGTAAAAATTAAAAATTAGAATGCAAACATTAAAAAATGTAAAAATGACTCACGTGATGTTTTTATTGTTTTTTTCATAGTGCTTTCACACAAACGAAGTATTGAATTCCGTAAGTCTAAACTTAAACTTTAGGGCGCACAGTTTACACCCGCGCTGTGCAAGCGGGTTAAGGACGGTCTATGTCACTCCGCAGTAGGTTCTTCATATCTGGCTGACGCCATTGAAGTAATAATCATGTATTGTTTTTATAGTATTTATGTGAAAACGGTACTAAAATCACGGATTATGTAAAAAACAATACTGATTCTATTGTATAAGTAAATGTATAATAAACAAATTTGTCACCCCACTTTTTATCATTTAATATAAAAACATTTAATAAAAATTAACAATGTCGCCGGCCCGTAGGCGATTTGGCGGGTAAAATATATTGTGTCAACGGTGTGTACGACAGAATAGGTCTTTTTTATATATTTCTATGGACAACTTGAATAGAGGTGTACAACTTGATCCACTATCGACCTTTTACTTTTTGCTTTAGGGATGTCACTAAAACAATAACGAAGTTACAACGATTTCTGTGGAGGCACACGCGTTAACGTATAAACACGCTTATTGTACTTGACTGCTATTGTCATTTTAACGCGTATAACTGCTTACCTTGCTGACCGGAAAGAAATCAATATAAGAAGAAATTGTAAGCCAATGATAAAGTCGACAACGTTCTCGTTCATCGTAGACATTCATTAACTCTTATTCCTTGGACTCCGACCTACGTTAGTTACATTTTCCATATACATACAACCATATTTTAGCTACTTTTTTCACAAAATGAGAGGCACTAAGTACCTACCATTTTCATAATTACGCCTTGGAAATAAAATTTAAGTAGATCTCTATATTTGATGAAATTGTAGTTTGGTTACGATTTAAAATCTACGGAAAAATAATCAGTTAAGTACGATGACGACGAATTTCCTTATTTACGTAAGTTTGTTAGAGCGAGGAGGGATAAAGTATCGCCAGTCGGACGCAGTGACTTGTTAAACGCAGGGGATTAATAATAAAATTGTCGCCGCTGGGGCGGGATGGTTTAATGTCATTACTGTCATTACTTTCAAGTCGTCGGGTCCTACGTAAAGTAGTTTGCTTGCAAAACTGTTACCCACAGAGGCGGACGTAATGCAGTTTTTTTCTGTCCTACATTTTATAAAAAATAGGCTTACGAGCACGTTCATATCAGGTCGAACCAACATCAAGAACTTGCAGTTGGTTGGATATCGGCTGTAACTGTTCACACTTGCAGTGTCGATTAAGGGCCATTAACCAGCCAGCGGCAGAGAATTCATATTTCGTCGAAAGACGTTCTTACGATCGTACAGGGCGATTCCAATGAGAAAGATTAATTATTCTCCGTACTTTTTAAAATTATAACTCATTATCGATTTTATTTCATTCAAAATTTGCTTTAATTTATACTTACATTCAAAAATGCTGAAAGACGTGATGATAAAACTATTAAAATTATGTAGTTTTTGTAATTTTTTTTTATCATAAGTATTTATAATTTTTCAATAATGTCTAAGCGAAATAAGAAAGCAAAAAAATCTTAAATATATTATTAGTATGTAAGACCGTAGACAAACTGAAATACTTTCGTCACAAAACACGTGCGCGGATCTTTTTTAAATGATTTTATTTAAATTAAAATTAAAATTCTGAAAAACAGCTTTCCCAGATAATTTATTGATTCATTTTGCTGCATGATTATAATATGATTTGAAATTTGTGTTGTATAATACAAAATTTTGTTTGAAAAATTAACAAATCTGCCAACGACCTACGGTAAAACCTTATTGTTCTAAAAATAAACATATTTTCTCTAAATTTAAAACAAGGCTTAACTAGATAAAATAACATTCATTCGAAATCAATTTATATTTTTTTGTGGAAAAGAGTCAATATGTCTAAAATTTGATTTAAAAATGACATATTTCCGGTTTTGTTTGGTTATTCACTCCTAGGCAGGCCGCATACATCAGATTATTCCACCCGGTTGTCTGATCAGACAATCGGACCGGCTAAACACCGTACACATCCGATTCGAAAACTAGATAGGTAATAGAACTGGGTCCACACCCTTTTCAGACCGGATTTTTCTTACCGGCCTATTTTTATTACCGATCCGCTTTTCGAATCGGATTTATGCGGGCTTTCATTAGAAATGTATGGCGCGAAGACCTTCCGGTTGTCTGTTCAGACAATCGGATGGAAAAACCTGATGTATGCGGCCAGCCTTAAATGGCGCTAACGGTGACCGGACAACTCAGAATGAAATCAACTCAACACCTCCTTTTAAAAGTCATTAAAAGTGATGAAAAAGATATATCGAAAAAAAGCTTAAAAAGGTTACGTTTGGTTGGGTGTTAGGTTGTAAGCTATTTTTCAATAATTTTTTTTCATAGCTTTTAACGACTTTTCAAAGAGATGTTGAGTTGACTTGATTCTGAGTTTGCATGGAACCATCGCGAAAGGTGCAATACATCTGTTATGCTTTATGCTAATAATCAGGGGAGTACTGTGCAGGTGCAATTGGAGCAATTCGCTCCGGGCGCCAACTTGTCAACGGGCCTTCCAAGAAGTCATGACGAGATGTTTGGCTCAGGTAAATGCATAAAAAATATTTTTTTTAAATGCAGTAAAGAATATTCAACGCGTAAAGTTCTGCTTCGCAAAAGGGTATAGCGGAAACCTTCAATTTTCAAAGTTTTGAATCAGCCCCTCTAAATAATAAGATTTTTCCTGCATACTGTTAAAAAGACAAAACTTTAGTTCAACCTTAACCATAGAACTTTATTCGTTCGGAAAGTTAAACAAAACTTAGTCAAGATAAATTTTAGTATTTTAAAAAACGAAAACATTTAAAATGCATTAAACTAAGTTAAACTATGTTTAACTTTTCGAACGTTAAAAATCAACAAGTTAATATTTACCCATTTTTACATGTTCATCATGCAAGTTTAATGGCAAGTATTTTTACACGTTCTGTTAAGTTAAGGTTGAGTGGGCGTAGCGCTTGGGTCCCACCCGAGCATCGCGTGTTCGATTCCTCGGCTGGCTAAGTCCTCCATCACAACACAAGCAATATTTTCGGCTTTCTGTGGTGGTAGTAGGAGATTTTCAAACATTGTTGGGTTATTCGTAACCCGGGAATGTTTGTCTTTCTTTTAAAAAAAAAATTAAAAAAATAACTAGCTGGTCCCCGGCATGCGTAGCAATGCCATTCAAAAAAATAAATTGATTCTCCCTGCATGTCCTTTCCCATGCGTCCCCGTTCCCTTTCATCTTCCCCGCCTTCCCCCTCCCGGTCTCTTCATTCTCCGCGAACCCCACCTCCTCCGTTTCCATTCCCACTGCCTTTCCTCCCTGCCACTTAAATATACGAAATACATACATTTTCATTCATGCAAATTTCAATATAGCCTTACGTTATTCTGATGTATGTGCTATATTAATGTAAAGTTTCATTAAAATCCATTCAGTAGTTTTTGCGTGAAAGAGTAATAAACACACATACATCCATATTAACTTTCGCGTTTATAACATAATTAGGAAGTATACACGTAGATTGTATTTTTCCTTTGGAGGTGTGCAGACATACGTTCACCGTTTGTCTCATTTTCGACTATTGACATATAGTGTGTAAGAAAGAGGGGCAGCGTCATATGTTTAAGAGCAAAAGCAAAACAATCAGCGCATTGACATTTGACGTTTTTGAATTTTTTAAATTCACTCACAATTCAATATTATATTTATCACAATATTGCAAAAGATGAGATGAAGAAAAGAATTTGTTTTTTTCGTGAATTTTTCCGATGTTTTAATAGCTATTCTGCTATTCGGGGCGGAGACAAATCCAAAAAATCAAATATCACAAAAATCGGTCCAGCCATTCTTGAGTTATAAATGGTGTAACTAACCCAACTTTGTTTTATATATTAAGATAAAAATAGACAGCATTATTTATTGTTTAGGCTTTGGAGTTATAAATTTTTCGCCGGCGGCGCTTACTTTTTACGTTCCGTAAAAATTTTGTTCGAAATTTAACCGAATGCAAAGTTAATCATTTTGAAGCTGTGTGTACTCTATCCCCTGCAGACCGCGAAAAAATTGAAAAAAGATACATTGGCCCTTCAATAGGGAACTCCAGTCCAATTTTTTAAATGAATAATGACGTTCAAACTTAAATAACTGCATTTTTATTTTTATTTTTAGAGTTAGTTTTAATAGTTTAAATAATTGTCAAAGTTTTAATTTTTCAAGATCCCCGAAAATCACCGTATCGTATCGTGTGACGTCATCACTCCTGAAAAAATATTATAGGATCGGGCAATCAGCTGATCAACTACCGCCATTTTGAGTTTCGTTGTTCGAAGTATTTTCCCTAGAAGAACATTACTATTTTTTTCGTGCAGTAGTTTTTGAATATTTTCAATACTAATAAGAGATACCTTTATTTTTGAAACATTATTTAGGCCTAAATAATGTTTCAATAAACACAACAACTAAATCTCTATGAACAGTATGTAAATAAACGAATAAATTAATACGATGGCTTCTGACATATCATACATTCCCATAAAATGACTTTACGGTGACGTCACGACACGTGAACAGTGACGTCACCACTAAAATTTGTATTTACGACCCGATTAAAAATGAACTTTTTAATAATTTTTTAAAACTCTGCGTTTATTATTATTTAATAAAACTTATATATTCAGAATCAGCGTTTATTGGTCTATATGAACATATTTTTTTAAAGCCATAATATTTTCACTGGAGTTCCTTATTAAAACGATTGATAATCGCTTCTTTAGATATGATATGAGTTAAGATAACAAAATGCATTTTTCCACAAATTATTATCACTTGTTGTCAGACCCGCCGTCCTATAATTCAACTTACCCTACTTCACATTTCTATGACATAGATATTTTTCAATGAACGTCGATTAGACACAGGTTTCATATGTATATATTTTTAAGTAGCATTTATAGATTTTAAAGTGATTTATTGCGGCGTACGCTATCCACGTGAGTAACATGACGCAATCCATAAATACATTTCCTGAAAAGCAATCGTCGTCCATATACAGAGCGAAGCACTAATAAAACGACAATAATGTTCAATTGTTTTTGATTATGGTTCATTACAACATTTACCGCGTGCATACCTATCACAATATCGATTCGGCTACCGTATCTAAAAATATATAACAGTTACATATCTCCGAGCGCCCTGAATAAAATCAGGTTGAAATTTAATGAAACATTAGAGCGAACAAACGCAAAAAAATCGATCACAATTATCAAAAAACTACAAGAAGCGATACTTCACCAAAACAATCTCAACCAATAGCAGCCTTGAAAAAAGAGATCATAATCAAAGCGTCCAATGAGCGCAGTTTGACGCTTCGTAGGTACTGTAATGCATCATTTCCGTTTCATCCGAGATTCAAATCACAACGGTGCTCAAGAAGTTCCGCTTAAAAAAAACTAGTATAAATTTGAATGGAAACAAATATGCCTCTAATACACTGGCTTTTGGTTCTGGACCATTTTGCATGCGGTCTGTCTCTTACATTTTGAATCCCATTTAATTTGAATTTCGTTATCATGGTGAGAAATATAGGGAGAAATTAGGCCTATAATTGGAACACAAAATACGCTCACATGGTACTCCTTGCGTTATTCTTCATTCTATGGGTCGAATCAATATAACCTCATCGTTTATGTTCATTGACAGAGTCGACCGACATATTATTGTGGTATTCGGACAATTCAACAATGTACAATTTCTCACTCCTTTGAAATTCCTTAAAAAAAGTTGGTGGACAAACGCATTCGCCAACAATACCTCACCCGATGAACCCGGGCACCTCTTTTAAGTCACCAAAGGTAGGGAACCACTTAAGGTGACTTATGGCAGCATACATATAGTTAAGTTATTAGTGTACAAAACACTTATCAGACCAGTACTTACATGCGCAGCTGAGACTTGGGTACTAACTAAGAGGAATGAGCGAGCACTGGACGTTTTTGAAAGAAAAATGTTGAGGCGCATCTTCGGACCGGTTCTAGAAAATGGATTTTGGCGCAGACGTTATAACAATGAGCTCTATACTTTGTTTAAGGAGCTAAACGTCGCAAAATTTATGAAACTGGGAAGACTTCGGTGGCTGGGTCATATGGAGAGAATGACCGAGCATCAAACACCAAAGTCCCTGCTGAGCTCAAGACCAATAGGGCAAAGGAGCCTGGGAAGACCAAGACTAAGATGAAGCGACAACGTCCTCAAAGGCATATCTATTTTGGAGCTTCTAAACTGGATAGAGCTGGCACAAAACCGAGATGAGTGGAGGAAGACTCTTGAGGAGGTCAAGACCCACCAGGGGTTGTAGAGCCAATAGTGATGATGATGATGACATATAGCTACACATGTAATTAGGTTTTACGAGCAGTTCTTGTAGTAATTTATTTTAACAGTCAGTGAAGCAGATGGTCGAGTCGAGTAGATTTACAGCACTGAACGTTTTGAGATAGGTCAATATGAAATTATTCAGTACCTAATTAAAAACTGCATATTATAATGATATCGTTATCTTGTATTATCAACAGGTTTGTCTCAACTTTTACAGAATATGTCAAATATTGGTTTTAGATACGATGTGCAATAAAATTTAGTACATTAAAATCTAAACTACGCACGTAATTAAACAATACCGCTAAATGTTTTTTTCCTTTTTCTCTTAATGGTCAAACAGGTCTTTGCATTTAAAAATTTACCATGCACGCTCCAGTGTAATGGAATTAATTCTATAAAACAGAAAACCACTAGACAATTCAGCCGTTTTACCAATTTTTAATATAATTATTTCCTTTATATAAAACAAAACAAAAGCGTTATACAGAATAATATGCACGCTGTCCGGAAACCTATAGTACAAGCGAGAAGCTGATGAATCAACATCACAAGAGAACAAAGAACTCAACAAAAAATTTTTATAGTGTTCTACGAATTTTCGGACACCTCGTATATTTAATGAAAAACACACTTTGTGATTCTTTTAATTGATTCAGCCATAGGTAAATTCGGGAATAAAAGAACAAATCATAATGAAAACAGAATACTTTGATGTATGTTTAGACTGGAATCTGTTTGTGTTGAATACTTTCTTCGATCATAAAGGTATCCACCAATATACGTTGGAAAAAGGAAATTAAAGAAATGATAGATATTTTGTAGTAATTAGCTCTACGGGTTGAAAGCCTTTACCGAGGACACAAGAATTTTCAGAGGAGCTGAAGTTGAAACGGACCACTTTCTGGTAGTGTCGAGAGTAAACCTCTTTCGCGGCTGAAAGAAGAGTCAAAACAAAAAAAGGCAAAACGATAATGTCAAAAGTGAGTACGAAAATCGTGCAGAGATGAAATTGAATGAGAAGGAAATGGACGGTCTAAGCATAGATGAAACATGGAACCACCAAACATGGAGACCTACATATCCTAGATAGTGAAAAATACCTGGGCTTATATATTGATAAACATTTAACATTTAAACAACACGAAAAAAACTAAAAACAAAAATCATCCCATTAATTGGTGTATTTGGTAGAATTGCTCATCTTCTACCAACAGAGGTAAAGAGGGGCTTATACTTTAGCTTAATCCAGTCCCACCTAAATTATTTAATAGAAATATGGGGAAACACATACATTACGTACTTAAACGACTTGCAAATAATACAGAACAAAGTTATTAAAAAACTCTTCAACTATAACCCAGACACTCCCACAAAAAAACTATACCAGGAAATGAACCTTTTGAAAATAAGAACATTGTACGAATATAACATATGTATTTTAATCTACAAAATACAAAATGGACTTATACACACAAACACAACATTTATAAAAACATCACAAGTACACGAACATTATACTAGACAACACAATAAATTGTACACAAATACTGTCAAGACTGAAAGTGGCAAGAGAAGTATTGGTCACGAGGGAGTTCATATATATAATCTCCTTCCAGATAACCTAAAAACGGAAAATAATATAAAAACCTTTAAAAAAAAACTATTTAAACTCAAAATGTTGGAACAAAATTAAAAATATTACTTCTTACTACTATATTTATATGCTCTGTATTTAAGTTAAGAAAGCGAAATATCATGTTTCTTTTAACTTAATAATAATAATAAAAAACCACATAAAAGTGAAACTTTGAGAATCTGCTAGAGACGTGTGTGGAATAAGTACGTAAGGTAGGAAGAAAGGTGACGCATCGTGGGATGATGAGATCAAAGCACTGGACTCAGAGAAGAAGAAAGCACGGCTATGCTTGATAGCCATTTCAAACATCGTCCCGATTGTGGTATTTTATCTGAGCGATTCTGAGAGTTATATAACAAATTATATGAAATGATACACACTTTTTCTAAACACGAGCAAACGCTTTTTTCATACAAAATTATTAATGATTTCTAAAATAATATTATTAAAAATTATAAAAAGCTGCGCAATGCTGAACTTGATTTTCTCAAAAATTTGGTATAAATTACTACGCTTCTATTGGGGTACATCTATATGATCGATATAAATACGAGTAAGTAATACTAATCACACATACATATACAGGTTGGGAGGCGGGTATGTGGACCGTCACCCTTAGTACCATTTATTGGAAAAACAAAACATCAGCTATAGGTCATCCCAAGTGGATCGCTACGTATGGTGTCCAGCTTCAAGCGGTACGTTTGTCCGGGTCTTCGCAGCGAATGCGTTTTCCCACCATCTGCGTGGCGGGCCGGATCGGGAGAGACTGGTTGAGGGAGGAATAACCTAGACCTTTTCAGCCGCACTCACTCGACCAGTCTCCTTGTACCGCAGTTGAAAGGATGGATTCATACGTCCGTTACTCCTAGACACATTGAGCCCCAGATTCCTACCAACCCCTGAAACCTTTTTTCTTTTCCAGAACTTCCTCTCCCCCCTTTCTCTAAAAAGATCCTCCATACAGCATCCCCAAAGATGATATAGGCCCTGAGGATTTTTTCTCCTTTGTGGAGCTTATGTAAAAAAAAAAAGAAAAATGTTCTACATTTTCACATTTTTCGCTCGCCAAAGCCAGATTTTTTTTCATAATTCACGTAAAACAGCGATGAAACGACCCAAGGTCCTCTAACTTAATGCCGAGATTATCGGTTAACGGTGACGTCACGTATTCTTGACGAAAGTGTTGCCTTTTTCCGCGGTCGGGGGCATCCGTCCCGGGCGCTCGGGGTTCAGGGCGTTCAGGGCGTTCCGGCCATATCGTGAAATCAGCTCAAATTGAAGTGGAACACTTAGGGCCTACCTACTCCTACATACAAGCACGCCTCGTCACGGACCACGCTGTTAAAGTCGCCTCATTGTTTCTGAATTACCCATTATTATAATTACCCATCTGCGAAACCTCAGCGAAATACGTCAGATTAAATTAATTTTAGAATCTGTCGGGATAAAAAAGTTTTATCTTGAGTTTTTTGAGTATTCGTAATGAACGTTGTTCGGAGATACTATGAATAACAAGGGAATGTATATTTGATTTCAGTGATCGACGTGAATGGAGAATATAAAAGGCGGGTTTGGTTTCAAAAAGTTCTCTTCCATCCAAAAGTCTTGCTTAGAAGATTCATCAAAAGCCCTTGGTTCGTCCGAAATAGCAATATTATTTCAGGCACGAAAATTCCTCCACTTAAAAAACACATAATAGACCTAGTCAAACATTTTTCTCTAAACTTGCTTCAAATCCAAACCCAAGCATCTTATGTCTCGGGAAATCAAGTCCCGATGACAATCCCCTCCACCGCCTGCCCATATCCATCCTCCATCCACCTTGATGCACGGACTATAATAAAATTTACCTTTGTTTTCTTATATAAAAAAAAAAAAAATGTATGTATATTTATTATGGTTACATATTTGTCGTACATGATTACATACTTGCACGGGTGTTTGTAGTATGCGTGTATATACAACGTGTCCGGAAACTCGTAGTACAAGCGGGAAACTGGTGAATCTACATCACGTAGAGAACCCAAAAAACTTATTTTTTTCGATCTAAGCATTTCGATTTAAATATTATTTTTTTCTATTTTTCCATTTTTTCGGCAACTAAAGGGTTAAAAATTTTTTGAGCCCGGTTTACCCTTCGTTGCATTTTATAAGACATTACACAGCTGAAATCAACCCCCTAGTGAAAATTTTTTTCAAATTTAACCAAAAAAATTCCAACTTCGGACCCGATTTACTCGAAAACGAAAGCTCAAATCAAAAAAAGTTAAACCACAAAATCGACTCCAAATGTGATGTGGATTCTCCAGTTTCCCGCTTGCACTACGAGTTTCCGGACACCTTGTATCTATGCAAAATGTATACTACTCGCAGATATCACACAAACCATAAAAACAAATTATTAATGCCCTTCATCTCCCGAGGTTGCCTGAATATCGTGTAAAAAAATCCATCAGTTGACATTACTACAGTTTGCAAGACAAAGGGGTTAATTTCTCCATGTAACTTACCAAAAATCAATATATAATAATATAAAAGAAGATCTCTTCAAGTTTTGACCACCACCGCACACCGGACTAGTACCTTAAATATATAAATCATTTGATAAACCTTGGAGTCTATATTTTATTGTACCGACACCGAACATAACTACACATAGCAGTGTAGCGGCTGCACTGAAATGTAATTACAATTTAGAGACGTTTAAAGTTTACACACAAGCCCTGCTTATTTACGGGGGTACATCAAAACATGTATTATGTAATTAATTATTGTAAAAAATATATTATAATTTATGAATCTTTTTGTAAATAAAAAAAAAATAAATAAATAAATAAAATAATATATAAGTTACATAATATAATAAGTACCTAAGTAATATAGTAAGTTCCAGTAAAACAATTTTTTTAATAATCAGTAACTGTATGTAAATAGGCTGAAAGTGCTGTTTTGTCACCTCACTAGGAAAATCTGTGCAGGGGTGTTCGATGTTTTAGATAAAATGTTATTCTGCCGTCATAAGTAGAAACACAACAACATTGTCCTTGAGACTCTCAAGGTGGATATTACTGTCGTTCCACCATGGCGGCAGTATCGTTTATTAGGTTATTAGCAGTTAAAGTAAATCATATTATTTCATTGACACAATGTGAAAAAGTAGATGAAAATTAATGCCAATACTTTAAAACATTACTTAAATAATTATACAATAATAAATTTATTATTAAGTACATTTAATTATATAATATAAAAATTAATTTAGTTGTGTTACGTTTTATGATTATTTTTTTTAGTATGTTTTAGTGTTGGAAAATATTGTAGGTATAAGAAGCGAATAAAACATGAGTACCTTTATTAAATTGTTTTAATTCATTAACTAAAAAGAGCATAGTTTAATGACCTGTACCTACACAACGCGATGGTACACCCTTTTTGCGGAGGACATCACTGAAACTTTATTTATTTATTACTTGTTCTGACTTGTTAAACTTGCCATATTAAATTGTGGTTTGTCGACATGGTTAAATACATGTTATTTATATATTATATTTCGTAAAGGATTTACAAGGTTCATAAAAACATTAGCAGAACAGTAAAATAATAAAATGAAAAACAATTCCTGGTTATCTTTGTTTTATTTGTCTCTTGAATATAAAATTTTTCCAAAGAGGTGAAGCTAGGATTTCACATTGCAGTTTTGTAAGCACCAATTAAAGCAGTTTTAAAACTTGCAGAGGAATAACAAAAGTAACTTTCATGCATATTCCTGGGGAGAATTTGCGTAAAATAATTAACGACCGTGTTATGAATAGGACAACTGGAATATTATGAACTTTATTTAACGAAGAAGGAAATAATGTTGGAATGATGACCTCAGGAAGTGACCTCAGGAAGTGACCTCAGGAAGACATAAATATAACAGTATAGGGATGAACGTGAAAGATCCAATGTTATTATTTGCTAATACAGAGTTTAGTGACGTTCCGTTAACTCTGTCTAACCCAACGTGAAAATTTAGTGATGATTAGTTAGTTAGGCAGTCCTCATTCAACAACGGTGAAATTGATACTTTATGATGCTCGGCATATAAGAACGGGACGTTAACACGAACCGAACAGCTTTTATAGCCCCTCGTACAGACCCACCACTAATTCACACAAAACAGGGTGGTTTTCTTGTGAAGAAACCATCCCTCCAGAACCTTAATCACCAGGGCGCAAAGGACGAAGGGGAAAAACTGTGTAGACAAAAAGAGTAATTGACTTCTCAGCCATATGGTGGTCTGTTCCTTTGTCTCGCTCCTGTCATCTTGATAAATTACTCGATCGATAACGTTCTTACGGATTACCTTCTGGTCAGAGAATCTCTTATTTTGCACTAGAAAGAAATACATGTAAAAAATCCACTTTCAGTGTTGATTAATTTTTAAACATGTTTATTCCATCCATAGTTTTGAAGAACATAACTGGCAATCAAGGTGTAACATAAAAATAAAACAGTACACAAAATTTAATTTTTATTTACATAATTTTAACTTCATATTGACCAAAGTTCCAAAAAGTATAATTAATCTAAATAAAGCAGTTTTTTGTTATGCAATAGGTCACTTGCATGGATTTCATAACGACTTGGAAAAAATCGTGCGGATAGATTTTTTTACTAAGATTACGAAAATGTTAGTAAAATGTTTTAGAAATGTACAGTTCCTTTTATTTTTAAATAAATAAATCCATTATTTGGGCCCGTGACTCACTGCCTGAAAATGGCTACACTTTGATTTGATGACTCACGCGAATTTTTGAATTTGACATTTAATGTTCACTAGATTTATTGTTTGTTCTCTGCAAACTTATCATTTGGTTTGACTTTTTGACAGATGTTGTGAAGAGAACCCCGTACATTTATACTGTCTGCATGTGTTTTAGAGGTGTAATGGTAATGGTGTTGATTTTGACAAAATAAAATTTTATAATATTCTTATTATTATTATAATTTACAAGTACAAATATATTACATTAGATTTAGTAATATAGACGTTGAACATTAAAATGATTTATAATCAATAAGATGGATAAAGGAAAAAAATATTTATGAGATGTAATATTTTTGGTATGCTTCGTTATTCTCCTGTGCCCTTTCTTTTGGAAAACTTTTTTTTTTAATGATTTTCGGCAATGTAATAATTATCGTTTTTTCGCACCTATAAAATTATGTCCCGTCTTTCCGGTTTATAAAAAATGAACTGATTTTATGGATTGAAATTTTCAAAAAATCGCCAGGTTTTCAAAAACACGATTTAAAAAAAAAAACGGAATGTTTTAGAATATTTGCCTAAACCGGAATTTAAAAAAAAAATGTGATGCAGATGGCCTATTGGTATCGTCAGCATATAAGAATAATAAAATGTTTGTTTTATCAACAAATTATATCTTAGAAACATGTGACTTGCGGTTTTCACAATTACCAGCTTATTCAGTTTTGATTGGATGATAGGTATAAATGTTTTGACCATAAAATTATCTTGAAAATTCACTTATATTTTATATATTTAAACATTGCTTTGTTAAAAAAGGTATTTACCACATCATTATTATATCACTGATGTAAGTATATGCTCCTGCTTCTGATAACTCTGTTGTTACCGTTCTTTCCGATAGGTACTCGTAAATGCCTCTTCAACAAGGAAGGGAAGAGGTTATAAATCAGCGGTATGTTCCGTGTCACATAGAAGTTCAGAAGACTAATATGATTGTATTATCATATTATGTAAATACAATTATTTTCGTCACGTGATTACGTTTAATAAACAAAAAGGTGATTTGTTTTAAATCTTGTAACTATTTTGTAATTATAAATATGTTTGTAAATCAATTGAATTTTTTTTTTAAATATTATAATCAACTGGAAAAGAGCTTAAAATTCGTAATCAATACAGCATTATTGGATAACATAGTACTGTTCATTGGGTAACTAACACCTTTGCCATAGTTCACGCTACCTTTGGTGACTTAGTAGGGGTGCCCAGGTTCATTGGGTGATGATTGTCTAGGTCTTAGCGGCAGATGCGTCTGCCCACCTACTGCTCTGGCTGGCCGGATTAGGAGAGCCTGGTTTAGGGAGATCTTTTTCCTCTCCAGCAAGTCTCTCCTGACCCATCGCCTTGCACCGCAGGGGGGGGGAGGGGGGTTTGTATTAAACGTCCGTCACTCCCACATTTTTACCCACTCCTCAAATCTCTAGATCTTCATCTCTTTCCTTTCCTTAAAAAAATCGAGTGCAGTTTACACGCGGTAGAAGCGAAACTTTACCACAACAATAACCAATACTTGAAAAGTGAGGTCATAATCGCGTAATCTCCGTTTCATATCTCAACCAATAGGAGCCTTCAAAAGTGACATCATAATCAAAGCGGCCGATGCGCGCAGTTAATGCGTCGCAGATGCAGTAATCGTCATTTCCGTTTCATCCGAAATCCAAATCACAGCGCAGCTATAGAAGTTACACTTCAAAAACCCTCAACACGGCATCTTCAAATTGAACATTTCAATGGTTCAAAAATATTTTTCAATGATTGAGCATCAAATGGGAATATTTATTATGACTGTTACAACAATACAAACGCGAATAAAAGTATTATTCTTATAGCCACACTACTTCTCCAGACGAAACACAGTACGGAGTAAGTTATAGAAGTAGACATCGGAAGAAATGCAAAGAATTTGGAGGCGTTTTATTATTACAATACAAACCGGGGTGTGTAACAGGATCTGAAGGAAATTATGCAAAACTAGGCGCGACGCTAAAGCCTGATTATATCTTTGACAGTCACTAACATTATTTATTTCTTCGTGTTTATTTCTATTCTATTAAACAAATGATAGTTTTTTTTGTACATTATCGTTCTTTATTTGCTATTCCTAGCTTTATTGTAATATTATTTAAATCAACATAACAATCGCGTATGTGGCCAACCAGTTTTGTAGCGTCGCAGTAATTTAGTTTAGGGGTATTTCACCATTCTCCTTACAGATTATTAACAAGATAATACACATTTTCGATTAATTAAACACGATTTATTTATTATAAAAGTCTGAGTTTACTATTCGGTACTTGAACCTATGAATAGTGACTATATACAGGATAAGTTAGCTGAAGTTTTAACTTGCCACGAGTATTTATTTGTTTATTTATTAATGTTCGTTATCGTGTGTTAACAAACGCGTATGTGGCCAACAAGTTTTGTGGCGTCGCAGTATTTAGTTTGGGGGGTATTTCACCATTCTCCTTATAGATTATCCACACGATAACACACATATTCGATTAATTGAACACAATTTATTTATTTTAAAAGTTAATTATTCTGTCATTGAATCTATGAATAGTGGCTATATGTAGATTAAGTTAGCCGAGTTTTTTTTACCTGTTACGAGTATTTATTTGTGTATTTATTAATGTTCGTTATCATATGGATAAGTTATCGAGAGGATGCTGAAATACACACTTAGAGTAAGTTTAAATGTATTCCACCTAATTAGTTTTTTTTTCAGAAGAAGTAAAAAACGAAATCGCGGGATACTTTATTTACCTATTATAGGATACCTATTACGTAAGTCCATAGAATGTCATTTGGTAATTATGCCTGAGATATGAACCGGTCTAGTAACTTAATTATTGAATGAATGAGTAATAATAATAAAAAGGAAGAAAAAAAGGGGGGGGGGGGATAAGGAGACATTTTAAAATCAAGAATTATGTGCTCACTAAATTGTAATTGACTGATTAAAGTTTAATGAAAAGTTAAGTGTAAATAATTTTAAAACAATTATATCACACCAAGAAATTTAATAAATTAGTTTTGTATGTTTGCAAGGAATCATGAAAAATGTCTAAGTGTAGTAATTTTTCATAGTGGGTATAAGTTATGATTGCGCGAGTATTTGGTGAGTTACTCGCTGCGTTAGTGTTATTGGATTCTATATGAAAAAGAGAAGTGTGCCTGGTACGCCTCATTGGGACATTTAAACCAATAGTGGATAGCAATTCAGGACTATCTATTTTATTATTTAGCAGGTTATACAGAAACAGCAGATCTGATAATGTGCGTCTTTTTTGTAAACTTAACATGTTATTTGTAGTTTTGTTGTATTTCTTGAATAAATATTTAGAGAATTTATTCTGTATACTTTCTACTATATCCATGTACACCTTATATTGAGGATTCCATACCGGGGACGCATACTCCAGTGGACTTCTGACCAATGAACAAAACAACATTTCAAGAGTCTTAGCACTTTTGAAAACTTTACATATACTTAATAGGAAACCTAACATCTTGTAGGATATGATATTATGTGTTCGATATGCTTATCAAAAATACTTAATAATAATCAGATGATATATTTTTTAAATCCAACTGTGATCGTTATAAACGTTAGAGATCAAAAGCGAATTTAAAATATTTTCAGAATTTATCTGGCTGCTTCGTTCTAAAAAGGACTTCGACCCTCTAGTCTACTATATTTGAAAGTAAAATCATTAAAGGAGGTCTTGCCTCGATTTTAATATCAAGGGTCCACGAATCACTCGAGATCTCAGGTGGGCCAGTTTTTAGTGATTTTCGGAAGTTCAAATTAAGGCCCAGCTACAGCAGAAATTCACGTGTGACATAGTCATCAACTGGTCACTCAGCGCCATTTTGTTTTTTTGACAATTGAAAAGTTCCCGTTAATTACCGGTTCAAAGTCCGTTTCCGCTTTTTAACAAATTGTGATTCATGTTATTAGGCTTGTCAGCTTATAACGATTTACTAGAGAGCTGAAACGCGTCTAGATTCGGCGTTTAACGGGGACCCTTCAACGGTCAAAAAAACAAAATGGCGCTAAATGACCACTTGATGACATTGTTACATTTTAATTTCTGCGAAACAAATGGACCTTCGTGTTTAAAAGGCTCGTGTACATTTACACGTTTGTGTACTTTCCAACTTTTCATTCTATTTCAATTAAAGTTTATAAGGACATTATTTAAAATGGCCAATTCTTAAACTGGTTCAGATTACTAAAATACAGAGCCTTTTAACAAAAACTTTATAAAAATGGCCCCTCTTTGCAATAAGTTTCTTAAATAGTGCACATACTATTTTTTGTGGGAATTTATGTCCCCTAGTTAAAAACGTCCATGACGCTGCTATCCAAAACAATCACATTGGATGGGAAACTTCACTTTACCTCCGTGCTTATGTATAGTAGGTATATCAAATTTCGAAGCATTCCGATTGTCGGGTTCAAATCCCGGGGTTCGAAAATAAATTTTATTTGATTAATTTGTGTTATTTTACAATTAATTTTTTTTTATAATATATAGTATGTTTGCGGTGTGTTCCAGAGTGTAACATACTCTTAGTATCACCACCATTCAGAATTGAGAAGGTTGCTTGAAATGACTTTAGTCTTGTTTGATGACCAGAACTGAATAGTCAGGTAATTCGCTGTCTTTTTCCTCCCCATCTTCTTTCCCTCCCCATTATCTTCAACATCACAACACACCCCGATTGATGCCGTAGGGAGCAGCTGGGATTCTTTTGCGGCTTTCGCATTAAAAAAATTGAATATAAATATATGCTTATATTAAACCACGTTACATATCACTAAAGGATTATTATTTATCAATTAATTCTTATACATAGGTACATTCAACAGACGCTATAAAAAAACTAAATTAATAAAAAATATCTAATATTACCATTCATGCGTAGAAGAAAATTTGGGAGACAAGTGTAGGTACCGCCGCTCCGGGATCCATTTATTGGATAAAGAGCTCTCCTCACGACACTGCACGTCTCGTTCTAACCGCACTTTAATAAACGAGACGGCGCTAGTTCGCTCAAACTCATGCTCTCTGCATGCTGTGTCGTGAGAAGAGCCCATAACCAACACCTCTGCCATAGGTCTAAGGTCACCCAAAGTGGTTCGCTATGTTTAATTATTTAGCAGGAGTGCCCGGGTTCGGGGGGTGATGGTTGTCTAGGTCTTGGCGGGAAGCGACTGCCCACCTCCTAAATGGCGAGCCGGATTTGGAGAGACCGGTTTATTGAGACCTTTTTTACCTCTCTAGCAGGAATTTCTTGACCCGTCGCTTTGGACCGCAGTGGTAGGGATGGATTCATATATCCGTCACTCCTGGACACACTAACCCCCAGATTCCTACCTATCCCTTATACATTTGTCCTTCCCAGGTCTCCATAACCTTCGTTTACTTAAAGCATCCCCAAAAATGACAAAGACCCTAAGGAAAATTATTTTCCTCAGAGCTTCCCGTGAGCTTCTAATGTAACAAAAGACAAGATACAAATAAAATGATGCAATCGCTCAAAACACTATTTGGCATTGTCCGGAAAATGGCTTTTCTCGAAAACTTCTGGAAAATCTGCATCAACTAATCCTCTCTACAGCCCTTTTCTTAGCCTGGCTTAAAACGTCGCTCAACCGAGGAGTGATCTAGTTCCCTAGGCTTTACATTGTCCAGCCAAGGGATTTTTTGTTTACGGACATGCCACATAAAGCGAAGCCTTAATTTCTGCGAAATCTAAACCCGCTTTTGTGCACGTTATTTCAATCAAATATGAGCAAAGTGTCACTTTGCATGTAATGCATGACTTTATATTAACATTTTTACAGATTTTATAATTTTTTCTTGTATTTGTCTTGGAAAGGGGGTCTGTTTTAAAACATCTTAATGTTTAAGTTAAAGCAGTTTGCATTTCCTACATCTTTAGCCAACGCTTCGGACAACGTTACAGGGTTCATCATCAGGGCAGATGAATATCACATCTTATCTGTAACGCCATCCGAAACATTGTCTAAAGAAGTAGGAAGCGACGGCATAGTAACCAAAAAACAAGTTACGATCATTATTATTACGTGATACTGATAATATTATTCAAGAATAACTAACCCACTCCCGGGGTTCTAAGATCCCAGGATGTCGGGAAAGACCCTATTCGTTTTAAATTACCCAAAAAATATTTAAGGCCCTTGCCTTTTCTGTTATCTGCCCATTTGCTTTATAGTCTTCCGCTCTCTATTTCGTTCGTCAAATAACATTGTTTTGATCTGTAAATATCCAAAGGCTTATCTGGGATTTGACTAAAACTGTCGATGGCGAACGTTTGATCGGCTTTCGTGAAATAAACTAAAGGTTTCTCGGGAAGAATGAAAAAGGAAAAATACAAAAACTTCATTAATTTTTGGATTATCCAAAATCACATCAGATGAATACTTTACCAAATTCCAACACACACCAAGGGTGGGAAGCTAATGAGACAATTGCATCTCCAAGTTAGATATGTTGTGAGACTGAAGGTAGAGGGGAGGGAAAGGAGATAAAAAAGCGAATGTTGGGGAAGTACCCAGCTATTCAGATCAGGTGACTAAACAAGGCTAAAGCCATTTGAAACCACGTTTTGATTCTGAATGGTAGTATGGTAATACTGAAGGGGTGGCAATACTTAATGGTAATACTGAAAGGGTGGGTGAAGGGTGGCAGGGTAACACTGAAAGTATCTAACACTCTATCTAACACACTATATATTATTTTTTTATGAATAAATTGTGAACTAACACAAATTAATCAAATAAAATTTATTGCTCTTGTCGCGATTTAAAACCATACCTCCAGATTCGTAGCCGAGGATTGTAACCACTAACTACGTAAAAATTAAAATTAAAACATTAACTTCTCGAAACTGATGTTAAAATGAAAATTTGCAAAAGTAATGTATTGAAAAGTGAACTATTAGTTACTATTAAGTGTCTAAGAAAACTTTGGGTATAATTTTCTATTTAAAATCAAATAATCTGAAAAATATTTGTACGACAAATTTCTTAAATTAATATAAATGATAACGTTTATTCTTCACCTTTCGTTTCTTTTTCGTATTAGAGGGGAAAAATAAAACTTTCTGACTTATACTATGTGGGTTTATTTATTGTCACGGCCACGACTTCCGGCGGAGTTCCTCTTGATGACTCTCTGGAGACAAGAGGACCAACAATAAACTTCTTCACAAACGGAATGAATTATAACTTTTGCCTTTATTCTTTGTAATTGTCATATACGTTTGGAAGGTTTTGGTCATTGGACCACCTCTGAATATATTTTTAAATAAATTATACTTACACGCACCTTTTAAAATATTATTATGTATAAATATAGCAGCGCGATATAATTTCAACTGTTATTTTGATACCAAATGAAAAAAAATGCAGCCTTGATAATCCCGCCGTTGTGCAACAAAGAAGTGAAAATAATAAAAACTCTCAGGAAAAAGGTATCCCTAAATTAATGTGTAATAAATAATAAGAGCGGAAAACTTGGTTAATTAAAAAAAAGTTTAAATTTGGTAGGCGGGTATGGGTACCACCGCCCCAGGAATCGACACCTCTGCCACAGGTAACACCAAGTACATATTTAACTACGATTGATGACTGTGCAGGGGTGTACCGGTTTATGGGATTTGTCCAGGTCTTGGTGGTGGAATCGTCTGCCGTTTTGCACTATAGTGGAAGCGAAGAATTGATGCGTCACTCCTGAATTCACTGAACCTCAGATGTATATCAATCCTCATACCTTTTTTCTTTCATCTTTATTTACTTCAAAAGATTCTCCATACAGCATCTCTAAAGAAAAGATAGGCTCTGAGAGAAAAAAATCGTCGGGGCATCCTGTGTAGAGGTAATGTAAAAAAAATCTACAAGATGTAAGTTTTTTGTAATATGTCCAGTGTTAGGGAACAACCAATCAAAACTGAAATACGTCATTTTTAAATCAAATTCTCTTGTACTTAAAAACAGCAGTTGATTTGGAAAGATTGTTATTTATGTTAAAGATTGTTAATAAATACTGAAAACAAAAACTTTAAAAAAAATTATAATAAGGTTTGATTATAATAATAATATACCATTGATCGTTAGTGGATTTTTTACATTTTCCAAAAAAAAGTTGTACTACACAACACACAACACATATTTCAAATCATATAAACATTCAATTAAAAAATTAATAAATTTTCTAAGACTACTACTTTTCAGAATTTTAATTTAAGATAAAATACAATCATTTAAAAAAAATTCTATACGGTTTTTGTGACCTTGCTGCAGTTTGTCTATTTATTTACGGTCTTACAAACTAACATATTTCAGATTTTTTTACACGCGTATTTTGCTCAGACATTATGGAAAAATTATAAATACTTATAATTAAAAAAATAATAACAAAAAGGACATAATTTTACTATCACGTGTTTGAGCATTTTTTTGCTTACTTGAATGTAGGTACACATTGAAGCAAATGTTGACTGAAATAAAATCAATATTTTAGTTAAAAATGCTGATACGGAGAATAATAATTTTTTTTAACGAAACTGTCTTGTGCAGTTGCAAGGGTACGATCGCAAGATCATCTCCCCACGAATTTGAATTCTCATCCGCTGGTCAATGGGCATTAAGAATTGCCATAATTAATTCTGAATAACTCGGAAAACCGTTATTTTTGTCAGGACAAACGTTACACTGGTCAGTTGGTAATATATTTTATTGTTACAATAGAATTAATTTAAATCCCACCAGGGTGCTTAATAAATCACCACGTAGAGAAATTGATTTATGCTTTGTGGGAAGAAATTTCCCTTTGTAGCCAAAATATATTATTTCTCCGAATGATTTCTTACTTTAACTTTACGACGTAGCAAGACTACACTTTAGAGTGACCAATTGTACGGTGAGTTAGTCCCACCCCCTACCTTCATGAAACCCCACGGCCTCTCCCTCAGTACCCTCCTGATCCCTCCTAGCTCCAGCGCCCCCTTAATGCCCTCGGCCCTCCACCGCCCCCTCCAGGGGTCGGAACCGCCCATTTCGGGAATCGCTGATTTAAATGAACAAACCGTTAAACCTAATCGGAGTAAAAACCAATGACATTTTTACGATTTAGCATTTATCACGTGGCGTTTTTGGTTGGACATTTTTTATCTATAAATATATTTTATTTCACGTTCATACTACGAAAAAAAATCGGAGTATGTGATGGTCGGGGCCACGACTCCATGAAAAAAAAATCTTTATTTGATTTGTCTGATAGTGAAAGAAGGGTGTTAAATTAATGGAGATATAAAATCAAGTAATTTTTAAAATAATATTTGGGTATCATCTTCTTCCTCTGGATTGACTTTGAAATTTCACAAAATAGAGAAAAACCCACCCTTCATCATTAAAATAAGCTATTTTTAATATAACACAAAATAGAAGGAATATTTTGTATTTAAAAAAAAGAATATAATTCAAATTATCTCAAGGCAGTGTATTCAAATACCAGCAAAATCCTTCTTACTCTCAAATGTCAGCATTATTTTGCGAGACTCAATCTTGGGATTTTTTGTAAATGATTTCGTAAAAATATACTACAGGTATTTTCTACGGAAGATTACAAAAACATGGTTTAAAGGATTCATAGTAACTTTTATATACACTGGAAATGACCCATTAAAATGATTATTTTCAAAACTTTGAAGTGAATCCGGAGGAAGAAGATCGTATCAGAAATTTGAAAAACTCTAAACACGACGCGAACCCATTATTTGGCACCCTTTTATCGCTCTTAAAATTTAAAAAAAATTACGTTTTTTTTAAATGACCCACCTGTGTGTAATTCACACGCGGTAGAAGTGAAACCTCCAGAAAACAAAATAGGGTGGAAAGACTACGAAGTACCGCCCAAGAGGATAGATACCTATTATACTATTGTGGTATATCACCCACAGTTATTCAACTCACCTCGGGAGGAGATTTATCAAATGGGTAGAGTAATATTCTTTTAGTATAAATCTGGTTTATTGATACTTCGCGTATTCAGTGTTGACCACGATAGTCGACCTATCTAGGAACTGGCTAATTGGAATCTGAGGTGAGAGAAGATCTGCTGAAGACTCTCTGAGCTGTTGGACCCCCTGTTGCCTATCACTTTTACTAAGCTAGCTGCCATCTAGCGGAGACTTAGGACAGTTCTTAGTACTGCCATCTATATGAGAAAGCCGGAAGCTTTTAGATACACTTCAACTAGCAGGCTAAATCCTATAGATGTGTGTTTTTGTCTCTTTTTAGTGTCGCTATTTTTCATTTCATCAAGTTTCAAATCACAAAGGTGCCAAAGAAGTTTTCACTTAAAAACAAACGAGTTAAATTTATCATTGTTTAAAATAAAGAAAACTTCAACAGAAATTATAATCCATTTGGTATCATAATTAAGAAATTATGATACCAAAATTCAATATTTTTAGTGTATAACTTCGTGAGTGAAACCTCAAATTGTAATTTTTAATCATTGAAAAGAATATTAACAACCATCAAACGAAAGATGTGCGACAGAAAAAGGTAGGTATTGAATCCAGGACATCAGTATTATTAATTACTTAGATAATTCCACCATATCAACTTCGGTCACATTTGACCTTATTTATGTTCGACTAAGAACTGTCAACCATATCTTCATTTTCAAAGGCGCATTTTTTGGCTGCTATCTTTACACGGGATTGCAAGATTCTACCCTAAGCCGGTCAGCCGTAAAAAATTATATAAATTTCTTCGTTATAAACAAAGTTGTTGTTTTATTTCAATAATAAAATATCCCGCTCCGAACCGAACCGAGTTACAAAACTTGTGTTATTATTTGAACCGAGATAGCAAAAGCTTAAATAAACTCAGCTGATTTTTTCAAAATTATTTATTTCTAAAACTTTTCTGATTGACTCCTTTGCGAATCTCTGGCAGTTTAGTTTTGGGCACCAGCCATATATATTTTAATATTTCCATATGTACTCGTAATTCATGTCCAGTTTCGCCTATTCCTCGACGGCTCTCATCCACTCGAAGCTGGCAATTCTTTTCAGGTCCATCTCATCTAGGGGGGACGGCGACGTATTTTCCTTACCAAAAACACCAATATTATGTGTGAACTTATTTACATATTTACTCCCAGGGAAATAATAAATTATTTAATCATTGAAGATAATATTTATAAGGGGGCATACATTAATTACGTGAGCTCAAAATGGGGGGGAGAGATCCAGCAAAATCGCACGTTATTTAAAAAGAATATACGTACGAAGTGGCCCAAATTTATCTCACTAAGGGGGAGGAGAGGGGGTTCTAGATTGGAAGAAAAACTGCCCATGTAAAAAGGAACCAACCATTTTTTTAATGACTTTCTAACTTAATAACCGCATATTTATTTTTAGTTTTAGAGTTAGTTTTGATAGTTAAAATAATTTTCAAAGTTTTAATTTTTAAAGATCCCCAAAATCACCGCATGTATGGTGAATCGTGTGACGTCATGACTCACCAAAAGTTTGTTTTATTTTCAACAGGTGTTGTCAGTTTGTATGACAGTTATAAGTAAGAAGATATGAAACTATTCAATAAGTAAAAACATTATTTAGCTGGAATTATTTATGTGTTATATTATATTTATTTTATTATTATATTTTTCAATATCATTACAGGAGAGTGGTATAAAAATTGTTTGAAATTATTATTTTTTTTGCTTCACGAATCGAAATCAATATTACGAAAACCAAAGCATGCATCGGTAGGCAACTGATGATACGGCGCCGGATCAGCTGTTGGACACCCGCCATTTTTCGAATTCGTAGTTCTGAGGGTTGGCTGTGGAAGTTGCATTACGATTTTTTTTGTACAGTTTAAAGTTTTAGAATATTTTAAATAATAGAGATAAAATAATATTATTTTTGATACTGAATTATTTAGGTCTAAATAATGTTTCAGTAGGCTCAATAACTAAATCTATATAAACAGTATGTAAATAAACGAATAACATGAAATGTTGTTAATACCGATGGCTTGTGTCATGCGTTTCAATACAATGACTGCAAAATTATATGGTGAGCAGTGACGTCAGCACTAAACTTTCAATAATACCTACTTGACAGTGTTGGACTTGGAAATGGACTTTTAAATATATTTTTTTATATTCTTCGTTTAATATTGTTTAATAAAACTTTATATTTTTTAAAGCCATAACATTTTTCACTGGAGTTCCTTATTAATGTAAGCCCTCTAACTCTCAAACTAAAAATGTTAAACAGAAAAAAAAATTTACCAATATGATATGCCGAACAAGTGGTAAAAAACCCGCAATGTTAGCATAAGAAATAAAAAGCATCTTAGATGTTTAAATAATTATGACTTTTCAAAATTCTCCAATCATCTTAATGATTAGGATCATAACTTCAACCAAAGCACGACCGTTGCGAATATTTTACACAAAATAAATTAATCAACGGAATAAATAATTTAGAAGCTCTTGAAATAAAGAAAGCCGTTAAAACCAAAGTCGTAGTCCTAATAATCAATTAATTGTATCCAATAGAATATTAGAAATATTTCTCATAAACTCAGGAAATTCTCTTAAATACCTCTTCAGATGACGCTTTGTTTCTTTAGATATCTTTTGGTACCTCATTCTTAACACATGGTCTTTCTTTGTTCCTGTGTTAGATTTTAATTTTAAGTTGTTCTATTATTCTACGTTATGTTTTGTCTCACTCCATTATATGTAGGTACACATATATAAGCACATAAAACGTTTTTTTTGATTAGTTCCCTTTATACCCTGATGATGCTTGTGTTAAGCAAAACCGGCAAGTCGTAATAAATAAAGTAAATTTCGTGGTTATAAACAAAGTAATCCTTTTATTTCATTAAGTCAAATCACAAAGTGACTGTTTTCTATCAAAATATAATTTATTGTTAACCTCTTTCAATTATCAAGTCTTTGACTTTTGGATCAGTTCGGTGGCTAATTAAATTTCCCCCAAAGCTTTGGCTGCGGTGCTCCGGAGAATTTTGACTTTCCCAGCCGAGAGCCTTTTCCAAAGATTTTTGTGAAAGTTCGCTTTCCCAGGCTTTCCGGAGAAAGTTGGAATTTCCGGCTATACTTACTCTTGAATATTCAGTGACCCGGAACACCGCAGCGGCGACCATCAATCACAAGAATGGCAATCGACAGTTATTTTATTGTATGTCAAGATGTGAAAAATGGGATGACTGGATGCAATTGAAAATTGCGACAAACAATAGACTACATGAAACTGAGAACTGAAGAAGTTTAGAAAAACCGCACCATAGTTTTGTAGATTCTTTTGAAGGTGAAAAAGCTTTCAATAAATAAACAAAAATATTCATTTAGCTTTATTAATCAAATGAACATAATCTTAAAATTAACAAAATATTGTAATAAGTACTTTTTTACATTAGCCCCATACAGAACACAGCACCTGAGTAAAATAATTTCCCTCATTGTGCCATCTTTGGGGGTGCTGTGTGGAGGGTATTTTTAAGGAAAGGAAGGAGAGAGAAATTCTGGGAAGAAAAAAATTGAGTGATGATCGGAGTCCGGAGATGAGTGCGTCAAGGAATGTGTCAAAGAATGATAGACATACTCCCCACTGCGTTCTAAGTCGAGAGAGTCCGGTCGGAGAGGTCAAAATTAATCACTAAATAAATATCTCCCGATTCGGCCCGCCAGACAGTGGGCGGGCACACGCATCTGGGGGGTTAGACCAGGCAAATCTCACCACTCACCCGTCCACCCGGGCACCCCTGCTTCGTTACCAGACGTACCAAATTACTTGGAGTGACTTATACAATGCAGTGCTGTTTTTGACTTTGGTTTTATATTTAGCCAATGAAGGAAAATAGACAACACCAGAAATTATTCAAAATAGAACTACCTATGAGATGTATACTAAGAAAAGGCAAATATGCAAATATTAAACAAATGAGAGAAAAGCTAAATTAGTTTCCAATAGAAAAGAGACTGCAAATTAATTTGTTAATTTTTATACATAAAAACATATATATGCATATTTTTTTTTTAAAGAAAGACAAATATTCCCGGGTTACGAATAACCCAACAATGTTTGAAAATCTCCTACTACCACCATAGAAAACCGAAAATGTTGCTTGTGTTGTGATGGAGGACTTAGCCATCCGAGGAATCGAACACGCGACGCCCAGGTCGGACCCAAGCGCTATGCCCACTCAACCACTGACCGGATGATAAACTAAATGCCAAAACACTATAAGGATGAAATTATTTTTAATAAAAATTAACATAGTTATGAAACCAGGTGTTAAAAATGCTTTGGAGGTTTAGAAATTGGATTCGAAAAGTCGAGTAATATTTTTCCCTTTATTTCAAAAGCCATTATCCCGCTGGCAGTGAAATTCTTGTCTTGGTATTCACAGTTAGTTAAACAATGATGTTTCTACAAATCAAATTATTTCGTATAACCTTTACCCACAATTATTATCAGTAATCATTGAGAATAAGGTATTATTACAGTAAACCTATTATCATACGCTTCAATCCTACGCGCAATGTTACGCATATTTAAGTACCTACTTGTTTTCGAATTCACATCGCCTGGTCTTCGCAAATAAAGTCTTGAATAACCTTAATGTAAAAATAAATGTCTGCTTAACTCAGAATTTGTAAGGGTGACTAATTAATCTTCTCTTATTTGTGACAAGCCCGGTCTAGTCTTACTTCAGCAGTATACCAAGAGACGAAATACAATGTTACAATTCTGTGTGAGATATTTTTCCAAGAGTATTTCGAATGCTTTGATATGCAAATATTGCGGTCAGCTGGAAGAAAAATATATGCAGAACTTGGTTATATCCAATAATACAACTGAAAAGGTCGTTTCAGCAAAGTATTTCTCTCAGTATGTGAGAAGATTGGACTTTTTGCGTAAGCTATACTATTCGTTATCGCAATTCAATGCCAACCCAAAAAATGACTTTGTATTATTTGGTCTTGGGTAAAAACGTAATACGTTTGAAACGTGATTACAAATTGTGTATACTTGTAAACAAATCAAATAAATTAATTATTTTCTGAGAACAAACTCTGTGCATTATTCACATTCATGCATCTTCTCATGCTTCTATTAATCTCATCTCAACTCTTCTATTATTCTGACTATTGACATGGCCCGACTTAAGTATCTGATTCACATGATAATGCAATGTCTTCCTCGGGCGTTCCCGACTTCATCTACCATTCACATTTGCGTCTTATTATATTCTTCTCACACCCCTTTCTTCGTTCATTTGCTCTACATGCCAAAACCATGAATCACCTTTCTTACTTAAAGATACTTACAGATTTCTTACATATCAGATCACTCATTACGCTTCAGTCTTGCATTATTTGCAGATTTCCACATTTTTCACATTATCATACATGGATTTACCGCACATATGCTTCAGGTATAACATTTCTACAGCATTCAGTAGTTTCATCCTTACTGTATCAGTTCCAAACCTTACTTCCAGACATCGGGGTAGGTAGCTCTCCATTGCGGACTGCTAGCTTCGCTTCTTTGGACAATTTTTGTTAGCGCCAACGGCATTCGGTCCTCCATTTACCCTCCATTTACCTTTCATATTAAGACTTTCCATATCTTGTAAATATACTTCTCGGATACACAAACTCATCCACCTGCTCCAAGTATTCACCATTCATAACTACATTGCACACTGATTTTGTAATCTCTCTTTCAAACACCATGATTTTAAAATTACTTACATCCATCATTAACTCATTCTACATAGATATTTTGTTTATCCCAAACACGAGAAAATGTAGGTCTTCCATACTGTTAGATGTCAATCTGTAATTGAATACGGTATTATAGCCTGGGGGGGAGCAAACGATGCCGCAATTGACCCGATCTTTAAAGCCCAGAAACTAATTATTAAGATTATATTAAAACTACCGATCACAAGCAGTTCGGATGAAATCTTTAGGAGAATCTGTGTCTTGGACATTAGGCAAATTTATGCCAAAAACATGTTGGCATACCTCTTCAAACCCAGAACTACCTTTGAAAATGTCCAAACTGCTCGCGATACTAGAACCAAAGGGCATAATCTCCTACTTATCCCTTTTGCTAAAACAACCTTTGGCCAAAGAAATTTTAGATTCTTTGCAACAAAACTATATAATACACTTCCACTGGCAATTAGACAAAACACAATGTATCTTAAATATAAATCTGACACCAAGTCCTGGATTACCAGCCAAAATAGATCCAACATCAAAGATTTTATCAAAACTAACTTATAAGTATTTATTTTTTCAATTTTACGTTGATGATTAACTGTTACTTGTAATATTGTGTTATTATTTGTACTTTGTATGTGTTATTATTATAAATTGGTCATGCTAAGCGCCTGCTCTCAACACAGGTTCTCCTATTGAGACAGGCATAGAATAAAACAAATTGTAACTCAAAACTAATAAAGATGAATAATAAAAAAAAATAAAAAAAGAAGTCAGAACCGCATCATCAGCTTACAAAAGGCAACATACTTTCAGATTACTCAATTTCGCGCCCAATCCCACCTCTTTCAATTCTTGCATATAATTATCCAAATATAGATTGTAACTTGCAAACGATCTTTGTGTAAGAAAATAATTGCGTTAACTTTTAAATTTTAGATAGAATCAGTGAAAACTTAATTTCGCTTAACTCACTATCAGGAGTTATTTTCATGGCATTTCAGTGTTAATCATGGCTATTAGGGAGTAACCTTATGTATTAAGATTATGTTTTTATCATTCTTACCATGCATTATTGCAAGTATTTGATTAACCACTAACGTTTTGCTGTTATATGTTGCTAAAGTATTACATTCTCAACTGTTTCATCATATTTAAAAAATATATATTTTCCTATTCCTCTGTTTTTCACCATAAAAATGCGGATTCTGAATTATTTTCTAAATTTACATATCACAATGTTGGTAGGTATGTTATTTGTTGTTATACATACTACTCGATCCAAAATTCTTTTTAATTGCAACAAAAATATCAGGACTGAGTCATTTAGATACTCGATTGCATGCTGTTGGCAATGCTTTCTTAGAAGTAGTAGTTTTTTTTTTTTTTTTTTACATGAGCTCCACACAGGAGGCCATGAGGAAAATAATTTCTCTCAGGGCCTGTGTCATCTTTGGGGATGCTGTGTGGAGGGTTTTTTTAAGGAAAGGAAGGAGAGGAGAGTTCTGGGAAGGAAAAGGGTTTAAGGGGTGAGTAGGAATCTGTGGTTCAGTATGTCCTAGTCATCCGCCTCCAAGACCTAGACAAACCTCACCCCATGAACCCGGGCACCCCTGCTAAATCACCAAACGTAGCGAACCACTTGGGGTGACCTATGGCAGAGGTGTTGGTTATCCAATAAAGGTTCCCGGGGCGGCGGTACCCATTCCCGCCTCCCAAATGGAAAAATGTGTTCAACTGGACCGAATATAGTTATAAGAAGGCTATAATATCATACCTCAATCACAATAATCAATGTTAGGTATAATAATGCTTGTCCGCACGGCGTCTATATCGTACTCTAATATGGATTCCAAACTACTTACTTCATTTATATTAACTATCAGACAGACTAGTTAAGTGATTTCAAAATTATTATTTTTAAACCAAGTTATTATTGAATCTCCAACTGACAGCCCTGAAAAGCAGAACTAATTAACAGTACCTGCAGTCATTTCAAACTGCAGTCATTTCAACTGAAGGTAACAATAATATCATTACTAAGTTACTGCATTTTAGCCAATTCCTAGAATCCAACGATATGTACAAATAAAAGTAAAGTATATTATACTTGATGTTGAGAATTTTTCTAAGAATTCACCTTTATTTACTTATTTTTATTCTGCATAAAAATGTGTATACTTTTTTATGAGTTCATATTCTTTTCTTTTGTTGTAAAACATATTTGTATCCTTAACTAAATACAAGTTGTTATCATACATATATACTTTGTTTAATGTACATTATTATCAATGTAATTACCCTCCTGTGTACCACTGTGCATGATGTATTATGTATCCCGGATTGTAATAGCCATTTTATGGCGTTGAAATAAATAAATAAACATGATTATTTCATTTGATATTGTAACTAATCTGTGGAACTAATCTCTTGCTGACAAGCTGCTTGCAGTAGTTTAGCGGGTAATAAATTCCAATTGTATGCAATTTTTATATTGAAAAAAAATGGCAAATAACATCATCCATTTCAGAGATGCTTGCATTCATCTGAATAACATCGTAAATATATAAATGTTCAAGTGTCACAGTAACAGTAGTGGTACATTATTGGCACTATAAATCATAAAATTGACAATAATGAACATGATTAACGAGGTATAATAAATCCACGCAGAAGCTAAATGGTATGCCATTATCATTTAGGTTATTTTCCACATTCATTCAGTAAAAGATTTATGATTTTTTTCTGATTTAAATCACTTATTATAAATTAAATGAAAGCAAATCACTTTGTACACACCACTTATTTAAATAAATATGTGGTGTGTACAAATTGATTTGTTTTCATTTAATTAAAATGACGTCACAAAGTGAATTTGCGGTTATTGAAAAACTATTATGAAGCTTCAATTATCAATATTTACAACGAGTTTAAACTTCTTCAGGTGTATGGGATAATATTTTCAAGTATTCATTTAATTAAAGGAGTAATGATAAAAAAAACACTTGAAACATGGATAATTTCATAAACGCTTACGTACTTACGAGATTATCTAATGACGGGTTGTTCCACAGAATTTAAACAATTTATCTAATTTCAAAGTTAACTTTCAAGGTCTGTAACAACTATTATATTGAAATTCTATATATTCTAATATTTCAACATGGGCCAGATGTTTTGTATAATAACCAACTTGAATATTAACTTTGGCGTTTGATGAATTGCACAAATTCCGTGAATCAAACCCTCCTTAGTGAAGCTTTTGAATTGAAAGTATTTTGGATGCAAATTCGGTCAACCCAACACTTTTTTTTGCTGACATTCAAAATGAGAAATTCGGTATTACTTTTTGAAATTTCTGAGAACGACAACTCAAATATGCTCGAAAAAATGCTACGCTAGCTTAGAAGCAATTAAAAGAAGCAAAAAGGTAACCAAAATCTACACCAAAATTAACATGTTTTTCCTCTACTTATGGAAAATAGTGTATTGATTAGAACACCATCGAGGGAATGGGAAAATCGATGCCAAACGGTCCCTCAGGGGCCATAACCAAGATGTTTAGACTTTTTTGGACAGACACAACATATTTTTATACAGAAAGTCACACCCCGAACTTTCAACTGACCCAATTATTTCTTAAACACGTGGCAATGTAGAGGTACCTTCAAAGATTTCAAACTATTCCCAATGATACTTGTCCATGCAATAATTATGAAGTGAGGCCAAATAATAAGTAATAAGTAAAAAAAAAATATTGAAAACCGGAGGGCCCTGCTTGGTGAACAGAAATCTTAGACGAATAAATTTTGAATACTGGTCATGGCAATTTTTCATTAACAAGGTTTTTACGCTATCCTCTCCAGGCGTGTGCATAGAGTGTCAAAGAAAAGTCACTGGCAATAACTCTACTCATTTAAGTAAAATATACATACAAAAGATAGAAACCACTCTCACATTATAAAACAAATTATATTTAAGAGGAAACCGGGTGGCGTTTTTTCCGTATAAACGCATTACCCAATTTCCTCTCTGGATTTTGACACCAATGCAAATAGTTTTTAACATAATATAGATATTGACCATTAGCGTGTCGGACCACTAACGTTTTGCTTTTTTGATAAGTCAGGTACTTCTTATAGATGTAAGGACCCCTTCAAAAATCGTTAAAATTGCCTGGTTTAAACGCCATCAAACAGACATGATACAAACGCAAATAGCACACCATACAGACATAGAATATTTTCTTCTTATACAGTTGGTTAAATACAATTTTTAAAATCGACGATTTTATTTAGGTATTATCAACCTGAGGTCCAGTTGTCCCTTTGGCTCGATATTCGAGGGGTAACAGCGACAGGAACGGTTTGGTAAAATACCTATTTTTCAAAATTTTCGGTGAGGAAATTAATTTCAGTTTTACATGCTTTACACTTACGAATCTAGAGAAGTAATGAGTTAAGGTTTTTTAACAATTTACGTATTTTCAATGAGTATGATCGATTGGTTCGTAATGTAGTCTTAATTAAATAATATAACTTTGAGCATAGTCGATATTGAACAGAGATACCATCAAACCGAGTTAAGGCTCACTATGTAGTTGATTTTGTCAACTGAAAAGTTAATAGTAAATAATACGTAGTTGTAAATCAATATTGGCAGTACTAATTCTTGTTTGTTAGTTATCTAAGCACAGAATATATCGGTCCAAACTACGAAACAATTATAATGTAGGTGCCTACAAAGCAAAGTGCTGCAGGTAGCACCGAGTCAATACGAATCCAATTTGAATGCAACCGAACATAATTGTTACATTGTGTCCTGAAGTAAATGAGAGGTTTATAGTTTCAAAATACCGAAAAGTGTTAAATAACCAAAAACGGACGTATTCATATGTTATAGAATTGTTAAGTACATTCAAAATAATGGTATTTATTTAACCCTAGAAAGATAATCTTACTTTTACCTACTTATGATACGTCTGATACGTTGATGATACGTCTTAGAAACGTACTGAAGTTTAAAATTGAATATTTGACAAATTATCTAGTTTAAAGGTTCATTCAAAGAAAGTTTAAAGGTAGTTGAATAATTAGTTTAGGATTTTGAACTTTAAATAAAACCAAATAATTATAAAAAATACATTTTTTTTTATATGGCATGAAATTTTAAATGCTTATCAGTCGTCATACTTAAAAATTATATATTTTTTAAATTTTTTTTGTTCGCAAAATCACATTTATACGAACAAGTTCGTAAGTTACACAAAAGATAACCATACATCTTTCGGACGTGTAGTGGATGTATTTCTCCGTAATTGTTGTACTTACCGTGGTGACAGAGCCGCCCCGCGCAATAGGCCAATCAATAAAGAGTTTGGGGTATGCAAAAATTCCCCCGTCGATGAAACTTTGCAGTCACGTGGAGTATCATTTAGGGATGACGAATGACAAAAGATCCAACAAAATATTTAACGGGAAGTTAGTTATTTTTAGCAAAAACTGAAAAAAAATTATAACTCTCGCGGGAAAAGTATTTCTTTCGAAAACTCTTCACATATTGTTAGTATTAATTAATATCCACCTGATTAAATTGAAATCCAACAATATTTTTGTTGGGAAAGTGTGTTTTTAAAAAGAGATTGGTTTTTTATTTCTATTGTTGCCGGAAAAATTCCCCCCCCCAATTTTTGATCACGAAGTGTCTTTATATTGGTGTTTGCTTTATTTAATCAAAAGATCCAACATTTTTTTCTTTTGGAACATGCTTTTTTGATATCAGTCAAAAATATCGCTCCGGAAAAATCCCCCGTCCAATTTTTTAAAGTCAAATTGATAGGATAGGTATGTTTAAACGATTTCTGCAAAGATCCAACAAAATTTTCAACGGCAACCTATTTTTTTTAATTGATTTCGATCGCACGCTGATTTCACGTGACTTTTGTATGAACAGGAGCCCGCGGGGTAATGGAAGGGGTGGGGCTAGACGCACGGGGGGCAAGCGAACCGATCGGCGCAGGATACAGCTGCCCGAGAAGAGAGCCGCGGCCGTGGCGGTGAGGGGAGGGAAGCCGACTTGATGTATTTTTGTGTTTTATGTTTTTTCCGAAAGTGCGAAGAATTGCAGAAACAATGAATATTATACCTCAATGAAAGAATTAATGTTTTAAACAAAAATTGCTTTAATTACTGTAAAAGTGTTTTATAATAACCAAAGAATTATATTAAATTTTACTAATTATATGCGTAGTGCAATATATTTTAACTCAATACATATTTTAAAATTATTGTGGCAATGTAAATGAGGTTGTTTCGTCACTCAAATTCTCAATAAAAAAGCAACGCAAACAGGCAATCCCGAAAGCATTGTTAAAATCAATGAAATAGGCGTAAAAGCTTCTATATTCATTTTAATTTTAAAGTACCTACTTGCGTAATACAATGTTATTTTAAGCAATTAATTATTTGTGTGGCCGAAAATTAAATGGGTGTATTCTCGTTACTTGTTTTTGAGTTGTTATGCAGTGTTGCGCTACCTCCTTCTTTAGCCAACGTTTCGGACAGCTTTGCAGTGTCCATCGTCAGGGCAGATCCGGTAGTTGTGTTCACATGATGATGGACACTGCAACGCTGTCCGAAACGTTGGCTAAAGAAGGAGGTAGCGCAACACGGCATAACACCCCAAAAACAAATAACGAAAATACTTTTGGCCGTGAAAATCTTAAAACCTATCTAAATGGGTGTAGTTACTGTAGTTGAATATTAATATTAATTATAAGACATTATAGGTACGAGTACCTACAAATGACAACAATTGGGATCAGTGTTTATTTTTATCGTTTTATTGTATTATTTTATTGTATTACATAATTTAATACACAAAAAATCAACAATAGACATGATTGTTCTCTCTAAAAACTAAAAAAGGAGAATTGGAATAATGTTTTAAACAGTGATGATACCGAAATATGTTCGACTAACTTTGAAAATATCCTGTCACAACACATTAAAAATTCGACAACTGAAATAACAATACACATAAAATCAAGATTAAGATGTTTAAAGCCTTGGATTACCAAAGGACTTGTAGGGTAGAGTGGGGATGGTTGAAACACTTTTATTTTAACTATTTGTAGTAATATTTCGTTTATATTTATGGATAAGATGTTTATACTAGATGTTCTATGATCTATCTAGTTATCAAATTAAATTTATTGGATGGCCACAACTCGTACAGGTTTTATTTTTATTTATTTATTTATTCTTAGTACATTTATGTTACAAAGGTATAATATATTGTCCTCCACACTAGGAGTTCACCTGTGTTGTGGAGGACATTTTTCAGAAGTAAATTATAAATTGTGAATAGTAAAACAAAAGAGTGTTAATAGCTACTATAAAGAAGAGAAACAATAAAAATCAAAATATAAAATCGACTTCAATTCGACAAAAATTATAAATTAAAAGTTAGAAAGATTGTAGCCAGTTTCTTATGTTTTTTTTGTATTCAAAAATATTAGTTGTTTTATATTGTGTAGGAAGAGAATTGTATAGTTTTATAGCCTGGTATCTGTAGTGTTTTTGTCCAAAGGATGTGTTTGTTTTTGGTATTTGTAGTTGGAGAGCATGTCTTGTTCTATTATTGCGAGAGTTTTGTGAAATGTTAAATGTGGATAAGTTCTTGTAAAGGAAAGTTAGTATTTGTTTTGAATGTAATTTTTGAATTTTCAGCACTGGGAATTTTTCGAATATGATTGATGTGGGTGTTAGTATTGGTAACTTAAGTATTACTTTTATTAGGGTTTTCTGAGCTTTAAACAGTGTATTAATGTATTTTTTACTGGCACAGCCCCAGGCAATAATGCCGTATTCCATTATGGATTGTGCAAGTGCGAGGTATATATTTTTTATATCACATATGTTTAAAATATTTCTCAAGTTTTTAAAAAAGTAAATCAACTTGTTTAGTTTTCCTACTACCGAATCTATATATTTATCCCATTTTATATAACGGTCGAAGTATATACCAAGATATTTAATATTTTCCGTTTGTGTAATTGGGAGACAGTCGCATGAGGTTTGTGTTGATATATCAATGGTTGATTGACAGGAATGTATTTTAAGGTGGATGTTATTGGAGGGTTGGCCTCTCGAATTTATGCTGAAAGTTATGAATTTTGTTTTATCTATATTTAAAGTTAATAAGTTAGAGTCGAGCCATTTTTTAGTAATATTTAAGCCAAGTTCTGCTTTTGGGGTTAATGTTTTCCAGTCTTTGGCCTTAAAGAGTAACACAGTGTCATCAGCAAAACTTATAATTTCCCCGTCTATTTGGAGGTGACACAGGTCATTAATATATATAAGGAATAGGATTGGACCAAGTACGCTGCCTTGGGGTACTCCGTAGGATACTTGTTCCTTGTCACTACATGTGTTTTCTATAGAGGTATACTGTGTGCGATTTCCCATATAGCTTTCAATTAATTTGAGTTAAGTACAATAACTACTTAAAGACGATGGGAAAATCTGTTTCAATTATCCCCATAGTGTGGACGATTGAAACAGTACGTGGGGATAATTGAAACACTCTAAATATCTTTGGAATAATTGGAGTAATTTTAATCAATGTTAAGCATTTTCATTATTATAACAGTACTCAATGAGATCATGAATAGTGATTAAAAATATTACAAGTATTTTAAAAACTACAAACATAAATGTCTTGAAATAAAACAACTTTAAATATATTTTTTATTATTTGTGTTTTAGAGCTCTTAGTTATACTAACTATGAGTATTTGGCATAATCAACATAATTTTACTGCGAAATTATCGTGGAGCAGAGTAGAACGGTATAAAAAATAAGTTTTTTGCTTTCATACAAAAGTGCTTGTTACAACCATCACACTGTTTCAATCATAACAATGTAGAATTTACCTCTGAATTGAGAGCATTTTTTCTGCGTAAAATTCAACAATTAAGAAGTCGAATAAATCCTACTAATATTATAAAGGCGAAAGTTTGTATGGATGTATGTTTGTTACTCTTTCAAGCGAAAACTACTGAATGGATTTTAATGAAACTTTACAATAATATAGCTAATACATCAGAATAGGTTATAGGCTATAGCTTAGAGCTCTGGCATTATGAAATTTATACACAAAAATTGCACGCGAGCTGTTTGAAAATGAATGTAACGGGTATAGAGGGGGGGGGTGAGAGGGGATAGGATGTGCGGGCAGGGCGGGGGAGAGGGGTGGCGGGAGAGGGGTGAGAGGGGGCGGGGGATAGGAAGAGGGGGGGAGGATTGGAGTGGGGATAGGGAAGGTGGAGGAGGCGCTATGGGTATCCCCCTAATACTATGCGAGCGAAGCCGGGGGCAAAAGCTAGTAGAAAATAATTGAATTTGTGGTTTGCGATGTGACATCATTATACAAAATAGGGCAATATTTTAGACCAAAAAACTTTAAATAATCGGTTAAGGGGCATTAAAATCTATTAAACAAGTAAATAGTAGATATCTATTTTTTTTACATGAGCTCCACACAGGAGGCCCTGAGGAACATAATTTCCCTCAGGGCCTACGTCATCTTTGTGCTCACCTATGATGCTGTGTGGAGGGTTTTTTTAAGGAAAGGAAGAAGAGGAGAGTTCTGGGAAGGAAAAGGGTTTAAGGGATGGGTAGGAATCTTGGGTTCAGTATGTCCTGGTCATCCGCCCCCAAGACCTAGACAAACCTCACCCCATGAACCCGGGCACCCTGCTAAATCACCAAACATAGCGAACCACTTGGGGTGACCTTTGGCAGAGGTGTTGGTTATCCAATAAAGGTTCCCGGGGCGGCGGTACCCAGTCCCGCCTCCCAAATTAAAAGAAAAGAAAAATCTGAGTATGCAATTCACATGCGGTAGAAGTGAAACATACAGAAATCTAAATTAGACAAGAGTGGAGAGACTACGAAGCACTTTTTTTATCAATGTGAAGGATGATTTTTTCAGATTTTCGTCGGATTCCAGTGCACCTTTTCCTATACATTTGGTCATCTTATTCGTAATTGTGGTTTCTTCTTCAGAGTCGTTAGATGTAGTTTTCTCTAGCCTATTCATTTTGGAATGGTTTGAAGATTAAATATAGATTTTACAAATATATTTTTTTGATTTCATAGGATTCGACCGCGATGAATGATTATCAAGTTGTAAAAGAACTTTGTGGTCTATAGACGGAATGATATGGCGTTGAAAATGAAGCATAAATTTGGTAAAATTTTCTTCTTGCATCCAGCCAGATATGTTTGCGGTACCGATATTACCAATCGGACCATCTTTTAAGAAATGGCTTAATTGACACGTGGGAATATGAGCATCGGCGGAATTGAGTTGCCAATTACGTTTGCTGCTACAGACAGTTACGAAAGTTCCTCGTTCGGCACCCGTTAGTTCCTCGTTGTGACACCGATCTCATCTATGTTATAGATGTCCGAAGACAGAGGTATCATAGACAGTCGATCTGATATCTTCTAAAATTATGGAAGCAGCATTGCGTACAATCCTTAAGCGTTCTTCTTGTACATCATTCTCCTTTGACGTATACCATGTGTTATGCAGGATTCTATGTCCAGTATCACGGAAACAAATCAACGTTGCCTTACCATCAGTAGTTGTGATGAGAATGTCATCACCATATTTATCTCTCAACTTACTCTTTATGGTTCTATCATCGGGGCAGTCACGAGATACAGCATTTTTTAAATCGCTAAGTGAGAACTGGCATTCTTCACGATTGTTTTCTAAAACTGCATAAATTTCTTTCATTCATTTCATTTCTATCATAGCAAGCTCGATGATATCTGGCAACCACAGCAACTAAATCAACGTCATGAATCCGTCGCAATACCTATAAGAAAATAATAGAATTGTTAATGCAAAAGAATAGTTTAGTACGAGGGTAACTAGATCAATAAATCTTAAAAGGCGTATAAATCAATAAAGTCCGTGGCTTATTGAATGAATGTTTTTAGCAAAAAAAAAATAATAAATTCAAATAATTGATTGACTTTGTTGTTGTTATTCATTATACATATATCATTACATTACATAGTATAAAATGAAGTCGCTCAAAATGTTTGTGAGCATAGACCTTTGAAACTACGCAACGGATTTTCATAGATAGAGTGATTCAAGAGGAAGGTTTATATGTGTAATACATACGAAGCGTTGTCAATCAACCATGCAAACAAGCCCTTCTTAATTTTACACTGACAGACTTCGCGGCCGTTAGTCGCGTAGCGTAATCCCGAATGCGACTAGCCCCACCCCTACCCTTACCCCGCGGGCTCCTGTTCATACAAAAGTCACGTGAAATCAGCGTGCGATCGAAATCAATTAACAAAAATAGGTTGCCGTTGAAAATTTTGTTGGATCTTTGCAGAAATCGTTTTAACATAGCTCTCCTATCAATTTGCCTTTAAAAAATTGGACGGGGGATTTTTCCGGAGCGATATTTTTGACTGATATCAAAAAAGCATGTTCCAAAAGAAAAAAATGTTTGATCTTTTGATTAAATAAAGCAAACACCAATATAAAGACACTTCGTGATCAAAAATTGGGGGGGGGAATTTTTCCGGCAACAATAGAAATAAAAAACCAATCTCTTTTTAAAAACACACTTTTCCAACAAAAATATTGTTGGATTTCAATTTAATCAGGTGGATATTAATTAATACTAACAATATGTGAAGAGTTTTCGAAAGAAATACTTTTCCCGCGAGAGTTATAATTTTTTTTCAGTTTTTGCTAAAAATAACTAACTTCCCGTTAAATATTTTGTTGGATCTTTTGTCATTCGTCATCCCTAAATGATACTCCACGTGACTGCAAAGTTTCATCGACGGGGGAATTAATGTTTGGGTTTGCCTCATTTTGAGCCTTTATTGACTGGCCTACAAGCTCTGCTCGGCAAGTGAGCTAACTGATAGACAGCGCGCAAATAAAAAAAGACAGCGATATTTCTTGTGTATCGCTTACGTCTCAAAGACGTAGATTATCTTTCTAGGGTTAAGGAGACGTTAATCAAAACTTATCTTAAAGGAAATCTGTCTTTTGGACCCTTTGGCGACCAGTGTTGTGCACAAAATTCCAAGTCTTCAAGTCCAATTCTAGGTTATTCTCAAAGAAAAAAGAATATAATACTAGAAGTGCCTTCCATACAATTTTAAATGGAAACAAATTAATGTTCCATTTAGCTTAACCGTCCAGCGTTCCGTCTCCCTTACACTGGAGTGACATTGCAGATCTCCATCCCATTTGAATTTCGAACACACAGTTTTTTTTATGGAAGTACACGCCCAATTTGATAAATATTTGGATCACGAAACTCGAACACAAGGATCTTCTTGTGTAATTCTTTATTTTTACCCTTCCACTCCTCAAAAATACGCTCCACACTGCTTTTCCAAAGACAACATAGAAACCAAACAAATGTTTCATGACGAAGCCAACGAATAACGTTATCTAGTTTTTTCGTTCGAAACTTTTTATTTTGTTAACCCTAGAAGCCCAATCTATGTCATTTTTACCCATACACAAACAAATATCTGCTTTCTCTTTCGCATACTCTTTCGATTGCCCTGATTGATCGAACCAAAGATATTGGAATATAAGTAGATGTGCTATCTGCTGTTTTTACTATGTGGGTCTGCGCTTCCGGGTGTCGCCGATATTGTTTACCAATTAACAAATAAACTAAAAGAACAAATAATTAACGAATAAACCAAACGAACGTTAAACTAAATGAACGAATTCTTTCCTTATTCAAAATATATTGTTAACCAATATTAATGCACATTTTCAAAATATCAACGAAATGAACAAATTCTTTTTGTATGAAAACTACGCTAATTAGCGCTTAGTCCGGCGACAGTTGCGCGGACACCATAGCACATTTCTTCTGTATTTGAATATCTTTGGATCGAACCAACTTAGTATCCACCAAGACCACACAGGAGACGGCGGTGTTGCCTTGGTAAGTCCCTATATTGGAGTTGTCGTACTGTTGTAGGTCAATTTGACCTATTTTTAGGCTTTTTGTAATTTGATGACTTGTGTGTATAATTATTGTTTCTTTAAAGTGTTTTTAAATAAACAATAATATAAAACTTTTTAATTATAAACATTTATTGGTTAGTAGAAAAAAGAAGATTTTGTTAGGTTTTATTATTTTATTTTTAGTTTGTTTTTTGTTTATTTGTGAGTTTAAAAGAAAAAAATATTATAAAAAAACTTTTTAATTAAAAATATTTATTAGTAAGTAGAAAAAATAAGATTTTGTTTAGTTTTATTTTTGGTTTGGTTTTTTTTTTGATTATTTTTAATTTAAAAGAAGGAAACCGAAAGGATCCCATTATGTACCAAATTTTTGTATTAATTATTAATAGGTGTTTTTTCAAAGTCTAATAAATAAATATTATTCTAATTATGCGTTTTTTCATTTCCTAAAGAGTGAATACGAATAAATAATGATAAAAAATAATAAATTACACAGAATAAACTATGTTACAAATGAATTTAGTCATGTAAGTAAATTTGACCTATGATTGGGCTTCTAGGGTTAAAATTCTACAAATATCATTTAATTATTATCCAACACAAAAAAACATATAAATATTCTGTTTTTTTATAATTCCGGTTCTTTTTATGAATCTTATAATTCTCTTAATTCTTTCAATAATTCCAACAGTATCGACATTTTTCCTTATTTTCTTTTATTCTCGACCTTCAACATTAACATTTTTCTATTTACTTTTTGTAAACCTCATATTATTTTATCATTATACAACCGCCGTCAAACTGCTCGAAGTAGCTTAACAGGATGAATTTTATTTGATTATTATGATAAATCTTAACGTAAAAAATGTAAATAAATTACTAACGTCACCCGACGTGAAATATTTGCATATCTATCAGTAGAAAACCTGCTCATATTTTTTTGCGTTTCTTGCCGTCGTAAAATTAGCATAGTACCATTGCATTCCGGAGTGTTGATCTATTATTCTATCAGTATAACCTTACTGCATCTTGCATAGTATGCACGTATCCCACGTTCATTACAATTAGTTCGTACTTGTAGTTGATTGGACACAAGTCAAATAATTGACGTACTAGTAATAATTCATATGCAAATGATAATGGACTGCAATCAAGATCGTTAACGACTACTCATTAGGTACAATCTTAGCAACGTATAAATAAATAAATAAAAAACGACTTCATTAATCCGTTACTATGAAAATAACAATTAGTTTCAAGCCATTGACGTGTTAGCGCTTATGGCCTGTAACATTAAAAATAAGAGATAATGTTGTTGACTATAATTATTTTGATTATAATCCTGAACGAGTTTTAAAAAACAAATAATTTATAAAAGCATCCTTTATTACTAACTAGCTGGTACCCGGCATGCGTTGCTATGCCATTTAATAAAGAAATTGTTTCTCCCCGCGTGTCCTTTCCCATTTACTCCGTTCACGTTCCGTCTCCCCTTCCTCTCTAGCGTTCCTTCCCCTCTCGCCACTCCACTCCCAACCTTCCCCTTTCCCCCGTCCCGCCAACCCCCCTCCCGAGTTCCCCTCCCCCTTTCCAGATTCCCCCCTCCCCCTATCTAGTTCCCCTCCCCCCTCCCGTGAACCTTCTACCCGAGTTCCCCTCCTCCTCCCGCATTCCATACATTCAGTCCCGGTACATTCAGTTTTCAAACGGCTTGCATGCCACCTATTGCAATTTTAATACAAACAAAAATACAAACTTCATAATGTCAGAGCTCACCAGAAGTTTTACACAAACCTTGTCCTGACAATAACGAACGCAACAAAAAAAGAATTATCGAATTTGGTAGAGTCGTTCGGATGTTATGCGCCTACATACATTTCGGCGATTCATTTTTATTTAGATAGATAGATAGATAGATAGATAGATAGATAGATAGATGATAGATAAAACGTAAACCTCAAATAATTATCGAGATTTCGTGAATTAAAAAATTTAATTCGTATTCATTTACGATCGTATTTTTTTGTAGAGTTTCTGTCTTTTCACAAGCATGTAATAATAATGATTATAAACTGTATTTATCTGTTCTATTTTCATACTTTTAAAAATATTATTTATATTAAAAATTCTAATACTTTTCTAGTAATATTGTACAGAACTGACACCACTAACTTCGCTTCGTAAGCATTAACTTTATTTAGGCAGTAGCTTTCATAATATATTTAACTTCCATCTTATTTATCTGACAATATGTTGTGTGTTTAAATTATTATTTATTATTGGTAACACAACCGTAAGACAATTTATTATGTTAACACTAAAAACAACCGTCGGGAGTAAATTTATTTAAGAACTAAAAACAGCATCTTAGAATTCATGAAATATTTTGTATTCTTTAGGTTTACGATGTTTAAGTGAAGTAGAAATACCACAGAATGTGTTCTTCGTTCTGTGGTAAAATCGCTAAACGCACTATGTGCACGATATTATGACTACTAGTAGGTACTGCAATACAACAAAGCAGACAAATGTGACATTTTTGGTTGCAATTTCGCTAGAACGTAGAATAGGAATTATTGACTGTATGGAGGCCATTTCAAAATTGTGTTTCTAATGCGGAAGCAATCAAAATGCCGAAGATTGATGCAGCTGTTGCAGTTGTTTTTCATTTCGATTAGTCGTAGATGGGGATATTCAACGAAAGGCAATAATGATATTACCCGTCTCAGAACAGACATCCGACGGCCTCCGTGGTCGAGGGGTAAGACCCTCGACTCGCACTCCGAAGATCACGGAGTGTGTAAATGAATTTTATTTGATTAATTTGTGTTATTTCACAATTAATTAATTAAAAATAATATGAAGTGTATTCGCGGTACGTTCCAAAGTGGAAGAACTCTCAGTATCGCCTCGGTGTAAGACCACTGTACAGAATTGAAACGTTGCTTGAAATGGCTATAGCCGTGTTTGGTGTGATTAGTCAGGTACTTCCCCTCCTTCGTCTCCCGAATCTCCGTCCATCGCCAAAGAAATTGAATTATTTGCCTAGGTACTTTTGCTTACTAACGCTTGGTGAAATGCAACTTATATTCACTTAATATTAAGAGTGATTAATTAACCTGACACAATCGTAAATATGTCATTTTTAAATCAATTTTTTGTTGCTCTTTTCTACAAAAAAATATAAATTGACTTTGAAATATTGTTTTTTATCTAGTAAAGTTTATATGTTGAATAATAATATTTATATGTTGAAAGAATACGTTTAGTTTTGTTATAATAAGGTTGTTCGTCGGCAGATTTGTTAAATTTGCAAACGAAATGTTGTAGTATACGGTTCCATGCCAACACAAATCGTCACGTTTGTGAGACCCCCCCCTCAGCGTGATGTCACATATTTTGCAATTTTACATGTAAATATAATAGTTAGTAATATTTTAAAAGGTTTTTCGACAACACTTAATATTATCACGGTTACATTTGCTACAACGGTGGGGGCGTAACGGGATAACACGACGGAGGGGGCGTAATGGGATACGGAAAATATTTTTGTGGCAGTATCATGTGTTGCAGTCATTTTGTGCATGTGACGTCACAAAGCTCATGACCCCCCCATACCCCTTGTCACACAATGTCACGCTTCTCTACTCCCCTTCCCCTCTCAAGGTGTGACATAATTTATGGATGGCCCCAATCCTAACCCAACGTAACCTATTTAACCATTTTTTTAATTACTTTTAATGACTTTTGAAGGGAGGTTCTGAGTTGATTTCCTTCTGATTTGTCCACACTCACATTTCAGTGCATGTAATCAAATATCTAACATACAAATAAATCAATAAATTATCTAGGAAAGCTACTTTTTAGAATATTCTAATTTAAGTTCAAATAAAATCATTAAAAAAAATCCGAGGACGTGTTATGTGTGACGAAAATACTTCTGTTTGTCTATTTACTTGCGGTCTTACAAACTAATATACTTCAGATTTTTTACACGCGTATTTTGCTCAGACATTATTGAAAAATTATAAATACTTATAATCGAAAAATTATAAATACTTATAATTGAAAAATTATTATAAATTTATTTATTTTTTCATTTGTTATTTCGGCTACTGGCATTATACCCAGCTCTCTCATTCAAAATTTAGGCATATTAGATTTGACCAAGAATTTGTATATAAAAATGCAAAAATCAGTAATTTTAAATACATGTAGGATTACAAAAGATTTTTTAAATATTTATATTGAGGGATCAGTAGGATTTATAGGTTTTTTATTTTTAGGAGTTCCACAGAGCCGAACCCTCTGATATGAAAATATCTGGAGTCGGTGAATTATTTTCTCATTTGGTCTCTGGTAGGTTGACATGTTGTTCTTGTATTGTTTTGTATTTATAATACGTATATAGTGCAATTGCATAGCGTGGATTGACTAGATGATCATTTGAGAAAGTGTGTGAATAAAAATTATTACAAAAAGGACATAATTTTAATAATTTTATTATCACGCGTTTTAGCATTTTTATTGCTTTAATGTAGGTAATTGGCATTGAAGCCAAATGTTGAATGAAATAAAATCGATATTGAGTTATTAGTAAAAATGCTACCAGAAGAATAATCAATCTTTCTCACTGGAACCGCCTTGTACCGTTGCAAGGGTACGATTGCAAGACCAAATTTTGACGAAATTGGGATTCTTGACCGCTGGTTAATTAAGTACTATACGCATGTATGGAGAATCACGTTGTTGGGATAGTGTAAATTGGATTCCTGCACATGCTGATAAGCTAAATTATTCACTCTAACAAATTAATTAGATAAGACGTAGAATACATAGCAATATGTAGAACACATAGCATATCATATCAAAAATAATATAACAAGTAAATGTTTCCTATGTATTCAAAACTGTACAAAACATTTGATTACAAAGTTAGTGTGTGCACTTTTAACATGTATTTAACATTAATAATTTGTAGATAGAACGGATTGCAATATCCCAGAAATCACCCATATCTTTTCCGCGGTTAAAAACACATTTTATATTGCGCCGATTAGAAATAACTTTACCACAATAGACCACAATGAATGTTGTGGTTGCAGCTTGTAGCAATGTTTACCGAATATATTTCTAGAAATCGTGTAATCTTAAATACTAGTTGTACCTACGCATCAGCCAAAAATGGATGTTATCTTAAATACCAGTTGTACGTAACTGCCAAAAATGAATGTAATCGGCGCCGCAACCGGGTTCAAAAAGAAGAAGATGTAGAGACGTGAAATTACAAATGTCAGAGGAGCGCGCTAGTATTTAAAGCGACAAAATCGATGCGAAAATTGTGAATTTTTTTTTTTAAAACCCGACTTTAAAATAGAGCAAAAATCTCGCGGGGGTTGTCTTAAACAGCATTTAAAAAAACCCTGTGATTTTTTTAATATATACTATAACTTGTAAAGTAATTGAAACAAACGTGTTTATAATAATTTTTGGACCATATTTTGCGATTTTTTTCTATCGAGGGAATTTTATATAATTTGCGTTTCGGCGCGGGGAATATCTAGACATTATCTTCAAGAATAACATATATTTTTTTAAGAACTTTAAAACTAAACGTGTTTAAGGGAGATATCTAAGAAATCGGTAGAAATTCGGGTAGCGGCGGCTTAAATACTAGTTACACGTATCTGCCAAAAATTAATGTAATCTTAAATACCAGTTGTACGTATCTGCCAAAAATTAATGTAATCTTAAATACTAGTTATACGCATCTGCCAAAAATTAATGTAATCTTAAATACCAGTTGCACGTATCTGCCAAAATTAATGTAATCTTAAATACTGGTTGCACGTATCTGCCAAAAAAGAATGTAATCTTAAATACCAGTTGTATGTATCTGCCAAAAATGAATGTAATCTTAAATACCAGTTGCACGTATCTGCCAAAAATGAATGATGAAAGCATCACCCTTGTACAATCTGAGCGTGAGTTGCCTTTGAGTTTGACTGTTCCTAATAATAACAAAGATCAAACAAGTGAAATTATGCCTATGAGCGTGAGTTGCCTTTGAGTTTGACTGTTCCTAATAATAACAAAGATCAAACAAGTGAAATTATGCCTACCCGTTCAGCCCCTTAAAGAAACAGAGAAAGTTCTAGGTAGGAAAAATTTATCAGGAGTATTCAGGAGTGGATATGAAACTAGAGGTCAGTTTGTCCAGGCGTGATGGACGTATGAATCTATCCCTGCAGGAATAGATTCGATGTGCATTTGATAGTGCAATGCGATGTTCCGAGAGAGTCCAAAAGGTCTCCCTCAACCAGTCAGATCTGACACATCAGACACATCCGCCGGCAAGATCCACACAAACCTCACAAAAGTCACCAAACGTAGCGCACCACTTGGGTGACCTGTGGCAGAGGTGTTGGTTATCCGAAAAATGGTTCCCGGGGCAGCGATACGCAAAACCGTCTCCCACGATGTTTGTAACTTCTGATTTCCTTTGGCGTTTCGCACCGATTGCGGTTGCTTTGCTACTTTTCCACAATTCGTGGATCGGCTCGCGTGTAAAAACGAAACCTAACAGTCTGTTCAAATTAACATATGGTAGAACGGCATGTAAACTAAAACCGATGTCTAGCCTGGAATCTGGTCCTAACAAAACTAACTACCAGTCTTAGAAGTTTCCATTGAGAAACAACTCTTTACGATGTTAACCTGTTGAATGAAATATTGGTGTGGTGTAAAAAAATTGCCTGTTAAGCTTGCCCTACATTCGTTAATAGAATAAGGTCTGACTTACTACCTATATTCGTTTATAGAATAACGTATGACTTACTTTTTTATTTATTACTTAGTTAATATGTTTTTTTGTGCAATATTACATTTTGTCAATCGCAAATGGCATAAAATTTGACTAAAATGGCTCCGAGTACCTAGAACTCCCTTTGAATATCTGACTACTTGTTATGAGCACTAGCATGGCATGTCTCTGAACTTTGCCAAGTATAATTAATTAATCTTGTCCTTCCCAACCACAGACTAATTAATTGACAGCGAAACTATGCTTTAGATTTATCTCAAGGTTTTTAGGGAGCTAACTATTCCGATAAACGTGACTCGGTTTTAAATGAGAGTTGAGTTAGTACCTAAATGGAATCGTTCATGCTTGTGACGAAAATGTTTCAATTATTTAATCTCGGTCGTACAACAATAAGATTTTTTTATTATATAAAACAATTATTCATAAATCACTAGCGAACCCGGCATGCGTTGCAATGCCACTCAAATAAATAATCATAAGGTTTTCTGACGAGTGAGCAGGCCACATACAGCTGTTCGCGTGAGAAGCATAGGTTTTCCAAATTTACTCCCTGCTATCCCCTTCCGCTACTATTTTCCCTCCCGCATTCCTCTCCACTCCCGCTTTCTCCTTCTACATTCCCCTCCCTCTTCCCCCCTGCCTCGTCCCCTTTCCCTCTCACATTGTCCCCTCTCACTTCGTCCCTCCTTGCCGCTATACTATATGAAATACACAAATTTTTCAAATAAATCGCAGGCCACCTATTATAATTTTTTTAATAATTTTGTAACGCCAGAACTCACCACTATAAAAAGAAAACCATCCCGGGTGTGCGCACAACCAATCACCAAAGTTTCATCACAATCGGATAAACGGATAAGGAACGCATAAGAAACATTCATTTTTATAATTTATTTAGAATGCGTGGGTCTAACCATCGGAATAATAGATACCAACTGCAAAAATTAACTTTACTCTCCATACCAACCGTTGGGTATTAAAAAAATGTTTGAAAACATCCTACCAAAAACATATTGTTAGGAAATGTTAACACAGTCACTGCATACGACTGCAATTTAGTACTGTACGCTATCTAATCTCTAACCGTGGTAATATATTACAACAATACATCATACCCAGTGTTAGAATTAATGTCATTAGTGGCGTTTCTAAAACCAATCCATTATATTATGCTACACTGAATTAAAAAAATTCTTGTTCGTATTTTTTACACCCATTCATACAACTGTTAACAAATTAAAAATTTAAGAAAAAATAATAAATAAGTAGGTATGTAGATAGTACCAGTACAAAAAAATTATTAATTATACTCGACATCCTTCTCTTTTGATGTGCTCATCAATCCTTAATTTGGGAGGCGGGTACGGGTACTGCCGCCCCGGAAATCATTTATAACCAACACCTCTGCCATCAAAGTACGATTGGTGACTTAGCAGGGGTGTGGTTGTTCGGATCTTAGCGGTGGATGCGTCTGCCCACGAACTGCGTAACAGGCCGGGGAGAGACTGTTGAGGAAGGTCTTTTGATCTCTCCAGCAGGACTCTCACGGACATCGCCTTTCACTGCAGAGGGAGGGATAGATTTTTACTTTTGGCACTCTTGCAAACACTGACCCCAGATTCCTACCCACCACTGATACCTTTTTCCTACCCAAAACTATCTCTCTCCTTCCTTTCCTAAAAAGACCTCCACATAGCAATCCTAAAGATGACATCATGGCCCTGAGGGGAAATATTTTCATAAAGGTCTCCTTGCGGAGCCAATGCATTTTTTTTTAATTCTGTGAATTTACGGTAGCCAAATAATAAATATATTGCAATTACAGTAAAATCAGTATAAGAATCCATGGAGTGTCTTGACTACGTGAGCTTGCGAGCAATGCTATAATAGAAAACAAGTAGTTGTATGATTTGAGAAACGGCTAAAATTACTCTCATGACAAATTTTTGGGTTATTATGATGCATGGTATCTTTAACGCTGTCCAAAACGTTGACTAAAGGAGGAAGCGCAACACGGCGTAATAACCCAAACATAATCACGATAACAATGGGTTATGTTTGCAAAACAACAAAAATAACAAAATACTGGTTTTGGTATGAAATTAATTGTACGATAAGGATCTTAATTCCTTGAATAACGTACCCGCAAAGCGATTGGGTTTATAAAATTTTAATGAGTGGAATCAGCAAAAATTTCAACATTAGATAGAATTATTGTCCGTTGATAACATTATAATAGGAACTATTATTTATTAACACATTATTTTATAAAGTACTTAAGAATCCTACAAACTTGTATTCAAAGTAAATGTTATTCCTTTCAGCATTGTTCAGAGCTGCTCGATAGCACCTCGCCCACGCCCACGGTGGCGGTAGCTGGTTGCGCCATTTCACTATTTCAATGGTGTACTGTATCTAATCTGGTTTGTAAAACGGGCATCACCTTCCAGTCGGGATTCTCCATAACAAAATATCAGCAAGTTCCAATAGGAACAATTAAAGAAATTTAATAAAACGGAGCAATATTTTATTACCATAGCAATATCTGGCAACACCGTTTTCACGGCCAAAAGTATTTGCGTTATTTGTTTTTGGAGTGTTATGCCGTGTTGCTCTACCTCCTTCCCTAGCCAACGTTTCGGACAGCGTTACAGTGTCCATCATCAGGGCAGATGTGTAATTGTTAGTGATGAAATGTGTACGTATGTACCTACTTGGAAGCGATACCGTGTTGCCAGAACCACTCCACTACGAGCTGGTATTACATTATACTTCAAAAGTGTTGTAGATTACAATTGCCTCCGTAATAATGACGTGCTCCAATAGGAACTGGTTCCGAAAAACTGTTCCTCGAATCCACTGTCATCCAGTGATCGCTAGTCACCGGTACAAAGTAAAATTTCACCACTAACAATTACACATCTGCCCTGATGATGGACACTGTAACGCTGTCCGAAACGTTGGCTAAGGAAGGAGATAAAGCAACACGGCATAACACCCCAAAAACAAATCACGAAAAAATGAAAGTAAATTCAAATCTGACGTTATGTTTGACATCGGACCTAGTACAGGAAAAATTACGTATAATTATAATTTTTTTTAAATGTTAAAAATGTAAAAATTGGGTATAATTATATATTTTTTTAAATGCTAGAAGTGCGCACTTTTTCCACATACCTACCTAGTTATTTTGAATAACATATAATAAATGCATTTTTTGACAGGCTGTAGCTAAAGGGGAATATTTTCATTTCACGAATCTAACAATGTATTTTCATTAAGACAAAATATTAACCACTCTCGTACGAAAAACGTCGAACAGAAAAGATACCGGTCAGCGGTTGAGTGGGCATAGCGCTTGGGTCCCACCCGAGCGTCACGTGTTCGATTCCTCGGCTGGGTAAGTCCTCTATCACAACACAAGCAACATTTTCGGCTTTCTGTGATGGTAGTAGGAGATTTTCAAACATTGTGGGAATATTTGTCTTTCTTTAAAAAAAAATAAATATATATATATATATATATATATATATCAAAATATTCGGTTGCTTCTGAAAATAGTAGTTCTTAGGTGAAGTATTGTACAATTAAAAACAATGTAAGTTGATTTGCTCGAATTAGCTCAGTGGTCAAAGCAATTCCTCGATAGGACAGGAGGTTCAATTCCCAGATGCGACCAAATTTTTTTCTGTCTTATCTGTTTCATATTTTTTGTTTGAGAGTGGTTAATATTGTATTCGATGGTTAAATATTATCATTTGTGGTTTTGCTCAATGAAATATTTCACTAAAAATATATTCAAGGTATTATCGCTGAATTTTAACCACTTATCCCATAGTCCTGCGCAATCAATTCGGTTTTGCAATCTAATTTGGCGGCGAGATTAAATGAAAAATGAGCAAGGTCGTGCATTTTACCAGCATGGGCATTCTCCATATTGGGAAACTTTGAAAGCTTTCGTTTTGCCAGCCGAGAATGAGAGGAACAGTGGCCAGAGAGGGACGGAGCACGCGATCAATTCCTGTTCTGGGAAACCTCACCCTACCCAGTACCCACCCAGCCACCCAGCCACCCAACCACCCAACCAGCCAGGACCCTGATTTGGAAAAATGTTACGAGAAAACTTCACACTACTTTTTCATACACCATACCTATTTACCAAGTAAGACTCCCTTATAACTTACGTATGTAATAATGATTTACTTGCCTTTATCAAGAAAATGTTGAAAAATAGCAAAAATATATTCGCAAACTCGACTTGATCAAAAATGGGTATTACTTCCCGCTGATTAATATTAAAATTATTTTTGGAAATGGATAGTACAAAATTATTAATGTACAGATCATGAAATAAAGAGCATTTAAATCTAAATAAACCGTAGCGCTTTCGAATAAATAGTTAAAAAGATTTGTTTTCCATTTCAAAATTAAGTGTAACCCTAAGTGACCAGCTAAGATATGGGGGCTCCATCGAAGCCAGAGTAAAGTTAGCCTCTCAAAAACTGGGCGTACTGTACAGGGCCTGCAGATACTTTAATAGTACGGTTGAATTTGGCAGCCACCTCTGGTCGGAGCTCCAAAATACCTGAAAAATACCCTCGACTCTGTGCAGAAACAGGCGGTCCGTTTGATAGATTCTCCCACCTTAACAGACGGATTGCAATCCTTAGAGCATAGGCGTTGGGTGGGAATGCTATCCTTGTTCTACCGGTATCACAATGGAAGATTCTCCGAGGAATTAGCGTCATTGATCCCTTCGGCACCGGTGCATAGTCGGGAAACACGCCAAACGCGTGCCCAACATTTGTACACGGTTGACATTTGTCACATGAGAACGGGTCGCTTCGTCGACTCGTTCTTGTGTTCAACAGCTCGGCTGTGGAATGATTTGCCGGCCTCTGGGTTTCCTCCTTCCTACAACATGGGTCTCTTCAAGACCAATGTTCATTCCTTCTTCTACTTAAAAAGACCCCCACATAGCATCCCAGATGACATAGGCCCTGAAGGAAATTATTTTCCTCCTCGCGGCGTCCTGTGTGGAGTTAATGTAAAAAAAAATAATAATAATGTGGTCTGCGTGACATATAATAAGGTTCCGTGACAGTTAATCCCTCGACAATTGAACCCCCCGGCGTACTTCTATACAATGTGCAGTCAGTTTAGGGAAAATACAGTATTCCTAATTACACAAAATATAGCTAAGTGACCCCGAAGGGATGTGCAGAGAGGATGAACTGCCGTAAAACAAAAGTAAAAATCAGCTTTTCTATATATTGTCAAAAAATATTCATACCAACCGGGTCGATTTTACGTATGAAATTGGTAAATAATACACAGAAAATTATAGTTTTATAGTAAACTAGGTGGTAGCCGCCATGCAATGCCATTCAAAGAAATAAATTGTTTCCCCCTGCATGTCCTTTCCGTCACCCCACCTCCTTCATTAACCTCACCCTTCTGCCTTCCCTCCCTGCCGCTAAAATATATGAAATACACACATTTTCATTTATACAAATTTCATAACGCCAGAACTTACCATTATATATACCCAACATTGATTTTTAAATCTTTAACTCTTCTCTTCTTCTCTATAAATAAAAATCAATCGCCGAAATGTATGTACGCGCATAACTTTCGAACGACTGCACCAAATTGGATAATTCTTTTGGCTTTGTGTTTGTTATTGTCAGGACAAGGTTTGTAAAAAAGAAGCGGTGAGCTCTGGCATAATGTAATTTGTATAAAAAAAATGCAATAGGTGGTACACGAGCTGTTTGAAAACTGAATATACGGGGAATGAATATATGGAATGCGGGAGGGGGGAGGGGAACTCGGGTAGGGGATTTGCGGGAGGGGAGGGGGAACCCGGGAGGGGAACCTGGGAGGGTAATTCGTGAGGGGGGTTCGCGGGACGGGGGAAGGGAGGGAGTGTAGTGGGGAAAGGGAAGGTGAAGGAGGCGGAGTGGGTACACGAGAGGGGAAGGGGACGCGGGAGAGGAAGGGGTAGGCGGAAGGGGAACGGGACGAATGGGAAAGGACACGCAGCGAGAAACAATTTTTTTATTAAATGGCATAGCAACGCATGCCGGGAACCAGCTAGTAAAAGATACTTATCATTTCAGGGGGTCAATTGTCGGTGGATCAACTGTCGGATTTACTTAAAAATAATTTATTAACTTTTTTTCGTTTTGATCTTTATTATTGGACGTCGTAATTACGCATCAACATCTAATATATAAACTGTTCTTCTGCGTAATAATTTATTATGTAGGTAATATAATGATTATAATGAATTTCAAATAATATAATGAAACAGGGAAAATAAAGTAGATACTAAAATCACAAGAGTTTCGATTTTGTAATTTTTTTTTTTTTATTTAAGTTTTTATTCCAGCAGGACTGGGAGGGTAGTGCAATCCCAGTCTGCCATATTACATAAACAACTATAAAAGAAAAAAAAAGTTTAAATATTAGGTAAGTACCTAATTAAAACATAAAATGAAAACAAAATTCATCACACAAATAACAAAAAAAATAAACATAAAATTAAAATAAATAATAAGTAGACAGAATTAAAAATAAAATATAAAAATATATTTTGGGATCGTCCATCATGGAGGTCGCCTCATCATCTGCATCCATCGCTCATTTATTGGGGAACTGAGCCACTCGGATGCAGCCACGACAATGATATTGGTTGAAGTTCGTATCCTGCTCCAGAAGCTGGCTAGTCGGTGGCGAAGTAAGGCTGGGAATGAGTGCACCCTCCCCTCGGTAAACATCGTGGAGGCACTGCAGAACCTCGGTAGTTGCATAAGTTGCCTGTATGCGTTATTGTAGCACACTCTCAGTTTGTCCCATTGCGCTGCTGGGTATTGTGTCCACAGTTCAGACGTATAAAGGGCAGTACAGTATGTCTTGAATAATAATTTTCTGACATCTTCGCTACAGTGGTAGAATCGCCTTGAGAGCATTCCGGCCCGTATGTTAATTGCTCTTCTTTGTCGTTCCATATCTTCTATATCCTTCATGTCTTCGGTTAGGATATGTCCCAGATACTTAACCTGTGAGGCCACAAGCAGTTCATTTCCTTCTAGATATATTGGAGGAATATGTGATGGCTCCTTATTGTGTTTGAAAGCGACGATGACTGACTTTTTAGAATTATACAACAGGTTATGAGAGTTTGCGTACTCTTCGCATATTTGCACAAGTCGTCTCATCGCTTTAATCGAAGGTGCAAGCAGCACCATGTCATCGGCGTAATTAATGTTGTTACTTCCTTGTCCGCAGATATGACAACCGATTCGTGTATCGTTCAACTCTTGTAAGAGGTCATTAATGTACACATTAAATAGAGTTGGAGACATATTTCCCCCTTGCCTGACTCCGCTCTTAAGGAATAAAGGTCTTGAAGAAGCTCCTGCCCATTGAATGTGATTTTCCTGTTGTCCGTACCAAATAGCCAGCATATTGACCACTGCTGCTGGAACATCTCGCTTTATGAGTTTTTCCCATAATAATTGATGGGAAACACGATCAAACGCCTTGCTTAAGTCAAGAAAACACCAATAGACTGTGGTTTTTCTTTTTTTGTAGTAGGCTATTGTTTGTTTTACTCCATAAATGGCCATATCGGTTGATGAGGCGCTCTTGAAGCCGAATTGGTTATCAAGGGTAAATAGTTTCTCTTTGACTAGCGCGAATAAGATTTTTTCAAATAGTCTCGAAAGCATTGTCGCCAAGGAAATCGGTCGGTAATTTCCTAATACCGATGCATCCAGCTGATTGGATTTCAGGATTGGTACGATAATAGTTTTGCTCATATCCATCGGCATATGTGTGTGTCTTAGGAGGCTTGAGTACAGGGCGGCTAGAATAATATGAAGTTGATCTCCTGCGTATTTTATGTGCTCAATACCAATGGCGTCGTATCCTGGACTTTTACCATGGGCGGTTTGCTTAATTGCGCTTTCAATCATTTCATGAGTAACATTCATGACCAGATCATCATTGGCCGCAGGCGGGGATGTCATTATCGAAGGTTTCGTGGTATCTCCTTGATCCTCGCTTAAAGAGAAAAAGTCTCTAAATTCGTTGGGTATGTTTTCATCACCCATAATGTTGTTGACGCATAGTGGAACTTTGCTCTTGGCTTTCAGCACAGTTGAAGTTTTTTTCCAAAACTTTCTGAAATCTTTGTTATGCATAGAAGTAGCTATGCTATCCATTCGTGCTTTATTTTCCGAGTGTTGACATTTTCGGAGAGCAATTTTAAAAGATTTCTTACTAGTTTTCCTTTCGTCTGCGAAACGGCCTTCCGTAGGCCTTCCGGCTTGAACCCAGCAGAGGAATGCATGTCTTGAATGGCGGTACAAAGTGGAGACTTCATTATTCCACCCAGGAACAATTTCATACATTTTTTTGGGTTCTTTCCTTCTGAATGCTTTTATGGCGGAGTTTCTTAGTATATGGACAATATTACCGTAGAGAGAATCAAGTTCAAGTTTATGAGTTTCGTTATCACAATTAAGTCTTTGACATCTTACGGCATCTGGGGGTTTCATTTTTAACAATAGTTTATTATAAATAAATTATTCATTAGGCGTAATTATCTCAATCTATATAACATACTCTGTTTGAATTGCTGTATTATAATGCCTCAAAGTAGGCTTACAATAAATGTTGTATTAAATTGAATCGAATATTACTTGAAAAACCATTGATATGAAATATTCAAGTTGCAACTAAATTTCCGCATTACATAAAAGAGTTAAAATAATGGCTAAACCATACAGATGTAAAAACTCTATTTATTTAGTTTTATATCACTTTCTCACCAACTTTACACCTATTATTACAATGTATATCATTTATTACACTATACACGTATTTAACCGTACACTATTGTATATACTTTTTGTACAAACTGTTAAAACAAATTTTGTTTTTGCTTTATATACCACTGTTTGTTTTTTTCTAGGTACTAAATAAAACTTATTTTTACTATATTACCCACGCACAGGCTGCGCCTTAGTGGGTTCCCACATTATTGTTATGATTTTCAAAATATGTAAATATAAATATGGGATGGTCACGTGGATCTAGTCACCACAAAGGTTAGAAAGCTCACGTATATGTTTATGACAATCAGAAATATCTTACGTAAAAAAGAATTGAAACTCATCTATGATGCTATGTGCGGGTCACTTCTAGACTATGCATCCTTAGGTTGGGGTGGATGTGTAAAAACTGTTTTGGACAAACTAGCAAAAGCTCAAAAATCACTACTAAGGGTAATCCTCAAAAAACCATTTAGATATCACAGTGATGCACTATTTAAAGACTTAGAAGTTCTAGATATAAGACAACTGTACATGAGAAAATTAATTTTAAACACCCATAAACAACGCCACCTCTACCCGTCTATTAACCACTCTCACAACACCCGACACTCACGGAGAAATCCAATTGTAACACTCACAACCAAAACATCTCTCGCTCAAAGACACTTCACCTTCTTAGGTCCAAAACTATACAACTTCATGCCTGATGCTTGGAAAAAGGAAAGCACAGGTGTTCTATGTAAATTGACCACTACTTGGTTTCAACAATTAGGGAGAAAGGAGAGTGAACTTTTACTACACAAAAAATAAAATCAAAAACAAACCAAAAACAACAACAAAAATTCCAACAAAAAATGATCTAAGTAAAAGATACCTACCCCTATCTTCTAATCTATATATATATATATTTTTTTTTTATTTAATGAAAAGATACATGATTTTTGAAATTCTACGCCAATGAAGAGTACTAGCTCTTGAGCTTGGCGTAGGAGTTATTTTACAGCTAGTTCATTTTTATAACATACATTTTACTTACATTTTCCAATAAATATAAACTATATATAAATATAATATATAAACTACTATTTTTCACTTTTATAACATACATTTTACTTAGTATATACAATAAATATAAACTATGTTGTGATGTTAATTTTTGATATGCTAGGAATTGAAGTTATAACATTTTGATTGGTGTTGTTATGGTTGTTGATTTTTTTTAAAGATTAATTTGACCTTTTTCTTGAATGTTACGAAATCTGTTATTTTTTTAATTTCTTCGGGAAGATTATTAAAATATTTTATGCCTTTGTAAATATAATTGTTGTGCATTTGTTGTGTTGAAAATAGGGGAATTTGGAAGTTAAATTTATGCCTTAATGATGAGTTGAGTTTAAATTTTTTAGTTACATTTTCTTTGAATATTTGTAGTATTGAATCTTTTTTGTAGAGGTCTTCAATTTTTGGTACTTCGAAAATTTTGAACAATGATGCTGAAGGGAATGTTGGTGGTTTTTTTAAAATTACTTTAATAATTAGTTTTTGTACCACTTTTACAGGACTTATAATTTTTTCATATGCACCTCCCCATCCAATGATTCCATACTGAATTAGTGATTGGACTAGTGCATAATAGAATTTTTTTAGATTGTTTAATTTGAGAATATTTCTTAATCTAATGAATATATAGATACATTTCCTAATGCGTTTAACAAGTTCACATATGTGTCTGTTCCATTTCATATGTTGGTCTACAATTACACCCAGGTACTTTATTTCAGTTGCATGGTTTAATATGGTACATGAATTATTACAGACATCTTTGTTACATTTTGTGTTGTGTATAGTTATATTAATGTTGGGATAAGTTTTGGATTTATTTATTGAGAAAGGGATATAAACTGTTTTTTTTTGCATTGATTGTAAGAAGGTTTGTATCGAACCAGATTTTTAGGATATGGATGTCATTATTTGCATTTTCGTTTACAATTTTCCAGTCACTACCCTTAATTATGATAATCGTGTCGTCCGCATAAGATATAATGGTTCCACTGAGGTTTTGTTTAAAAATATCGTTTACGTACATGATAAAAAGTAATGGTCCCAAAACAGTACCTTGCGGTATCCCAAAATCACTTGTGAGTGGTAGACTTGGTGTGTGATTAATTTTTACAATTTGTGTTCTTTTGTGAAGATAACTTTTTAGCCAATGTAGTGCTCTGTCATTAAAACCCACAACCTTTAATTTTTTGTATTAATTTGACATGTGATATACTGTCGAAAGCTTTTTGGAGATCTACAAAAATACCAACACATTTTAATGATTTGTCTAAAGCGTCTTGTATAGTACTAGATAATTTAGCAATGGCGTCTTTTGTGCTTTTGTTTTCCATGAATCCAAACTGGTTTTTGTGAATTATGTTATTGATCTTAATGAAATGAGTTATTCTTTTTTTAGCAATTTTTTCAAATATTTTTGCAATGTTTGATAGTAATGAAATAGGACGGTAATTGGTTGGTTCTTCCGGATTGCCGGTTTTAAATATTGGTACGATTACGGATTGTTTGTACATGGACGGAAATATTCCGGTTTGAAAACTTGTATTGATTATATGAGTTAATGGTTTTGATACTTGTGATTTTATACATTTCAGTGTTTGTATTGTGATCCCATCAAAACCTGGGGAAGAACCACCTTTCATACTTGTAATGATTTGTTCGATTTCTTCTTTTGTTGTTGGTTGAAATAGTTCAAAGGTATACTCATTATTTACTGTAGTGTTTGGGTCATTTGGAGTCAGGTCTTGTTGGATTTTGCTAGCCAGGTTTTTTCCTACATTAGCAAAAAAGTTGTTGAATACATTTGCGGCTTCTAAGGGTTTATCTTTACAGCAAATTTTTGAATCATTATGTCTTATTGTGTTGATTGTTTTATTTTTGAATTGTTTTTTATCTATAATTTCATTTATGATGGACCAAGTCTTTTTATTGTCATTTTCAGCTAGTTCAAGTTTTTGTTTGTAGTAGTCATCCTTTATGTTTTTTATAAGATATGTGAGTTTTTTTTTATAAGCTTTGAAATGTTTTTGTAATGTTATGTTTTCCGGTTGTTTTGTATATTGTCTATAGAGTGTTTCTTTGTGTCTAATTGAGATGATTAATCCTTGGGTTATCCATGGTTTATTATTATGTGTATCTACCTATCTGTATGTACCTACCTATTACTTTTAAATTAGAAATCAGCTGTCATTCTTATGTTTTAATTGCATATTTTATTTTATTTTATCTCTTCTCTTTTTTATTCATATTTATACAAAATATGTATGTAGGCTTATCATTTCAACAACTATGCGAAACAATCCACGGCTATTTTATGTTTTAATTGGTTATTTAATTTTTATTTTATTCTTTCTCTTCTCTTTTTTTTCTTTTGCTATGCTAAACAAATAACAGTTAGGTACTATATTTAAAACTTTTATTTTATTTTATTTTTTATTCTTTCTCTTCTTTTTATTTCAGCACTTTTCTTTCTTTTGTACAAATCATTCTCCACATGTTCATACCCATAATTATTTGACTGTCCTAAAACGGGATAATACTCCTAGTTGGGCAGACAAAATTTAATAAATAATGTATATAAATGTAATACGTTGTGCTAAATAAACAAATAAACAAAAAAATTGTAAACTATGGGAAAAATAAAGGAATTTTAAAAAAAGGTCAAATGGAATTCACATGATTTTCGTGACATTTAAAAAAAAACCTTTACTAAAATAGGTTTATTAATGTTAATGTCACTTACATCCATGTACTTATTTATTATCACAATGTAAAGGTATATTTAGTATTTCCCCGCGAAACTATAAAACGCCGGATACGGTACCAAAATCATAACTTTATTTACATATCGATCGTCAAGTTCAGTGATTCCCAGCGTGGTCCAGGTGGATCCCTAAGGGTCCACGGGAGACTCGACGGGGTCTACGTTAGCGCGATAAAAAAATGGGCGTTCACAAGTTGTAAATGGGGGGTCCACGAAAATTTATCTGGTTTCGATATTAAAGAACAAAAATGTTAGCTTGGTTTTACCTTCTTGGCAAATACTAAAAACATTTTTGACAGGCTGTATTTCGGTGAAAAATTTCTATTAAGTCTGTAATAATATTATTTTAATAAATAGAACACAAGAAAATAAACTATTTTTCTTTTCATTTTACCATTCCGAATTTAGAGTTGGAACTCAGTGTCGACGTAAATTTCCATCCTTATATCCAATTTTCACATCTTTTAACGAGTTTTGGGAATATGGTAGAAATGTAGCAGCAGGGGGTCCACCGAAACCAGTAAAATTTTGAAATTGGTCTACGGGAAAAAAAATTTGGGTACCTCTGGTCGAATTGATTAGTGAGACATCTCCGAAAATATAAATTTGAATTGAGAATCTAGTTGTATGTAGAGGTTAATCTTTTATTTGATACAACTCTGAGATTACTCATGAACCACCACATCAATCAAAACTTGTAGTGAAACAAAATGTTGATATTTTCTGAGTCACTAATAGGATATTATAACACAATTGTTGGTAAAAGGTTATTTATTTAAGAAAGTAAGTTCACAGATCACATAATGTGGTAAAAATAGTCACAATGAATCAATTCACTAATTAACTGAGCAAGGGATCGGAGGGAACCTTGCCGTTAGGCTTTGGGAACAACAAAAGCTGACTGTGGCTCTGCTTAGAGGGTCGTACCATAGGACGAAGCGCAACTAAGGCAGCAGTCGGGGGTCTGGTTGGTGCTTTACTTATGGTAGTAGAATACTCCTTAGAGGGTCGTGCCAGAGGACGAAGCGCAACTAAGAGAGCGTACTAGCGAACTGACTGATTTGGGGCGCGCAGCCTGTTATACATTCCTTGTTGCGGGGTGTGGTTTATGTAGCGGCTCGAGGGTGGGAGATGCGCAGAAGGCGTCGGCGCATCCTGGTTTGCTTAGGGGTGGGTGAGCAGGATGGCGCTGTACGGGGGAAAGAGATGGTGTAGTGGCAAGCGTAAAAACGGCGCGCTACAATATTTAAAAAGGTCATATTAATGTATCGGACCGTTATGCCTCCCGGTGTTATATTATAGCATATTAAATATGTAAAACACAGAAACCCGTAAATAATGTTTGATTTATGGTGAGCATTCAAATATATTTCTCATTATCTCAAAACTTAGTATTTTGAGATGTCAGACTAATCAGCTGGACGATCGATGTGTGCGATTAAAAAGTAAACTAAATTGATGTACTTTGCAAAATGGTATTATAAAAACTTGCACGGAGATGACATGTTGAGGATTTATTGTCGTATTCCTTCGAAGCCCGCTCACAGACTGCCCTCGTGTGAGCAATTGTCCAGTAAGGTACGGCAAAATAAATCACGAAACGTTTAAAATTTGTTCGAATATCAGAAAAAATCAGCACCAACACTAAAAAAATCGGTTTATCTAAATATCTAAAAAAAATATTCAATTTTTGCTGTGTTTGCAAATGTCGTGGCATTGTTAAAAATGCTAGTTTACAAAATATACCATAGTATGCATTACGTTATACAGTTGTTAATGTGTATGTCATATTTATTATGTATTAATACGAACATTATTTTTGTTATCTTCTTTGGAAGCGAATGCTTGTGTTTAGAAGGGGAATGAGCATAATATGATGATTTCATAGTAAAAAAACGAAAATAGTTTTAAGTAAAAAAAAAATTTTAAGTGAACCCTCATGAAATAAGGATTGCTAATGAATATGTTGATTTTTTAACAATAAAAGTGGTTAAAACCAAATATTTTATTAAATATGGAGTAATAATAATTCGGCAGGCGGCTCTTTCTACTGACTATCCGTTTTGAGGAAACTGCATGCAGTCCTGCAGACAGTGCTCGGATCATGTGTAAAGCGTTTAATTCCATGATTTTAATTAGACAGATTTTTTTGAAATTATGAACACTTTAATTTTGTTTTCAAACATTAGAAGATAATTCAATCGCTGGGTAGGAAAGTAATAAATTGGTTTTGGTTCAAGAAAACGCAGTAATTTATTTTTTTTACATTGAATTGGTCTTTAATTGCTTTAACTAGGCATTTACCGCCCATAAAATTGTTCTGGTGTTTTCCAGCAGACTGTTTAAGTATTTTTTCGGTAGGTACGAGTATATTGTGTATAGTGATGCATATGAAGTATTAAATTTTTGTGATGGGAGTAGAGTTTTTGTCGTGTGTGACTTTCAGTTCGAAACCGTGATTTTGTTTCTGTTCTATTATTATTTAATTATTTATTATTTGTTTCTTGACAAAAGGTTATTAAGGGCCATTAAGCAGCCAGCGGCCGAGAATTCATATTTCGTCGAAAGATGTTCTTACGATCGTACGAGAAAGATTAATTATTCTCCGTACCAGCTTTTTTAAATAATAACTCAATATCGATTTTACTTCATTCAATTAATTTATACCTACATTCAAAATGCTGAAAGGCGTGGTGATAAAACTATTACAATAATGTTCTTTTTGAATTATTTTTTTATCATAAGTATTTATAATTGAGACACAATAAGAATTTAAAAAAATATCTTAAATATATTAGTTTGTAAGACCGCAAATAAATAGACAAACTGAAGTATTATCGTCAAAATTCAAATTCTGAAACACAGTTTTCCCATATAATTGATTGATTTATTTTACTGCATGATTACATGATTTGAAATGTGTGTTGTATAATACAAAATTACATTTGAAAATTTATCAAATCTGCCAACGACCTAAAGGTAAAACCTTATTGTACTAAAAATAAACATATTTTCTCAAAATTTAAAATATATTTTTAATTCACAAAAGAACAGTCTTTTGAAATCAGTTTATAATTTTTTTGTGAAAAAGAGTCAACACGGCTAAAATTTGATTTAAAAATGACATATTTTTGGTTTTGTCTGGTTATTCCCTCTTAAATTTGAAAACATTAAATTCTTCAAAGATGAGGTTTCATTACTACGGGGTATTGGAGATTTGAATGAACTACTTACCTGCAGTGTGGTGGAATGTGCTTAAATTTTCCAATGATAGTTTCGTAGGTATTCTTAAAAAAATGTTATTTCATTTTCTAATTGCATCAACGGTTCGTTAATGTAAAAAGTGCTTTCAACGAAGAAATTAAACGATTGAAATTATTTATAACCGAGGTGAACGGTTTGCATCTGTAATGTCCAAAGTCAAAATATCAAGTAGAATTTAAACATCTTGCCTTGTTCTTACACACAGTGCCGTCAACCGATAACTGTTGTTACAAAAACCATTTGGAGGATAGCTAACATGTAACGTTAGGTAGATAAATAATAAATATTTAAAATGCATATCATTATACCCTCCAAATAATACATGCCTTGCGAATAGATTGTTTTACAGATGATGCTCGATGGAATTTTAATCGGGTGGAATTTATCATAAATATGTATACGGGTTGTTAAGAGACGTAACTAACTTGCTTTATCCAGGGAGTCCCAATATTATTTTAAACAAAATATGTTGAAGAATTTTAGGTCTTCGATGACACTTTTTGTTGTATTTTTTTCATATTTTTTTCCAAGACAAACAACAACCAAAATCTTTCACATGTCACATGTCGACTATTGTCACTCAGCCGAGTAACAATCCAACCCTGCAACCTGACCTTATTAAGGTCAGGAATCCCTGGTTAAAAGTAAGTCAGTTACACACTATGTATGCATATGGAGCTAGAGCATGTAAATTGGTTCGAATTAATAAATTAATAAGCGAACATCACCTAATGAACGAAATCCCATGCTGATTTGCAAACTCAGTTATTTACGTACTTACTTCTCAAGGTGTTCTTATTAGTGGCGGCTCGTAATCCATGTCATTAGGATTTCAATCGGAAAAAAATGAGAAAAAATTTACAAATCTTCAAATCCGAAGTTGGTGTTTTCCATAGATAATTTTATTTGTTTTCCACGAGAGGAATTTCATATCTAATATCACTGCACCAAAGATTAGCGACCAATTTTTTTATTGTTTCAAGTTTATTTTGCAGAACTCCATTTCTGTTTTTATTTCCTTTCAATAAAATTATTATTTAATATATAAAAATAGTTCTAAATTTAAATTAATAAATTACTTCGTTTTTACCACTTTTATTATTTACAAAACCAACATGTTTCGTGAGCAATGCTCACTTCTTCAGGGTTTTTTATTGATACTCTTTTTTTTTTTTTTAACACTTTTGCCTTTTTAGCCGTACTCGCTACAATCACTTCTTCTATCAATAAAAAAACCCTGAAGAAGTGAGCATTGCTCACGAAACATGTTGGTTTTGTTTATAATAAAAGTGGTAAAAACGAAGTAATTTATTAATTTAAATCAAAATGGTGCCACAAAATAAGTTTGCTGTGTTAGAAAAAAAAATAGTTCATTATAAACAAACGTTGGCTAAAGAAGGAGGTAGAGCAACACGGAATAACACCCCAAAAACAAATAACGAAAATACTTTTGGCCGTGAAAATTTAAAAATGTACCCATTATAGACAAGTGAAAGAGAAATAATTAACTATGTAATAATTATTATTATGTGTGACAGCTGTTTCGCCCTCTGAAGGCGTTATCGCAGTTTCATAATTCCTTCAGAGGGCGAAATAGCTGTCAAATAAGGTATATCAAATATCTAGCACAGATGTGAGCCACTTTATTTATTTTTGATTTAAATTATAAGACATTGTTAAAGATTTTAATGTTTCAATATTTTAGAGGAAATACGGGCAATTATTTGTAAGTAAATGAAAAACATTTAAAAAAATAATTTTACTACGTTTATTATAAAAATATGATGAAATATAAAATTAAACGCCGTTAAGAATGTGTTTTTCGGGTGCTAATTTTAATATAATATTTTTTTCCGACTTAAATAGGTGATTTGTAATTTCAATTTCCACGTGATTTCTACACCCATCAAAATGATTTTTATTATTTGATTTTATTTTTTAATTTATATTTCATCATATTTTTATAATAAATATGGTTAAATTATTTTTTTAATGTTTTTAATTTACTGACAAATAATTGCCGAAGTCGCCTCTAAAATCATGAAACATTAAAATATATAACGTTCCTCTTAACCACAAAATTTGGTATTGACAAATCTCACTATCGCTGCGCAATAGATTCCTTAGGTTTGTACCTACACCAGTACAGTTTATATAAGTATGTTTTGTATGAACTAATCCTTAGGACATTAAGTCCCATACGTGCTGATTACAAAACGCACATGTGGAATTCATGACTGCCCGACATTTTACCACGGGATTTAAATAGCGCGCTCTTTAAAGTGTGGTCAAATAATAATTTAAACACACTTTAAAGATCGGTTATACGCAATGCTTCCAAGTGAGAGTTTATTTTTGAAGATATTTTAAAACCAGCTTCTTTTATTTTTTTACTTGAAACAAAAAGTTTCAGGAAGCAGTGATATATATATATAGGTACTTGTACGTAGTTCCGCCAAGTTTACAGGGTATTATTTCATTATCCCTGCTCGGAGGAGGCCCGAAGGTTATTAAATTACATAACGTAAGAAATAAAACACCTGCGACCGAACCAGTAAGCACGGGTAATCAGCAGGTAAGGGGACCACACCGTGTGACCGGTGACAGATTCTCACGTGCCGCCATCAAATATTCAGGTAAGGCCGGCCTCAAATTGATGCGATTTCATACAAGGATGAGCATCCCGTGGAAGTGGGGTGTAATCGACTGGGGATAAAGGTGGGCTTATTGAAAAGTGTGCTTTATCGAAATGAAACACAGATTTGAGTACCTTTGAGAAAATCAAATGGGGATCACTTTATCAGGACGGAAGGAAGCACAATATTCTCCGATATTCGTCTCCTTAATGGCAATATTATCTTATTTTCTGTAAAATTATTCACGAGTAGGTACTGAAAGAGTTCAAGAATATTATATTCAGAAAATACAGTAGAAAGGTATGGAATAACAATATTAAACGATTACTGAGTACAAAATGAAAAAAAAAGAGACGAATCAAAATAATTCGATTTGATTTAGTAACAATTGTAAGCAGTTTGATAACCAAGAAGCTATGCTAGCGTTAGTCGATGGCATACTTAGAAGCAAGCTGGAGTACGCGAGCGATGTTTGGGCACCGTACCACCAGAAGTACATTGATATGTTAGAGCAAATCCAGAAGAAATTCCTCAGGTATGTTTATATGCGGAAGCATGGAACCTATCCAAGGTTCATGCACCATATTGACTTACTTGAGGAAACTGATTCCGTGAGTCTAGAAACTCGACGGAAAGCAAGTCTTGCTATTCTGTCTTTCAAAATTTGGAACAATTTCATTGATAGCGCATTTCTCTTGGGATGCTATGATTTATATGTACCAGACCACTACAGCCGAAGTCGACATCATGACTTATTTAAAGTACCGAACGGTAGAACAGATGTCTTGGCAAAGCAAAGGGTCTTTGAAACATTAAATTCGACGAGGTTATTCTTACCCCAAGAGAAAACACTCTCGAGGTAACCGTCCATTCTTTGCTTCAAAGCCCTCCGAGCTATTGGAGTTTGTGTGCCCTTTGGGGGCTTGTCAAACAAAAAGCTATCATGGACTGTACTGTCATCCGCGTAACAATGAATCGGTGCACATGACAAGAGGTCATTGATGTGCAACAGAAACAAAGTCGGTGACAGAACCGATCCCTGTGGGATGCCAGCATTTATCGAATGCGAGGAAGAGGTGAAACTGTCAGTAACCGCCTGAAACTAAAATTTAACTGAAACTAAAATTTTTCATTACTATGGAAATGCCAACCTACTGACTGACTTTGAAATTTGCTCTTCACATTCAATGAACTTACTGAAGACTTGGCTCACGGAAAGAATTAATTTGTATTAGCTTAAAATAACATAATATAACATGAAATGAGATCCCTGAGACGTATGTGTGGTAAAACAATGTATGATCGTGTGAGAAATGTGGATATCCGCAAAGAATGTAAGGCTGATGTAAGCATAATGAGTAAGATTAAGAAAGGGACCCTCAGATGGTTTGGGCATGTAGAGCGAATGAACGAAGGAAGTAGTGTAAGAAGAATATACGACGCGAATGTGAATGGTAGAAGAAGTCGGGGACGCCCGAGGAAGACATGGCACGATCAAGTGAATCAGATACTTGAGTCGGGTCATGTCAAAAGCCAGAATAATAGAAGAGAATGTATTAGACGATGTATGAATGTGAGCGAGGCAAAGAGTGTGTACCAAGACCGAGTTGTTTGGCGGTCTGTCCTCTCTGCCTACCCCTGCGGGGAAACGGTGTGATGGTTAGTTAGTTAGTTAGTTACAATAACATATTACTTATTCTAAAGACTTTAAAATTGTTTTTCATGTTTTCATAATTTTTCTTTTATCTAAGTATATTTCTGTAAAAAAATTAATTTTATTTTATATCTATAATTTTAAAAATGTATCTAAGTATATTTCTGTAAAAAATTTAATTTCATTTTATATCTTTAACTGTAAAAATGTAACTATTAAATCTCTATAATAAGATCTTTAATGTAAAGAACCCGTTAGACAAACTGCTACAAAGCAGTTTATCGGGACTTTTTGTCTTATATTTGTAAAATGTATAAAATAAAAAAATAAAAAATAAAAAAAATAAAATGTTTTCACATTTGACAGTTTGTTTTAAGCAGGGTCTCCTCCAACCGAAAACATGAAAATTTGTTTACACATCACTATAAACATTGGCAATGGGGGTGTTGCCTTACTGCAGACGCCTACAAAATTGTGCAAGGCCATGTGCCATTGCCCACTGGCAATGTTTATAGTCATTTGTAAGCAAATGTTTTCGGTCGGAGAAGATCCTGAGTTAAACAAACAATAAAACAATACATCTCGGTTTTTATTTGATCTAACACATAATAAATGCCTATTAAGATTTTTCGAAAAAACTCATTTCCATGTAATTATCATAACATCCATGCTAGGCATAGCTTGATAAAAGAGGTTTAAAAAACATAATATTGTCTTCTAAAACCATTTTCTTACAGAAATAACCACTTATTTCTAAACACAGCTAAGAATGAAAATGCAGTTGGACCATCATTGCGGTTTTTAAAACTAAATATGAGTCATCTCGATGAAATCCATTTAATATCTTTTTAACGATCGCAGCGCCATAATTTTATGTCTACTATTAAATGTCAGACTGTGGGTAGATTCCAAAAATATTATTTTATTTGTTTAATATTGGTTATGAAGCGTTGTGATTGCTAAAATCGCCGAATAATGTTCAACCGTTATAGATGTAAAAATCGTGGTTTTAATTTATTTATTTAAACGCCCGTACATAGGGCTATTACATACATAATACAAGTGTATCGAACATTTACAAACATTATATATATAGAATAACATACAGTACATACATACGATGCATATTAGTACAACAAATATTTATCATTTACAAACATATCAGTTACATAAATAACTAATTATTTTTGCTTTGATGCAAGACGGTGAGGTATTGAAAATATCGAAAAGGTCTGTATACGTATTGGCAGTTCGGTGAAAACGCACTAGCGGTGAATGATAGGAATAGTTAGTGCTATGATTGTCACTGTGGAAAAGGTGGTGGAGTCGAGTTGATTTAACAGGGACACGAATATTATAACACTTAACATTTGAGGGCAGTCTATGAGATTGTTCAGTAATTTAAAAAGTATAAGAATGTCATTAATAGTACGCCTGGTAGAAAGTAGTGGTAGGTTTAGATCAGAAATTAATGCATTGTAGCGGATTTCAATTACAGGCTATCTCAATTTGAATTGAATGTATCGAAGAAATTTTCTTTGTACTCTCTCCAAACGGTGTAAGTTACAGGTATAAATCGGAGACCGTACAGGAGATGCATATTCCAGCTGCGATCTTACAAGAGAGCAGTAAAGTAGCTTAATTGACTCAATGTTTTGAAAAGTCCTTGTGTTACGTATTACAAAACCTAGAATTTGCATGGCCTTATTGGAAATTGTTTCACAGTGACGATCAAATGTAAGTTTCCGGTCAAAAATAACACCAAGGTCTTTGATAAATGGTACTAATGCAATTTCATTATTGTTATTTATTTAGATACTCACAAGTTTTATTATGTGAGTAGGTACTTAAAAACATTTTAGTATATTTAAAATAGGCAATAATATTTTTATCATCATGCTAATTGCAACACTTTGATTGGTCATTGATTATAATATTATTATAATAATTTGATTATAATAATTTGATTATAATAAGGAACTCCAGTGAAAAATATTCTGGCTTTAAAAATATATGTTCATACTAGACCAATAAACGCAGAGTTTTTAAAAAAAATATTTAAAAAATCCATTTTTAATCGGGTCGTAAAAACACGCCGTCAAGGTGACGTCACTGTTCGACGTATCGTGACGTCACCATAAGGTCGTTGTGTGGGAATGTATGAAAAGACACAAGCCATCGTATTAATTTATTCGTTTAGTGAAACATTATTTAGGCCTAAATAATGTTTCAAAAATAAAGATATCTCTTATTAGTTTATCTCTATTATGAAAATATTCAAAAACTACTGGAAAAACAAATAGTAATGCTACTTATAGGGAGAATACTTCGAACAACGGAATTCAAAATGGCGGCAGTAGATCAGCTGATTGCCAGATTCCATAGTAATTTTTCAGGAGTGATGACGTCACACGATTCACCATACATACAGTGGTTTTCGGGGGGGTCTTGAAAAATTAAAACTTTGAAAATTATTTTAACTATTAAAACTAACTCTAAAAATAAAAAAAATAAAAATGCAGTTATTTAAGTTAGAAAGCCGCGCAGGTCTGTTAACCCGTAAACCGACCAGATTCATGATTAACCCCTCAAAGAAACGAAAAACCTTCCAGCCAAAATATACGTCGTAATATTACAAGAAACATGGAAAATATTATTATTACTCGAGGTAATGCGGAGCGAGTTTACGAACTTCAAGTAAATAGGTAGGTACTAATCGAAAAGTTCAACAGGAGAAAAACGATGTGAGGGATTTATTACGGAACGCCAGGCTATTTACAACCCTTTAAAAGTTTGGGAACGCGTAAGTTTTCGGAACCTTCCCTGAATATCTTACTTTTTCCTAAGGTATCTTGTCGCTTTTTTAATGGAAATATCGAGAAGACACATGTTGCATAATACTTAATCTTATTATATGTCGGCCAACCTATATTATTAATGCCGTATTTATATTTCTGCCACTGAGCAATCTGTTGCACCTTTCTCTGTTTACCGACGTTATAACTACGTTCTTTGAATCAATGTTTCGAATCCAAAAAGGATAAAATAAAAATAAACAAAAATTACGATATACAAAAAGTACCCTTAAACAAAAATCATTAAGAAAAGGCGTAATAAGTGGTGTACAAGGTGATTTGTTGTAATTTTTTCAATCATAATTTGATTATTGAAGAAAGTTGTAATTTATAGGAGATGGGTCTTTATAATGCACGGAAAAGCTTAAAGCTAAATTACTATTTCCGATTAATCTTTCCTACAAATCAGTTTACATTATGAAAAACAACAAAATATGATTTCGAAAAATTGAAGTTTTACCTGTCGTTTCACTTGAGTAGAACTATAATAAACTAGTTGATTACTTTATGAAAAATATAAGCACATAATACACGGTGTCCGGAAACTCGTAGTACAAGCGGGAAACTGGTAAATCTACATCATATTCGGAGTCGATTTATGATATAACTTTTTTGATTTGAGTTTTCGTTTTCGAGTAAATCGGGTCCGAAGTTGGAATTTTTTTGGTTATATTTGAAAAAAAAATTTCATCAGGGGGTTGATTTCAGCTGTGTAATGTCTAATAAAATGCATCAAAGGGTAAACCGGGCTCAAAATTTTTTTAAACCCTTTAGTTGCCGAAAAAAACGAAAAATAGAAAAAAAATATATTAAAATCGAAATGCTCAGATCGAAAAAATAAGTTATTTGGGTTCTCTACGTGATGTAGATTCACCAGTTTCCCGCTTGTATTACGAGTTTCCGGACACGTTGTATAGCCCAAAATATAAGTTATTAAAAAATTAACATTTTCTTTAGACATGTAACTAATATAAGAAACAACTTTTAAAAAATACATTTTTATGGCCAGGATTGATTGATGATTGATTATTATTATTTTATTAATTATTTTTTAAAACACAATTTTGTGGCCAGGATTTTCTTAAGTTTCCTTGATTGATTATTTTTTTTTTCTTAAATTATTTTCAAAATAAATAAAAAGATATTTCTGGGCTGCGTTTTATACCTATTAACTATATTCGTCGTTATATAAGGCCTTCTGAAAATATACACATTTTCGAGTTATTCAGTATCCAGTATCCACTTCTCTGGAATTGGTCTGACGACTTACATAAGAGTATGCACAAAACCAGTGTTTCTTTCAGCAAAGTGTAGATAATATTGCTTTCAATGTTCGTCAAACAATACCTATCTACAAATAAATATTTTTTAACCCTGCTTTACAAAAAAACTATCATAAAAATGAACACCTTGAATCCTGGATTCTCAAAAGTAAGCACGTTGCATTCCACGAGCTTCTCCCCCGCGGTTTGCCTTCGAAACTGCTCACGCCAGCTGACGCGAGCCACCATCCCGTAGTCACATTGCGTTCAATTCACTTGCTAAATTACAACACGGAAGGTTATTGTATTTTTTTTTAAAACATCAAATTGAATTTCGATTTTGTTTTCTTGAATGAATTATTGAAAAGGATATTAATCAACTTTCCGACATCCGATCTAGCTGAAAATCGGAAAATGGACTCGTTTTGGTGGCACTCATGCACACGTATTCGCGCATAAAAGTTTTTTTTTCTGAATTTAGATAATATGGAATACACAGATTAGGACGCAAGTAGATATAAAAAGTAATAAATGTTACGTAGTATGATGTCCTCTTGTGGCCCAATTTTATCCTGTGCACGCAAACTTTATCTACATTAACCCTTTTAGCTCCTCACTTTTGTTTCCACATATATATATAGCTTATTTTATGCCTGATAAATACTTACCTTAAATAATTATTTGAAATTTGTTGGTGGTTATTTTTTTTTGCTCTCTAATTTAGAATTTTTTCCAATTTGATTTTAATATTTTTAGGCGTCAAAGGGTTATTTTTTATTGATAAAAAAAACCCTACCACCCAAACATACTAAGTTTAATTTTAATAAGAAAAACTCTATTTTTTTACTTTTTAAGTTTATTCCCATCAATAATATATTACTAATAACTTCTTCAATGAGATATATAAAGTTATATTTAAAAATTATAATTTACAATGTAACGTGCATAAATATAAATATAACATCCGAAAACATAAGAATGACAATGATCCCTGTTAAAGCCAAACATCTGAAACGGGATCTCTCATTATATTACGGATTAAAGATTACAATCTAGCAGAAAAAAATAGACGACTTGAAGAATATTCTTTACAAGCTACACTTTGCAAAATGGGCCTATTTTTTTACAATTTTAAGAGGTATTAATTTTTTTCTTAAAGTTTCTTTAGGAAGAACTCTGGTGTTGTTAGCGATAATCTCAAGTGACCTACCAGTAAAGTATGGTATCCTGTATATTTTCTGTCTGTACAGAGGATAAATCAAAAATATATTTGTATACATATTACATATATATCTACACACAGCATAGCGTCCATTGGTCAAATGCATTGTACATATGGTTTGCATTGCATCGAAGAAGCGGTGGGTGCAATATTTTAGCCATAGTCTGTAGCTTGAAGTAAGATTGTAGAAATAAATTAAAATTTGTTCAGCGCCCTTGAGGTAATTTTTTGCAAAAACGGCACTACAGAAATCTTCCAACTATTATTATTATTATAAGTAGAACAAATAATAAAACGAAAAAAATAAACAATAAATGATTAATAGTTTTTTTAATATTTATATTCTTTGGAATATTTATACTGTTGATATTAAATAAATAGATATAATTGCATTGCAAAGTTAATTTTATTTTAAACGTTTCAAGGGTACAGTAGGAAATATCGAAGTCTCAGGGCATTATAAGATTTGCAGATATGTCCGAGCATAGTTTTGTGCGCATTTGGATTTGAAATGTTGTAAATAAAATAAGGAATTCGATTTGGTATTGCGTTCAGGGCAACGAAATGCATTCCTTCCTACCAGGGCTGGTGCAGTTCACAATCTTATACGGAAACAGTACGTCAACTGTTAAGTTTTAAGATTTTCACGGCCAAAAGCATTTTCGTTTTTTGTTTTTGGGGTGTTATGCCGTGTTGCGCTACCTCCTTCTTTAGCCAACGTTTCGGACACCGGAAGATGTACCGGATCTGCCGGATCTGCCCTGATGATGGACACTGCAACGATGTCCGAAACGTTGGCTAAAGAAGGAGGTAGCGCAACACGGCATAACACCCGATATTTACACCGATTATTTTCAAAACGATCGACAAGGGTTTAAAAAATTTTGTTTGAATATTTTCAATTCGGTTATAAGTTTGGTTCCGAGGATTCCAAATGATGGATGCAAATTCGAGATGAGATCTTAGATATGCCATATAGTTCATCCGTAGTAGTTCAAGCATAAAACGTTTTTTGAATGACTTTGTGTTGCGAAAAATGAAACCCAATGATTGTTTATAAGCTTTTTCGAAGATTTATTCAATATTTTTTGTACTGGTACAAGAGGACCGTGGTTCAGATGGTATATTATGGATGATTGGGTGACTTTCACGTGAATACAGCACATTATTTATGTTTAGAAATAGTTGATTTTTTAGCAGTTGATTTGTGTGTTTCCTCTCTCCTACAATATGTGTCTCTTCAAGTCACGTATTGACTCCTTTCTCTCCTTAAGGAGACCCTCCACACAGCATCCCCAAAGTTTACACAGGCCCTGAGGGATATTATTTGCCTCAAGGCTTTGATTTTTTAGTAGTTGATTTGTCTCTGTGTTTCCTCTCTCCTACAATATGGGTCTCTTCAAGACCCGTATTGACTGCTTCCTCTCCTCAAGGAGAACCTCCACACAGCATCCCCAAAGTTTACACAGGCCCTGAGGGATACTATTTGCCTCAAGGCTTTGATTTTTTAGTAGTTGATTTGTCTCTGTGTTTCCTCTCTCCTACAATATGGGCCTCTTCAAGACCCGTATTGACTGCTTCCTCTCCTCAAGGAGACCCTCCACACAGCATCCCCAAAGATGACATAGGCCCAGAGGGAAATAAATCTCCTCAAGGTTTTCTGCGTGGAGTTAACGTAAAAGAAAAATCTTCCATAATATAATTATGAAATTTACCCGCTTAAATATAATATTGAAATTCATTATAGTACTTAAATTCATCTTCCCTCTCCTTAATTTGAAATGATGGCCTAGAATACCCTTAAAGGATAAAAGCCAAAAACATTTAGAAAAAAAGGTTTAATCACTTCAAAACTTTTTTTAAAACAAAGACAAACATTCCCATTTGAATAGCCTGAAAACATTTGAAAATGTACTATTTTTTTTTTTTTACAGTGATTACCACACAAGAATCTCAACTGCTCCCGTCTGGAGCCAGTGAGACTATGGCATCCCCAATTGGGGTATGTTGTGAGGCTGAAGGTAGTGGGGAGGGGAAGGAGGTGGGGAAGAGGAAGGTTGGGAAGTACCTGGCTATTCAGATCTGGTCACTAAACACGGCTAAAGCCATTTTCAAGCAACGTTTCAATTCTGAATGGTGGTCTTACACCAGGGCGATACTAATAGTATCTTCCACTCTGGAACATGCCGCAAATATACTATATATTAATTTAAATGAATTAATTGTGAAATAACACAAATTAATCAAATAAAATTTATTTGCGCATGCCGGGATCGAACCCGCGACCTCCGGAATGTGAGTCAAGAGTCTTAGCCACTGGACTATGGAGGTCACCACACACTATGCGAAAACGTTGTTTGTAAGTAAGTAACTGTGATGTTAATTTTTTAGGTATATAAGATGAATTGAAACACGTTCTCTACCCAATTTGAGATTGTGGTATAATGCCTTTTACGGGTTTTCAGGCAGACTTCAGTTTCCAGGATTTCGGCTTTCGGGATACCGACCTATTGCTCAATTCCCAATTTTCGCATAAGTATGTGGAACAATCCAAATACAAACTGTAATGTTTCTGACGTCAAATAAAATATAAGAATATTAAATGCCGTACCATATTTCGGGAAATAAAGTTAAATGGCCATGTTGTAGGAGATGGCTTCACAACACGCTTACAATAATTTTAAAATTGTTGTGACCTTGCCTGGAAAATTCAAATTCCGAAAGAATTTCAGTATTTCGATTACTCGCAAAATTATGGTATGGATTTTCTGTTTTCTTTAGAATGTAAATATACATTATCGAAAATTCTGATTTATAAAACGTCGTTATGGTTCCATGACAACTCAACAAAGTGGCATTTCAATAGCCTTTTAAAAGTCATTAAAAGCGAAGATTTTTTTTTAACCTAAGCCCTTAACCTAACCTAAAGCAAACTATTTAACCAAGATTTTTTTTTTATCACTTTTCGAAAGAGATGATGAAGTTATACATTGTTGAGTTGTCCGGTCACCATCATTATAGTCACATACCCTTTGAAAACACATATAAATAATTAACTTTATTTATTTACAAAAAAAAATCTTTTTAATATATTTATGTAAGTAGGTAGGTACTTTTACTAAGCTAGTTATTTATGTCAATCTCAAGTCGGTTCCTCATTGCCGAGGATCGTGACCCCTACTCCAATTTTCATGTTGGACTCCTTGCAGTTCTGGACTGCGTGGAGGGCTGCGGACACCGATACTAGATCACTCCAGCGCATTGGTGACCTTCCTCTGCTTCTTCTGCCTTCCACTTTGCCAGTGACTACGAGTTTCTACGAATAGGAATCCTCAGTTTGGCGAGTAACGTGTCAAAAGTATCTTGATACGTTGTTAGTGGAAAGCCAATTATTATTTTTTTAGTACGATTTTGAGGGTGCCCATACACGGCGCTACGCGACGTCTGTCGGTTTCCAATCAGTATCACGATACCGACAGTGCTGATCGCACGCGACGCGTTGCATTTGTGTCTGATACTTATTCTTTGACGTTTGACAGAAATGACATCGGAACATGAAAGTAATGTTAGATTTGTTCTGGAAGTGGAAAAAATGCGTGTTTACCAGAATTACTTTACCAGAATATGTAAGAAAGGATTTAGTGGAGAAGGAATGGATTAATGTTGGGAAAAAAGTAATTTGACACTGCTTGACATCGTTTAAACTCGACGGCTGCACGTAAAAAATGATCAAGTTCAGTATATTTCGGGTAGCGCCGTGTACGGACACCAGCATTAAAAAGTAGTATATCAGCAGGGTACTTGTGGTTGCGCCACAATTACGTAGATTGTAAGAATCTCCATGAACGGAGGGCCTAAGTGCCTCCGTTCACGGAGATACGTACAAGATACTCGATCCTCGTGAACGTATCATACGCGCCGATCGTAAGTACCCTCCGTACGATTTTGTTGGTGCCCGTTTACGGCGCTACGCGGTTGCTGTCGGTTTCCAATCAGTATCACGATACCGACAGTGCTGATCGCACGAGACGCGTCGCATCATTTGTGTCTGAAACTTATTTGTTTGACGTTTGACAGAAATGTTGTCGGAACATGAAAGTAATGTTAGATTTGTTCTGAAGTGGAAAAATGCATGTCTATATAACTATACGTTACCAGAATACATGAGAAAGGATTTAGTGGAGAAGGCATGGATTGATGTTGGAAAAAAAGTCATATGACATCGCTTGACTGCGTGTTAACTCCACGGCTGCACGTGAAAAATGATCAAGTTCAGTATATTTCGGATAGCACCGTTTACAGAGACTAGCATTAAAAAGTAGTATATCAGCAGGGTACTTGTGGTTTCGTCACAATTACGTAGATTGTAAGTATCTCCATGAACGGAGGGCCTTAGTGTAAATTGTTTTACGTGGCGCCCGGAAACTAGTGGTACTAGCGTGAAACTGGTGAATCTACATTACACAACATTTGGAGTAATTCAGGTAAATAAATTGCGAAGATGGAATTGTTTGTCAAATTTGAAAAAAAAAAGGTTTTTAAAAGGGTGTTGTAGTGTATTAAGAGAAACTTAAATTGAAATACATTTGGATGTTTCAGGATCGTGTTTCCCATACAAACGTAATCTAATACCAACCTACTCTCCTACCCACACCATTCTTCACTTTGCGTGTCTTTATTACAAACAATTTGGCAGCATGGCTACCGCCACCCCTGAATTCCTGAATTTTGTATCTTGAACCCACGGATCATGGTAAATATTGAGGCGTAGGCTACACGTTTAATATTTACCGTGATCCATATCAATTCAGGAATCTAGAAATCTGTGATCCATAATGTGATCCGTCGATCGGTTCGCTAAGTTTGGTGACTTAACAGGAGTGTCCGGGTTCATATCTAGGTTTTGGGAGTGAATGCGTTTTTTTTAACATTAACTCCCACACGGGCCCTGAGGAAAAAAATTTCCCTTAGGGCCTTTGTCATCTGAGATGCTGTGCGGGGGGTCTTTTTGGGGAGAGGAAGGAAAGAACATTGGTCTTGAAGAGACTCATGTTATAGGAAGGAGGAAACACAGAGGCCGGCAAATCGAAGTTGAAGTCGAGTCGAAGAAGTGACCCGTTCTCATGTGACAGATGTCAACCGTGTACATATGTTGGGCACGCGTTTGGTGCTTTTCCCGACTACCGGTGCCGAAGGGATCAATGACGCTAGTTTCTCGGAGCATCTTCCATGGTAATACCGGTAGAACAAGGAACAAGGACAGCATTCCCACCCGCCTGTGCTCTAAAGATTGCAATCCGCCGCGCGTCGGTTAAGATTTGAGAACCTATCAAACGGAACGCCCGTTTCTGCACAGAGTCGAGGGTATTTTACAGGTATTTTAGAGCCTCCATACCAGAGGTGGCTGCAAAATTCAACCGTGGCGCGCCCTTGGGATTTGAACAGGATTAGCAGTTGTAAAGTATCTACAGGCCCTGTGCAGTTTTTTTTTTTTTTTTAGGGAGAGACTGTTTGAGGGAAACCTCTCGATCTCTCCAACCGGCTCTTTCGACTCATTCCTTTTTCCATCCCAGGACTTCCTCTCCTTCCTTTCCACATAAAAATTGACACGGCACCTCCAAATACATACGTTCTTAGGGATTTTTTCCACAGGGCCTGTGTGAAGGTGCGGAGCTAAAGTAAAAAAAAATACAACAGGATGGCCTTGATAATTTTTTACTGTAGACAATATCACAGGCTTTGATTAAGAGCAGTAATAGTAGTATGCTATAATCCTTCTGCAAAGAGAGCAGTAAAATGTTGTCATTGTTTTATTTTGTGTTTCATTGTGCCCGATTATTTACCCACGTCTTAGTACCATATACGTAGGTAGTTTCATATAATTCCGATGATTTTGACAAAAACAAAAATTGAATTTTTAGATTTACTTTATTCATAAATAATATGTATTTACGTATAGAATCTGACATTTATAATAATATTATTAGGCTGTGAAATCGATGGATACCGTAATAGAAATCCTACAAATTCAACCTATGGTAGGTAAATAACATCCAGTTACGCTGCGTGTCCGTCCAAGACTAGGAAGATGCCAATTTCCTTTCACATTAGCTGTAAAAGGCAACTGTCGTGCCTTTAATGTCAACGTGGCACCAGGTCGTGCTGAAATATTGTCCATTTCATTTTTAAATATGTTTTTGTCTCATTATTAAGAAGTCGTACAACATCGTTTATAGTTCTTATCTCTACTCCAGTTTTTTTTTGTTTTTTCTATACATTAACGTCAAGGTGTTTTGTGATATTATTATAAAGATGTAAGTACTTACAACATTTCTAGTTTAAAAAAAATTACAAGTGTGCAGTTCGCGCGCGATAGAAACTTTGTGAAACTTTCAGAAAACTAAAGTAGACAAGAGTGGGGAGGCTACGAAGCACTGTTCAAAGATTATTCTTTCTCATTCTCTCGCACGCTAAATCCTATAGATGAATGCGTTTGTTTCTTTTTAGTGTCTTTTTTGTTTCATCGAGTTCCAAATCACAACGGTGCTAAAGTAGTTTTCATTAAAAAATTATATAAATAACGCAAGCGTCTCAACTGCTCCCAACCGCTTGGAGCTAGTGAGACTATGGCATGTCCAAATTGGGTATGTTGTGAATCTGAAGGTAGAGGGGAGGGGAAGGAGACAGGGAAGAAAAAGTTGGGGAAGTACCTGAGTACCTGGCTATTCAGATCTGGTAACCAAACACGGCTAGAGCCATTAAAAGCAACGTTTCAATTCTTAATGGTGGTCTGGAACTGAAAGTATCTACCTACCACTCTAATAAAATTTACTTGAATAAGTCGGGATTTGAACCTGCGACCTTTGGATCGCTAGTCGAGAGCCTTACCCTCGCGACCACGAAGACCGTCACATTCTTATCATTTCAGAGTATTTTTTTCTATCTAGGTAGTCGTTGTTTTTTAAGAATGATACAATCTGATGAAGATTTACGAGTGATAGTAAATGTTATCAAGAAGTTAAAAGCGGCACCTTTTGATTAACATAATAACAGATCTAGATCCCACGTGATATTTTCACTCTTTCACGATTTTATTTTGAGTCAAGTACCTACGCTAAGATATTATCATGTACGAGTACTTACTATTAAAATTCCTTAACACTTTTTTAATAGCCACGTTTGTTTATGCGCTGATAAGCGAGTAGGTACTTATGGCCCGCTGCAGTGCTTAAAATAATTCACAATTGGCATTCAATTGCTTAGAACCGTTCTAAGCATCATTATTCGCGAGCCTTACCGTTGACAGGGAATGCAAACTGGTTTTAATTATGCCGAATCAAGTACACAACAACCCATATACATAGCAAACTAGTATAAGCCTGAACGTTCATAATATTCGTTTGACCGAACATGTGAAGCAGAACGCACATAGGCTTGCGCAAATAAAAAAAGACTAGACATATTTTGTATTTTATATGGTCCCTTATAGTCCCTTTTAGAATAGTCCATTTTAAAATAACTAACTAACTAACCGTCCCGCCATTTCCCCGAGAGGACGGACCGCCAAACAACTCGGTCTTGGTACAAACTCCATTCCTCATTCACATTCATATATCGTCTCAAACAAGCTCCTCTATTATTCTGATTCTTAACATGGCCCGACTTATTATCTGATTTAGTATCCGACTAAGAATCTGATTCGATTGTCTTCCTCGGACGTCCTCGCCTACTTCTATCATTCACATTTGCGTCATATATTCTCCGTGCACCCTTTCCTCGTCCATTTGTCCCTTTCTTAATCTTATTCATTGCGCTCACATTAGCCTTATATTCTCTGCGGATCTCCACGTTTCTCAGTTGATCATACATAGTTTTACCACACAAACGCCTGATCTCATTTCTACAGCGTTCAGTCTACTTTTATCCTTCCTCTACCAGTTCCATGCCTCACTGCTATATATCAAGATAGGCACCAGCACTTCATTGTGGACGGTTAGCTTCACTTCTTCAGGCAGTTTTGTTTTTGTTGGCGCCAACGGCGTTTAGTCCTCCATTAATGGAGTTACCTGCATTTAGTCTTCTTTCAATATCTCAATCAGCCTTCCCATCTCTTGAAAGCATACTTCCCATCTACCCGCACCAAGTATTCATCATTTACAACTATTTTGCATATTGTTTTCGCACTACCTCTTTCTAGAACACATTACATTATTGCACCAACCTCAATACGTTTCTTCCATCAAGAGTTCAGTTGTAGTCTCATAACTCATTCAGTTACGCGCTTTGCTATAGAAAGAGTAACAGATTACAGCGGAGCTATCAGCGGTATGCCTTTAAATAGACACAGTTTTCTGTTAACTGCGATACGCTCAGTAGAGACTGGTGCCGATCTGCGTTCATTTGAAATCATAACGGTGTTCCGTTACGTCGTTTAATAATACATCATGCTTTATGCTGCGATTCACGCGAAATGAGATAAAATTGCATAATAATCCTAAAACGATAGTCATTATTTTTAGGCAACACAACTCTCCTAATAATATCGGAAATTATTAGACCAACAAAGGTGCAAATGTATTCGCTGAACCAAACGCATTGAAATGGCATTCCATACATAATGTAATCAGTCATCATATTCGGCAATATACACAGACAAAGTCGATTGTTATTTAATCCAGAGTTTATTATTTTTTTTCTTCAATGATTGATATTATTTTTTGTGAATTTAGGGCTGATTATTAAAAGCATGACACGTTCTTCATTTTTATAACTCAGATACTATACGAGCAAACAAAAATTGCTAACGTTGTATGTCTAAGAAATTTAGTCTGACTGCCATCCTCAAATTGGACAATCACGAATCGTCCGAATACCGCGTGAAATTTAACGTAGATATTCACAGGTTTTTTCTGGCCGCTCTTAAAACGAAGTGCTTAATTCTGAGTACCGCTGACAATGCTAGTTATATTATTCTTCTAGTAAACTTATTTTACGGAGTGGTGGCTAATTAAACCATTGTTCCTTATCCTTTCAGAGAAGAAGCATATTGACACGAGTGGTTTTAGAATAATCTGAGATAGGTAAGTAAGTGCTCAGAGTGAGGCGAACATTTTAAACAGCTCAACCAATTTATCTCTACCTTTATTCCTCAACGCGACGCGTCTCTTTATAACTAGAAAATCGTGCGGTTGTAAAACTTCATTAAGAAGTGTTTGAACGTTGCATATTTTTGTTAAAGTTCATGTTTATGCATATAATGTTGGTACTTCTGACACGTTTTGTTATTCTCAAGACGAAACAACTAGTGGAACGCAAATTTGCATAATTATTTTTTTGTTTCATTACCAGATTGCCGGATACATTCTAATACTTAAAGTTTTTCTTTACGATCTATGCATATGATTAAAATCATTTCATACGTAATATTTACATTACTTATTCTAGTATTTTAGATTTGTCAATATTATATTCTTTATACCATTTGTGAGAACAAAACGTTTCGGTCACCTAAATTTACTAACGGTAACAAATTATTACCGAACAATCCTTAAATGATGTATTACAATAATCTTTCATGGGTGGGTAATTATTTTGGTTGAGATTAAATAACTTTCGTATTAAATTAAAATTTGATAGTTAACAGGCTTTATTTGTAGTAGGACGAATAATTGCCATTATTTTATAACCCTTGTGTTTTTGTCAGTCTTCCAACTGTTATCATGTGTAGAAGATGATTACAAAACAGGACTAAGAGTATTGATAGAATATATTTTACTGACCTTATCTTAAAATAATCCCATATAAATTTTTAAAACGACTTATTAAATTACTATATGTTCACATTCACTTTCTCTTCACGGTCACATCGAACATCACAAAACACAATGCTTGGCAAAAGCAGTGTGGTAACAGAAAACAATACATTTGAAGCAAATGTAACCAATTATAACTCACACACAACTTTTACATATTTTATTTTAAAACGGTCAACATTACTAGTTCGGTTTGTGTTTAATTCATAAACGTCTTAAATTGATAACGTACCGGCAAGTTTATGTTAGAATTTTGATAAATTTATTTTCCCGCGCGTTTTAGACATCTGAGCGAGAAAAACAACATGGCGACTGTTCCCGCGGAGCCTGCGACCGGAAGGAGCGTCGCGGCCTCACTGAGCAGCCATTCCGGTGTGTTTCCCCGCTACAGGCAAACCGACCACCGACCGTTACATTCAAACTACTGCAAGAGAATCCAACAATCTATAATCAAAAGTAACGAGGCTCACATCCGCTCCGAATTAAATGCCCAATAAACAAAACGCCTCTTTCGCCTCGGGGTTTACTATTCTTTTCAATTTTTTTTTTGCCAACTGACTTTGACAGGACTGTGATTGTAACACAATGACGCACTTATCTTCTACAATCCGCTCTGAAAGAAATCTTGTTAAACGTAGATAGTAGTGATTTGAGATTTTGAGATTGGCAAATAGAAAGGCCTCATCGACAATATTTCCTTTTTCAAAATCAGATAACTTTTTATCGTAGGAATTTTATAATTATGTTTGCTATTTATGCTGTATTTACAATTCGTGCGTCCTACATTGCAACAACGCGTTCAAACGCTACAATAAATAATCATAAAATTGATGCAAAAAAAATTATTTCCGCTGTGAAACACGCAAGTGATCTATTCAAACTGTTATTTTTTTTAACTTCTCACAAATGCCAGAAGAGACCACGCTATCCCGGATTTCGAGAGTGAGAAGAAACTCAAGTAAACTGGGAGTGTAAGATTTTGAAGTGAAAACCTCTTTAGCACCGTTGTGAGTTGAAATTTCATGAAACGAAAAATAGTGACCCTAAAAAGAGGCAAACACATACCTACGTCTACATGATTTAGCTTGCAACAGAATGAGATAGAACGTTATATAAGACGTTATATAAGAACGAAGATATACGTCTCCTCTTTGTACTATATCGATTTCCTCTTTGTACGGTGCTTCGTAACCTCCTAACTCTTGTCTACTTTGGTTTTCTGAAGGTTTCACTTCTACCACGTGTGAACTGCACACATTTTTGAAGTAAAACTTGACTTGGGGATTAAGCTGGTGAAACGGAATTCCGAAAATATTCGCCAAAACAATTATTTTATTAAAATACTAGCTGGTTCCCGGCACGCGTTGCTATGCCATTTAATAAAGAAATTGTTTCTCCCTGCGTGTCCTTTCCCATTTGTCCCGTTCCCTTTCCGCCTCCCCTTCCTCTCCGGCGTCCCTTTCCCCTCACGTGTTCCCACTCCGCCTTCTCAACCTTCCCTCTCTCTATTCCACTCCCCCTTTCCCGTGAACCCCCCTCCCGAGTTACCCCTCCCCCCTCCCCGCTCCCGCATTCCATACATTCAGTTTTCAAACAGCTCGCGTGCCACGAATTGCAGTTTTTTTTATACAAATTTCATAATGCCAGAGCCCACCAGTAGTTTTATACAAACCTTGTCCTAACATTAACGCACATAAAAATAAAAGAATTATACAATTTGGTGCAGTCGTTCGGAAGTTATGCGCGTACATACATTTCAGAGATTCATTTTTATTTATAGAGAAGAAGAGATAGAGATGTGTGAAATAGCCAAGTAATATATATTTTATTGTTTTCCAGTCGGTATTTAAAACCGCGAACTATGGTTCCAAATGCCACAGAGGTCATCTAAAAACATATTATTTTCGTTGTAAACAATAATTAACGACTTACCTGTTTCAAAACGTAGAATAAGCAGATTATTTTGCTAAATTTTTGAATATATTTTTAGATAAACGTTACGCGTTTTTTTGAAGAACTAAAGCATACCACAAGGTTTTGGTAGGTACCAATGTAGTTTGCCGCAAACAAAGATTGAAAATATCGAGTGCTAAGAAAGAACCCGATAAAAGGATTCCAGAAGAAGTTAAAAAGCTTATGGAAGAATGTTTGAAAGAAGTCTCAAGTAAAATAAAGATTATTTATATCAGGAAAACCAGTGCGGAAAAAATTGGAAATCATTTAATGTTGTCGTATTTTTTATGGCGTTTCGACGAACTGTGATCACCAAACTACTCGTATTAATGACAGAAAGGGTTTGTGAATTAAATAAACTGATTTGTAAAGAAGGTTCTATGACACGTTAATAAAGTGGCATTTCAACACCCTTTCAAAATGTCGTAATAATAAAAGTAATGAAAAAATAGCCCATAATCTAAATTGACGTAACCTTTTTAATATATTTTATTTATGTATTCTATTCAAAGATATTTAAATATAAGTAGATGTGCTATCTGCAGTTTTTACTAGGTGGGACTGCGCTTCCGGGTGTCGCCGATATTGTTAACCAATTAACAAATAAACTAAATGAACGAATAGTTAACGAATAAACTAAACGAACGTTAAACTAAATGAACGAATTCTTTCCGTATTCAAACTACATTGTTAAGAGGGCATTACCAGAGAAAGCCGGAAATACGTCATTTTCAAAAAAATTTTTAGACGTATTGACTCTTTTCCACAAAAAATTATAAATGGATTTCGAAAGATTGTTCTTTTATCTAGCATAGTTATGTAATAAATTTTTAGAATTTTTTTTAATTTTTAGTACAATAAGGTTATACCATAGGTCGTTGGCAGATTTGTTAAATTTTCAAAAAAGTTTTTGTATTATACCACACCCATTTCAAATAATGTAATCATGCAGTAAAATAAATCAATACATTATCTAGCAAAGTTATGTATTAGAATTTTAATTTTAGTTTCAATAAAATCATTAAAAAATATGTACGTACATGTGTTTCTTGACGAAAATTAATCCATTTGTGTATTTATTTGCGCACTTACAAACTAATATATTTCAGATTTTTTTAACATTCTTATTAAATTTAGACATTATTGAAAAATGATAAATACTTATAATCAAAAAATAACTACAAAAAGTACACTATTTTAATAGTTTTATCATCACGTCTTTCAGCATTTTTGGATGAAGGTATAAATTAAAGCTAATTTGGATTGAAATAAATTCGATATTGAGTTATAATTTTAAAAAGCTGGTACGGAGAATAATCAATCTTTCTCATTGTAACCGCCCTGCACGATCGGAAGAACAACTTTCGACGAAATGTGGATTTTCGTCCGCTGGCTGGTTAAACGCTCTTAACCAATACTAATGCAGATAAGTTTTAAGATTTTCACGGCCAACAGCATTTTCGTTATTTGTTTTTGGGGTGTTATGCCGTGTTGCGCTACCTCCTTCTTTAGCCAACGTTTCGGACATCGTTGCAGTGTCCATCATCAGGGCAGATCCGGCAGATCGGTACACATCTACCGGATCTGCCGGATCTGCCCTGATGATGGACACTGCAACGATGTCCGAAACGTTGGCTAAAGAAGGAGGTAGCGCAACACGGCATAACACCCCAAAAACAAATAACGAAAATACTAATGCACATCTTCAAAAAATCAACGAAACGAACAATTTTTTTTGTATGCAAACTACTCTAATTAGGGAGTAGTCCGCCGACAGTTGCACGGACACCATAGCATATCTCTTTTATATTTGAATATCTTTGGTTCTATTATATTTAATACCTACGCATTTCAAAGGAAGTTCCACTTTGTCGAGTTGAACGGTCACCGGTAAAATAATACATAAAAATTACACAATTTCCGTGGTTCATAATAAATTTGCGAATTCCAAAAATGTTTTTTTCCATTTTATTTATATTATCAGATATACTAGCGAGTTCCCGGCATGCGTTGCAGTGCCACTAATAAATTATTTCGCCCTGCGTGTCTTTTCTCATTCGTCCCGCTCCCCTTCCACCTCCCCTTCCTCTCACATGTCCCCTCCACCTTCCCCGCCTCCCCTCACCACTTTCCCGTGGAATCCCCTCCCGCGATCCCCTCCCCTCTCCTGCGTTCAATATATTCAGTCCCGGTACATTCAGATTTTCAAACAATCTTCCGTGCCACCTATTGCAATTATTTTTACAAATTTTCATTTTTCATACAAACATTATATTTTGTATGTTATAAGAACAATCAATCAAATTTGGTGCCTAGCGTAAGTACCTACATTATTAAAAACAAATATATTTTTTGATTAGATTTAAAGTACCTATTCGATTTTGGTTAGTAGTAATTTAAAGAGTTTATTCGAAAATTGAATTTTGATTTAACAGTCTATGGTTTGCAAAATGTCATTCTCAAATTGTGACATTTATGACAGTTTTGTAAGAGTTTTTGTAATGATTAAAACATTCTTCCGATATATTGTCATGTGGTTATAATAAACCTTCGCGAGGGTTCAAAGAAGGTATTTTGAAAGTTTCAAACATTTCCTATGCTTAATATAGCAATGCATAGACAACGCACATACATAGAAGAAAAATATATTGATTTTTATATGTACCTATAGATTATACCTCTCAAGAGCTAACTGCACAGAATCTTTGCCGAAGACAATCATAATTATTACCAGCGGAACTATGGCCACTCCATTCAGGGAATGTTGTGAGGCTGAAGAAAAGAAGGAAAACGGTAATAATTAGAAGAGGAAGAAAGTACCTAGGTATTCAGAACAATTCAGTAAACACAGAAGTCAGTTCAAGCAACGTTGGTGATCTTTCGCGAGGGTGAAACAAAAAGCATCTTCTACTCGGAATCGAGGCACATGCAATGAACCTACTACTTATTTATTATTACAGGTATCTCAAAACCAATGATTTTCTTTAGACGGCCAATAGACCAATTCATGACCAACCAGAAAATCGTAATTTAAAAGTCGTAAGCTTTATACGAAAGATTTTTTTTATTATACCCTCAGGCCAATTTGTTCACTATTCGGAATACCTCATCAATGAAATCATTTTGTCTCCCTTACTTACCATACCATGAAAAATGTGGTATAAACGGTGTTAAAAAGAGAAAACACCACGCTTTCTATTAAAATAAAAGTTAACCACAAAAGAAGTAAAATGTACACCTTTATGAAACTAGCTTCGGAAAGCATTTTGAAAAAAGAAGAAACTTTATCAATTATTTTTATTAATTATTTATTTTTACATGATACGTCAAAAAGTAAGTGAACGTTTATAAAACATTTGTCTATTAAAATAATAATTTGTTTTTATTTATTTCGTTATCAGTAATTTTAGTTAGAAAATACGTAAGGTTAGACGTATTATACGAGTTATTTTGCATGCAAAATTATTATAAATAAATAAAAAAATCATATGTTTATTTCGATTTAGAAATTTTGAAAGTGTATTTTATCACCTTTGAAAAACACTTTTTAGTTTTCGGAAATGTTCAGAAATATTCAGTTTATTTGAAAAATATTTTGGCACTAACAAAATAAAGCCACGAATTTATTGATAGGGAGGGGTGAGGATAGGGATGCAAGGTTTTTGAAAATATCGATATATCGATATTTTTAAGTCGATATTGATATATCGATATATCGGTCTATATCGAATCGATCAATATCGAATTAAGTCGATATTGATATATAGATATATCGGTCTAGTAGGCCGATATATCGATATTTTTTCTTATTTAAAAAGCCTGTAGAAATCCAATGTAGTTTTAGTTACAGCAAACGTTTATCGATTATGTATTTATATAATTTTTCTACTCACCTATGTGAATAATCATAAAATTTGGATAGGTATATAAAATATGTTTTCTTTTCATAAATATATTTTAAAATATATATTTCCAGTATTTTGTACCAGCTATCGAACTTAAAAAATATTAATTTTGACAGTCTGCTTCCTTGTAGCCGGTTTCTGCTTTGAGTTAGAGTAGTTCGCCTTTGAAAAAAGACGTTCAGAAGGAATCCTTGTTGCCACAATTGGTAGATGACTTATTGCCACTTTAAAAAGATTGGGATATACACCTTGCGTCTCTTACCATGTTTCAAAAATGTTTACTTTTAGAGTATTTACAGGAGCAGAAAGATATAACATAAGCTCGACTTCACTGTCAGTTTTTTTTTTCTTTTTATTTGCGTGCGAGCCAAAGATTTATGGTGCATTTTTTTCGATATTTCGATACGATATATTGAGTTTTTTGATATTGATATATCGATATTGGCGTATAGTCGATATCGATAAATATAGGTACTATTAAGGGTCGATATATGGATATTTATCGGTTTTCCGATATATCGTTGCATCCCTAGGTGAGGAGTCTCTCGAAGAGTGATTGATATAAAAATCACTGAAAATGTTGGTACCGTCACCCATACCCAATAAAATCGTAGAGTGTAAAATACGAACTCTGTACAACATCTTGCAATTTATTTTTGCAGTTCTCTGTTCGTGTTCATTTGAGTTTCGCGTTAGGGAATAATCAATTCAAGACGATTTCACTAGCATAGATATTGTTGAAGTTGCGATACCGCACGCCTCGCGCGATAGAGGCGTACCGCTGATGGCTCCGTTGAAACCTCTTTCTTATACTTATAACCTTTGTATCCATGTTACAGAAATAGAAGTTCAAAGGGCGCTCTCAGAGATAGCACTACATTTTGATCAACACTGTTTTCGTATGCATTTCGGAGTAATAAGATTTTTTGTTGTTGTCTAAAACTAGCTGATGTCCCCATCGTTGCTCGGGCTTCACGCAGAGTTTTTCGAAATCAGATATAGGCAGGGCTGGGCAGTATTTGAAATACAAATACGTATTTTGTATTTTTATTTCAATTACTTCCTAAAAATGTATTTTGTAATTAGTATTTCAAATACGTATGGCTTCAAAATACATTTAGCGATCGTAATAATGATAGTGAAAAATAAACTGACATAGATAATACATAGACTAAAAGCTCTAGAATCCAGAGCAATGTATGTTAATATTTAGAGTTGGCAACACGTCAAAGCGAGTATCTTGTCGTTTTCATCATTTTGCGGAATTAATTCATGAAGACGAGAGTTAATTGATAATTGATAATGGATGATCAAATTCCGTCAACATCATCATATATACGAAGCCGAACGATGACGGCGCGGGCGGTAGATTGAGTCAAGTGAATGCTGTGATTTATTTACTAATTCTAACTGCAGGAAAGTATTTCGCAGTGATCAATAGCGGCAAAGATAACAACCAAGATAATGTCCAAGCAACTTGTGTCAAATGTGAAGCCACCGTGAAAGGTAGCACGTAGCATCAAGCACTAAAGGAATATTTTGACTGAATACTAGATTATTTTTAAGTTAATTACAGTAGAGCGCACTTGAAGCGAAATAACACAAAACTGCGCTATATAATATTATTATAATATCATGTTATTATAATAGTTATTATTATTACCTAACACCTGGGTCCTATTCCACAAAACTTTACAAGTGAAGCGGAGATGAGATGTGTCTTCTGAGTTGTGAGCAATATGATTGGTCAATTTTTGCACGTCTCTGTTTCTCTCTGCTTCTATGGAAACTCACCCTTAGATAAAAGGGCACTTACGACAATTTATTGTAACCAAATGTTCTACCAAAACCAAATGTATTTCGTATTTTGTAATTTGTATTTGAAATAAAAAAATGGCTAAAATACTGTATTTTGTGTTTCAAATACATGACTTGAAAGTATTTTGTAATTCGTATTTTAAATACATGCGAAAAAGTATTTTGTAATTTGTATTTTAATTACAGTAAATCATGTATTTTGCCCAGCCCTGGATATAGGTACAAGCGGCCTTACTCTTATTTTGAACGTCAAGTATACAAAATTTCATCAATCTCGAAATAAAACTATAAATTTGTATATAAATCAAATCCACATCGCCGGCTTACCACAGACTTTCTTCTTTACATAAATCGATAGGTAAAAAGATAGACCGGACTAAGTCCCCGGCGTTGCCTGAGTTTACGCAGAGTTTTTCAAAATCAAATGCATACAGTGACCTTCCTGTGGTTTTGAGGGTCAAGTGTGCAAAATTTCATCAATCTCTGAATAAAACTGTAGATATGTGTAATAATTAAATCCATGCCACCCGCTTGGTGTCTGGCACGCCCCCGCCCACCTGCCCGCCCGCTACAGACACTCTCCTTTGTGTAATTGGAAGATTGATTGGTCATTTCATATTATGAAACCAAATCGGCCTGTGTGAAGTTTATAGTATGAAATCAAATGTTCAGCACGCGATCTGTCTTACCAATAAATAGGTGTGTAACACACGAGAACCGATGTTTCTTATTTCGAGCATAATGAAATAAACTAAAATACTAAATTGACGATAAAATTGCGTGACCACGATAGAAGCAATTAAACTGAAAAAATACTGTTATTTGTACCGAAAATTTTATAAATTTTAAGCGTGTTCAAACTTTTAATAACCTTATTGTGCTCGGGTCTCGTGACGCTATACACTCAAAGGAGTTTTTGGGCGTGGTCCTAAGGGTATGGATATAACTCCATTGCATGACCCAAACAGATCATATAAATATATCGTAGTGTCTCATAAAAAGCCATAGTCTTCATCTCCTCTAGCATCGAAGACTACAGAAAATCATTTCTTTTTACGGGATCCACGACCTTGAGAGCTGACAGCTGCGTAACTACGACAGCTCCCTAATTCTTCGGTCCCTACGGCCAGGAGTGGGGGTTGCATCGTTTTCAAATATCGCTCGGCTAGCAGATCATATCATCTAGGCCACGCCCACGCTTTAATATTTTATCTGTCTCGTGTGACATGTCTGTATGGATTGTATTGCGAGCAACATGGTTATACTATAAAGGTCTGGTCGTGTAATAATATTAATATTATTATGTAACCCCCCCCACGATTTCTGGGCGAAAGGGACAACTTCACCTCAGGCTGATAATACCAAAAGACTCTGAAAATAAAGTCGTCAAAATCGAGATTTTGTATTCCCCTCCATTACTGGACCGATTTTATATTATTTGTAAATATTATAACTATTTTCTTATCCATAACTGGACCAATTTTATATTATTTATAACTATTATAACTATTTTTCTCCTCCATAACAGGATCGATTGTTACTGTTTTTTAACAACTGTATTTGAAGCAAATATTCTATGTCTGTTAGTTTCGATTTTGTGTTTTTATACTGAACGTATTGTTCAAAATGGGCAATTTGGACAATTTAACTGTATGCAAATTTAACAATTTTAACACCTGTTTGGTTCTGAAACAGTTTTTTAAAAAACTAAATCCATATTCCCCAAGTCCTTCATCAATCATTTATTTATTCCTTTCTCTTCCTCAATTCCTCAAAGGTCTCTACCAGGAAAAAAAGAAGATGTTTCCTACCTACATAGGAAAAAATAAACAATATTGCCACCCAAGTTTAAATTACCTACTTGGGCAGTTGGAAATTCGAAGTGACATTGGTCACAGCTCGCAAAAATTCATATTAAATCAAAGTATCGTTATATAAAACCTGGTGTTGTGCCGGTATATTGGGAAGCTGCCAGTACCAGGATCGATCCTGAAGCAATGCAGGAAGCCGTCAAAGGTAAGAGACTATTCCTCGCATAGCCTATTTCCTATGATCGATATTTTAAAACACAGTCAATGGTCTTTTACTCATCAAAAAAAAGGATTTACAGTTACATCGTCTCGTGCCGCGCCATCGGCCGTTGCAACACCTATAAGAAGTAACTTATAAAAAAAAAGCAATAAGTACCGACATGTTAGGGGTCGATATCTATATTATATTAAAAATATATTTGCGCTAGTTTTAAAATCCAGAGAGGAAATTGGAGAATACGTTTGTATGAACAAAACGCTCCACGGTTTCTTCTTACTCAATAACTTCATTCCTAAGTAATAATATTTGAATAAATTAACTATCGATAATTATCGAGTTTCTCCAAACAAATTTTTGTATTTCCCTAACATAACCATCACTTAGCCTATCCAAATCTAACCATTTTAAAATATCTAACCAATTTCGAAAGCAGTTAAATAAACTGTCAAATTTAATTGATCCAAATTGGATATTGACGGAGTTCGTTTTCTTCACTAATGGTCTTCTATAGATTCTTGGGAAGAATATGCCTATATTTAACTTAACCTAGTATAATCATTTTTTATTCCCACCATAATTCGAGATTGCGGTAATGCATTATACAAGATGTTTACGTTTATGTTTATATAAGAAAAGTAAATATCAGTATTCTAAATAAGAAAAATCTGAATTTCGTTTTCTTAGGAAATGGCCTTTCATAGTTTGGCTTTTGGAAAATTTTCTTTCCATTCGCACTCATTCCTTTATGTGATGATTCTTATAACTATTAAAGTAAAAGTTCATTAACTTGACGACCGGCGTAGTCCAGCGGTAAGGCTCTTGACTAGCACCCCGAAGGTCACAATTTTATTTGATTAATTTGTGTAATTTCACAATTTATTCATTTAAAATAATATGTAGTATATTTGCGGTAGATACTCTCAGTATCGCCCTGGTGTAAGACCACCATTCAGAATTGAAACGTAGCTTGAAATGGCTTTAGCCGTGTTTGGTGAACAGATCTGAATAGCCAGGTACTTCCCCACATTCCTCTTCCCTATCTCCTTCCCTCCCCACTCCCCACTACCTCCAGCCTCACAACATACCCCAATAGGGGATGCCATAGTCCCACTGACTCTAGACGGGAGTAGTTGTGTGCGGTACTCATGTAAAAAAAATAATAATTAAGGAGTTCATGCTTCTAGAACACAATCATCAGTATGACATTATTATAATATGTTATCATGATTTCATCAGCAGATTTTGGCGTACACCATTTGAATATAATTCACTCGTTATGTAGGTCATTAAATTAAAAGCCTTAACAGGTTCTGTAATTATACGATTGCGAGACTATAAAAACTCTTAATGAGATTCGAGGAAAATTGTTGGAAAATCAAATGCCACTTTTGAGAATATGCGACCAGGCGACATATACCTATTTGAAATACAGGGTGTAACAATACATACACGATGAATTTTAACCAGAGATTCCTAACCTTATTTGGAGTACAAAAATTAGATGACATTTTGCTGTCCGATCAAACGTTGCCACTGTTCACACTCCTACATGTCGCGCGAGATTACAAGATACGCGCACCATTTGTTGCTACTCAGTTGCGACGTGTGATGGAAAATAATTTATTTTATTTTTATTAAAAATAAAATTATTTGGCAAAATGACTTCTTTTATATTTTATAACATTTTTTGTTTGTTCATAATTTTTCTTTGATAAATTCAATAGTATTATTTAATTCATTAAACAGTTTATTTAAGGCGAAGGCGAAACAGCCGTCATGCGTAATAATAATTACAAAACAGAACCTGTTTATAAATAAACTGTTTTTATAGATTAAATAATCAATATATATTATAAAAGAAAGTCCAAAAAAGCGTGCGGAACGCAAAAACTCAGAAACGAGTGCCAGTACGATCAAGAGAGTTATATGGTATGGTAGATCTCTATCCCCCCTAGGGAATAAGGGTATTCGTTTTTACCTAAAGGGCTTGCTTTTGAAGATATAAGGGCTGAAAGTTCTAAGAAGACTCTAGAAATTTCAAGAAGAGTCTGGAAGATTCCGGAAACTTCTAGAAAATTCGATAAAACTCTGGAATGTTCTAGAAGAAATGGAGGAGTATGTAAGCGAGTCTAGAAGGATCCGGAAAGTTCAAGAAGGTTCGATAAAGCTGTAGAAAGTTCTAAAAGGTTCCATAAGGCTGTAGAAAGTTCTGAAAGGAGTGGAGAAGTGTGTCCGTGTGTCTAGAAGGTTCCGGAAAATTCTAGAAGATTCCACAAAGCTGTAAGAAGTTCTAGAAGGTTCGATAAAGTCGTGTAAAGTTCTGGAAGAAGTGGCGGAGTAAGTCGGTGAGTCTAGAAGGATCTGATGGTTCACGAATTGCTTAGAAAATTGTGGAGGGAGAAAGTTTCAGAAATAAATGACGGTGAGTCTAGAAGATTCCGAAAGTTCTAGAAGGTTCGACAGAGCTATATAAAGTTCTGTAGGAGTAGAGGAGTGTGCCGGTGTGTCTAGAAGGTCCCGGAAAATTCTAGCAGGTTCCATAAAGCTGTAGGAAGTTCTGGAAGCTCTGGAAGTTCTGGTATAGCGGAGTATGTCGGTGATTCTAGAATGTTCCGGAAAGTTCTAGGAGTGTGTCGGTGTGTGTAGAAGATTTCGGAAAATTCTTCAAGATTTCACAAAGCTGTAGGAAATTCTAGAAGGTTCGATAAAGCTGTACAACGTTCTGCAAAGAGTGGCGGAGTAAGTCAGTGGGTTTACAAGTTTCCGGAAAGTTCTAGAAGGTTCGATAAAACTGTAGAAAGTTCTAGAAGGTTCCGTAAAGCTGTAAAATGTTCTGATAGGAGTGGAGGAGTGTGTCGATTTGTATAGAAGGTCCCGAAAAATTCTAGAAGGTTCCATAAAGCTGTAAAAAGTTCTGAAGGGAGTGGCGGAATATGTCGGTGGATCTAGAATGATCTGGAAAGTTCTAAAAGGTTCAATAAAGCTATAGAAAGTTCTGGAAGGAGTTACGGAACACGTCAGTGAGTTTAGAAGGTTCCGAAAAGTTCTACAAGGTTCAGTAAAGCTGTACAAAGTTCTGGGAGGAGTGGCGTGAGTCTAGAAGTTTACGAAAAGTTCTACAAGGTTCGATAAAGCTGTAGAAAAATCTATAAGGAGTGGCGAAGTATTTCGTTGAGTCTAGAAGGTTCAGAAAAGTTTTAGAATTTTCAATAAATCTAGAAATTTTGGGAAGGAGTGGCGGAGTATGTCGGTGAGTCTACAAAGTTCTTGAGTTCTAGACGGTTCGATAAATCTGTAGAAAGTTCTGGAAGGAGTGGCGGAGTACGTCGGTGAGTCTAGAAAGTTCCGAAAAGTTCTAGAAGGTTCGATAAAGCTCTAGAAAGTTCTGGAAGGAGCGATGGAGTATGTCGGTGAGTCTTGAAGGTTCTAGATAGTTCTGGAAGGTTCCCTAATGTTCTAGGATGTTATGGAAGTAGAAAGTTCAAGAAGCTTTCAGAAATGAGTGGCGGAGAGTTTCAGTGAGTCTAGAAGGTTCTGGAAAGTTCTAGAAGTTTTGGATAATTTTTTTTTTTTTTTTACAGTGAATACCGCACAAGAATCTCAACTGCTCCCGTCTGGAGCCAGTGAGACTATGGCATCCCCAATTGGGGTATGTTGTGAGACTGAAGGTAGTGGGGAGGGGAAGGAGGTGGGGAAGAGGAAGGTTGGGAAGTACCTGGCTATTCAGATCTGGTCACTAAACACGGCTAAAGCCATTTTCAAGCAACGTTTCAATTCTGAATGGTGGTCTTACACCAGGGCGATACTAATAGTATCTTCCACTCTGGAACATGCCGCAAATATACTATATATTATTTTAAATGAATTAATTGTGAAATAACACAAATTAATCAAATAAAATTTATTTGCGCATGCCGGGTTCGAACCCGCGACCTCCGGAATGTGAGTCAAGAGTCTTATATATTATTAAAAAAACAATTTGCATGCCGCTAAAACTCAAAGACGAGTCCCGGTACGATAATGGGAGTTATATTGTGTGGTAGCCCTCTATCCACCATCCATGAAGAAAGTTCCCGTTCTCACCTGAAGGGCGTGCTTTTAAAGATATAAGGGCTGGAAGTTTCGCCCCGTTGAAATTTCTAGAACAGTTAAAAAAATTCCAGAGTATTCTTGAGCATTCCACCACATTCCAGAACATCTCGGAACATTCTGGAATATTCGGGATTAGGATTGACCGTTCAGGAACATACCGGAATACCTCAGATCATTGTGGAACATTCCAGAACATTCCTGAATGTTGTGGAATGATCTGGAACATGTGAAGTGTTTTTTGTATGGGGCTACCCATATGGGGTATATAAAGCAAGATCCGTTGTGGATTCGAACGTCAATTCAATCTCACATCAACTCCATGAGCGATGTCGGACACCCCAGTCAGAGTATTTGAGAGCATTCCACAAGGTTCCAGAACATCCCGGAACCTTCTGGAAAATTGTGGAATATTCGAGAATAGGGAAACGGGAACATCAATGTGAAACATTCCAGAACACTCTCGAATGTTTTCCTGAGCGAAGCCGGGTAACCCAGCTAGTAATATTATAAGAAATAAAGACTAAAATAGAGCTCTACAAATTAAACTCGGTAACCTTCGACCAAGTACATCTAGACAAGACGTGTAGGTCTTAAAAATGACACCGGAACCAAAAATATTAGTTTACGAAACATTTATCAAAAAGAAAGTCCATTATCCTACAGTCAAAAGATCGCAAAAAGCATCGATTTGTACCTTTAGTTGGTCTGCGCGGAGCTAATTTATTTTCCAGCAAGTTCGCGGCAACGGAATTACTAGTTTTGAAAGATCATTTTTAAAACACAAATTTTAGGCAGTTAGAATTATTTTAGGTATGTGTTATCTCGGACTTTATTATAAAAAATTTGATCAGTTATATGAATATCTACGTCACTTGGTAACAATAAAAAAAATACTTCCACTTGTTTTACTCCAAATTAGCACAGCGTTAGAATTGCGTTTAAAATCCTTAGGCTAGGTGCTGTTACAACATGTATATGAATAATAAAAAATAAAAACAAATAATATTGAGCCATTACATGAATAACACAATTTCATCATATTATGCCCTACAACAATGTTATACTGTAGAAACGATAACTAAATCAAAAACTTTGCCTCAGCAAGTTACAAATGCTTCAAGAGCTTGGTCCAGACTACGAGAGACGTGCGACGCATACCTAGGCCGTGAGCGTGAACAAGTAGGTGTGAAGCAATTGTTGAACCCAAATGCAAGTGCAAATATAAATGTAAATGTAAATGTTACTATTACTGTTGCAAATGACTTAATTAATACATTATGAAATTTAAATTGAATCCAATTCGCGAATATTTTGGAAATAAAAATCATTTTTTAAACAAATTTATGTATATATCAAATTTGATCTGTGATCATACATTAATAAATAGATTACCAACAAAATGTTACAGATTTCGCGAAAATCTACGAAAATTGGTCGTAAAAGTAGTAAAATAAATGTGAGCTTTGATTTAATTTCAATGTTTTATTAAAAATTATCGTAACTACAAACACATGATTTTATCACTAGGTAGGTACTGAATAAATATCCAAACTAATATTATAAATGCGAAAGTGCGTATGTTTGTTTGTAACGCTTTCACGCCTTAACCACTAAACCGATTTTTAAAATTCTTTTATCAATAGAAAGCTACATTATCAGCGAGTAACATAGGCTGTTTATAATGATAAGATCTGGCGTTATGAAATTTGTGTAAATGAAAATGTGTGTATTTTATACATTTTAGCGGCAAGGAGGAAAGGCAGGGGGAAGGTAGGTTTCGCGGAGAGGGAAGAGACGAGGGAGGGGAAGGGAACGAGGACGCACTGGAAAGGACATGCAGGGAGAATCAATTTATTTCTTTGAATGGCATTGCAACGTTATGTCCACCTGTTATGACTTTACAAATCCCTAATTTTTATTTAACCTTTTTTGTTTTTCATATATTTTTTTTTCTTAACTTTAGTTTTTTAAATACGGAATTATTTGTTCTATAAATATGTTAAAATATAATTATGTTTCAATTTACTAATTTAAAGTTTAATTCGTCCTGTTGTATCTTAACTGCATTAAAAAAAACTTAAGTATACCCACGAACTGGCGATGCCTATGTGGGATGTTTTTTGTTATCATACATATATGTATACTATTGTAATATCTTTTTTTGTTAAATTGTATTAATGTTTATCTTTAAGCTACATATTTAATTTTATAGTTCCTTTTTTTTTACTTCTTATCAAAAGAAATGTTTTTTGTAATATTTTTATGTATGTAACAAAAAAAAAATTAATAAAAAAAAAAAAAAAACTCACGCCGAGTACCAGCAAGTATATCATAAAATCGATTAAGCCAAGTAAAATAAGTTAAGTATATAGCGGTATCGCAAATGAACAAATTATTGGTTTGAATTCAGATAAAAATAAAATAATGATTAATTAATCAGATGATTGAAACTTTATGCAAGGATACCTAACCGCATTTTTATAATAATTTTATAAAAATTTTATTGTGCCTTTTTTTATTTCAATGCTTTTAATTTTCTTAATATATTTTGTCTCTTCGAATAAGGTGTTTATTTACCGACGCATCAGAGTCATACATAAAATAGCTAAACTCTATCAAGATAAATATGCAAAAAAATATAAAAATAAAAATGCATAAAATTGCAAAACTCCGCTAAGATTTGAAAAAGAACGATATTATTATTTTATGAGATATATTTATACCCCATACTAATAAAATTGTTTTAAATTTGTAACAATTGATGAACAAACATTTATGTGAGATAGACGATTGTTTATAAGTTATGTAAATTTTATCACACGTTTATTAGTAAGGCCCCACGTGTTCTTCGTCTTTTAACAGAACTCACTCGTAGCGAGACAGGCATAGCAAACCATTGTAGTAAAATACTATCGTCACAAGTAAATACACTGTTTTTTGTAGTCCTTGAGATTATCAACCAAGCAGTATTTTTACTTATGACGGCAGAATGGTATCTACTTAAAAGTTTTATTAATACAATAATTATTTTTATGAATCCTCTTTTAGCCGCCTGTGCACTATGCAATTAAGTGAGTAGATTTTTTGATTGCCGATTAATATCAATAGGATGCGATTATTGTGGTGTACTGATTATTATTTCTTCACAATATGGTAACACTGTGTACGAGTATTACACTCGAACACAGTGTGTCCGAGTATTACACTCGAACACAGTGTGTCCGAGTATTACACTGGAACATAGTGTGTCCGAGTATTACACTCGAACACAGTGTGTCCGAGTATTACACTCGAACACAGTGTGTCCGAGTATTACACTGGAACACAGTGTGTCCGAGTATTACACTCGAACACAGTGTGTCCGAGTATTACACTCGAACACAGTGTGTCCGAGTATTACACTCGAACACAGTGTGTCCGAGTATTACACTGGAACACAGTGTGTCCGAATGTAATACCTACGTAGTTTATTCCGCATTAGATTGGATCATCATTCACAATAATCTATATAAATACAAATGAATCGTCGAAATGTGTATGTATGTGTTACTGTAAAAGCCCGAACTACGGTAAATCCTAAGATTTACCAACTCTTAATGGTAAAAGTCCGAACCATTCTATAATCATCGTTCACCAACCTAACCTAACCTAACCTAACCTAACCTAACCTAATCTAACCTAACCTAACTTAACATGTACTAAATTCTAATGGTAAAAGCCCGAAAAAATCGTTTATAATATTTAAATAAGAAACGATTTTTTCGGGCTTTTACCATTAGAATTTAGTACATGTTAGGTTAGGTTAGGTTAGGTTAGGTTAGGTTAGGTTAGGTTAGGTTAGGTTAGGTTAGGTTAGGTTAGGTTAGGTTAGGTTAGGTTAGGTTAGGTTAGGTTAGGTTAGGTTAGGTTAGGTTGGTGAACGATGATTATAGAACGGTTCGGACTTTTACCACTAAGAGTTGGTAAATCTTAAGATTTACCGGAAAATCTTAGGATTTACCAATATTCGGGTTTATACGGTAACTTATGCATTATAATAACTGCCTAACGACAGCACCAAATTGGATAACTCTTTTTTTTGTGTTCGTTATTGTCAGGACTAGGTTTGTATAAAACTACTGGTGAGCTCTGGCAAAATGAAATTTGTATAAAAAAATTGTAATAGGTGGCACGCGAGCTGTTTGAAAACTGAATGTAACGGGACTGAATGTATTGAATGCGGTAGGGGGGAAGGAAACTCGGGTAGGGGGTTCGCGGGATGGGGGGAGGGTAACCAGGGAGGGAGAGGGGACGGGGGAAGGGGAGGATTAGAGTGGGGAGGGGGAAGGTTCAGGAGACGGAGTGGGAACGCGAGAGGGGAAGGAAACGCGGAAGAGGAAGGGGAGGCGGAAGGGGAACGGGATGAATGGGAAAGGACACGCAGGGAGAAACAATTTTTTTACTAAATGGCATAGCAACACACGCCGTGTACCAGCTAGTTCATTACATAAAAAAACTGAATACATAAATTGCTCCAAATTAGTTAGTGTCCGTAGAGCTTTTTGCAAACATATTAATTTGTTAACACGCTTAGTCAACAGAAAGTTTGCGTGTCATCGATTACACAAACAGTAAAAACAAATAACGTAACATTTCAACTACAGGCCATCGCAGTGAAATAAGCTTGTATCAACATTGATTTTTTAATCAATCACTCCGCGGCGTACGAAGTTTTAACGATCAATTTATTTGTATTTCCTCACCAATTTTATTACAAAACCTTGCACTTTTTATTACGAAAAGCATTCTTCAACAACATACTAGTTCAATATATTCAAATTTTAACGAATTTTTTATTTTTTTATTAGAACAACTCTCTTTTTATGACTTTTGAAGGTTACTCCCATCAACATTTCATTGAAGAAGAAGATAACACTAATAAAAGTCTAATCGAAATATATTTTGAATATTCATTGGCTTTTACAAAAAGGTCAATAAGTATTCCATATAAATAAATTCGGATATATTTATCCGAGACACTATCTAGGTTTCAAACCTTTTCTTCGAACGACTGTTTCCAATGAAAAAGGTTTGCCAAAAATATGGAAAAAAATAGTGGAAGATAATATTGGTAATTCTGAAATTTGAAATATGAGATTGACAAATACGACGGTTTAATAAGAGGTGGCAGTGGCCTAATTAGAAAAGGTGTTCGTCCCAGTGAGACCAGAGGTTCTGGGTTCATGTCCCAGTTGTGACCGTTATCTTTTTATTTTTCTGTTTCTTGTTCTCTTTCATATTTTCGTTTAAATTATTAGAGTTAATTATTCTTGCTCTTCAATTAAAAATCAAATTTGTTTACGTTGTTATTAAGTTTAGCAAATATTTTAGCTTTTTTTATTTTGGTGAACGTTATTTCGGTGATTAAGGCTATTATCAACATTTAAATTTAAAAAATTATATCAATCAAAGTGGACGTAACAAGTGGTTTTCAATAGCTTGTGTCGCTCTCCAGAGAGAAAAAAATGGCTTTATTTTTAAACGCCCGGGGTCTCAAAAGTTTCGTATGATCTGTAGCTATTCGAAAACGTAAAAATAAATGGAATTATTGTTCACTATTAGCCTACTAAAATGGCCGGAAGATTTCGTGATTTGAAAAAAAAATAAAACAAAGGATCCATATTTTATATTTTGTACCAAAATTATTTTTCATTCCATAACTGCAGTACAAAGAACGCAAAAAAAATTGTTTTTGAAATATAATATGTGATGTGTTGGTTAAAAATATAAAAGGGGAGAATAACACTCTTTCTGGATAAAATCAGAATTCTTGTTGACTTACTTGCATTCATGAACATATTTTTTTTTTCATTTTTGTCAGCTATACGCATTTTTTAATAACAAAAAAATGTTAAAAGGTTAAAATATTGAAAAAAAAAATTATCAAAAATAATTTTGAATTTTGTTTTAATGTTTGTTTTCTGATTTTCAATGCATTTTAGCGGGCTAATAACCATTTAAAAAATAAATTTAAATGCTGTTCTCATTTTCTTTGTAAGACGCAACTTTTGAGACCCCGGGAGTTTCTGAATTCAATAGTTGAAATAATTGACACACGCTAGTGTTCAAGGCAATCGAATTGATATTAAATCATCTGATGATTAATTCAAAGCAAATTGGGTTTTGGGTTCATGGGTGAGGTTTATCCTGGATGCACCTGTCGACCAACTGCATGGCAGGCCGGATTAAGAGAGAATGGTTGAGGAAGTGCCTTTGACTTCTCCAGCCGTACTCTCGAAATAACAAGATTTATTAAAACACAAACGAAAAATGCTTTTCATCTCATAACAGATCCTTTAGGAGGCCGAGTTACGTACTTGCATATATTAAATGCCAATAAACGTCCAGGTTTTAAATTGTAATTCGGATATTTTTACATAATTGTTATAAATATGTAATATTAGCTGACGTCCCCGACGTTGACCGGGCTTTTCACTAAGTTCTCATAAATTTCATGAAGACAGTGAACTTTCTCTTATTTTGAAGAGATATTCAAAATTTCATCAATATCAATATAAAATCGAAATAATATTGAAATAAAATCCAAACCACCCGCTCGTCACAGACACTCTCCTTTCTATAAATATTTTTTTAAAGCAGGTATGTAGGTATATGCCTGTATTCGTATAGGTAGATATTAATAGAAGCCAAGGTGAACTATTTAAATGCCAAAAGCTTTCATACATTTAAACGATACAGATAGCGAAATGGCTGCATAAAACAAGATGTTTGTTCTAATTTTCTTTGGCAACTCTCGAGCCCCCAATTAGGCTGATCTTCACGAAAAGTTGCCAAGAGGAGCTTCCGAGAGAGAGGCGCGCTAAAGACGCTCTTTGGAGTGCACTTTTTACAGCCGTAGAAAGAGTTTTTCCATCTTTTATTCGGGCGCGCATCTCCCGGAGACGCGGTTTACCCGGAACAACTACCGAGGGGAATCGATCCGGAGACTCGAGGGCACTGAACAGCTTATCCCAAGATTACCTACGAAACAAAACAGTTTTCTAGCCACTCCTGTTCAGAGACAAAAATACACAATAGCATACAACATACAGCGCCACATCAAAACTAGAGATGCCACGAATAGTGATTTTGCCGAATACCGAATATTCGGCAGCCGAATATTCGGTGACAATACATTTCGCAAACAGTTTTCATGAATTTAAAATAATAAAAATCGTTTTCTTGAATTAAAATGAATTGAACTTATAAGTTAAAAACCGTTTTTATGAATCAAAATGAATTGAACTCATGAATAAAACATCGTTTTCATAAATTAATAAAAATAAATTACATTTTGCAAATGAAATTTATTTGCAAAGAAGATTTTTACATGAAAACTGTTCGCCTAGATCGGACAGCAGACCCTTACAAGCAGTGGCGGCCACTGCCCTGAAAACGTGGTGGTTCACTGATAATCCGTAACTATGAGATAACGATTACTAAGCAACATTAGGTAAAAATGATTCCACTAATCTTATTTGGAGAGAACTACATAGTTTCGGTAACTGACTATTTGTGAATCATAAAAGTTAAGTTGACTAGGCCCCAAGGTCTAATTTAAGATGAAGCCATACTACATAAATGCAAAATCATACAAAATCGTATGTTTTTGTTTTGAAAATTGGATCGCTTGGAAGTATTAGAGAAGCTTCTATTAAATACTGCGTGTTATAAAGTCTGTAAAAAACACTTTCAAGTCAAAACTCTCCTATTTATAAACCCCTTTTCGGATATGGTTTTATTGTTTAATGTAGCAATTTTAGTTTCTTTTATAATAATCGCAAAAAAAAAGATTTTTACGCCCGAAGTTCACAAAATAAAATAAAATATGCATTTTCGCGTTGTTATTTTACAATACGGCCGGCAGTAGCCGAATTTGGATTTTCAAAGTGAACTCTATGCCGTCCACTGAAGGGCTACATTACTAGTAACGCCCGTTTTTTTTTATCAGTTCGCCCCCGAACGGAGCCGGAAATGGACGCTAGGCTCCACGTCGCTTTGTTTCGTGAAATCAATTTTAAAATTCTGTTTTATTACAATAAACAATGCTTAAAAAATGAATTAATGTTTGTAATGCCTTAACGAAATCAACATGTAAAAAAAATTCTAAAATACCTTTTCCCACCTTTCCAAAAGCTTTTTCTCAAGTATTTTTAAACTCCTCCCATAAAAGGACGTGAATTTCGATTTCGATTTTTTCCTGGACTATTGGATCGCCTTAAACTGTTTTCGAAGTGCGAAAACTTCTACATATCGCATTTTAATTTTTTGAACAGATCTTTTTTCTGTACTAAGAAAATAAAAACAGAATACAATTTTTTCGTATTAAATCTTAAATTTCAACCCAAAAAACTCTTTTTTTTTACAATGTTTAATTTATTTTATTTTATATTTCATAAAATAAAATAAATTTGAAAGTAGTGTAAGAAGAATATACGACGCAAATGTGAATGGTAGAAGAAGTCGGGGACGCCTGAGGAAGACATGGCACGAGCAAGTGAATCAGATACTTGAGTCGGGCCATGTCGAAAGTCGGAATAATAGAATAGAATGCATGAGACGATGTATGAATGTGAGTGAGGCAAAGAGTGTGTGCCAAGACCGAGTTATTTGGCGGTCCGTCCTCTCTGCCTACCCCTGCGGGGAAACGGTGTGATGGTTGGTTAGTTAGTTTTATATTTCATTATAAACAGGATACAAACAGTATTTATAAACAATGTATAAACAGCACGAGGGCAAAATTGTCAAAGTTACCTATAAAAAAAATTGAATTCCTTAATGATCTGCGTTTTATAATTTAAAACACCAATCAATAAAAAAGCAAATATATGTAAACTTTGGGTATTTGCTGTACCTTTTGATTAAAAAAAGAATTTTTCAGTTAGGTTAAGTATTTTTGCCTTAAATCCAAATTTAAGTTTGTATGATAAAGGCCACCGAGTTGCACACCAATATAGCTTAATTTTTCATACATGTGGCCGGCGTTGCGCGCTGGCGATGTTTGGGATATTCGATACAAAAACATAATTCGTTCCGCTTGCAATCGGCCTGCACACCGGGACAGGGTAACTTCGCGCGGAACTTTGAGAATTTGCTCTCTCTGATTCATATTATATTAGGCATTATATTCATAGGTGATATTTTTAATGAGATTCATAGATTTTGTAATTTTTGGTAAGATATTATAAAGTAATTTTAGACGATATAATTTACCAGTGCTGCACACGAACGCACTGTGCAAGCAGCCGCCCTTGCTTACAAGTGGTGATCAGCAAATGCAAAACAGTATCCAAGCCCAGCAGAATTGGCTAAGATTTATTGATCATCTCCCGGTAGAAGTATATAGTGAGTGGCTGTTTTTGGAAGCAGGTATAATTTATGAGGAAAAGAGCAATCGTTTGCTATCAACAAATACTGAAAAAAATGTTTTCATTCGACAAAACTTACCACTGATAGATTTTAAGTATTAAATGTTTTGATTTTTTGTTAAAATAGAAATTTTGGTGAGTAATTTGTTATTTATTATGCATTTTTTTTCATGATTTGCTATTCAGTATTCGGCCGAATACCGAATAGTAGCCGGATATTCGTGGCATCCCTAATCGACACCATCCTAAACGCAGCTATTAAAAGACAATAACATTCGCAACTCTCTAGGATGAGCTATGTCTCTTAACCTTGTTTACTTACTCGTGTATGTCTAAGGTATTGCACTTCTAAGTAATGCAAAATCGTGTATTTTTGGTTTGAAAATTAGATAGCTTAGAAGTATTGTAGATGCTTTAATTAAAATTAAATAACACTTATTTGTCTTTGAAATAATCGAGTATTGTTTTCATTGGTCTTTTTCTAAGCCCAGCAAAAAATAAATATAAAAGTGCTTTAAAGTTCAAAATACCATACTAACAAACCCTTTTTCGGTTATGATTTTATTGTATAATATGGAAAAATAAATTCTTAAGAAAATGATCGTAAAATATTTAAATATTTGTGCCTTAACTTTTCAAAATAAAACAAAACACACTTTTTGGGTTTTTTCTTAAATAAATCAAAACCAACGGCTGGTATTATATGGGAATTTAAACAGTATTGCCATAAGAAGAGTTATTTAACGGCATGATCCCAAATTTTACAACACGTGGTACAGACACATATGTGAACTTGTTAAGCGCATTAGGAAATGTATCTATATATTCATTAGATTAAGAAATATTCTCAAATTAAACAACCTAAAAAAAGTCTATTACGCACTAGTCCAATCACTAATTCAATATGGAATCATTAGATGTGGAGATGCATATGAAAAAATTGTAAGTCCTGTAAAAGTGGTACAAAAACTAATTATTAAAGTAATTTAAAAAAAAAAAACAACCAACATTCCCTTCCGCATCATTGTTCAAAATTTTCTAAGTATCAAAAATTGAAGACCTCTATAAAAAAGATTCCGTATTACAAATATTCAAAGAAAATGTAAATAAATAATTTAAACTTAACTCATCATTAAGGCATAAATTTAACATTCCTATTACTCTATTTTCAACACAACAAATGCACAACAATTATATTTACAAAGGCATAAAATATTTTATTAGTCTTCCCGAAGAAATAAAAAATAACCGATTTCGTATCATTCATGAAAAAGGTCAAATTAATCTTTAAAAAAATTAACAACCATAACATAACCAATCAAAATGTAATAACTTCATTTCATGTCATATCAAAGATTAACATCACAACGTTAACGTCAACATTAACGTCAACATTAATATTAACATTAACATTAACGTCCTAGTACTTAAGTTTATATTTATTGGATACTCTAAGTAAAATGTATGTTATAAAAATGAAATAATTGTAAAATAACTCCTACGCCAAGCTCAAGAGCTAGTACTCTTCATTGGCGTAGAAATTAATTAAAACATATTTTTCTTTAAATAAATAAATACAATTTAAAAAAAAAAAAAACGTGGTGCATCGTCTTAATATTGTTAAAAGTAATAGTGTACAAATCTTATAATCAACCACCAAATGAATTAGGACAAGTCCGACTATAATTCCACGCATACATCACAGAAGCCATAATATATGTATTATAAGCTCTTTAATATATTAAATCCGTAAAAGTTAGATCAATTAAACCAGAATAAGATAAGGAAAAACTGAGCTTACTTCGGTCGTGCGCTCATGACCACAATACACTTCTAGTGGTTTACCTAATCAGTGTAAGAGGGGGACTCACGACCTTATGAACGTTGAATACTGAACAGCAGGGATGCTACTTACAGAATCCGATTTCAAATAAAATCTGTACATTTTTAGCTTTTGCATGTGCTATTTTCCAACCTTCATCTTGCTTATCACCTTCTAATAACATTTGTAACATATTTTGCAACATTTGTAAAATTTGTAACATAATCATGGGGTGATGTTTGTCTGGGTCTTGACGGCGGCTGCATCTACCCACCTACTGTGTGGCGGGCCGAATAAACCGACGGGTCTTACATCACAATTAGAGGATTTATACGTCTGTCACTCCTGGACACACTGATTCCTGGATTCCTACCCACCCCTCGAACCTATTTGCTTCCCAGAACTTCCTTCACTTCCTTTCTGTAAAAAGGCCCTCTACACAACATCCCCTAAGATGACATAGGCCCTGAGATATTTTATTTTCCTCATAACCTACTGTGTTCAGTGAATGAAAAAAAATCGAGTGCAGTTAACACGTGGTAGAAGCGAAACTTTACCAAAAAAATCTCAAACTATGACGAACGGGGAGCCTTGAAAAGTGAGGTCATAATCAAAGCGCAGTGAGCAGGCCAATGAGTGCAGACCTCGCGTCGTTTTTGTTTAATATATCAACCAATAGGAGCCTTGATAGGAGTATAATGCTTCGTAGGTGCTGCAAGCGTCATTTCCGTTTCATCCGAATTCCGAATCGCTAACGGGGCTAACGAAGTTTCACTTAAAAAAACATAGCAGGTATTAATTCTTCTTCTTTCGTTTGGGATACGGATATCTAGGTCTGGCAGCCAGTCTAGGGCCTCAGGCATCGCCCTATGGACCCCATCAATCCCGCCGGGGAAGGAATGGAGAGGGCATTCGACCAGACCACATCTTCGGTGGTCTGCACCGCACCGCATTCAGAAATCGCGAACTCATTAAGGCCCCATCTGTGCACCATATGGGCATAGCGGGTATGGGAGCCCTTATTGAGCAGGAATTAATTAATTAATTAATAACCAATTTTTTTTTTATATCTAGGCATCCTTTAGTTTCAAGTTTCACGGCGTTAAATGGCTTAAAATACTACAGAAAATAAAAAAAAAAATCTACCAGTTTATACAGGTTGTTCCATCCGAGTTTACAGGCATTTGCCTTCAGCTTTTTAAATAACCGAGCGCTGCAAGGGTCGCATTACTGGGAACATGTTTGCTTAATTTGTAGTTCAAATAGAGAAGGTGTTGAATTATACTGTAGATTTTAATCACAAAGCAACACGGGCACAATAACTAAGGTAATCCTAGAAGAAGTAGTCGGTAATCGACCTTCATTTAAAAAAATATATTCATCCATTGTGCTCTATATCAGTGTTTTTCAATCTGTGGGTCGCCGGAAAAAGGAAAAAGGTGAGATTCTAATTACAATAAAAACACTATTTCAGTGAAAAGGGTAGGCTTATTTATTTTTCAAAAATATTTAAAATCTTGGTGCTATTTTTTATATGTTAACTAGCAGTTAAAGAGTATTGGTGACCATTTTATAAATCCGATAGGAACTGGTTTAAAAAATAGCCCGTTCCTCGGATCCTATATGATCCAGTGATAGCTAGTCACCGGGACAAAGTAACTGGGACAGGCAATGACGACGTATGTAATTATAAGCCCCAAAGCTTAAAGCTTAAAGTTTAATTTAAAGCAAAAGTTCAAAGCTCAAAGGTCATTCTTTAAGCTCAATATCAAAGCCCAAAACCTAAATTGACAGCTTAAAGCACAAAGCATAAAGCTCAAAATAAAGCTCCAAAGCTAAAGCTAAAACTCAAAGTTCAAAACTAAATCTCAAAGCACAAAGCTCAAAGTTCAAATCTCAAAATCAAAGCTTAAATGTAAAAACTTAAATCTTTAAGCTTTAAACTCAAAGCTTTAAGTTTAAACATAAAAAGTCAAAGCTTATAGCTCAAAGCTTATATCTCGAAACTTAAAACTGAAAACTTAAAGCTCAAAGCTTAAAGCTTAAAGCTCAAATCTTAAAGCTCAACGCTTAAAGCTCAAAGCTTAAAGCTCAAAACTTAAAGCGCAAAGCTAAAAGTTCAATGTTTAAAGCCTTAAGCTTAAAGCTCAAAGCTCAAAGCTTAAAACTCAAAGCTCAAAGCTTAAAGCTAAAAAGTTAAAGCGTAAAGTTTGAAGCTCAAAAATTAAAGGCCACGCTTTTCCCTCCCTCGTCATCCTTCCCGCTAACCCCACCTCGTCCATTACCGTTCCCCTAGTGCCTTCCCTCCTTGCCGCTAAAATATATTAAATACACTCATTTTCTTTTATTCCAATTTACCAACGCCAGAGCTTATCATTAATAGCCTATAACCTTCGCGGGTGTGAGTACAACAAATCACCCAGTCAGTTATGTATAATAAATACTGTATTTCGTAAAAGAAATACATGGTTCTATTAAATTTATTCTATTAAATCACAGAGTAATTTGTAAATTTCATATGTAAAAGCCCCGTAAAAGGGCGTAAATAAATAAATAAATAAAAATAAAAGTTTTATCGCAATCGGATGAACGGTATGGCAGCGCATAAACAAATATTGATTTTTATGTATAAGATAATCAAATTATTTTCTGAGTTAAGTCTGTTTATCTTTTTAGTTTGAATGTCCACCATTGAAGAGAATGTCAGTTCACGTAAGTATGAAATGGCAAATGGCGCTAATAATTTGAGAGCTTCCCTCGCCAGCTCTGGATACTCTTCTTTTATTTTCTTCCAAAACACGTCAACACTTTGTAAATGAAATGCCATTTAAAGCATGCCATCAGCAGCCAAATCTCTAAGATTTTCTTTCATATTTGCGGTAAGATCAGCTAGTTGTATTGATTTATCCAAGAAAGGGTTTTTTAAGATGGCTGCCAATAAACAGCTGATTTCGACTGTCAAACATCACAGAATAAGTTCACGCAGACGTCGTTATTCATTTTACTGGCGCTAGCAGCGACCTCAGTTTCCTGTGTCATAACAATCTCACTCGCCGATTTACCCGCTTTTAAACTTAGAAGATAGTAGCTTGTAAACTCGCTTAGTGTCATCGATCCTTAAGTCACTCATTTGCAAAAAAAATAGCTAAGAAAACAACATTTTAAAAACGAGCTAATCCTGAAAACCTAATTATTGAATTATAATTATATTAGTAATTACATTCTATTAGAGCATATAATGCCCAAAAGAACTGTTCACTGTGCTGTATATAAATTGAAGAATGTTAAATAATTATATTGCGTAATACGATAAGTTTGGATTTGAACCACAAATTAGTGTGTTGTCCCAAATAAAGAACACGAACATAATTTTAATTAAAACATAAAATATGTAATCACAGACGAGTAATTTCTCCGAAGTTTTTCATCTTAGAAGACGTTGAACACAAGCATCATTAGATTTTACATTCCCCTCAGGTATATTAGGGTATTTTTTTTAACCCGTTAGTTGTTAAGGGTTGTGTGCAAAAGGTTTATTATTTATGAGACGTGTATTGCAACTCGACAATGTCAATAAAATTCACATTTTATTGACATTGTCGAGCTGCGAATAAAAAAAACCTGAATAAAAAAAATCGTTAAAATTGAATAAAAGTGATAAGTACATTTAATTCGCCATTTTGCATTTGTGTGAAATTTTCGAGTAAATTATAAAAATTTTTTTTTTAAGAATTTTGATGAAATAAACTATTAACATTTTTCTAACATTGATGAACTGATTAACAGACTGATGAAATCAAGACTAAAATAACCAAAATTGTGATATTTGAAGTAAAATACTTGACAATTATAAAAATCACAAACTGAGAAAATGATTGAACCATTATCGTATCGTTCGGTAAGTCTTTGGACTATGGTCATGACGGCCGGCGTAGTGCAGCGGTAAGGCGCTTGACTCGCATTCCGAAGGTCGCGGGATCGAATCCCGGCGTGGCAAATAAATTTTATTTGATTAATTCGTGATATTTACAATTTATTAATTTAAAATAATATATAGTATGTTTGCGGCACGTTCCAGAGTGGAAGATACTCTCAGTATCGCCCTGGGTTAAGACCACCATTCAGAATTGAAACGTTGCCTGAAGTGGCTTTAGCCGTGTTTGGTGACCAGATCTGAATAGTCAGGTACTTCCCCACCTTCCTCTTCCCTATCTCCTTCCCTGCTCACTACCTTCAGCCTCACAACATAGTCTCACTGGCTCCAGACGGGAGCAGTTGGGACTCTTGTGCGGTATTCATGTAAAAAAAAGTGAAAAAATTGAAACGTTGCTTGAAATGGTTTTAGCCGTGTTTGGTGACCAGATATGAATAGCCAGGTACCTATCCACCTTCCTCTTCCCCATCTCTTTCCCCTCCCCAATTCCTTCAGCCTCACAACATACCCCAATAGGGGATGTCCTAGACTCACTTGCCCCAAACGGGAGCAGCTGAAACTCTTGTGAGGTAATTTTTTTATTTTAATGGAAACTGAAGGAGAGCTGTTTTTTTTTTAATTTAGACTCCTCCCCCCCCCCTTGATGAGAATATGTGTGATTTGGTGGGACCCTTCCTTGGTGGGACCCTTGGGAGGAAAATAATTTTCCTCAGGGCCTATGTCATCTTTGGGGATGCTGTGTGGAGTTTTTTTTAAAGGAAAGGCAGGAGAGGAGAGTTTGAAGGGTTTAAGGGGTGGGTAGTAATCTGGGGTTCAGTGTGTCCTGGTCATCCGCCTCCAAGACCTAGACAATCCTCACCCCATGAACCCGGGCACCCCTGCCAAATCACCAAACGTAACGAACCATTGCATTGCAGTGTATGCCCCCTTATTCAATTTACGGTAAGAAATGTTTCGAATATATTAAAACTAAAAATAAAAACCAACTAGAACTGAGCGCCCTTCTGATAAAATTATTACAACAGTGTTTTATAAAATGTATTATTTCTTAGAAAAATCTTCTCAATACTGAATACGTTCCAATTATAACCCGTGCCAACCGAAGCAAAATCCTTTGCCTAATGGATTACTGCAAAGAAAATAATGTCAGAAAGGAAACTGACAACACTGAGGTTAGCGAATTTTGAGTTACGTTACCTCTAGGTAAACCGCGATTGTGGTTTACCTAGAGATAAAAGATAAGTCGTGGAATCATTATTTCATTCAAAGAAACCGTACTTATTATCCAAATACACAGCAACATTGTTTTCATTACGTCTCCATCTCATATTGCTAGCGGATTCGGTATGCAGACAAAATTTTGTGAAAGCTTTGAATTGGAATTCAAGGTACTGGTAATAAAACGCCGACTTTATTTCACACTCCGAAAAGACGTCAGAAGCCACACATAAATTCTGAATTCATTTCTCGATATCGCTCACTCCGCTCGATTGCACTCAACTCAGTTTAATCTACTGACTCCAAAGTGTAGAGACCGGAAAAAAGAATGCGTTTTTTGTCGATTTACGAATTAGGAACTTGTCGAGTCATTGTTCGTGCTCACTGTGCTTTCCTAGTGAAAATGTTCTACCGATCGGTCTATTTGATGTCAAATTGACAATTAAAAATATATCTAGCTTTTCGAAAAATAAATTCAAATTAACTGCTGAATATAAATTCAATTTCGGAGGCGGGTATCAGCACCGCCGCCCAGGGAACCATTTTTTAGATAACCAACACCTCTGCCATAGATCACCCCAAGTGGTTTGATGATTTAGCAGGGGTGCCTGGGTTCATGGGGTGAGGTTTGTCCAGGTCATGACGGCGGATGCGTCTGCCCACCAGAGCAGGCTTCATGGCAGGCCAGATCTAGAGAGAGTGGTTGAGGGAGTCCCTTTGACTTTTCCAGCCTCAGTCTCTCGGAACATTGCCTCGCAACGCAGTGGAAGGGATGGATCAATACGATCACGGCATCCACAAAGATGATATGGGCCCTGAGGGGAATTATTTTAATAAGGGCCTCCTGTGTGGAGCTAATGTAAGAAACACGTTCTCTGAAAATCTCTAGCCACCTCCCCCCCCCCCTTCCACTTCTCCCCTGTAAGTGTAAATATTATCACACCGCACCTCAATTGAGGTGAGACACCTCAAAACCTCATTTCAGTATTTGAGTACCTCATACAATCTCATCCTGATACCGTGTCCTACCCAACACTGGGGCTGACTGAGGAAGAAGGATAACTCTTTCGTACCTACGACACGAACGGCGATAGACGGTACTCTTCTGATAACTATTTCAGTTGCTATCTCTTGAGATAAAGCAGAACAATTTGGCAACAGAACAGCATTACAAACTAACCTATCTACAGCCAATGAAAAAAGCTGAAATTAAATGGATGATCAACGCCATAATATTGTGCTTCGTTTGACAACTGGGCAAATAATTACTTTCAACAATACGTAGGTACATTACAACTAAGACAGTTGGGTGGAAAAATTGTATTCCACGAAATTATTATTGCTGTTGCTTGAATGTTTAAATGATCATAATAATATTATGCATATATCTTATAGAACACATGAATGCATTAATTGGGTTTATCAAATATTGGTTGAATGTTTTGAATTCCATCTATTAGTTCACGTTTCGCCAAAAACAAAAATATCAACATTTATTTACGAATATTACCAGAAAAATCAAAATACCTGTCTTGAAATGAAAAATAGTAAAAAATTATAATCAACTTTTTGCTACAACGGCGAGCTTTCCAAGCCACCCTTCAGCAGTTTCATCCCCACGTATGTGACATATTACTATAATAACTCATGACACCCCACACCTGTGTCCTAGCCTGCGTTGAAAATGACCACTTCGGGGGTTCAAATGGAGAGCACCGATCATTTTTAGAACTTATCGTAAATTTTTTTGACTAAAAAGTTGAAAACATTTTTGGCATCAATAATAATTTCATTTAACTTCCAAGTCAATTTTTTCATTAGTTAAATTTGTGCGTCATAAAATAAGGCGTTAATCAAGCCATATTACAAGCAATTTTTTATTGTTATTCTGCTACTCCTCTAAACTTTGTCACATTATATACACTTTGACAAATTGCCGTTAGTTTTCAAGACATTGGCACTTTTATGAATTTCATGAAAATCTATACCTTAGATCAGTTTTTCTTAAGTAAAGCTTAGATCGGGTTAGAAACTTAAATAAATTTGTACAATTCATCAAATTTCAAAGCTGAAATTCAAGGTCTGTGTAAGTTCTATTCGAGTTCTGTTATTATTTCATCATACGTGGATAGTTAACAGAACTTGAACAGAACTTTCACAGAACTTTGAATTTTGATGAATTGTTCAAATTCTGTGAAACAGAGTCTTTTTTCTGAAGCACCTAAAGTAGAGCAAATATGATACCATTTCAAAAACTACAGCATATAACATTTTTTTAATAACTTGCCAAGGTAGTGTGGCATATTTTTTGAACAGAATGAGGAGTCGATGTTAAAAATTAAATTTTTTATTTTTTTTTTATTTATTTTTTTATTTTTTATTTATTTATTTATTTATTTAAGCATATAAAATATAATATACATTTAGATAATGTAGTAATTTGCGTACATGTTCATTTTAAAATACGTTAATACCACTCTTCCATGGAAGCATTAGCTTGTGTCTGGAAGAGTAGTGTACATTTTTAATGCTATATTTAAGTTCTTAAATTACAATGTGAATGTAAAAAACAATAAGTTGTAAGTTCTGTGATATGTAATTAGTTGCTAAAAACAATACAAAATTTAACTTATTTGAAGAACAGAGTATCACTTGGAAACTGAGTTATAAGTAGTTGTTCTTGAGATTAGATTAGTCGGAAACTTTTTTTTTAGTTTTTTTTTTTATATTATCTTTAAAATATTTTTTAACAGTGTTTATTAATTGGATTTTATCATTAATTTTTCTAATTTCATCCGGTAATCGGTTGAAAATAAGTCTTCCTTGATAAGTATAATAATTTTGTGCAAAGGAAGTGTTTAATTTTGGGCATGAGAAAATATATTTATGTCTAGTACGGTTTTCAGTTATAAATTGATATTTTTCTTTTTCTTTTATAGTTTGAATCAATGCATTTCTATTGTATAGATCTTTGAAAGATGGTACTTGGAATTCCTTAAATAATTGATCCGTTGGGTAGTCAGAAGGTTTTTTCAATATGATTTTAATTATTAGCCTCTGCACAACTTCAATTGGGGAAAGATTAGTTTTGTTTGCGGATCCCCAGCTAATGATAGCATATTGTAAAGTTGATTGAACCAAAGCGTAATATATTAGATATAAGTTTTTTACAGATAAAAAATTTCTGATCATAAATCAATTATCTAATTTTTTTTACAACTTGACAAATTTTTTCCTTCCATTTCAAATTTTTATCGATAATGACTCCTAAATATTTGATTGTGTTTGTTGTTTTTAATATTGTGCAGTTTTGGATACAATAATTTTTACTATGTTTTTTGGAATTATCATGGATGATGATGTCAATGTTTTTAGGGGTATCATTTTTGTGTATTGCAAATGGAATTACAAATGTTTTATCACCATTTAGTGATAGTAAATTTACGTCGAAGAACTTCTTTAAAATATTTATGTCTTCGGTGGCTTTAAATTTTACTTTTTCCCAAGTTTTATCGCTAATTATTAATACCGTATCATCGGCATATGAAGTAATTTGGCCATGTAGTGGTTGAAAAAAAATGTCATTAACATATATGGTGAAAAGGATTGGTCCGATTACTGTACCTTGAGGGATTCCAAAGTCTGATATTTCTTTATCGCTATTAATCTGATTTATTTTTACGACTTGTGGTCGATTTTTTAGGTAGTTCGAAATCCATTTAATTGCATTGTCTTTTATACCTATATTGTTTAGTTTTTTTAGTAGAATCTCATGGGATATACTATCAAAAGCTTTTCTGAGATCAATAAATATACCGGCACATTTTTCACCTTTATCCAATGATTCGTTAATGTATGAGGTTACATTAGCAATAGCAGCTTGTGTGCTGAGTGACTTTATAAAACCAAACTGGTTTTTGTGAAGAATTTTATTACTTTCTAGGAAACTGACTAATTGATTTTTCACAATTTTTTCAAAAATCTTTCCAATGTTTGAGATTAGACAAATTGGGCGATAGTTAGTTACTTGTTGAGGATCTCCAGATTTATAAATAGGTGAAATAATTGTATTTTTATAGTTTGTCGGAAATATTCCCTCTGTTAAACTTAAGTTTATCAAATGAGTAATTGGTTTTGTTTCATGAAACAATTTTTTTAAAGGTTCAGGCATAATAATTTAATTTGACTGTGCTCAATAACAAGGCTATTCGGGGTTGTGTAATAAAAAATACAATCTTAGAATTCAGAATTTTGTAACTTTGGTGTCGATTTTCACGACATTCATAAAATAGTCAATATATCGAAAACTCGTCGACATTTTACTACATGCTACCATATTCTGGCCCATCAGCGATTTAATTTTGGGACATCCTCTATTCTATTATTATTAACAACATGTTTGGTTCCGAAAAAGTGCCTGCACCTATCTTTACAGAGACAGTGACATTGAATCGAAAATCTGAAACAGAAAAATCAGACCAAGATACGGTCACGTCTAGGGATACAACACAAGACCTTTGCCTTGCCGAGGCTGAAATCTACTACTGAGCTAATGCGACCCTCTCCGATTTGATCATATTTAACTGTATCATACTTCAAATAAGAACTACCAACTTTATTTTCATTTTCTTAACGCTTATTTTATAAGCAAAGGTCCTGGGTTCGATTGTGACATCTTTTTCTAATTTTTCTGTTTGAAATCGTTAATATTGTCTTCATATTAAATATTAAGATTTGAGGTTTCACTTATTGAGTTATAAATTTCACTAAAGGATTAGCGTATAAAATCATCCTATTACGATGGTTGTTAAACCTAAGCCATTTACAGACACAATGTCGCCCTCCGGCAAGGTAAAAAAACAGGCGTTTTAATGTATAAACAAAATAAAATAGGGAATCGAACGTACGCTGATCACGAAAAACAGCATTGTGAAGAATCTGAGAGAATATATTTTTTTCATTACCACCTTTTCTAACCGGTGTCTAATCTCTTTATTGATATTTTGTAGCCAGCAGAAAGGGGTTATTACTTCTAAATCGTACGTCATATTTATTTTCCGAAGATATTTCGTTTGGTTTATTCACGAACAGCGGTAAACTATCTGTGAATGAGATTATGATTGTGTAGAGTGGATTGATATGATTGTGTAAAGAATGACTGGTGAAGGACCTTGATTTTGTGTTACTAACACTGCTTGAAACGATAAAAAACACATGTTACATAGAAAGGAAAGGACTCACCGCAAAGGATAAAAGAACTTGTATGCTGGCAAATGCACTTGTCTGCTTTCTCTCCCATCCAACAGGCACAAACAGCAATAGGCGTGAGTTTCGTTTATTTGATAGTACATGGCGGAGTTATTTTAATGGCGGTTCACCGATAGCGGAAGCACAATGGCTGTATGTTGCAGCGGGCGTTTATTACAGACTGACTATGGGTAATATTGACGAATAGGAATAGGGATAGGTAGGAAAGGAATTTGCAACATTATTAATACCAATCCCAAGCAGTGACAGTATGTATGCATGCTATGTAGGTATGTGTATGTTTAGGTATGTGTATGGGCGTAACCAATTTGTTAATTTGTAAACAATAAGCAATAATTCTGTAAAAAAAATTGTCCACGTGTATGTGAAAGTAAACAGTCTTTCTTATTGTTAAAACACCATGTTTTAATTTTTGAAAAATTTAATTCAAAACACCATAGCAAATCAAATGGCTTTGTGATACCCGCGGTATCCTAGAAATTGCAGACAAAAAGCAGTACATTTGATGACGCCTGGACACATCTTTCGAAAGTTTTTAATTTGTAAGATTTTATTACTAATTGAGACAGAATATTTTTGTTCGATAAGGAAATGCTTCGATTATACCTACTCAAATTTATAAATGCTTATCCAGATACCTAGTTACTTACCAATTATTATTAGGAGTGATTGTAAATGTATTTAAATTTTTGTCTAATTTCATAAACCAAATTCAAATACGTAACATGTTTTTTTGAATACAAATAAGGAATCTTTGTAATCAAAGAAACGTCACTATCCTATTTTCTTACTGGACCATTAAAACGGCCATCTTCTTGAAGCGGAAACGGATCACGTAAATTCTAAAATACAGACAGGCGGAATGTAAAACGATGGAGTTAAAGCAGGACTATGCTACATGCCTATCTTACGTACACATAAGTCGAAAAAAAATAACGCTCTGATCAAATTACTAAAAGGTTAGAGTAGGATTGCATTTAACCACCGACTGAATTATAATTTTTAGAATGTAACTTAATATTATATTTTCTGAGTATCGTTGTGGTTTGACTTCTTAGTGAGGTTATATTTACTTTACTTAATTGTTTTATTTTACCCTTCACGACAAGGGAATTTCTTTGAGTAGTCGGCAGCGCCAAAAGTGTGGGAAATTTTTCATCACGCGATGAAAATGTAGCCCAGCAACGCGAACGCCGCGCATTAAGCGGAAAATGACTTTGCCTGGAACCTGAAACATTAAAATGTTGGATAATATCCGACCTTAATAAGATTCAATGTTGCTATTAAAAAACACCCGAAACAAATGTACAGTGTGTCAACAAAACCCAGAAATTTTGAATAAATAGAACAGTTTTTTTTCTCATTATTACTATGTCAATATGAAGGAACAAAATTTATTTTAAGTTCAAATATCAGGTTACCTTTGACTTACGAATCAGAAATGTTGAATGGACAGGGAAAACGACACAATTCAAATCAATTCTTTTATTTCAATTCAATAAAATTTTTAATTTTATGAACATTACAAAATTACATTTTTAAGGCGTTTTTAAAAGAGAAAAATATTTTAAATGAAATAAACAGATTTAGACTAACAGTGGAGGTAATCCACCTCTTACCCGCCCTGGAATAAGTAACTGATGGTTACTCCTTCAAGGCTCTCGCAAGATTCTAATTTTTTTGTTAAACGAAGCTACATTTATTTATTTTGAACGAATCTAGACCTCCAGTGTCCATGAATACGTTGTTAGTAAGCAGTATGCAAGTGCTTAACAGGAAAAACAAAATGCAAAAAATAGGTTAGTAAGACAAAGATAAATTAAACAGGGCAAAAGAAAAACTCATTCATGAGGCTCCATGAGGCGGCATTGCATCTGTAAAAACCCGCAAGCACCTGCATAAAATAGAGAACATAAGTAATACAATAAATCTCAAATCAATTGGCAAGTACCAACAAAAAATGTGAATGGCTTTCGGTCTGATCATAAACTACACTTAGCTTCCGTGTCCCTTAGCCAACCACTCAGTGAAGCCTCAAAGAATGTTAACTGAATATTTGGGGTAAAATACCCGAAGACTAAAAGAAAATTCAGCGTTGGGTAGTCAGAGGAAGGACAAAGGATAGAAATAACTAACAGCAAAAAAGCTTGTCATTTGAATTTTGTTCCATTTTTTTTTTACAGTGAATACCGCACAAGAATCTCAACTGCTCCCGTCTGGAGCCAGTGAGACTATGGCATCCCCAATAGGTATGTTGTGAGGCTGAAGGTAGTGGGGAGGGGAAGGAGGTAGGGAAGAGGAAGGTTGGGAAGTACCTGGCTATTCAGATCTGGTCACTAAACACGGCTAAAGCCATTTTCAAGCAACGTTTCAATTCTGAATGGTGGTCTTACACCAGGGCGATACTGATTGTATTTTCCACTCTAGAACATGCCGCAAAAAATATACTATATATTATTTTAAATGAATTAATTGTGAAAACACAAATTAATCAAATAAAATTTATTTGCGCATGCCGGGTTCGAACTCGCGACCTCCGGATTGTGAGTCAAGAGTCTTACCCACTGGACTACGGAGGTCGTCAATTGGTGTTAAGAGGGTATAACCAGAAAAAAGCACAAAATTTTAATAGTTTTATCATTACGCCTTTCAGCAGATTTCATTGTAGGTATAAATTAAAGCAAATTTGGAATGAAATAAAATCGATATTTATGTAGTTGTAATTTTTAAATGCTGGTACGGAGAATAATTAATCTTTCTCATTGAAACCGCCCTGTACGCCCTGTAAAAAAGCATTTTTCAGTAATTTAGTAGTCGCATATATTTAAAAAAAGGTAATTAATGATTTTATTTTAATTCTACTCAAGCGAAACGATAGAAAAGGCATCGTTGTATTGAAGTGTATTTTTGGTGTTCATAATATTAACGGGTTCGTTGTCATGTAGGATAAATCATGTAGAGTCATTTCGTTTTATATTTTTTATGTTAAAATTGCACGCTTTATCCACATAGTTTTTTAAATAAAAACTATGGCTTAATTGGTACGTAATTTTCTAAAACACAAAATAAAACTTTCCCGCATCTCGCTAAGTGATGAAAAATACTTACAATACAAATTTTAATTTTTCTTAACACGTCAAAAACTTCACTTCTACTACAATGCTTTTAAAATTTACATAATTTTTCCATTCAACCATCTCAGTGTTGCCATTTAAAACATTTAAGTGATGGCGGTGCCCTCCATTTTGTCTTTTTATTTTGATAGACTGTAAGCTTAACGCTTGGGCGCCTATCCGTCCCACAAAATCCACCCGAACATTTATCCGCCCCGGGATGTACAAGCCAGAGATAATGAGGAACAAAACCACCTGCCGTATATTTTGGAAAAGGTTAAAAAATTGTTTTCTAAGATTCCAGCCTTTGTTATATAACTTTATAATAAAACTAGCTGATCCGGCGAACTTCGTACCGCCTCAGAATCAAAAACTGTTGTCAACTTATTAGCTGAATTGATCTAAATTGTTTCTCCCTGCGAATACCATACCTTGATCTAAATTGTTTCTCCCTGCGTATTCTTTCCCCTCTCGCGTTCCCTCTCCCTCTCCCCACTCCACTTCTCCCCTTCCCCCGTCCCGCTAACCCCCCTTCCTGAGTTCCTTTCCCCCCTCCCCCCTTCCCTCCCCCCTACCCCCTCCCCCCTGCCCCCTACCCCCTCCCCCCTGCCCCCTCCCCTCGCCCCCCGCCCTCCTCCCCCGGTACACAGTTCAATATTATACCCCTTACAATATTGCTGCAGTTCTTTCAAAATAGGAGAATTCGTTCCATACAAAATGTATGGGGAAAATAATTTTCTTCGGAGTGGAACACCCTTTACTTTTAGGGGTATGAAAAATAGATGTTGGTCGATTCTCAGACCTATCAGATAAGCACACAAAATTTCATCAAAATTGGTCCAGCCGTTTCGGAGAAGTATGGTAACAAACACCGTGACACGAGAATTTTATATATTAGATAATATAATAGGTGAAAAAATAAGTGGCTCCGTCTCTGTGACGTGGTTCTATCGGAATTTCAATTTGAATCAAGATTATGGTTTCGCGACTTTTCATCCCGCTATAAAACATTCCCCGACATAATATCCCCGACAAAATATCCTAACCTAACCTATAACCTTACCCAACAAAATTTTTTGGCGTCAAATTTAAAATTTTAATCTAAACTGTAAATTTCTTGCTTTGTCTCCTTCCTTCCTTGTCAGAGGATGTTTTGTGCGTAGGATATTTTGTCATTGGGATATTATGTCGAGTGATATTTTGTTGGAGGATATTTTGTTGGGGATATTTTGTCGCGGTACCCAAGATTATATTCATTATGCTTGTCTTGGACATAAAAATATATCATGTAAAGCAGTGATGATCAACCTTTTTACCGGAGGGCCAATTTTTCCATTTTCACTTTGTTCGCGGGCCGCAGGGAGTAGGGTACCTACGACTTATTAAATTGGCAGTCGGTGGTGATGCAAGCCTGTTTGTATTTACTCAAACTTTTTAATGAAAAAAAAAACAGAGCCCCGCAGGCGAAAATTTTATAACTGCAAGACCAAACAATAAATGCTGCCGATTTTTATCATTCTGAAATATTTAAGAAGATATTATTATTACCTGCAATTTTGGGCAATTGCTGATTTTAATTGTTCGTAAAGTTAAACAAAAATTAGTCATGAAAACTTTTGGTATTTTGTAAAAGGGAAACCTTTAAAGTGCCTTTAAAATGTAGATCTCAACAGGAAAACAGCTAAGGTCGATCCACCAATTTTCGTCTTTATAAGAATATGTAAGGAAAAGTTCATTATTTTGAACGGCTGATTAAGAAATTTGAAAAAAGACGGCTGTTTTCCACTAAATGGTTTTTCAAAACGGCAGACACCGTTCACCGAACATTCATGACAGCAAATTTTAAATTTTTTTTTAGCCTCGTGGAAAGTAAGAAAAGGCTCGCGCGCTCGCTGCTCATCACTGATGTAGAATATTGAAAACTAAAAAGGACTAATGTGTATATATATTTTTAATGAAAAGACAAATAACTTTGTTTACATCACTTTTATTTGTACACAATCTACATGTTTCGTGAACGATGTTTATATCATCAGGATCAAGTGTATACTAAACTTAAAAATTAAACATAGATCGCATATGGGACGAAGGGGTAGGAGCAAGGGGAAGGGGTAAGATTAAGGGGACTTTATTAAAATCTGGAATTTCAAAGTCATTAGCAGGGAAAGGCAGGTTAAGTGGGAAAAGGTTCAAAAGAGGGTTTTTAAAAATTTGTTGCTTATTAATTATGCCTGTTTTATTATTTACATTTTTCCTAATTTCTAAAATCTCTAAATTATTTATCTGTGATGCCTTATAACCCGTATGTAATATTTTAAGTCCATGGTTTTTGTGAAAATTATGATCATTTTTTATTAAATGATCTGCGATTCGATCAGATTCGCTGTTGCCATTTAATGCCCTGAGATGTTCTTTAACCCTTACTTCTGGATGAACTTTTAAAATTTATTATTTTTATAAAATGCTGGTTGTATAGTACCGGGAATATTTTTACTAATTATTTTTGACATATTATTATTAACAAATAGTATTCTACGCCATTGATTATTTATTTAATTAGAAAAAGGGTAAATATATTGTTTTAAGAATTTCTGTTTATTCTTTTTATTTATTAGTTGATCTATTAATTTAGCAGAAAAGCCATTATTGACTGCTTCTTCTTCTTCTTCCTTGCGTTGTCCCAACTCATTGCCTAAGTAGGCTGTCGGGGTCAGCTCTTCTCGTTCTCAGGTTGTAATTTTTATTTAATAATATTTATTTAATTCCAAAGTGTAAATCGGAAATTCAAATTCAAAGTTATTTGTCTTTTCATTAAAATAAATAATTCCATCACAATGTGAAAACCTTTCCGAAGTAGTTTTCGTCGAAAAATTAATATATTTTTTGTTTTGAGGTAAAAGAATTTATAAACTTTTATCAAGATACCGATATACTTATCAATCCACAATCATACTAGACACTGCCAACTGAGAAAAACTGAGCGGGAGGGATGGATTCTGGCTTCTGTTACTCCTGGACACACTTATCCCTAGATTCCTACTCACCCCTCACACTTTTTTCCTTCCCGGAACTTCCTCTCCTTCTTTTCCTTAAAAAGATTATCCACACAGCATCTTTAAAGATAACATGCCAAAGGCCCTAAGAGAAATCTGTGTGGGTTTAATGTAGAAAAAATCATCAATACAGGAACTACAATAAAATAATATTCAACGTGTTTAATGTACCGTAATACATTCCAATTTAATAATCTGTAACTCCGGTCATGTGTTATAATTGCATTGCTTGGGGAATTAATTGGGGAATGGACATGGTTAAGTGCAGTTTCACTCGCATATTTATTGCATCTATTAGCCGCGAAATAGTTTTACAGCTATCCATAAACCTTTATCCCATAAACCATAACATTTTTAACCCATTTTTTTATATCTATCGACGTGTTAGCTTCCAGAGTATGGACAAAATATTTTCCGCAGATTCTATGTAGGTATATTGAACATACATGTAATTTATTGCCTTTTGTATTCAGGCCGTTTATATTCAGGTATTACAGTGATATTGGGATAGCGGGATAATAATGGTCAATATACTGTAATTAACACAGTTTATTATTTCAGATGAAAGGTAAACGAAAAGAGAACGGACAACCATGTATAGGTACTTTTTTACTGTTTCGCGTTCATGCCGACATTCATGGCTATTCAGATATGGTCACCAAACACAGCTAAAGCAATTTCAAGCAACGTTTCATTTCTGAAAGGTGGTCTTGCACCAGGGCGATACTGAGAGTATCTTCCACTCAGGAACGTGTCGCAAATATACTATATATTAATATTATTTAAATAATTGTGAAATAACACAAAAAAACAAATAAAATTTATTTGCCCACGCCGGGATTCGATCCCGCGACCTTAGGATGACGAGTAGAAAGCCTTGCCCATCGACCACGGTGGCCGGCGAGGATTACTGGGCAATTTGGTTCTAGTTATAAAACACAGCTAAAGCTATATCAAGCAACGTTTCAATTCTGAATGGTGGTCTTACACCGGGGCGATACTGAGAGAATCTTCCGCTCTGGAACGCGCCGCAAGTATACTAAATATTATTTTGAATAAATTAATTGTGAAATAACACAAATAAAATTTATTTACCCACACAGGGATTTGAACCCGCGACCTTTCGATTGCTAGTCGAGCCACAGCCATCCTCGAGCCACCCTTGACCACGGAGGATCTGGTTCCGCGACTTTTTATCACGCGACAAAATATCTCCAACAAAATATCGTCCGACAAGGTATCCTACGGACAAAACATCCCCCAACAAAATATCTATTTAAACCTTATTTAACCTAATCTAACCGAACAAAGTAAACACTTTGTTGGAAGATATTTTGTCTGTAGGATATTTTGCCGGAGGATATTTTGTCGGGGATATTTTGCCACGGGGTGAAAACGCGCATTACCGGAGGATCTACCTAGGACCTATTTTTAATATTAATATGTATTACGTAGGTATTAGAAAAATATCAAATGGAAGAATACTTATATTATTTATTATGTAAATATGTACCGAACTACCTTTAACGTCATTGGAGAGGACCCCACCACTTTCCCTACGGCGTTATAAGGAAACATATGGTTTCCTCCTTCACCGGGCACGTCAAGACTCTACCTTTTTTTTTGAACGAAGCTACATTTATTTGAACGACTCTAGACCCTCCAATGTCCATGCATACGGGGTTTGTAAGCAGTATGCAAGTACTTACATTAAGAGCGTTTAATCAGCCAGCGGACGAAAATCCACATTTCGTCGAAAGATGTTCTTCCGATCGTGCAGGGCGGTTACAATGAGAAAGATTAATTATTCTCCGTACCAGCTTTTTAAAATTACAACTCAATATCGAATTTATTTCAATCCAAATTAGCTTTAATTTATACCTTCATCCAAAAATGCTGAAAGGCGTGATGATAAAACTATTAAAATAGTGTACTTTTTGTAGTTATTTTTTGATTATAAGTATTTATCATTTTTCAATAATGTCTAAATTTAATAAGAATGTTAAAAAAATCTGAAATATATTAGTTTGTAAGTGCGCAAATAAATACACAAATGGACCAATTTTCGTCAAGAAACACATGTACGTACATATTTTTTAATGATTTTATTGAAACTAAAATTAAAATTCTAATACATAACTCTGCTAGATAATGTATTGATTTATTTTACTGCATGATTATATTATTTGAAATGGGTGTGGTATAATACAAAAACTTTTTTGAAAATTTAACAAATCTGCCAACGACCTATGGAATAACCTTATTATACTAAAAATTAAAAAAAAATCTAAAAATTTATTACATAACTTCACTAGATAAAAGAACAATCTTTCGAAATCCATTTATAATTTTTTGTGGAAAAGAGTCAATACGTCTAAAAACTTTTTTGAAAATGACGTATTTCCGGCTTTCTCTGGTAATGCCCTCTTAAAATTATGCCACCTTTAACGTCATTCGAAAGACAACTTACGAATTTATAAAGGGTTAAAATTAAATTATAAAATATTTAATACAATTAAAAAATTAAATTTTTGGATTCGCCAATTGCCCATATTTATTACACGGATGACCATAGATAGACATATTACAAACATATTCGGAAAAAAAATGAGGATGTAAATAAAAGCGTTGAATGGCGTAAAATGCCCGAATGTGTAATATTTGTGGTGTCGATAACCGAACACTGTTGCTCCATTTCGTGTCGATGGCTCGTTGTAAATTAGTTTCAAAGTGGATCCGCTTACCCACCGATCTACAAAAGTGGGTCAAACGTGGATATCGGGAATGTCCACCAAATATATTGTTATTGAGCACCGGTATTCGAAGAGGTGAGATTTATCCTCAAGTTTTATGAAAAAACCCCAGGAGATATCAATACAAAGAAAACCTTTTTTAAGTGAACCTTTTTCCGCGAACGAATTACAAAAAGTATGCGGTTACTGATAGTAGAAAGTATTTAAAACACCCGGTTCTCCGTGATGTATGCATTTTATGAATTGTAAAAAAGAAATAACAGACTCTAAGCGTTCCACACGTTTACATCTCAAACTCACTAAGAAATCATTTTGTTACATACTGCTTAATTTTTGTGTTGGGCCAAAGCTACACACGAAAGCAGAAAATTTAATAAACATAATATCAAAGGGTAACAATTATTATAAGCAATAATTATCAGCCTGAAACACTCATCCACATTGAAAAATCTTCCGAGAAAAGATACATGACGCCAACGGGACTTGAACCCGTGCCCTTCTGATTGCCGGTCAGCTGCTCTCCCAATTGACACTAACAGAGTCTCTCTCGCAAAAATAAAGTTGGTTGTTTTCAGGTGGAAAAAATATAATAAGCAGTAATTGTTGAATGAAACACTAGTATATATTGAATCATTTGGCGGGTATAAGATAAGCCGCCATAGCTCAATTGGGAGAGCAGCTGACCGGCAATCAGAAGGGCACGGGTTCAAGTCCCGTGTGCTATGCATAAAAATCTTGTCTTAAACGTTAGTTTAACAATTAAAAATAATAAACATAATATCGTCCCTTGGAATCCTTCTGTGTGAGCTCACCACCCACGAAAATGCGTCCATAAATAGCTTCGTCCTGGACGAATGTGTCAGAATAAAACCTGAACGTAAATCGGCCCCTTGTAGCTATTTCAGGATTTAGTGTTTGTTTTTTAAATCGACAACCTATTTTCTGAGAGAGTAGGAGCTTAAGAGGGCATTACCAGAGAAAACCTGAAATATTTCATTTTTAAATCAGATTTCCGTCGTATTGACTCTTTTCCACAAAAAATTATAAATGGATTTCGAAAGATTATTCTTTTATCTAGCATTCGCATGTTTTAAATTTTTCAAATTTTCACTATAATAAGGTTATACCGTAGGTCGTTGGCAGATTTGTTAAATTTTCAAAAAAGATTTTGCATTATACCACACCCATTTCAAATCAGATAATCATGCAGTAAAATAAATCAATACCTTATCTGGGTATCGCATGTTTTACAATTTTAATTTAAATAAAATCATTAAAAAATATATCCGTACTTGTGTATCTTGACGATAATTGGTCCGTGTGTGTATTTATTTGCACACTTACAAACTAATATATTTCAGATTTTTTTAACATTCTTATTTAACTTAGACATTTATTGAAAAATGATAAATACTTATAATCAAAAAATAATTACAAATAGTACATTATTTTAATAGTTTTATCATCACGCCTTTCAGTATTTTTGGATGTTGGTATAAATTAAAGCAAATTTGGAATGAAATTAAATCGATATCGAGTTATAGTTTTAAAAAACTGGTACGGAGAATAATTAATCTTTCTCATTGTAACCGCCCTGCACGATCGTAAGAACAACTTTCGGCGAAATGTGGATTTTCGGCCGCTGGCTGGTTAAACGCTCGTAATGGTCACGGTATTCTGAATGGCGTGTTTTTTTAAAAAAAGCCAAAAAATAAATCTGATGACTTCCTCGGACACCCGACATCCACAAATGAGTGACCAATGTGCATTTGAAAGACCGATCCTTCAAGGAGAGCACAAGGAAGATGAAAAGTTGATAAATTGCATCTGCAAGCAAATGGAAAGACTGAGAACTAGATTGCGCTGTGTGTACTTCCTCTCGGTAAGACAACTCGCTCTTTCTTCTCACCCCGGTCGCTCCGTCTTTTAATGGCTTTTGTGCACAAATCAAATAGGCGAGGCGAAATATAACCTCAGAGGGGTTAATTGCGTGTTTAAGATACAATTAACAGACGAACGCAGCTACTACACACGAACACAACCAATCACAAATCAAGCAACAACTGCGCGTTATAAGAGAGAAAGCAATAAAATTATAGCACTCCAGCTTTCACAGAGAACGATTTCTGGTTGAGAGTACATAGCAGGCACAAGACCCGCAGACCCCATCAGCGAACGACGGAATAGTCCGAAAAGGGGGGCACCCCCTGCTACTTTAGGCCAATGAGAGACCGACCCTCTCCAAGCACTTCCTGCATCCCGCTCTTCCGCGTCCCGACCCTTCGTACACGTACCAGGATTATATCTAAGGTCACGTAGTTACGTTCAGCCAAGCTGGACCGCTTGGGACCCCACTTTAGAGCCTGTCCGCACAGCGATTTTTAACCGCGCGTTTTTTTTTCGCAAATTCTGTGACACATGGGATCTTATAGGGCTATCCGCACTGGCGGTAAAAAAAACGCGCGGATAAAAATTCTGTGGTTTGCTGCAAATTGAACGCGATGCGGTGCGGATTTATTTCCGCGCGAATATTTTGTGCAGTATGAAATAGTATGGCCATGGCCGCACTGCGGAATAAAATTCGCGCGTTTCACATCAGTTGTGCTACGTCGCTGCTACTGACAGGATGTCGCGCGCTTCTTCTCCCACCCGATCGGCGAGCGCAGAGGAATTACCAGAAAATGACGAAATTGATGTGGAGCAATTAATCTCGCTGATGCACAGGAGGCCTCCCCTGTGGGACAAGTTTGATCAAAAGTACCACGACAGAATATTAAAGGCGAGATTGTGGGAGGAAATATATCAAAACTTATATTTTAATTGGGAACACTGCAGCAATGCCGAAAGAAAACAAAAAGGTAAGTAAATTAAATACTTTATTTATTTATTTACACATCTTTAGGTAAAGTATATAGTACGTATGCGGCATGTAAGTAGAATTAAAATGGCCGGCTTCAATCGAAGTGCGATATGCGGGGATACGGCGTCATCCATATTTTTTGAAAATAAGTATCGTTAATTTTTCTCGGTCTTTGTGTAGGTATAGGGTAGATGTTTAGATATTTATATTCTTTCATATTGCCATGAAATTGACCCTTTCGATGAATCAAAATATTCTGCAAAATATTGTCTGTTTTCAATGCTGGATATTCTAGATCTCACAGGACTAGGGCGCAAACTTTGTAACTCTGTCCCATACAATCTGTCGCTAAACCGAATTCCATCATGTTTGCGAACGTAATTATGTAAAATGCAACACGCTTTAATTATTTGGTCACAAGTTGTAAGTTTTACATCTAAAGCTCGATGTAAAATTCTCCATTTATTAGTAAGTATGCCAAATGTGCATTCTACAAATCTTCTTGCTAGCGTGAGTCGGTAATTAAAAACTCTTTGATTTACAGACAGGTTTCTTCTAGGGTATGGTCTCAATATGTGTTCTGAGAGAGCGAACGCTTCGTCTCCAACAAAGACATAAGGCATTTTTTTCCCATTTTCATCATTTGGCAGGCAATTTGGTGATGGAAGTAATAACTGACCACCTTCAAGCTTCTTCCCAAATGCAGAATTTTTAAAAATCGTAGAGTCACTACCGCTGCCGTAAGCACCTATGTCAACACTGATAAAACTATAATTTGCATCAGCAACCGCCATCAAAACTAAGGAATGATATTTTTTGTAATTATAAAATTCAGAACCCGCGCCGTTAGGCTTTTCGCACCTTATATGCTTTCCATCCACCGCTCCCAAGCAGTGTGGAAAATGGGTTCTTTTATAGAAAATTTCGGCAGTACGGGACCAAGTTCTTTCATCAGGTTCTGGCATGTATGAAGGTTGTAAGCATGACCATAGGTGTTTACACGTGTCTTCTATAATTTCGCCAATTGTAGAGATACCAATTAAATATTCATAATATAGCGAATGGTAGCTATTTCCTGAAGCCAAGTACCTGCAACAGTCGTAAAAAATATGTAAAACCAATAATATAATAAATATAATATGAAAAATTAACGCAAAATTAAAAATTAAATATCTATATATATATATATATATATGTATATATGTGTATGTACGTTTAATTACGGTTTATGTTAGTATATTAACCAGCACACACGTAACATTTCCTCTCTCAGGCCTACAGGAAGAGATTTCTGTAGTACCTAATATGTAGTGCCTTTGTACAATGTTGTAACAATTAAATTACTTTAAAATAAAATCATTTATTTTCTTTGACAGGAGCTGATGTACAAAAAAAATGGAAAAATCTTAAAGATACGTACTTCAAAGAGGTAGCAGCGGATAAAGCGGTAGTTTCCGGTCAAGCCGCAAAGAAGAAAAAACGACCATACATACACATGAGTTCACTTTCATTTTTATCCAGTCAAAAATCAATCAGAGATACGACAAATAATATTAGAGATACAGAAAGCACCAACAGCAATGCCGAAAACCATACTAATCCATCCGACGAGGACACTGACACAGAAGTTACACGAAATAGAAGAAATAAAGCGAGCATGCGTAAAAAGACCAGAATTCAGAATAATAGCGATGATGAATTATTGAAATTATTGCAAAATAAGACATACGACGAGGATGTTTCATTTTGTGAAATGATCATACCAATGCTCAAAAATCTTTCAACAGAGCAAAAACATTACGCTAAAATTGAAATTCTCAATGCACTTAACAGAGCAACCAAATATTCACAAGAAAATTTTATGCCACCTAGAGCCAGTTCCACTCTGTCTCAGTATCGATCTTCATCACCATCCTATTCATTTTACAATCCAAATATGCCGTCACCCTATCCAAATACTATCCGTCAATCTCCTTCTCCCCAAATTTCATCTCGTAATCCAATTGTTATTTCTCAGTCTCAGCGTGATCCATCCCCTCAAACCCAATACATGCCATCTCGTAATCCAACTGTCGTTCTTCAATATCAGCGTGATCCATCTCCTCAAACCCATTACACGTCTCGTAATCAAACTGTCGTTTCTGAAACTTCACCTGAACCATCTCCTCAAACCCAATACACGCCATCTCGTAATCCAACTGAAGTTCCTGAAACTCCACCTGATCTATTTCCTCAAACCCAATACGAGCCATCTCGTAATCCAACTGTCATTCCTCAATCTCAGCCTGATCAATCTCCAACCCAATATGCGCTCTCTCTCGATTCAAATTTTCCAAATAGTCGATCTTCATACGTAGTAGAGGGGAGTGGTTTTGATATGAAAAATTATGTTTTATTTAAATGAAAGTTAATTTTTGTTAAATATTATTTTTATGTAAATTTTTGTTACCTAAGTAATTTTCTTTATATATGTAAAATTTTGTTAAATTTATGTAAATTTTTTTTTTTAAACAAAAACTTAAAAAACATTTTACTATTAACTAGATTTAAGTATGTGTAACGATGTGCCAACTTATATTTCCATTATGAACAAAAAAATGCCAACTTATAATTTCTCTATGTATGAAAATTCACATTATGTCTCATTATGTACCAAAAAAATGCCAATTTATTATTTTTATGTATAAAAAAAGTAGTTCTACATACATCCAAATTGTAACAACTGTTAAAAGTATGTTCAGTACTGTCAATCTGATAGTGCTCCCTCTCTAAACACGAGAATTTCTCAATCAGGGAGGTATGGTTACCACTAATATTATATATTATGTATAGATATTGGTTAATATCATATTGGTTAAAATGTATTGGTTAAAAAAATAAATAAAATAAAAAAATGATGCTATATGACTAATTATTGTTTTATTAACCTCTGTCGGTTATTAAATATTCATTGGAATGTTACAGAAATATAGGTACGGTCAACGGCACTTCAGACTACCCAAAACTGTCAAAACGTCTTCAACCGAATGTCTTCAATCGATTGTATTAACTTGTTTGTAGTAAGGCACATAGTCGATTGAGAAAAATTGTCATTTTTTGGTAGCCTGATGTGCTGTTGACTGTACGTAATATGAATATCTTACCTTAGAGTTATCGAGAGTCTCTCTTCAGCTGAAATTGCTTTTCTCCAATTCGAATCTTGATGGGTAATAGCCGGACCAACTAGTAGTAGTAAATTATCAAATGATTTTTTTGTCATTCTGTAATACCCAAAAAACTTTTTATTGTATTTTCGCAGCTCTTGATGTTTTATAAAGAAAAATCCTTTCATAGGTCTCAATGCTGTAAATGGGTGAATCCAATGTTCGTGACATCTTTTAATACGTTTGTTACGCCGCCGCCGTAGAATTAGATACATTAAAATTTTAGTTCTGTTATCCATTTACACGTGCGTCTTAGCCGAGAACTATATTATACTGACAAAAATCGCGCGAAATTTTATTCGCAGTGCGTACTAGTTGTAATTCCGATCGCGGAATATAATTCGCGCGAATTTAAAACGCGCGAATTTAAAACGCTGTGCGGACAGGGCCTTACACTCATATCGCTTGTGCCACAGTCCGAGACGAACTTGCGGGCAGGTCCAGGCAAATCTGTCGACCACCCGCCCGCCTAGGAACCAGAGGGGGGTACTTACCTAATATTCAATTTTTATTCTTATTATTCAGGTTTTTATCCACATTTTTTGAAATTATAATTAAGTTATAATTGAGTTATGTGATCATAAAAAAATACAAACTTACTCTAACCCACAAGCTTGCGTGATTCCGAGATAAAAATATAACTGACTCGTGAAGAGATTGGTTCCCGTGATAGTTTTGATTCTCTTTGCTGATTCGACTGGCTATTTATTTATTTACACTGAGTTTTTACAGATGTGCACACCTACGTGAGAAAAATCCGGTTATAAAAGGCACAAAAAACACAACCATACAAATATTCAGTAAAAGGATAAGTACACAATATCTATCTACATGAAATTAAAAAATTATAAAACTCACTCAAATGACACGTAAATTCATCCAAAGTGAAACAAGAGACTAGTGCATAAATATACAAACCACCCTGATAATTTAGCCCAAAAATTGTTACATATTTTTGAGCAATTGCATACCAATTTTCTGAAATTGCGTAAATTTTCTGCGAAAATGTCAACTTTATCACTCTCTATCACATTATGTAAAACAGTCGACATATTTGGGTCAGAAGGCTAAATAGGAAATAAGAATTGTTTTTCAAGTGAAACATATTACGGTGTCTTAAACTAAGGAGTATTTGGGATAATTTATTTGAACATTGTTAAGAAATAATGTAGTATAGTTATTTAATGTGAACATTAAAACCAATCAATTTCATTCCGATTTTAAGTGCGTTGATGTTGAATTATTCGAAACGTACGTCATTAAATTAAGAATAATTTTAATGTGGTAGTTGAGAATTTTGAATAATGCTGGCAAAGTTACATTGCATCTAGCAAAATAAACATTTTGATCTTTATGAATGACTAAAGTTTACTAAGGCACTGCTTATTCTACACTTTTAATAATAATAATAACTAATGGTTAATATAAAATCCTGATGAATAAGTTTAGTGTTGCAACTAATTTATACTGATTTATGTTTTTCACAATGCATCAATTAAAAAAATATATCTGCCGTTACGGAGTCCTCGTTGTGCAAACACCGGTCGGAGTTTTTGTAAAAATAAAGTGATGTGGACAAACTAACATTCTTTCAATAAGAAATAACACCCTAACACGTGCATTTTAATATAATATGTTTAGTGGCTCAACTCACCAAGTAACCATATTAATTTTTATTTTTTATTTTTTTTTTTAACTTTATTTATTTCCATTTCTTTGTACATAGATATAATGTATAATAGCAAATAGTATAAAATAACATAAAATATAATAACAAATAATATGAATAAGAAATGAAAACCCACTAAGGCACTGCCTGAGTGTGGGTAATATTAATACAATTTAATTAATTTAATTAATTCAATTCGACATTTTGAGCCAATTTCCATATGCTGTATTCAAAATATGATATGGCTAGCAAAGTATCCCCAATTGGCGCGGGGAAGTTCGCAGAAATATTAAACAATGTAGGCGAAGAAAATTAAATTTCACTCTCGACGTTTTGCTGAAACTTCATGGGAATATCGAAATATTTGAATATTATTTAAATCACATGAGATGAAAAACGTATCCCCTCACTGTGGCGAGTTATTTTAATTAACCTTTTATAGAATACCTAGAAATAAATGGTATCTGTAAATACCATTTTTGGTATAATATTGAAATCAAAATACTATAACAATATTGTTCTTTCAATAGGTATATTATTTTGTGTTATTTTTATTATATTATAAAATAAAAATAAATAAAACATAGCGTTCGCGATAAAACTCTCTGGTTGGTCAGTCTATCAAAGAAATAATATGAAGTTGACCCATATTTGAATTCTGAAAATCCCAAGAGGTAGACTTGCATACAGACCACGGAAAAAAATTTGCGAAGGATATTGTCACCAAAGTATTGTATACATGAACACGGTCTGTTATTTTCTTTCATATGTTCCACGTGGAGTGCCCCGAATTTTGTGTTGTTTAGGTCTTTTTACAGGCGAACATAGCCTATATTTGTGGAGAAATCTGAAATTCTCTAGCTCTCTTATAACAGCCTTAACTTACCGAAATCGCACCAACCGATACTGTCATTCTCCACGAACACTGTTGGGCAACTACTCGAGAGGTAGGGAGAAGTGCAGGGTAATACTACTACGCTAACGTAGGTAACTAGACTTTTTGAACGTTAAAGGTGTCTGTCACACTTCGGTAATTAAGGGTTAATCATTAATTTATTTAATATGATATGATAATAATAGAATTGACCCAAAAAGCATGCGGTGGAAGTATATATCACCGAACAACATTCCAACCAAAGATATTGAAATATAAGAGATGTGCTATCCGCAGTTTTTACTGGGTCGGACTGCGCTTCCGAGTGTAGCCGATATTGTTTACCAATTAACGAATAAACTAAATGAACCAATAAATAATTAATAAACTAACGTAAATCTAAATGAACGTATTCAAACTATATTGTTAACCAATACTAATACACACCTTAAAAAAATCAACAAAATGAACTAATTCTTTTCGTATGCAACCTACTCCGATTAGGTAGTAGTCCGCCGACAGTCGCGCGGACATCGTAGATCGTAGCATATCTCTTTTTATTTCAATTTCTTTGATTCATACAAACATCATTGGTCTAGTTAACATTTTTTTTCTCGAAAACTACTCTTTTTTTAAATATTACATTGTATTTTTTCTTCATGAATTATTTTTTATGTACACTTATGATGGGTTTCTTCATTTACCGAGAATACTAAATGCAATGCTAATTATAAAAGTAAACGATTGAAATTTAAAATTTTCTATGCATTTGACCGTTTACTTTTAAATGAAGAAACCCACCCTTAATGGTAGATATATTTTACAAAGAGGTATTTTTTAAACAACTTATAAAAAGAACAAGTAATAAAATCATATTACTGATAAAAAATTAATTAAACAAAAAAAATTATAAATACTAATGCAAAATGTATGATAACAAAAATCCTAGATAGGCACAGCCAGTGCGTGGGTATAATTGTGACTTTTTAGAAGCAGTAATTTACTTGTTACGGCGTTTCAACAGCGCTTCAGCGTTATTATAGGTTCCATACGTTTAAACCCAAATCTTGGGCAAAGTAGGGTAGTACAGCTTTTTATTGATAAAAAATACACAATCAGTAGAACAGTGTTCCAATACAAAAAGAAAACCAACTGTGTACTTAAAGTTTTTGGCAGTTTCCATCTTAAAACTCAATCATTGTGCGTCGCGCTGTACTGACTATACCAATTCGCTGACGCTATACCAATTCGCATAAAAATTTTATTGGATTCGTATATTTTGTGCCCGGTACCTTTCAGGGAGAAGCGGCATATACCTGAAATTGTGGATCGAATGGAATCGTTTCCGCCAGGCCATGTGTACTTAGGTGAATATTATAGGTACAGCGGATTCTCGGTAAGGCTAAGAAAATAATGAAAACGGGAAGTTTTTTAACTGGAATAAATTTTATAATATTTGCGTACACGAAAATTAAAATGCTCGTCGCCATCGCAGGATCATTAAAATCACATGCAGTGACTTTTTACATTAACGTCGCTAGGTAAATTAGCCGTGTACTGTGAGTAGTGATTAATGTTTAACCCCCTGGATGGAATCGTTTTAGTTGGAATTTGCGAGAACTGGCTAGCTATTCTACAAGCCTCGTCGGTCGTAATAGCCCTCGAAAGTACGTCCGTTGGTCGACTTGGTTATTCTTGAGCTTGGTCGAAGGAACATACTTAGATGCCAAACGTCAAAAGTCATTCCACACAACGAGTGGGGCAACCCAGTAGAAACAGAGCAGCGAGTGGTGGGTTGTTGGCGTTTCTATGCAGTTGGCTGTCAAAATCTAGTATTGTTTTCCCGCGCTAACTTTCGCACCCGCAAAGACATCGTAAATTTTTATAAAGTCGTTTTAAGGTTCCATATTATAATGGCTGATTTACCAGCGATGTTTTGGTTGCCCAGCCATGTCGAATATTATCAACTCGTTGAAGTTATACGCGGTTAAAATCCGTGTATCAACTGTTTGACATGGTTTGATATTTCAAAATTACACCATAGAAATCTCAAAAACATCAAAAACATAGACAGTATTCACAGGGCTGCCAATATAATCATCTCTTCGATCGTTCGACGTTCAAGAATACGTGAAATTGAAAGATTCGACAAAGTTCGTCGCGACGACGAGTACTTAATTTTTCGGTCGCTACGAGGCGCATAACGTTTAACGATTGATTGTTGTTCGGGAATAGCTGCCCTGAATCGTTGCAAAAAATGAAAAGTATTTACTCACCATATACCAATTAGAAATACTCGATCTAAAATGCTTTTTAACTGCAGCAAACATATCAAATTTGCATGCAGTTGGAAATGTTTTCCCAGAAGTAGTAAATGTTTTCAACTGCACATAACATAGTTACAAACAGACAACAGATAATATACCTCAATAAATCAATGTTAGCACAATACCTACTCTTCTTCTGCATGGGTTCTACATAATTTGATTAGCATAATTTAAAAACATCATTTGATATATATTTTTGTCATATCTATGAAACCACAGTGCCCACTTTGCCCATTGTGCCACTGTGTCTTCATATACACGACAAAAATATATAAAAATATGATGTTTTCGCTGATGTGGGTTGGGCCACTCTTCCGCTGAGCGCTTCATTTGTCTCATTGTTCCACTACTATTAAACATCACATTTTCACAGTTTTATAAATGCCCGAATAAGCGTATATAAAAAAAAATAAACATTTAGAGACCATTTTTGATTTCATTCAAACCTAATTGCGGATATCGCCATCCTTTTTTATGGTACCAAAAAAATGTTAATGATTACACAAATGTTATTTATTGATAGGGATATTATAATTTTCAACGTAACGGTTCATCATTAGTAAAATACTAAACTTTTTTTTTCATTTTAAGGCAAACACACTTTTTTATTTAGGTACGTGTTGTTGGTGAGAGTGAAATGGTTCTAAGTGATTTTTTGAGAAAATTGAGATTGTGTCACCGGGGAGTTTAATTTCTATTAAACTAAACTGGAAAAACGTTCTGCGCCGATTTTTTTAACTGCCCCTAAATTTGGAGTAGGTTTGGGTTGATAAAGATTAAAAAACAGAAATTATTTCGGTAAATACAGAAAGCTGGTAGATTTATAATACAGTTCAATGAAATGAACTTTGACTCTACTGAAATACCATGTTATGTTTTTAAATAGTAAAAATTCAAATTACCACAAATTATTTAATAAAAAATAAAGATTTGTTGTACCTTGGAAAAACCGCGGACGTTGCTAATTAAAATAAAACACTGGAGATTTCAATTTATTCAAAGCAAAATGTTTGCACAAGAACATTCCATTAGACGATGAAAGATATTATGAAATTATTAATTTATTAATTATTAAGATGTACTATTTGACATTTCAAAATATTAAAATGTTTTCAGCGTATTTGGTGCCTAGTGGTTTAATTAAGAAAATAAATTATTAATTCATGGTTTAAGTGGATTTAATAATTCATCAAACAAATTCAAAAAGATTGCTTGGCGGTTTTAATTATTAATGCCTTCAAAATTTCGTAAGAAAATGTACATTATGAAGGTGATAAATGTCTGTCATATTAAAAATTAATTACTGTCTTCTTTTTTTACTGTTAATGTGTGTTTTTTTCTGAATAAATTTTTAACTTTTATTTTCTTTAATCATTGACAAAGATTTACTCTCAGTGATTGAATATTATTACAATGAGGTTTATAAGCTTCCGTAAAATCCTTTATAAAATATCTGTACCCGAGAAGCATACGGATGCAAGTCCAAAAAGATAAATGTTCAGGAGAGCCAAAAAACTATTTTTTCTCAAACTATGGTCTCATAATTTCTTCGGATATCCATCCTGATAGATAAAAAAAGTTATTGTTAAATCAATAAGTTTTGCTTTAAAAACGAGCAAATAAAACGAAATATTTAACATGTAAAGCCCTTTTAAAAATATTGTTTAAAAAAAAACGCATGGCTTGAGTCCTTCTGCTTCAAAATGAAGTGAAATATTTTGTTATGACATGTGGTGCATTGTGAAAGGATAAAAATGTTTAAAAATAGTTAACTTCCATAGACAGCGTAGTAAAGTATAATATGAGTCTTAATACCACATAATACGTAGGATTGAGTCATAATACTCAAAATGCAACTAAATCATAATGATGCAAGTCCACGGTACATCCATCTGCTTCTTAGTTAGTTGTTGCATCATGGTAGATGCGTCCGTATACATTTTAAAACCCTATTTTTTCTTCATGATAGCACCTGTATCATTCTGCCACTGATAAACATGATTATTTACTTCAAGTCTGCATCAAGAACTCATTTCTTAAAATTTTGGACTTGCATCCGTATGTTTCTCGGGTGCAGATATAAATATCCATAAAATAGATTTTTTTATTTTTATTAAATAATAATGCATCCCGGCCGCAGTGGTCGAGGGACAAGGCATTCGACTCCGAGACGTTCAACGACGTGCGTACATAAATTTTCCACTACCATTCAGAATTGAAATGTTGTTTGAAATAGCCAGATTCTTCGGCACCTTCCTCATCCCATCTCTTTTTCCTCGACACTTGCCTTCAGCCTTATACCCTAATTGGGGAAGCAGTTGGGACTCTTGCGACTTATTCTATGACTTGACTTGTGACTTATTCCTATTATTAATTTTAATTAGAAAAATGAAATAATTAAACTTTAAATAATTAAACCGGTCGGATTTGCGCATCATATAAGTGGTTTATACAAAGTTTAATTATTTCATTTTTCTATAATGGATAACCACAAAGTAATAGCTACATTCAAAAATATTAATTTAAATTTTTTAACTCACTTAACATACAGTATGATACTTAAACATATATTTCTCACCGTTTCGGTCGATAAACGAGTTTCGACCGCTGTTACGGTTTCAGCCAAAAATTTGGCGAAATTTTGACTCACGTTCGACTTTACTCGGGCGCGATAACTCAATTTTATTTTGAAAGAAGCTGTTATCCGCACATCAAAATTGTTTTAAAGTTCAGAGTTAAAAGCGTTTACGATTTCAAAATTATATTTACTTTGTTAAATTTGTATTGCTACTGTCTGGTATAAAGATAAGACCAGGGATGGCGAACCTTTACGTATCAATGTGCCATTTTTTTCTAAATAAATTTTTAATGAGGTCATAGATGTGCCATCAAATAATTTTGACTTTGTGGTTATTGGGAAAATAATAATAATAAATACTTACCATCAGTTCAAAACTCTTTATTTACTACTACTAAATAGGAATATTTAGCATTATACGCGTAATTTAAATGAGTAAAATTAGTGTGACATCTGTTGTTGCAGGTTAGATGACAAATAATATAAGTAAGGGTTGTAAGATGTTACTTTTAGCAGAATGCATGCTGAACTGGAGTTATCTGTTAAACGGTAAATAACCTAATGTTATTCATCTCTGAAAATAATGACTCGCAGGCATAGGTTGATAAAATTATTGTTAAAATAGGATAAGCCAGCTTCTTCAAACAATTAAATGTGTTTGGTAACGCATTCCATGTATCCAAAATTATGTTATCAGCATTTTCACTTATATCACCTGTCAATCTTTCTGTTTCAGTTAATTCTTACTCTCTCCTTGTTTCAATAAATTTTTGAATCCATATTGAATTAAACTGGAAATCAATCAGCTGCATTACAAATTCATTAATTTCCAACCAATCGAATGGGGACAAATTCAGTTTATCAAATGACGTCGCATCAGGGTAAATAATAAACTTGAGTATTTCCGATAATTCTTTGAACTGAGAAAATCTCCCGAAAATTCCTTAATTGAAGAATCAATCACAGAAATAAATTCTTCAGTAACTTGGTATTCGTCTGGTTTCTCATGTATTTCTAAATCGCGTATCGCAGCCCGCGCACCGCACCCGAACATTCTGTAGTGTCGGGATTATTCGGGTTCGCTCGTTCACCTACTTCACACTTTTTTCGTAGTGCATAATAAATTTTGTGATCACTGATCAGTGACGTGCCCAAAATATTGCGTCGCGGGCCATTAATGGCACGCATGCCATTGGTTCGCCATCCCTGGAATAGACTGATTTTTCACTGCAGTTATTAGTTCTTAGATCTTTTGAATTTTTGTAATTTCTTTAAATTTAAAGTACCAATAGCTTACTTAAAGAACTGTTACTTACCTAACAACTAACAACGAACCAATAAAAGTAAACCAATATACTAAATAAATTAATTACTTCATTAACACTAATTTTAAAGAACTCTTATAAGTTTGTTTAATGATAATCGTCATATTTTAAATTATTTAAATACGTTTTGGTTTCGGCCAAAATTAGACCAGAAACTGAAATTCGGTTTCGGCTAAAAAGCCTAGTTTCGGTCGGTCACTAGTAGATAATAAATTGATAAAGAAAAAGAAGAAAACAATACCTATATAATTATATTTATGTGTATCTAGCTGACCCGGCCACGTGTTGCTTTGGATAACGAAACACAACGCCATCTGTTAATTTGCATACAAATCAAATCCAAACCGCCCGCTTGCCAGCCCGCCCGTCCACCACATACAGACGTTTTCCTTTAATTATATATTTCAACCAATTTACACACAACATTGACAAATTATATGCCAAAACCTTCCTTATGAATCACTCTATCTACTGGTGAAAACCGCATGAAAATCCGTTCAGTAGTTTTTGAGTTTATCGTGAACAGACAGACAGATGCGGCGGAGGACTTTATTTTATAATATGTAGAGATAGATTCCATGCCAACTCAGAATCAAGTAAACTCAACACATCTTTTAAAAGTCATTAAAAGCTATGAAAAAATTCATTTTAAAGTAGCCCATAACCCTAACCTTACATAACCTATTTAACCAATTTTTTATATTTTTTTATCATCACTCTTAATGACCTTTCTGAGGTGGTTCTGAATTGGTTTCATTCTGAGTTGGCCGGTCACCGTAGAGAATTGCGTAAAACAAAAAATTCCTCAGTATATTTATGGGTTTTATAGGAATACAAAAAAAAAATATAATACGAACTATAGTTATTTCAGAAAATTTTGAGTACTCCTGTTGACAACGGAATGGTTAGTTGGAACAGATTATCTGCTTCCTATGTAAGAAAGTTTTCCATTAAAACGCTTGATTGGTTATTTTAACAAAATGCTTTATGATTCAAGCTGTCGCATAAAATTAATAATTTTTTTAAACGATAACGTAATATAACATTTAATAAGTTGTCATAAAGCATCTAAAAAGCTTGTAAGTTTCTCTTTAACTGTTGTAAAAAAACACCAATCAAACCAATAGGCCACTTGCATCACATTTAAAAAAAAATTCCGGTTTAGGCAAATATTCTAAGACATTCTGTTTTTTTTTTAATCGCATTTTTGAAACCCTGGTGATTTTTTGAAAATTTCAATCAGAAAAATCAGACCATTTTTAATAAACCGGAAAGACGGGGCATAACTTTATAGGTGCAAAAAAACGATAATTACATAGCCGAAAATCATTTTAAAAAAAGAACGTTTTCACACGAATGGCACAGGGGAATAACGAGGCATACCAAAAATATTACATCTCATAAATATTTTTTTCCTTGATCCATATTTTCATAAATCATTATAATGTACAACGCCTTTATTACTAAATCAAATGTAACATACTTGTACTTGTAAATTACAATAATAATAAGAATATTATAAAATTTGATTTTGTTAAAATCAGCACCATAATCATTATACCTCTAAAACACGTACCGATATCTAAAATGTACGGGGTTCTCTTCAGAACATCTGTCAAAAAGTCAAACCTAATGATAAGTTCGCAGAGAACAAACAATTAATCTAGTGAAGATTCAATGTCAAATTCAAAAATTCGCCTGAAATCAAAGTGACGCCTTATGAAAAAAATAAATTAGCGTGGAATTTTACAAAATTAATAGGATCATTTTGGGAGACGGGACATTTTCATGTAGTAACGCCACGAGCCCAAACAATGACTTTATTTATTTAAAAATAAATAAAAAACTGTACCCTTCTAAAAAAAATTTACCAACATTTTCGTAATCTTAGTAAAAAGATCTATCCACACGATTTTTTCCAAGTCGTTATGAAATCCATGCAAGTGGCCTTTTATTGTTAATCTAATTTTTATAAATTCAAATAATTTTTGTACATCATCTGTATCTCTGGGGCATCAGTAATTTTCAATTACGTTTAGTGTTCTAACACAATGCAGTATCCAATATTTAAACGTATCTGATTGCATACATGTTAATTAGAGACAGACTATTTATGCTCCTTCGAATAATCTATTGGAATAATAAGATAAGAAGTTTCACATCACTGCGCCAGCAATCACAGCAACATAAAATCTCCAGAGAGTTCTAAACAAATACTGCTTTCCAACAAAGCTGTAGCAATGCTTTCTGTTGTTACACAACGTTGCTATCAATTAAGCTATCCAGACTGTACAATGTCTGGCATACTATCGTAAATGCGAGGGTTAACGTCACCTTTGTCTATGTCATTAGTATATTTTATAGTGAAAAGTTCATCCGTGTACATTTAATTCTCCTTCTGAATTCTTTTGTTTTAGAGTTAAAAATACGATTTATGACCACTATCATAAACATTCTGCTGACATATTTGTTAAATGATACAGATTCCGTTACATTTTTTTGTGTAATACTATCTGGGGTACCCGGCTTCGCTCAAGGAGTTGAAATGAGATTGAATTGACGTTAGAACGGATCTTGCTATATATACCCCACCGATAAAAAAAGGCCTCGAATGGTCCACAATGCTCCAAAACATTCCACAACATTCGAGAGTGTTCTGGTATATTCCAAACTGCTCTGGGATGTTCGGAGATGTTCCCGAATGTTCCAGACTATTCCGAACATTCTATATAAAATTCTATAATATTCCAGAATGTTCCGAGATGTTCTCGAATGCTCTCAAATACTCTTAAATGTTCTAGAAATTTCTAGAGGAAGAAATTTCCAGCCCTTATATCTTTAAAAGCATGCCCTTCAGGTAAAAATGGGTACCTTCTTTATGGATGGGAGATTGAGGGCTACCACACCATATAACTCTCTCGATCGTGCCTGGACTCGTTTCTGAGTTTTAGTGGCACGCACATTGTTCACTTTATTTTATAATGGTGAAAAAGAGGTGTTAGGCTACTAACAAATCATTCTTCCGTTTTGATAGGTGTATTCCCTTAGACACCACCACACTGTCACTGACTTATATTGTCGATAAGCTTTTCACATAAACATCTACATAGAGTACGAAGTTCGAGTGTACAGAGACTTAAGTAAAACACGTTTACGATTCCCGATAAGATTATAAGAATTCAAAGCCTCGGTTTTAGAAACCAGACTCGAGCGACGTAGCCTCTCCTTCATCCTTAGAAATTGCTTACGCTGTCAGACTTAATAAGAAACATTAGAAATGTTCAGAATATTTACATTCTTTTTTTGGGTGCAGCATCCCTATTTTGCTTGCTGAATACTTAGTTAATTTTTTTTCAAAAATTTTGCACATCTTTATTAATCACAGGTTTGTGTGTAAAGGATATTTAATTTTACTTACCAGATAGGTACATGACTAATCTTTGAAACTAAACTAAATAAGTAGAACTTTTTACCGATGCTGATACCCCTGGGAAGACTTAATGGGTTAGTTAAAAGCCTCGTCGGAACATGTGAATTGAATGAAAATCAGATATGATTTTAGGTTTTCACGGCCAAAAATTTTATGGTTATTTCCTTTTGGGGTATTATGCCGTGTTGCGCTACCTCCTCCTTTAGCCAACGTTTCGGACAGCGTTACAGTGTCCATCACACATCTGCCCTGATGATGGACACTGTAACGCTGTCCGAAACGTTGGCTAATGAATTAAAATCAGTTTATTAGAACAATTGAAGGTTAAAAACTTTTGAAGGTTATTCCCGTCAATGTTACATATTATTGAAGAAGAAGATATCACTAATAACCTAAATTATATATAGGCAGATTTATACAGATTTTTTCGTTATTTGTTTTTGGGGTGTTATACCGTATTGCGCTACCTCCTTCTTTAGCCAACGTTACAGTATACATCATCAGAAATTTAAATCAAATTAGACTGCCGACAAGAAAAAAATCAAGCACCCAGAAATCTCTGATGTATCAGGCCGTCCAACTATATAACAACATCCCGAATGAAATCACTGAGATAGAAAATATAAATAAGTTTAAAAAAGAATTACGAAAGTATGTGTACCTGAATTATTAATGTCTTTATTTATGTGTAATATTTAAAGAATGATTATGTTTGCCAATGATTATGTTTGTAAATGTTTATATCTTTATAAAATATTAGCACACATAAAGATGTGAGCTAACTTAAGATTAATAAATAAAAATAAAAAATATAAATAATCTGGGCAGATGTGTCGACACTATAACGCTGTCAGAAACATTGGCTAAAGAAGGAGGTAGCGCAACACGGCATGACACCCCAAAACAAATAACGAAAATACTTTTGGCCGTAAAATTTTAAAAACCTATCTAACGAACAGATTATCTCTTTGTGATAGATCAGGTTAGGTTCATGGTTATCGGGGAGTTTATTATTGTGAGGTAAGATTACAATTACATGTATCCATGGTAGTGAAATAATTTCATTTACTGATCAAAATCTTATTAAATTCATAATCATTTTATTATACAGTGAGGAATTGTTTGTTCCTGTAAAGTAATCATTCCACTGACTGATTACACCCACAACACACACGTGAGTGTTCTGCCTAAGCAAAATGGCTCAGCGTTTTGATAATGCAGACATGACTTCGCGTCTCGCCCATCAAGCGCTGTGTACATAATCGACCGCCATCACCCCGAGACTAATTGCAACCCTTAGTTTTGTGCCTAGGACACGTAAATCCTTGTTTGACAAAGACAGTACGAGACACTATTAGGGGGGGTTTTGGTGCGGAACACAACGACATGATTTGGACGATACACGATGAAAAGGGTAACCTACTTGTTGTAAGATTAATGAGGCCACCAGTGTGTGACTGGTTTAATCCTCACATTTTGAGAAAGAAGACTATTGATGTAATCTATATCCTCGCATGACGTATGACATGCTCATATCCACTCGACCGACGGCTACCCACATTTCGGTAAGTGACTTAAACAAATTAAAAAGGATTATGAATTCATTGACTTTATTTTTTTTTATAAAACCAATAAATATAGTATTAACGGTAAAAACGAGGTGGATTCATTGACTTTATGTCGCAATAAGCAGTTCTTATGTTTATGTAATATTTGGTGTAATTTTTATTGAATCGAATGTCCGAATCGAAAACCGAACCCCCAGAAATCTAATGTCCCTCATTTTCAGATGGAAAAATAATGTGGTCAATATTACTGATTTCGTAGTAGTGGTCAAATCATCAATTTCAAAAGAATATTCTGAAGGCACCCACAATGCGAACGAGGTTGATCACGAATTACTCCTTTTTGTGCAAATTTGGGGCTGACTGCCTAAAATATGTAATGTTACTTACAGAATTAGATATATTATTTATACAATATACTCGCAATATACTGTAACAACAGGTTTCGAATAAAAATTCCAATAATTCATACCATTGTTAAAATAATCTTTTTTACAATAAAGAATATTTTTAATGATAAATAATTCTCATTAACAATTGGGTAAGCCTTTGTCTTACGGGCTCCAGAGTTAACTTTCAATTTACGGTTTATTTTTTTAAGCCCGAGTTTACAATTCGGAACTCAAACCTCTGAATAGTGGCTATATACCGGATGAGTATTTATTTGTTTATTTATTAATATGCATTATCCTACAAAAAAGTTATAAAGAGGATGGTGAATAAATTAACAATTAAATGCATAAATTACCACATTATTATAGGTAACTTACAAGAGGAATAACAAGCAAATACTTGTGAGATAATTGTGGAAATTGTTTAATAAACTGTCATTATTCATACTACTAGCAAGATGAAGATATTTTTCACAATAATTATCATGACGCCTTTAGCCCATACTGTTAACGATTGATTGATTGTTTTACTTGTGTACACTACTGAATATTGTATATTAAACAATAAACAAATTAAAATCCAACCTCTGATTATAACCCGCAAAGTGCGAAGGTAATTATTTTACATTCAATAAAAACATATTAGACTTTGAAACTACTGAAACCCACGTTCGATGTTGTTTGTGCACCATTTTACGGTTAGGTTTATGATACCTGTTTATTACTACATCTTTAGCTAAACCTTTACGAGCTCTTTGATTGCGGTGACATTAAATGAAATTTTCAACAGAGTACGAGCAAAGCAAAGTATTATTATTTGTAGAATCACCAAAGCAGGTACATACTATGTTTGCAACCATGAGCTTTTTATTTCTAGGTGATTCATAAAAGGGACTTTAATATTTCAATCGCTGAAACCGCGAAATGGGGTGAATCGTCCACTACTTAAAATAACTCCGGTACACCTCATACGTCATCACATATTTTGTCCATAAACAAACTCAAGTCATTCCAGAAAGGACAATAGATACAATATTGGATTAAGCCATCGATACAAAATTTATTTTTTAAGCCTTTCTTGAAAGATTTTATTTAGTTTATGGATTAAATTGTTTATTCATATTCATATTGCGTATGTACGGGCGCAAACAAATAATTCATCTTAAAATTTTAAAACATATCTCATAAAAAGTGTTTCTCCGGAAAATATTTAAATTAGCACCGTCTTTGAAAGAGCACATTATAAATTCTTTTACGTTTACTCAAAATGTTGGAAAATGGAAATTTTCCTCAGAAATAAGTATGTAAAGATGCGCGCCTTATTGTCAGATAAATCAAATTCCCATGAAATGAATATCTAAAATTTTCATTTTATTTGGTTTTAGTAAGTTAATATCCTTATTTTAGTTTCATGACCTTCGATCATATTTTGGTTTCATTGGCGTTAATTTTATATCGGTTTCATTACATTGTATCTTATTTTGGATTAATTACCTACTTAAAAAGTAAAAAATTTTAATTTGTCCAGAATCATTTTTTTTATGTAGGGAAACTTATACAAATTGCCATATATTGGAAATATGCCTCCAACATCTATTTTTAATGTGCGTAAATATTTGATATCCGGGATAAAAATCGATAGCTTCTGTAAAGCGAATTGTAATAAGACAACAGATGTAAAAAACATTAACGGGTTGTTGAGCTTTACAAAAACAGCTATCCTTTGGAAAAAAAATATTAAAAAAATTTAAATATGGCATTTTCAAAGAAAACTGCCAATTATGTCATAATTGACATTTTCCAAGAAATGGAATACACCATTTTAGGTATCTAATAAACCAAAAATATATTTCAATGAGTGTTAGGCTTTTATCATTTCGTTGAAAATAGATGCGACGTGTACTGTCGGTTTTTTCGGTTTTATAGGCCAAGGTTTTTCTTTATGCTCGATGTCAAAGCCATACGAAAAACCGTCACATCCCGGCGTAAGAGCATTTTCTCGTTTTAAATTAAAACCCCACCCTTACTTTCTAGAGTGCAAAGCCAAAACGTAGTTTCCCGAATAGAATACGTTGGTTGGATTTTTAAGGCGTAGATTGCTTCTTAAAACGGTGAAAGATTATTTTTTCCCAAAAGACAAAATTCACATTTTTTTAAAAACCCTATATGAAAACTATTTCATAATATTTTAGCCTCATCACCAACATATGTAATATATATAGCGAAATAGGTAGTCTTTGAACAAAATATTAATGTCAATTTATATTTATATAAACCCTTATTTTAAATAAATGTTTGAAACTACAATCCATCGGTTCCCAGGCGCCTCCTTTATAATAATAATAAATAATGATCAAGTATTTCCATTAAGTAATTTTTTTTTTTTTTTTTTTTTACATTAACTCCACACAGGAGGCCCTGAGGAAAATAATTTCCCTCAGGGCCTATGTCATCTGGGATGCTGTGTGGAGAGTCTTTTTGAGGAGAGGAAGGAATGAACATTGGTCTTGAAGAGACCCATGTTGTAGGAAGGAGGAAACACAGAGGCCGGCAAATCATTCCACAGCCGAGCTGTTGAACACAAGAACGAGTCGAAGAAACGACCCGTTCTCATGTGACAAATGTCAACCGTGTACAAATGTTGGGCACGCGTTTGGCGTGTTTCCCGACTATGCACCGGTGCCGAAGGGATCAATGATGCTAGTTCTTCAGAGCATCTTCCATTGTAATACCGGTAGAACAAGGATAGCATTCCCACCCGACGCCTGTGCTCTAAAGATTGCAATCCGTCTGTTAAGATGGGAGAATCTATCAAACGGACCGCCCGTTTCTGCACAGAGTCGAGGGTATTTTTCAGGTATTTTGGAGCTCCAGACCAGAGATGGCTGCCAAATTCAACCGTGGGGCGTACTTGTGATTTGTACAAGGTTAGCAGTTGTGTACTATTAAAGTATCTGCGGGCCCTGTACAGTACGCCCAGTTTTTGGGAGGCTAACTTTACTCTGGCTTCGATGGAGCCCCCATACCTGAGCTGGTCACTTAGGGTTACACCAAGCATATCAATGGAGGGCCTGTTCGGAAGATTGCTTCCGTTGAAAGAGACTAGATTTTCATTTCGATCCCTTTTAGACGTAATCAGACAAGATTGGGTCTTTGAAACATTAAATTCAACGAGGTTATTTTTACCCCAAGAGAAAACACTCTCGAGGTAACCGTCCATTCTTTGCTTCAAAGCCCTACGAGCTGTTGGAGTTTGTGAGCCCTTTGGGGGCTTGTCAAACAAAAAGCTATCATGAACTGTACTGTCATCCGCGTAACAGTGAATTGGTGCACATGACAAAAGGTCGTTGATGTGCAACAAAAACAAAGTCGGAGACAGAACCGATCCCTGCGGGACGCCAGCATTTATCGAGTGTGAGGAAGAAGCGAAACCATCGACTACCGTCTGAATCGACCTCTCCCTCAAGAAGTCGGCAATCCACATACACAAGGATGCGGGAAGTCCGTAAGAATGCAGTTTGTTGACAAGTCCTCGGTGCCAAACCCGGTCAAAGGCCTTGGAGATGTCCAGTGCAACCGTTTGGGTCTCACCGAAACGTTCCAGGCATCGCCCCCAAACATGCGTCACATACGCGAGAAGATCACCGCACGAGCGGTTCCGCCGGAATCCGTATTGACGGTCATTAATAATTTTGTTCTTCTCGAGGTATGTGAGCAGTTTGTCGTTGATCACACGTTCCATCACCTTAGACAGAACTGATGTGATCGCTATGGGGCGGTAGTTGGCCGGGTTGGAGCGGTCACCCTTCTTTGGAATAGGATGGATAACCGCTTTTTTCCAACCAGAGGGCACAGAGCCAGTCTTCAGGGACAATTTAAAAAGCTTCGTCAAAATTGGAGCTATTTCTGCAGCGCACCTCTGCAGTACCAGGGCAGGTATTCCGTCAGGCCCACTAGCTTTATTAACATCAAGCCCTCGTAAAACATGGAGTACTTCCCGATGCCGAATCCTCAGCTTTTTCATACGAAAACCGCAGTGAGGAACCGACGTCGGGACAGCACCTTGGTCATCGAGGGTTGAGTTATCCGCAAACATTTTACCTAATAAGTTTGCCTTTTCGGTGGCGGTGTTTGCTAGTGAGCCGTCAGGTCTGGTGAGAGGTGGCAAACTGGATTTGCAGAAATTGCGACCTATTGAGCTCGCAAGCGACCAGAATTGCCTGCTGCCATGCGGGCATGCAGCCAGCTTTCTGCTGATCTGCAGGTCGTGCTCCAATTTCGACCTATTTATGATTCTCTTGGTTTCCTTTGCCATTTTGTTGTAAGCTGTTCTGTCTTCGGATGTTCTAGATGTGTTGTAGGCTCGGTAAGCCGCGTTTTTTCGTCGCACTGCTTCAGCGCATTGTCGACTGAACCACGGCTTTGAGCCCACACCAGTTTCCTTAACAGTAGAATGGATGAAGCCATCCATCGCGGATGTGATGACTTCACCAATTTCCTGGGCACATCTTGAGGGATCCGAAGTCCGAAAACAGACAGCTGACCACGGAAAAGCATTAAAATGTGCCCGCAGACCGAACCAATCTGCTGACCTATAGTGCCACACTTTTCTCTTCAGCCTCTCGTTTGGTGGTCTGAAGTTTACAGGGATTGATGTCGTCACCAGGCAGTGGTCGGACGATCCTAAAGGCGCTGTGACTTCAATCCTGTAACCGTGTGGCACAGTAGTTAAAAATAGATCTAACAGATTGGAACGGTGAGTCTGGACATCAGGAACCCTTGTAGGCTCCTGAACCATTTGTTCCAATCCGTAGCAAAGGGCAAAGGATTCCGCTTGGCGTCCAGCCGAGTCTGTTGATCCTGAGAACTTCAACCAAGGTTCGTTATGAACATTGAAGTCCCCCAGGACCACAAACTCTGCCGTAGGGTAGCGGGGCAAGAGGTCATCAATAGTATCGCTTAAGTGTTTGAAGAGCTCGGACGTGTCTGATTCGCTAAGGTTCGGTGAGCGGTATAAACACGCGTAGAATCTTACCGTACTGGCAAGATTGACGCGTACCCACATTACGTCGAATCTGGAGTTTTCCAGATTCAACAGTCGCACACAGTTGACGTCAGCTCGACTATAGAGACAGACACCTCCTTTAGGTCTGAACTTGCCTGCGAGGGTGAAGCCCGGGCAGTTCAGATAGGAGGTGTCTACAGGCTCAGCTATCTGGGTTTCAGACAGGAAAAGTAGGTTTGGGCGTTGGGAAAAAAGGTGGTGGTGGACAGAATTTAAATTGGTGTGCAGGCCGCGAATGTTGGTGTAATTCACCAACAGTTTTGGCCCGCACCGGGGACGCCTACTCCTCGCCGCTGTAATGACGTTAATTGTTGATGGTTGTATATTCATGATTTTATTTGTAGGGTTATTTAAGTGTGATATGAGGGGAAGGAAGGTCAGGGAGGGAAAAGGTAAAGGGGTGGGTAGGATGCTGGGATTCAGAGTTTCCAGGAGTGACGGACGTATGTATCCAACCCACCCACTGCGGTGCAAGGCGATGGGCAGGGAGAGTCCGGCTGGAGAGGTCGCCCAATGCGCCCCAAACGCAACTGCTGGGTCCCCTCCGGTCACGAACCGGCACAACAGCAGCGGCGGGGTTTTTACACTCGTTGATGGGGCAGCCCACCCTCAGTCGTGAGCCTGAGGGTCGGGCCCCTGTACTACCGAGCGACCCGGACAGCGGTAACCGGTTGTAAAGGGTCTCCCTCAACCAGCATCTCCCGATCCGGCCCGCCACGCAGAAGGTGGGCCGACGCACCCGCCATCAAGGCCTAGACAAACATTACCCCAAGAACCCGGGCACCACTGCTAAGTCACCAAACGTAGCGAACCACTTGGGGTGACCTGTGGCAGAGGTGTTGGTCATCCAATAAATGGTTCCCAGGGCGGCGGTACCCATACCCGCCTACCAAGTTAAATATATTTTTAAACTACAACATCGAATTTCGCTTTTTCTATCCATTTGGTTATAGCCATCTTGCGACAAAAAACTAAAGCTTTTAGAAAATGGAAAGCTCACCAAATGAAAATCACGGGAAACATTTTCCAACGGCTTTCGTTCAACCCAGTGAAACGTTTCCCAACTCTCCGTTCAAACGGTATTACTATTGGTCTACAGATGGCATTAAACCTCCCTTTGAAGAAAAAGCGGTGTGAATCTCGACTAAGTTGCCAGAATAAGCAACAGCAAGACAATTTTCAAGGGAAGGTCAATATATTTTTTATAGTAGTTGTTTGTTGTAAATTTGAAAAGTAAGTAGATATAATCATTTAAAAGTACCTGGAACCGTGTTGAGGTATTTACGAATAACAATAATTTTAGCAATTTAATTTCAATAAATAAATTAAAAATCATTCAGTAAACAACAGGGATTTACTGAGTAGATTAATTATTACGAAATAGATTTTATAATGATAAGTTTTTGTAATGGTTATAAACATAAAAACACGTACCTTTTATATCGTGGAAGAGAGAAATAAGTAAAGAAATATAACCGCTACGAGATATATGCAGGCAAGCATGAGAAAAAGAATTATAATGGATTGTTTAAAAAAAAATTTAACAATCATCAAAACCATATTTGTTAATTTTTAAGTTAAGTTTTAAGTTAATTTTCACGTTCTGTGTAAGTTCTATTCAAGCTCTGTTATATTTGGCAAGTTGCTTCATAAAATAGAAATAATCGCAGAAGTTTAAAAAAAAATATTTATTTAGTACAAGATTACACATTTATATACATAACTAGCTGGTACCCGGCATGCATTGCTATGCCATTTAATAAAGAAATTGTTTCTCCCTGCGTGTTCTTTCCCATTCGTCCCGTTCCCCTTTCGCCTCCCTTTCTTCTCCTTCGCCCCCTTCCCTTCTCGCGTTCCCACTCCGTCTCCTCCACCTTCCCTCTCCCCACTCCACTCCCCCCTACTCCCGTCCCGCGAACCCCCCTCCCGAGTTCCCCTCCCCCTTCCCAGATCCCCCTCGCCCTCCCAGGTTCCCATTCCCCGTCCCTGGTTCCTCTCCCCCTCCCTGGAACCCCCTACCCGAGATCCCCTCCCGCATTCCATACATACAGTTTTCAAACAGCTCGCGTGCCACCAATAGCAATTTTTTTAACACAAATTTCATAATGCCGGAGCTCACCAGAAGTTTTACACAAACGTTGTCATGAAATGTTTTGACTGCCCAACTAGGAGGATTCCCGTTTTAGGACAGTCAAATTATTATGAGTATGAACACATGGACCATGATTTGTACAAATTTTTTTACAGATTTGTACTTAAATCTTTCACAGAACGTGAAAATTAACTTAAAATATTTGATGAATTGTTTAAATTTTTTTAAACAACCTATCCTTAGTAAATAATATTAATAATAAAAATCAGCAAAGCTTACATATAGTTCCAGAACCAGGTTTGCCGTAACAGCGAGAACCCTCCCTACAGAGCTAGAAAAAGCCTTGAGCTCCGGTGCTGTATAGTTATTACATAGGGTACCTACCTTTACTGATAAACGCGTTTTAAATTTTACACGACTGATAAGCAGCCTAGATCTATCCCACATTAATGGTTGTCATCGCACGTTTTAATAAACAGCTTATTTTGTAGGTTTATATCATTTTTTTTAAATTTCGATTAAAATGAATAGTTTACATTTATTACATACTAGCTGGTTCCCGGCATGCGTTGCAATGCCATATTCAAAGAAATAAATTGTTTCTCCCTGCATGTCCTCTCTCCTCTCCCTCTCCCCCGTCCAGCAAAACCCTCTACCGCGTTCCATATATTCAGTCCCAGTACATTCAGTTTTCAAACAGCTCGCGTGCCACCTATTACAGGTTTTTTATTCAAATATTAAATTTTGGCATATTACAAATATTCATTTTGTATATTATAAGAACAATCAATCAAATTTGGTACCTAACATACGTACCTATTTAAAATATCTATAATTTAAAAAATTCATTGACAATTCTTTTAATACAAAAAACAAGCTGCCTGCTAAATTCAATTTCATCAAACGCGCGAACTGTCGAAGTTAAAATAGTCGTTAAGTTTTCTGAAATTATTCAATTTTCTTAATTTTTCTTTCCGCAAAAACCTCCTTCAAAGTATTAGAAAACTTTTAAAAAAAATTAATGAAATAGATAAAGTCGTTCTGAAGTTATAGCATGACCAAGAGAAGCAGGGATTCATTTTAATATGTAAAGATTGAAAGATGGAGATTATTTTAATTAAAGTGTAATAGATGGACACACACACATACGTTAAATATTATATATTTGTGCTGAGAGCGATTAAAATACATCCGCCATGTTACTCATTGAACGCATGATATTTTCTTTGCAGCCGGCAAACGGTTACAGCATTTTTCCATATTTTTAAACATTTTTATTGTTAATTATTTTATCCAATACATAAAAGTGTTGCCGAGGAACACTTAAAATATTATCTCTCAGTTTAGTATATTTACAGAGATATTGAAATAATTATAGACATATCAAATCAGTTGAAAGCACCGGCAAGGAGAGAAAACGACCTGTAATCACTTGGAAAATGAAAAAGGCCTAGCTAGGCCATATTGACCATCTGAGGGTTAATGATAAATGAACAGGGTAGGCGTTTTTCGCGTATCTCGCTATATTCCGGTCAGAAGTAGAGAATAAACGATACCGGTTGTTTACATTACCTTCCATGTTAATACAGGAAAAACAAAATTTTATTTCCACTTATCTCATCGCCTGGACTCTGGACTCAAGAATTGCTCGCTTTTGCACGTTTCGGGTTTTATGTACGAGTATCTTGGAACTCCATAACAGAGTTAACTATCAAATCTAATAGAGACATAAAACTTACCTTTCGAATACGAATGAAGTATAACATATCCACCAAACGTCTGACACTTACCTGAAACAAACAAATGATCCTATTAGTATTAAAAACGAAAAAAAAAACAAATATTATAATATTAAAAATAAATATCATTGCGGTTCTTTACTTTACCAACATTCTGTTGTAACATTAATACCGATGGCGCTTAATGCAGCCAAGTTTTACTAACATTGTTTTGGCAATCTTGGATACGTCTTCCTGCTTACATTCGAATATAATACGGATCTCTGGCCAGATAGCACATTTGTTATAGATACAATCAAATAACCTGTTTAAACAAGAAGAAATAAAGCCTCGCGTGAAGTCATAACGTGTTTTAATTTATTTAAAAATGTACTCTCCCAATAGTAATAAACCGAACCCAAAAAAGCGTTGACCTGAAAAACATTTTTGCTGCAATATTGATTGCTTTTGTTTTGAGATTATAGTTTTTTTTTAAAAGCTTCAATTCAAAAATGTTAATTCATTTTACAGAAATAAAAAAAAACATTTTATGTGAAAATATTTGAAACAGTTTTTTATGTTTAATTAATTATCCTTCAGCAAAACTTTAAACACGTTTTTCTCAAAACTACGTTATTCAATTTGGTTGATAACATATTAAAAAAACTATACATCCGATTTGCATGCATCAAGTCTTAAACTGTTCGAAAATCTAGTCTCTGTGGCACCACATAGGATTCTTTTTATAATAGGTCCACATATATTTAAAATTTATTTTTATGAACAAAGAAACTTTTCCATGAAAATTTAAAATAAAATTCGCTGGTGCGCCATTTTTTTAGATATCAAAATTTCCTTATGTGGAGCCAGAGAGACTGGATTTTCGAACAGTTTGTCAGAAGAGTACTCCAATTGTCAAAACATTATTGTTTTACTTTCGTTTTCTACAACCTTTTTATACGAAGCCAGATTTTTAAGTGATGCTGCAACGATGGGAAAGAGTCAGAATAGGCTCGACAACACACCAAATATCAGAATCCAACTTATGAATCAAGAAGATATGCAATTAACTAACAATTAATATAAGGTGCTTTATTTACTCCATTTTTTTACAATCCTTTTTTATGTTCTATTTTTATAAATATTATGTATATATTTTGTTCATACGCTAAATATATAACGTGGTCGATAACATTTATTTGAAAAATTTTGCTATTAGGAATATTCCAATCTAAAAAATAAGCCAAGTGTTCCGTTGAAATTTACGGGTCAACAAAGTGTTCCACAGTAGAAAAAGTTTGGGAAACCCTAGTCTAATTCACATAGATTTATGTACCGACGCCGGCCGACTGTCAACGGTCAAGCCACTATTTTGACCAACTACATTGAAACATTTGTACAACATGACAAAAGGGCAAAAAACCAATCATATTTGTTTTGGGCGACTGAAATGTCCACGTCTTGTAAATGGGCAAATTTGTGTGTACTTGTATCGTAATGTTATTCGTACGTACATCTACTGTATTGTAGATTCTAGAATTATATCATAGGGATTATGTGGTCCATGCCGCATTGCTGCCAAAATTTAATTGAATGATTGTTCGTCCCATAAAGAGGACGGCAGAATTATTAGCGATTGTTAAAACTGACCGGTAATTAAACCCACTTAATCCAGTCGTTAAAATTTGGATCGAAAAATATTAATTCAGAAGGATCCGTGGATGAGGAGTAAAGGCTCTCGATTAGCTATGCGGAGATAACAGGTTCAAATCTCGGCGTGCGCAAATTTAATAATTTAAAAAAAATTGTGTATACCCTTTTGCGGCATGTTCCAGAGTGGAAAATACTCTCAGTATCGCCCTGGTGTAAAGACCATCATTCAGAAATGAAACATTTGCTTGAAATGACTTCAGCCGTGTTTTGTGGTTAGATCTGAATAGACACTTAGCTCCCCACCTTGCTCTTCCCCATCTACTTCTCCTCCTTCAGCCTTATTCCTCATTTGGAAATGCCATAGTCTCAATGCCTCCAGATGGTAGCAGGTGGGACTCTTGTAAGGTACTCACATTAAAAATATTGTTTCAATTTTGAAATTTGATTAATTTGAAAAGTTCTACGTTGCGTGAAAAGACTTTAATCGTGTTTTGTGACTAGATCTGAAGAGTCTGATACACCACTGTCATCTTCCTCCCCTTCTTCTTTCCCTCCCCACTACATTCAACCTCACAACATAGCTACCAATTGGAGATGTTATTATTATAGTTCGCTGATTTCGGGCCGTTGAGACTAAAAAATAAATAATAATTTAAGGAGAGGACGCTAAGCAAGAACTCGCAGTGCTGGTCGCCGCGGCCGGCGCGTTTCAGTTTCCACGTTGACAGGTTGCGCCTCACGTCAAGTTAAGTCAAGTTTTTCTGTTAAGTTTTCGAGTAATTTGCGTTATGTCAGAGCAGGAAAATATCGATTTTGTTCAGGAGGTTGATAAATTATTATTATATTTTAAGGTTGATATTAGAGAACTCCAGTCTAATTTTTAATTTTTTTTTTATTGAAGGTTTTAAATAACGGAGACGGTTTACATATATATAGTTTCCATGAGCACTTATTCCTTTGACAGTAACCCAGTCCCTTTTATAAAGTTCACCAGGATTGTCATTGGAAATGAAGCTATATCTTCTGGTTCGACAATGTGTCTTCCCAGGTCTCATTTCCCCTCTTCACTCCTCCTTGGTTCCCTGAAGGCCCCACGACGGAAGAGGGCTTCATCTCTCCTCTTCACTCCTTAGTTCCCCGAAGGCTCCACGACGGAGACTCCACCTCCCCTTGGTTCCCTAAAGGCCCCACAAGGGAAGAACCTACTCCACCTTGGTTCCCCGAGGGCCCCAGGAGGGAAGAGAACTTCATCTCTCCTCCTTGGTTCCTTAAAGGCTCCACAGAGGAAGAGTTCACCAAGATGGCCTCATTTCTCCTCTTCACTCCTACATGGTTCCTCGAAGGCCCCACATGGGAAGAGGACATCATCTCTCCACTTCACTCTTTCTTGGTTCCACAAAGGCCCCGCGCTGGAAGGGTGCCCTTCCCCTTGGTTCCTTGAAGGCCCCAAAAGGGAGGAGTTCTTGGAGGTGGCCTCAGCTCACCTCTCCACGGTTTCTCCTCTTGGTTCCTCCTACGGCCCCCCGGAAGGAAATCCACAGAGGTGGCCCCAGCACTAGTAAGTTCCCAAAAGGCCCCTAGTTCTCGAATGGTCCATTTTTTTTGTCCCACGAGTTACCAGGGAAATAGAAGGTCCACTCCAGCAAAGCCATGAGTGCTGGAGTGAGGTTTAAATATTCTGAGATGCGACCTTGTTTCTCGGAGGCACCGTTCGTGACGCTGTTCCCCAGGACATTCAGCCTGAGCACGGTAGCTCACACCTTGGCTTGGGATGGCTATTGCAGGTTTGTGTTTCCACTCCCTGAGTGATGGGTTCGCCACACTCCCTGCGCTGTAACCTTCTAACTTAAATAACTGCATATTTTTTTAGAGTTAGTTTAAATAGTTAAAATAATTGTCAAAGTTTTTATTTTTCAAGATCCCCCCCGAAAACCACCGCATGTGTAGTGAATCGTGTGACGTCATCACTCCTGAAAAGTCATTTTTATTTTCAAGAGGTGTTGTCGTTTTGTATGATAATTATACAGAAGAAAGAAGATTACTATTCGATAAGCTAAAACATTATTTAGGTGGAATAATTTATTCATTATATTATATTTATTATATTATTTATTTTTTAATATTATTACGGGACAGTGGTATAAAAATTGTTTAAATTATTATTTTTTTGGCTTTTAAAATCAATATTATCAAAAACGAAGCATCACCCACAAAAGTGTAGGCAAACGATATCAGCTGTTCGATTGCGGCCATTTTGATTTGGCCGTGGAGTAGAGGTAGCATTCTGATATAGTATATTTGTACGATTTTTTTCATACAGTTTAAAGTTTTTCAATATTTTAATAATAGATATAAACTAATAGAGATACCTCTATTTTTGATACTGAATTATTTGGGCCTAAATAATGTTTCAATAAACACAACAACTAAATCTCTATAAACAGTATGTAAATAAACGAATAAATTAATACGATGGCTTGTATTATTCCTACATTCCCATACATTTCCCATACAATTTTTTTTTTTTTTACATGAACTCTACACAGGAGGCCCTGAGGAAAACAATTTCCCTCAGGGCCTATGTCATCTTTGGGGACGCTGTGTGGAGGGTTTTTTTAAGGAAAGGAAGGAGAGGAGAGTTCTGGGAAGGAAAAGGGTTTAAGGGGTGGGTAGGAATCTGGGGTTCAGTGTGTCTTGGTCATCCGCCTCCAAGACCTAGACAAACCTCACCCCATGAACCCGGGCACACTGCTAAATCACCAAACGTAGCGAACCACTTGGGGTGACCCATGGCAGAGGTGTTGGTTATCCAATAAAGGTTCCCGGGGTGAGCTGTAAGCTTTAAAGTTTAAGCTTTGAGCTTTAAGGTTTGAGCTTTAAATTTTCAGCTTTAAGCCTCGTGCTTTAAGCTTTGAGATTTAAATATTGACCTTTAAGCTTTGAGAATTAAGCTTTAAGCTTTGTGTTTTAAGATTTTTAGCTTTGAACTTTAAACTTTGAGCTTTGAGTTTTACGCTTGAATTTTTTATCTTTAACCTTTAAGCTTTAAGCTTTCAGCATTGAGCCTTATGCTTTAAACTGCAAGCTTTGAAATTTAAGCTTTGAGCATTGAGCTATATGCTTTAAGTTTTTTTTTAGTTTAGGTTTTGAGCTTAAAGCTTTGAGCTTTGAGCTCTTTTTCGCTTTTAGGTTTGAGCTTTAGGGTTTGGGGTTTGAGCTTTGAGCTTTAATTTTTGAGCTTTTTGCTTTGAGTTTTGTGCTTTGAGCTTTGTGCTTTGAGCTTTGTGCTTTGAGCTTTAAGCTTTGATCTTTGAACTTGATCTAAAATCCTAAATCGGATTTATAAAATGGTCACCAACACTCTAACTTGGCGAAGCTGAAATAAAAGCCGCCCGCAGGGCCTAGCAGCAAAAACCTGCGGAGCGGGTTTTTAACTGCTAGTTAATTTATTTTTTTTAAAACAAGCTGATATATTACTAAAATCGTAAAGTTGAGTTGCGTCGTGAAATGAGTTGCCAAGCAGTTTTCGGTTTCTCCATGGGTGAAGGCCTAAAAGACGCGATCCATCAACATTCGAAAAGGGTAAATTTACCTGAATTTCAACCGGTTACCTGTTACCGCTGATTTCATTAGTTTTATAATTCGCTTTAGTCGCCTCATGGTCCCTGGGGCAAATTTCCCAGTCGTGTGTAACCAGCCCTTACTGTCGCCAATTTAAAAATCTACCCAATCGCTGTAATGTAACATGTGGTGTGATCTATTTAAGTATGTGTTTATGAAAAAAAAACCTCTTTTTAAGTACAATTATTATGAATCGTACTACATATATTTCTTAAATGTATTATCTCCAAACAGGAAGCTAAGGGGTAAATAATTCCCCTCAGGGCCTATGTCGTCTTTCGGTATGCTGTATGGAGGGTCTTTGTAGCAAAGAATGAAGAGGTAGTTCTGGGATGAAAGTTATGAGGGTTAGGTAAGAATATGCGGGTCACTGTGTCCAAAAGTGACAGCTCCATTCTTCCCGCTGCGGTGCAAGATGATGCGTCGAGAGAGACCTGCTGCATTAGATGAACCTGGGCACCCCTGTTTAGTCACTAAACGTAGGGAACCACTTGGGGTAACCTGTGACAGAAGTGGTAATCCAATAAATGGTTCCCGGGGCGGCGGAACCTGTATCCGCCTCCCAAGTTGGATAGACATTGCAATTTTTCTTCACTTGGGGTAGCCTCCTAGTTTTGATAGATTTAGTAATTTTTCAAGTTTACTTACATTCGAAGGTAATTTTTTCCTTTGAAATATTATATTTTTAATGCATTCAGTTTCTCAAAACCTACAATTATAAAACACCTGATGTTTCACTGGTTTGCGCTAATTATAAGGTTAAAACTGGGAGCTTTTAAAATAATTATGATAATTCTGTAATTCTAATTTTGGCAATTGAATTTCATTGGTTATTATTTTGTTGAGGAAAAAGTAAGTCATTAAAAATTGCGTTTTAATTTTCAATTTTCAAAAATATTTATTTAATCATATTATTAAGGAATCGATGAAAGGAACCTGATCCTGTAACATCGTCAAATACTCCTTCGTAAATTTGGATTAGTTTTATATGGTAAAACACAACCAATAGTTGGTCTCCATAATATTAATATACCTGTAACATGTCTTTTAGTATTATTTTTCGTATTTCTTTGAAGGCTACCTGAGGAAAAATATTTATCAGAAATATTTTTTTGTGATTGGTTTCAAATTCATAAATAGTTTTTTTTTGTAAATAACTATATTTTAAGGCTTGTAGTTTAATTTAAGATTAAAGAAAGTCTGTAAGTTGCTCACATGGGAACTGAAAGGTTAAGGTCAAAAATAAGACTGGAGGATTTCTTCACCAAATTCAACATTAATTAAAGTGAAGAAGCCTTCCAACAAAGGCGACTACTGATAAAGTAGTACACTGTTTCACATACATATTGCATTTACTGAATCATTGTAAATGCTAAACTAATTTCAATTAATCTTCCAGACCACAGCAGAATTATCATAGTGATAATTGTTTTACCCAAATATGTAACAAGGGCGGTTTAAAAGTAATCGGCCTAGGCAAGAGGTGGCACCACCAGTATCAAATCAATATGTTTTTTTCATAAATGCTAACCTTCAAATAACTATTGTAAAATTTTCAAACGGCCACCCACGTCATTTAAGTTATGTTTGACAATCATTGAAAGTGAATTTTGATTTCATTATTTTAGAAAAATGCATGAAATCAAATATCGCTCAGTGATAGATACTTATTTTAAAAAAAGGAAACGAACAATGATATCAACACTAAACTGTACGATGTGCACCTTTTATATCTACAATTAAATATTCGACCGTTGAATTTAAATGTGGTCATGAGAGCTTTTGATGAAGAGCATCCAGGCCGTTCAAAAGAAGTCACCACACTAGAAATAGTCGATAAAATCCATGTAATGATTTTCGACGATCGACGAGTGACTACGCGTGGGACAGCTAAGACTTCGAGCATCTCAACCAAGTGCGTGCTCAATATTTTACATGCATTTTTGATAATGGGGGAACTCTCTGCCAGATGGGTGACGCATTTACTCTCAGCGGACAACAAAAGCGATCGGCTGATCATTTCGAAGGAGTGTTTGGCGATGTTTAGCCGCGATATGGACTTTTTGCCCCGTGACCTTTTAATTATTTTTTTAGACTTTTTTGAAACCATGACGAATCATGATTCCATAGCAACATACCAGAGACCAAGGATAGTTGAAACAGCGGACTGCTCCTGGCGAATCGAAGCTGAATGAGACCACGGTAGGTCTATCGACCAACAAGGTCATGGCCACATTTTTTTGAGATGCGCACGATATCTACCTGGAAAAGTGCAAAATATCATGCAGAATTCTTGGACCGATTCGACGCCCATTTATGGCGAAATTGGCAGCATTTAGTGTAGAAAAAAGTGCTCTTCTTCCTACACCTGAAAAAATGCACCGGCGCAAAAGTGCTCAGCGTAATTCGTAGCGCAAAATTCCATGTTTTACGCTACGAATTCAATTCAATTTATTTATTGTTTCAAAAATCTTAGAAAATTGTGTATTTTAATGTATTTTTTAAATTGTGTATTTTTGTATTGATAACTAGCTGAAGTCCCGGGCGTTGCCCGGGTTTACGTCATAACGTCAGACTAATGTCATTTTTCAATGTAATTTTTTTATTATTTTGAACATGAATTGTTCAAAATTTCACCGAGATGTATCAAAAGTATGCTATAAGATGTGGGAAAAAGGGGTGGGTGGTTTTTCGAAGTCTGAGGTTACGAAGGTCTGGTGAGAAATTTTTTCAAAAATCTCGAAATAAAACTGTACATTTGTTTCCACTCCGACCCGTAAGCGTGCTTATACGACAATATAACAATAACAGTCAAGTACAATAAGCGTGTTTTCACGTTAACGCGTGTGTACCTACAGAAAACGTTATAACTCTGTTATTGTTCTAGTGACAACTAGAACCATAACAGAGCTATGTTCAAAGACACAAATCCCATAGTATATTTATAGTTTATCCACTAGAGCGACAGCCGAAATTGAAACTTTTTTTCGGGTTGCTCGAAATTTTTTAGTGACTGTTTTGAATATTATCCGCCCACCTTAAAAAAATCATACCTCCAAATTTAAATACGGAGATATACAAACTGATTATGGTTTTGTATAGGCAATGAATTGACCTATCTTTTGTTGGTTATCATTTATTCGTAGAATTTATAAAAATAAATATTATAAAATCGTAAACATTTGAAACAGAAATATTCTCAGGATTTTCTAACTATAAACTCTCGTGGTAAGTTCAATTTTGCGTTCATCTTAAATATTTTCTATGAAGTTTCTTTCAGATGGTCTATTTCATTATCACAATCATTTATAAATCACAGTCCCATGGGCACAAAATACGCTAACCAAATCACAAAAAAAAATATTTTTCAAATAAACACTGAATTTTAAAGAATGAAACAAGTTAAAACACAAAGAAGTATGTAGCGCAACACGGCATAACACCCCAACAACAAATAACGAAAAAAGTTAAAACACGTTGAATGCATTACTAATTCAATCATTATTATACCGGTATACAAATATGTTAGAAAAATCCACTAAAACACAATAAAAAGCCGTTTTTACACTGAGGCATTTTGACAGTCGACCTTTTAAACAAATCTATATAATACGATTTTGTAAAATGATATAATTTGTAAATAACTAGAGTACACTGCCATCTGTTGAATATGAATATAAGTAGTATCTTTCATCAACTAAAAAAACGTCAAAATTGAACCGCGAGTGTGTTTGAAAATATTACAAAAAATGTTTAATGTATCTAGGAAAAATTTGCCAAAATTCAGCAGCAAAGCACTCCCAGGTATTTTAAATAGTGCCATATTGTGGCAAAAAGCGCTCCATTGGATATATGTATAGTTGTTTGCAAAACGTTAGAAAAAATTACCTATATCAGCAGAAAAATAAGGCGTGCAAAAAAATATTTTTTCATGGCGTACGTAATAATAAACAGATGTTATTTTGATTAAAAATATTCGGTAAAATCGATCACACAGAATTATTATTTACAATCTCATGCAGATAAAAAAACATTCGATAACCCGTTATTTTTAAATTTATTTGTTCAATTTATGCAACAATGACGATGGAAGTTAACCATTTCTGACAATAATCCTCCGAAATAAAATTGTAAAATATTTATTATCACTAAAAACGCATTGTGTTTCGAGCAAAATTGAAAACAAATCAATCAATTTTAAATTGAATTAAATTCATCAGTTTAAAACAATTTCACACTAGCGGCGTAAAGTCTGTAGTGCATTTGGGCCTGGGCGCTGCCTTTATGTCACTGAAAAAACAACATGAATCGAAAAAATATTAGTGAATACTTTATTTGAAGGAGCAAAAAATAACACAATTAGGTTGTGATTTGGTGCAAATCATTGTCAATAATTTATTTGCACCGAAAACCTGGAGACCGAAAATCAAGAGGAGCAGTTAAGACGTTGCTAGTTCAATTTTCTACCACCAATAAAAACATTTTGTTGTAGACCCATCAACACGACGTACGATGCATTTGTTTTCTTCCATTATCATAGCTTCCTATCCAATAATGGTTTGATGAATTTTAAAACGTCTTTACCTTTTTCGGTAGGAATACTTCAAAATCAATTTATTGAGGTGTCGAAAACTAATTTAACACTGGAAGAAAGCCCTTTGAATGTCTATCTTCACCAAATATTATTGCACGTATACCTAACATAATTACAGGTAGACAAAGCACAATTCTGCGTATTGCTGGAAACCAACAAATTGGGTTGAAATTAATAATAATGTATACAAGAAGGGATAAACAACATAATGTACAATACGAGAGACAAAGATTTACGTTCGCGTGAGAAGATTTATATTATGTGGAACATCGACATATACCTACTACCAATATACAAGCTTAGTAAGAATCCTCAGGATAAAGAATTAATCTTTGATCAATCACTCTTAGAAAATAAAATTGGTTTTAAAATATATATATACATTTTCACGAAAAAATAGCGGTGTGCAGAAAGATGGTGAAATGTTAATTGTAGGAAGTATCGAAAAGTCAGAATTTTTTTGTAATTCGTTTTGTTTTGTTCAGTGATTAATCATTTTTGAGTATGAAATTTGAATCTTTTCCTACGGTTTTGAAAGGGTCCGTCTAATTGTGTTTTTTCCTATCAACCTTTATGAATCAACTTTTCGTAGGTTTTTCTGGGTTCTAGTGGCTATAGCTTTTTTCTGATTACTTTTATGATAACAACTAAGAAAATCATAAAAATGCTTTCTAATTATTTTCTCACATTTTGGATATTTTTGAAAATTACATTTAAAATATATTATTAGAATAGGCCACTTGCATCTCATTTTTTTTTTAAATTTCCGATTTAGGCAAATATTCTAAGACATGCTGTATTTTTTATCGTATTTTTGTAACCCTGGCGATTTTTGAAAATTTCTATCCGAAAAAGAAAGGGCACAGGAGAATAACGAGGCATACCAAAAATATTACATCTCATAAATATTTTTTTCCTAGATCCATCTTATTGTTCATAAATCATTATAATGTACAACGTCTATATTACTAAATCCAATGTAATATACTTGTACTTGTAAATTATAATAATAATAAGAATATAATAAAATTTGATTTTGTTAAAATCAGCACCATAACCATTATACCTCTAAAACACGTACGGACAACATTAAATATACGGGGTTCTCTTCATTACATCTGTCAAAAAGTCAAACCAAATGATAAGTTCGCAGAGAACAAACAATAAATCTAGTTAACGTTAAATGTCAAATCCAAAAATTCGCCTGAAATCAAAGTGAAGCCATATAAAAAAAATAAATCAGTCTGGAATTTTACAAAATTAATAGGAACATTTTCGGAGATGGGACATTTTCATGTAGTGACGTCACGAGCCCAAATAATGGATTTATTTATTTAAAAATAAATAAAAAAATGTACATATCTAAAAAATTTTAGTAACATTTCCGTAATCTTAGTAAAAAAATCTATCCACATGATTTTTTCCAAGTCGTTATGAAATCCTTGCAAGTGGCCTATTATTAAAACAAATATTGACTCTATACCCCCTCGGTTCTCTCATGTTCTCTGTCATACATTTCAGGATAATCTCGGATACTTTGAAAGAAGAGGAAGTAGAGAAAGTTAGCTTTGAAGATATATTATAGGAGGGACAAAACACAGTAGTTCGCAGGTAGAACCGAGCTGTTGTACCAGTACCGAAGGGATTAATGATGTTCTTTCCTCGTGGCTCGGACCAACATTCATTACACTAAGATAACAAAAATGTTGTCTGCATTGTATCTACTGCTCGTGTGTTTAGTATAAGACAACTAATAAAGCTTTCAATTTGTAGTTTATGTTTGGACATTACAGCAATTAAATACTTCCCACTGTATTAATCAATTTAACAATCGATCGAAGAACCTAATAAAGTGAAAGAATGTTTACTGACATAAAATGTGTAATAGCAAAACTAGTAAATTCTAACAGGTAAAATTATGCATCCACGACCAAAGTACTTATAATTCGATAAAGAGGCAATTTTAAATGATGTGATTCGTTCCGAAGACCTGGACTGGTTTGGCATTCATTAAACTCTAGTTCGGAATCCTAGATAAAAAATAAAGGACCATGCAGAGTATTGGCATGTCGGCATTTTCAGCAGGACTACCCGAGGTTCACAAGGGCGAGAGCGTAGATAAAACGGCTTGCCTTGTCTCACTTTATGCTCCGTTCCATGTCGGTTTTGATTTGAATTGTGGATAGGACAATGGAGTCAAAAAGGTAGGTACTGTTGGTAATGGTAATAATAATAATAATATTTGGATGACTTGTATATCGCTGTTTTTGTGAAAAATCACCTCAAGGGCGCTGTACAAACTTATAACACATTTCTACAATCTCACTTCTAACTACAAACTAGACAAACTACTATGACAACTTATGGCTAAAAATTGCATCCATCGGTTCATCGATCACCGGTACGAAACTAAATGTACAATGATTTGACCAATGAACGCGATGCTGCTGTAAAAATGTACTGTACATGCAGAAAAAAATACAATACAGGACCATACTAACCTGGGAGGTCACTAGAGATTAACACTGTTATTGTTTATTTAGGGAAATTTAGGTACAGTTCGCATGCAGAGGACATAATTGGGAACTATAATACAATATGTTCTTTAATTAGCGTATTTTGAAAACAAACGCAAATTTTACGATGAATCAGAATATATTCAACTTCCTAAATGTGATTCGTTCCTTGGTAAGAGAAAGATTGATGTGCTGGGATTCGAATAATGTTAATCCAATAAGAAAAGTATGATTAAGATACATCATAGGCAAAACAAAAATAATACTCTCAGATAGGTATTTTTTTATTTAGGGGTATGAGAGCCCAAAAAGGTAGGTTTTTAATTTCAACGTGATATGAAAGTAAAGGGTTGTTTTTTGTTCTCCTTGGACTTATGAAAAACTCAGCCAAACACCTCGCCGAGATGGTTAAGCAAGCGTTACGGTTTGCTTAGGTAAAAACGTCAGAAAAATTATGCTAGAGTGTAAATCTATGGCTACGACGCACAGTGAGCTGAAAATCGCCTTTCATAGACATAGAGACTTGAATTTTCAAGGGTCTTTTTTTTGCTAGAAATGGATTCTGCTGATCATTACTATAAAATTTCGTATGAAGCAATTGCGTGTACAAATGAAGGAGTTATTATTTTTTTAAGAAAAATTTGTATGGCACTGACATTAAAAATGAGGATATCTCTGAAATCATAAGGTAGGCCATTCCATCCTTACACACAAATATACTACTATTTATTTGTATTTTTTTGACATACCTACTTCGTATTGTGGCGCAACGTGCGATTTTTTTTTTAAATCTTCAAAGTTGAAAAAAAAAAAAATTTTATGTTGATGATTCATTTTAATGCTTAAATGCATTATCTTCCTCTTCTACCTACAATATTTATCATGATTACTGATTAACTTTTGTTTAACTTTTACTTTTAAAGTTAAAAACAAAAGGCCGTTACTATAGTTAAATTTAAAAAAAAAAAACGTTTTTCAATCAATTTGACTGCTTGTTGTACGTTACTTTTAACTTTTTTACTTACTTTCCGATAACCGATAGTTGCTCTAGAGTTACTCCGCCATATTGGCATCATTGGCATATTTGACAGTTCTGGTCGAAGTAGTGTATGGAAATGGATGCTTCAACATTGATTATTAATCAGTTATCATGATAAATATTGTAGAAGAGGAAGATAATGCATTTAAGCATTAAAATGAATCATCAAAATAAAAAAGTTTTTTTTTCAACTTTGAAGATTTAAAAAAAAAAATCGCACGTTGCGCTACAATACGAAGTATGTCAAAAAATACAAATAAATAGTAGTATATCTGTGTGTAAGTATGGAATGGCCAACCTTATGATTTCAGAGATATCCTCATTTTTAATGTCAGTGCCATACAAATTTTTCTTAAAAAAATTATAACTCCTTCATTTGTACACGCAATTGCTTCATACGAAATTTTATAGCATAATAATGATCAGCAGAATCCATTTCTAGCAAAAAAAACCCTTGAAAATTCAAGCCTCTATGTCTATGAAAGGCGATTTTCAGCCCACTGTGCGACGCCCGCGCAACGCACCGAGCCGCTCGCAACTTGAAAAAAAAAATAAGCCGTCAAAGGGAAAATAAAGTGTGTGAGCCGGGACGCCCAAATCGCTGCGAGCATCAGCAAATATATATTTTGTATCTTTAAAATAACTGTATACGATTACAGCAAATGGTCAAAAGGAATGAATAAGGTGATTTAGGATCGTTAGTCCTTTGGTTTTGCTTTTTTATAGTGCGCAAGTAATTCCTTGGCGTAGGGATAATTTTTTAATTATAACACAGATGGAGTTTCCAAACGCAAATAATAATAACATCATTTCAGGCAACAGTGAAACTTTTGTCAAAAGGGCTTATCGTTTGGTGGGAGTACACTATTATAGTATAGTCTTTTTTTGCCCTTTTGACAGCTTAATTATTTTTAATCTTACCGAAACATGAGCTGAACAAGACCCATACAAATAAAAAGGTAACGATCGTAACCGGGAGCCGATCCCAGGATCTCTTGTCATACCGGGATCTAATAATTTTACGTCATTTTTGTCGATCTCATATTTTAAATTCAGAATTATCCTTAACTATTTTTTCCATATTTTTGGCTGTTATCTTTATAAACGATCAAAAAGCTCTAAAGAATTTATTTGTAACCTAGGTAGTGTAGTGTCTCGGATAAACTTATCTTATTATACTGATTTAATTTATTTGGTATTCATACGCAGAACAAAACTCAACCATAAATCGCTTGCATATTTTAGGCAATGAATTTGCCAATATCGATCACGCCGCCGGTAATCTGGCATCATACAAAAGATGCGTTAAACTAAATTTGTTTGCTAGTACCACGTAATTATAATAGATCTTGTAAACATAATATGCCTACCAGACCAGTACTTCACTCTAAAACTATTAATGCACTAGAAATCATAGGTACTTGTCAAATTTATCATATCAGTTAACATAAACCAGTATTTATTACTTTGTATATTTTATTTTTAAATCTTTGTAGGTATTTTACATTTTATTGTTTTATTTCTCTCTTTAAATTTTTTTTTAACTATTACCTAATAATTTATAGTTTGTATTTTAATACTTTATACTTTATATTTTATACTATTCACTTTATAATTTACTTTTATACACTACTTATTACCTTACTTTTTACATTTTTTCTTAAATTTAACCAACATTATACTGTTATTCTTCATGTTGTTATAATATTATAAGTACGTCAATTATGTTAATGGCACGTGTTGTGCCGTTTATGTGTAAATAAATAAATAAATAAATATTGACTTTTTATAGTCTAAAAGAATATCCAAATTTATTGAAATAACTTTTGAAAGTTATACACATCAATGAAAAGGAAGATAATATTAATAAGTTTAAGCGAAACTTGAAACAGAATAAGGCAAAGAAAAATAAAAAAGCTAATAAAGTTTATGTAGGTAACGTTTTTATTTTTCTGTGTGTCGTTCTATTTCATATTTAATTTAGATTTATTAGTATTATCTTGTTCATGGAACCATCAGAAGTTATTCAACAAAAATTGCTTAATTATTTATTTGATAGTAGGGAGAGGCTCAAGTGTCTTGTGTAGCCTGTGAGTACAAAGCCAATGAAAAACAAAATGGTCTAAATTTTTTTGAAAAAAGTTTAAAGTTTTTTGTTTTCGTTTTCAACAAATGAAAAATATTTAATCCTCTTTTCTATAACATCCAAATTCCAAATTCCGCGATACAAGTACCTACTACAATAGAAAGGATGAACGGTAAATCTACTCTGTAAGTACAATTTATTATTAAATCGGCTGCCGCTTAATCGCTTCGAAAACAGAGACGATTCAACGGAGAAATATTTTAATTGTGTCTGGTTTATCAAAGGCAAGATATTTACTCAATGACAATAATACCAAATTTACTCAAGTGAAACTACAGGATTAAATGGGGTTTGATACGTATTTTTTCACAATAATAAAACAAATTTAAATGTTTCATTGATATTTATCATTATCAAATGATAAAACAAATAATTTAAAAAAATAAGAAACAAATAGTCGTGTCAACGCTTACTGATAATACAGTATCCAAGGAAAATGGGGTTAGAATTCTTAAACAACCAGGAAATGTATTTTTTTGTTCAATTTAATATTATTTACTGTATAAGTGTTATCTGTCACTCAGGCACCATAGTAAATTTGACTCAATGGGCCGTATTCATAAAACTGATGGATATCCTTGTAAGTATAAGGAAGAAGTATAAGGTTTTGAGTTGAAGAAAAAGGTAGGAGTATAAGCATTTTCTTTTTTTCGTATTCATAATGATTACCTTATACTTGCAAGAATTTGCTCCAAGAATAAGTAAAAGGTTGTTGGCATGTTGGCTTGTGACTGTGCCACGTCAGGTTCCAACCTGTTTTCGATGGTTTGTTTATTTACGGTTTTTCTAATATTTCTTTCTTATCGGTGTTATACAGTACAGTACAGTACAGTATGCTACAACCGAACTGCAGTTCATAGCAGATGAAATTGCCAATGCCCCCGTGATTTTGGAAAAATTCTTTGTAATCACGAACAGGTGTTGATAAACGCTGCTTGTAGTGTTTAATCTTTCTCAGTTCCACAACATCTGCCATCGCTAAAACTGATCACTATACGTCTGATTCTGCTACTGACCACAGTCGAAATTATTTAAGGATATCCTTTTTATTTAGAGTAAAAGATAACGTTTATGAATAACCAAATACTTTTTGTGAAGGATATGCACATACTCTATAAGTATAAGGTTTTCCTCTTAATATTATGAATGCGAGCTGAAGGATTTCATTTATATTCTGCAAGTACCAGCATAACCTTTTTTATGAATACGGCCCAATCTGGAAGAATGGTTTCATAAATTATTATTATTATTGTTTTATAATTTCATTTAAATTTCCCAACGCAATATTAATTAGCATTATCATAACCACCGTACTAGGCAGGTTCATGGCAAACATATGCAGACTATATATTACAATCTCGTAATAAAATGAATTGTAAATGTAGACCCAAAATTTTTTATACATATATATATATATATAAAATACACTGAATGATGCAATAGACATTTAAAATAAATAAAATACTTAAATAAAAAGTTAAAATCAAGACTAGAAAACACGCAAAATATTGTAAGAACTTTCTTTTGAAAGACAAAATCACACAACCCATTACAACAATAAATACCGACGAAGACAAAAGAAGAGTAATTTGTATGAAAATTTACGAAGTATAATGAAATAAATATGTGAAGCGTAATTTTCAATTCATGAAATCTTTAAAAAAAGATCGCCCCCTTTTAAATATCCAATGTTGTACAGGGATAGTACTTACAAGGTATGTATATATAATTATTTGACTTTACGGTACTCAACACCTTGTATATTTTAGTATAAAAATCTCTCTTTTGTCTTTGAGAGTATTGATTGCGAAATTCTAAATATTTATTTAATGAAGCCGTAATAATTTTTTCCCAAAAATAATCAGATTCCCCTTTCCCTCATCTTCAAATTACATAATTAACGAAGATAATATTAGCGACACTCAATCCAATTATTTGCTTAAGTAAACGATATTCCTTGTGGTAACAGATTTAGGTAACTTAACATTGTGTTTAGGGTTGTGAACTATGTTGCGCTTCTTATGCCTTATTAGTTAAAAAAAATGAATAAATATCTTCATTATAATTACAGGCAAAACCAACAATAACCTTTCAATCATTATAATTATTGACTGCTTTCTGATCGTAAAAACTAACAAAATTACATAAGCATTCAAATAGTGAATGAGCTTTATTGATCAATACGGATTGTGAGTACATAAATAAGGATTCAAATGTTCACGTTATGCATACAGAGGTACCTAACATTCTGTTTCCACATTTCCATTGAATGGTTTTAGTGGGTAATGTGGATATGTACATATACAAATGAGAAAGCTTTCAAATTGCATGGCTTTCAGTTTGTGTAGAATGAACTCAGCAACTAAATTCTATCGAATCCCAACCGGGTCAAGCTAAGGCTTGAGTTATCGAAGTTGACTTCAAAAGGCACTGTAAAGTATAAACTTCGGAAAACGAAGAGTGAAATCTGTTGGCTTCTGTATTTTTCTAAGTGTTTTCACTATACTTCACAAACCTCGGATACAGAAAGAAAAAAATAGAAAAAGCTTTAGGATATTGGAAGGAGGTAAAAAAATCTTACATCGACAAAGTCTTCTACATTGTTACTCATGGGTTGCTACAACTTGGGTTTTCCATCCCTTTGCAACGGAAAAGCTGCAATCCAGAAATGCACACATCTGTTATGGTAATGCTAGTTCTCTATTCAGAAAGTATTACCTGCGAAGCACCTTCAATACTATTCGGAGGAGAAATTTAACCAGAAAATACATCTGACTTAAAAGTGCCAAAGTTTTTGTTAATGGAATGCAGAATATTAATATTTGTAATACCTTACATTAATATTTAAAATACCTAAGGAATTTGAAAAAGGTTTACGAGAACATTTTTTATGCTTCCAACCCGGCGCGGCGTTGCCGAATTTTAACACAACTTTTTCATGCAAAAAAAAATTAATTATAAAACTGATCTGGCTTTTTGTCTTAATTTTGGTCATTTCTTACAGATTTAAAAGCTCCTTAGCTTATGATGGATGTGGCATTTGAGGTAGAAAAGTTCTGTTTATTTCATGAAAATAAGTAAGCAACCAGCGTCCGAGGAAGGTGTGTGTTTCTTCAGAAAACAGATTTTATATTTGTTTCATGTTATATCTGAACAATGTTAACTTTAATTCATAAATGATCTGTTTTTTAATCTTTTGTGTAAACTTTATCCTAGTAAAAAGAAGATGAAGAAAGGGTTATTTTATTCGAAAGAAAATATTTAAAGAAATCTGACGAGTCTGTGACTTCACCAGAGTTTCACTGTAATCCAAGTATTTTTATCAACTCAATTAAAACATATTTGCTGTTTGCCTTATATTTGACCTTAATCTTTGCATTCTTGGATACCGAAACATAAGACTTGAGACTTTACACGCAAAGTTTACAGTTTAGTCTTAAAAACTTAAACCAAAAAGATCAATTGACACAACACACTTTACTTGAAAGTTACAAAGAATTAAATCGGCTTAACAAAGTAGTAGGCAAAAACAGCCCGAACGCACCGGTACGCACGGGCATCATGAAATTTGCGAAATTTTTCAATGAAATTTTTGAGACCACTCGAATTATTTTCACCTTCATACGTCATATTCGTATATCTCCGAACCGTTCAAGCACCTTAAAAAAAGCGACATCATTTTTTTCAACATTAATCAATATGTTGCTATTACCTTCTGAAAAGAATTTCGAATATGTATTGATGTTTGTTACAACGACTACAAAATCAAAGTAAAACTCATCAAACTCAGCAAACCAAAAACTTCAAACCTCCAATTCAAAATCAAATGCGTATATACTACCTAGGTATAAACTACATAGCAGAAAATTCGAATGGAATAAGGTCTTATCGATTCTACATAAATGTTTATAAAACTATAACAAAATCTTTGTTCTTTGACTTAAAAAGCTCTAGGTCTCCTGAGAGAGCTTCAGACGTATAATTCAGTGAAAGCTTTTAGGGGTTGCAATATTACATGTTCACTGGCCGCGCAGAAATAATCAATTCCGAGAATACGCTTATTGACATCTTCAGAGAAGGTTTTAAAAGATTTAACCTTTTTTAGAGTCGTAGCTGTAAAATCGGACAAAATTGCCAACGGAACCAGTGAGACTACAGCAACCCCAATCGGCATATGTTGTGAGATGTGAGGCTGAAGGAAGATAAGAGGAAGGTGGAGAAGTATCTGGCTGGAAGTTTTTATTTTATTTATTTATTTGCAAAAACAGCATAAACTAATCATTGCAAAAGCACTAAGAAAAATTACATAATAAATACATTTACAGTTATAAAAGTAATGCATTTAGTTAGAACATTGGTGTTTCACGCAATTGTTGTAGGATATGTGGAAAATATCCACATTTCCTGCGAGGCAGTTAATTAACCTTGTGAGTATTTCCAAGGGCTTCACCATTGTAAGTTAGTTCTGCACATGGGAATAGTCAAAAGCCTGTGTTGGCGACCCCGCGTGAAATTATCCGGGACGTAGTATCTGGTATTTCAGCCAGAGTATCTGGTACCGACATTAAACCATTTAGAAGCTATCAGTAGTAATACATTTCTTCTGAAACTAAGGCTGCAGATACCCAGCATTCCCGAGATACTCGTGAATGCTGCTGGAAAAAGCTATGCGTAAAAACCTAACTCACTCATATAGAGGTATCGTAAAAATTTCTTTTGTATTTTCTTGGCCATTAATACACAGACGATATCCTCTGTCCATATCTGAGATCCACTCTCAAGAATGCTATGCACAAAGCTAAAGATCTGATCTCCAAACACGGCTAAAGCCATATAAAGCAACGCGTGACCTCTGTCTTTCATCATGACGATAATAAGAGAATCTGCCCCTCTTTTACAAATATCATTAACCCACTCAAGAAAATTAGAGATTTGGCTTAGGGTCGTGGACTTTTGACTTTTTTGTTTTTCATTCTTTAGAATTATTTTAGCTACCAACGTAATCGTACTCGACTTTCTGGATATTTAAAAATATCGATTGGTAGAAAAAAGTCATAAATGACGTGAAAAAAATATCTGAGGCCTTAAAAAATATTTCCTGAACCTTACATAATATCCTTTTATGGAATTAATCAGTTTATTTTTAAAGGGATTCCTTCTCGACAACCATATATAATACCGTAGTACATATAGATATAGTGGCTGCCCTAAACTAGGCGACCTCCGTAATGATTTTTCAGACCCACGACGGTATTATATTATGGACCCTGTCAGTCGGGGCTTTGAGAACTTTGATGGAAATAAAAAGCTTCGTATTCTCTCTGGGAAAGGAACAATAAAATTTTGAAAGAAAATAAAAATAAAATTCTTTAAAGAAATATTCTATTATACGTATTTTTTCTTTCGCGGTTTGAACGGTGTCATTTCGCTTTAATATGCATAGTATGCTAGGAAAGTGCCATACTTGTTTAAACGTAATTTTTTATTACTGCTGATACTTATTCCTAAGTTTATGTATCGTACTTATTAATTCATTATTGTTAGGATTCGGTAGGGTCCCCTCTTCCACAGTAAATACTCCAAGAACCGAGAACCGAGTACCTATAATTAACAATCTTTTAGATCATGACGGGATACTTTAATATGCGACAATTAGTCTGCACAGCCCGGTTCCGGCTGAACATAACTAAAGGCAAAACAAGCCTTTGTTTATTATTCGACTACTACCCGTAAAATGAGGATGAATTTACAGGAAGCAGCTTTTTATCAACAAACCACCTCTTGACAACCTGACAGTTGCCACAAGCGCCATCTGGACGCTCAACAGAAACCTGCTTTATCGACATATATCCAGCCTGTCGGTAAATAAAACAGATTAAGACAGTAACTATAGAGGACGGTAACTACACCTTTCAATTATAAAAATATTCAATTATTTTTCGGGAGGACCTACGAGACAATATAACAAAAAAATCAAACGAAGATGATTGCGAAAGGAGAGCACGTATGCATGAATAACATTGACTAAAAAGTAGACAAAATCGATGTAAAGAATATAATGTCATGTCAAAGCCGTTTAGAAAAATGATTTGATAAGTACTTCTTGGGCATTGACTATGTAACAATTTCTGGACATTTTGTTTCGAAGAGTTTTACTTTCCATGTACATCTGTGGGGTTATACGCAGTTAGAATTTTCAAAAAATCTTTTTTTTTTCACATTTTCGGAATGTATATTTAACTAATAATATTCCCAAAAAATTTCAAATCGATCCGCTAAGTATTTTCCGAGACATACGAATATTTGTAAAGACGTCTCGGACTGCTAGAAAGTAGGCGGAGTACAGACCGGAGGAGCAGCTGCTCTTTTCTTTGTATTTCTAGGTATAAATGACCTTATGATAGGTTCATTTTATACCTGAAGACCAAATTGAGTAATTTCTCGAGTTGTCCATCTTATGGCCCTGGAATAGACGATTCAATGTAAGTAAAAAAAATATCTATGAGTAAACTTCTTCCGAAACTTTAAACACGTTTTTCTGAAAACTATGTTTTCCAAGTCGGTGACCAAGATTTATAAAAAACGGCTCAACCGATCGGTTTGAAATTTTAACACAACTTTTTAAGACATGTTTCTCAGATATTGATCGAAGGAATGAGATTTCGAATCGAATAACTATTTCTATTTTTTTTAAGTTTACTTTGCAATTTTGGTCAAAATTTGATTTTCTTTTTCACGAAGCCGCCATTTTGTGAAAAATTTAATTTCGGTTATTCCTTCTATCGATACCTAGTTTTATCTATCCACTAAAAGAATATTTTTGGATTTTTGATTTCAGATGAACTGTACCGGATTCTAAACTACCTAAATCGCGATCACCGCCGAAGACCTTTTTTGGAAGACTTTCAGGAGATCGTCTGTGCAGAAGCACACCAGATCAATATTTTTACAAATCATTAGTGCCATTATAAACTTAGATGTTGCCACTAAATATATCAATACTTTTGGTTTTTAAACGACTTCAAAAAGGAGGAGGTTCTCAATTCGACTGTATTTTGTAAAATAAAATACCTTTTTACAAAAAAGTTATAAAAGAACGTCTTTTTTCGGCCTTTTAACTGCGTATAACCTCTTGAAATAAAATTAAAGTAACAAATTTACATGGAAAGTAAAACTCTTCTAAACATAATGATTTTATAAAAGTTTTGATAAAGTCTAAGAATTGAGCATTATAAATAAATCAATGTTGATTATTTGTGTATCAACTGAGAAAAATCATTTACATATATTATATACCTGACTTGGCGAATGGCTTGTATTGAGTTCAGTTTAGTTGACCGGTTTCAAACGAAGAGTTCCATATACGGACTGGTTAATTTTTGCTTACAATTATAGTATTTATATTTATAGTATTTATATTTATAGTATTTATATTTATATAAATATTATATAATTATTTATACTTCATTTAAATGAAGTACAAATGAAGTATAAATATGATCCTGTCGGAAAGAGATAACAGTGGAATGGAGTTTCTAAATTGGCGAAGATAATATCAACAACCCTCAGAACCAGAACTGGGACTCGAACCCAGGTCCATTGGCGATCGTTACCTTTTATCAGTTTCTGTTTTATATTTTGATTGGAAGCTGTTGATATTATTTTCATAAACGATGAAACTTAACAATGAGGTTTATAAGCTTCGATAAGTTATCCACAATAAAATTAAACATTTATATTATTAGTGCTAAACTTATTTTTGCTGTTTTCACTAGAAAGTCTGCCGACCCCTACCACCATTCAATTCGGGAAGGAATTAGTTGGATATTGCGCTTTTTAATCACAACATCCTTTTGTAACGAATGAATTTACTTAGCGTAGCGACAATACTGGAAATTTAATCGTTTCGCAATGTGATTATTTTCTGTTTGACTAAAGAGCGAGTGATTTGAATTTACTACCATTTAAAACAGAAGATAGACAGAGTTAGTGAAGACTGGCAGTGCTTTTAACAAGGTTTTTAATCACAATTACAAACAACAATTTTAAACGACAACCTCCAAAGTTGTGAATAATCTTGATTATAAACACCCATACAAAAAATACAAAGCGTTGGTTTTTAATAACGGTTTTAGTCGCGTTTGGTGACCAGAAACCATTTGAAAGAGAGAGTATGAAAACAATGTGCAACCTAGTTGTGAATGATAAGTATTTGGAGCAGGTGGAGATTTTGTGTACTTGGGAAGTATGTTTACGAGAGATGGGAGGGCTGACAGAGATATCGAAAGAAGGATAAATGCAGGCAACTCTATTAATGGAGGACTGAACTATGAGATGAGATCCGAGAGGTGTATGTGTGGTAAAACCATGTACGATCGTGTGAGAAATGTGGAGATCCGCGAAGAATGCAAGGCTGATGTAAGCTTAATGAGTAAGATTAAGAAAGGGACGCTAAGATGGTTTGGGCGTGTAGAGCGAATGAACGAGGAAAGGGGTGTAAGGAGAATATATGACGCAAATGTGAATGGTAGAAGAAGTCGAGGACGCCCAAGAAAGACATGGCACGACCAAGTGAATCAGATACTTGAGTCGGGCCATGTGAAAGTCGGAATAATAGAAGAGCATGTATGAGACGATGTATGAATGTGAACGAGGAAAGGAGTGTGTGCCAAGATCGTGTTGTTTGGCGGTCCGTCCTCTCTACCTACCCCTGCGGGGAAACGACGCGATGATTAGTTAGTTAGTTAGTGACCAGAACTTATAACCAATCTTGTATTTCTCCATCTCCTTCCCGTCACCACTCTCTTCGGCGCTACGTTACATCACCCCAGTGATGATGCCTTAATCCCACTGGTTCAGGACAGTTTTTTTTTTACATTAGATCCACACAGGAGGCACCGAGGAAAACAATTTGGGTTTCTTAAGGGAAAGGAAGGAGAAGAAGATATGGTAAGGAAACAGGTATGAGGGGTGGGTAGGAATCTGGGGGTCGGTGTGGCCAGAAGTGACGGACGCTTGAATCTATTCCTCACATTGCGGTGCAAGTAGGTAGTAGCTAAAACTGTAGTCGAGGGGTAAGGCTCTCGACTAGCAATACGAAGGTCGCGGGTTCAAATCCCGACTTGTCCAAGTAAATTTTATTTAATAGAATTGCATTTTTTCACATTTTAATTATCAGTATTACATAGTATAAAATGAAGTCGCTCAAAATGTTTATAGATCTTTTAAACTACGCAACGGATTTTCATGCGGTTTTCACCATCCGATAGAGTGATTCAAGAGGAAGGTTTATATGTATGATACATGCTTATTATAGAAGAGAAAAGCCGAGAAAATCAAATATTCAATTCAGGCAGCGGGCAGCTGGCAAGCGGGTGGTGTGGATTTAAAGGTTGAGTAATGGCGTTGTGTTTCGTTAGCCACAGCAACGTGTGGCCAGGTCTGCTAGTTTAAAATAATATAAGGTACATTTGCGGTACGTTCCAGAATGGAAGATATTCTTAGCATCGCCCTGGTGTAAGACCAAAATTCAGAATTGAAACATTGCTTGAAATGGCATTAAGTCAGCAAATGGAACTCTCCTTATAGTCACGGTTTATATGCCGACCAATTCAGCTGAGAACTTACCGGAATTCGCAGACTGTCTGGGAAAAATACACGCCATTATTGAGGAACAAAACAGCTCCAACTCCATGATTATAGGAGATTTCAACGCGGATCCGAGGTCACTTTTTGGCCGTGAACTTGCACAGTTCTGTGTAGAAAATAGCTATACATACACTGATATTGTGCATTTAAGCTCTGATACGTTTACTTATGTAAGTGACGCCCACGGAACCACCAGATGGCTTGATCACTGTATTATGACACAGGGGTTGAATCGTGCAGTGAGGAGCGTAAAAATCACAGCCGATGCGACGTGGTCAGATCATCTCCCACTAACTGTGGAAATAGATCTAAATCTAACCCCCATTATTTCCAACAGACAGAATCGATCAAAGGACTTTGGAAAATGGACGGCAAAATCCGAAAATGATATTAAAACTTACAACGCCCTTGCCAATAAACTATTGTTAAAAATGAAACCCCCAGATGCCGTAAGATGTCAAAGACTTAATTGTGATAACGAAACTCATAAACTTGAACTTGATTCTCTCTACGGTAATATTGTCCATATACTAAGAAACTCCGCCATAAAAGCATTCAGAAGGAAAGAACCCAAAAAAATGTATGAAATTGTTCCTGGGTGGAATAATGAAGTCTCCACTTTGTACCGCCATTCAAGACATGCATTCCTCTGCTGGGTTCAAGCCGGAAGGCCTACGGAAGGCCGTTTCGCAGACGAAAGGAAAACTAGTAAGAAATCTTTTAAAATTGCTCTCCGAAAATGTCAACACTCGGAAAACAAAGCACGAATGGATAGCATAGCTACGTCTATGCATAACAAAGATTTCAGAAAGTTTTGGCAAAAAACTTCAACTGTGCTGAAAGCCAAGAGCAAAGTTCCACTATGCGTCAACAACATTATGGGTGATGAAAACATAGCCAACGAATTTAGAGACTTTTTCTCTTTAAGCGAGGATCAAGGAGATACCACGAAACCTTCGATAATGACATGCCCGCCTGCGGCCAATGATGACCTGGTCATGAATGTTACTCATGAAATGATTGAAAGCGCAATTAAGCAAACCGCCCATGGTAAAAGTCCAGGATACGACGCCATTGGTATTGAGCACATAAAATACGCAGGAGATCAACTTCATATTATTCTAGCCGCCCTGTACTCAAGCCTCCTAAGACACACACATATGCCGATGGATATGAGCAAAACTATTATCGTACCAATCCTGAAATCCAATCAGCTGGATGCATCGGTATTAGGAAATTACCGACCGATTTCCTTGGCGACAATGCTTTCGAGACTATTTGAAAAAATCTTATTCGCGCTAGTCAAAGAGAAACTATTTACCCTTGATAACCAATTCGGCTTTAAGAGCGCCTCATCAACCGATATGGCCATTTATGGAGTAAAACAAACAATAGCCTACTACAAAAAAAGAAAAACCACAGTCTATGGGTGTTTTCTTGACTTAAGCAAGGCGTTTGATCGTGTTTCCCATCAATTATTATGGGAAAAACTCATAAAGCGAGATGTTCCAGCAGCAGTGGTCAATATGCTGGCTATTTGGTACGGACAACAGGAAAATCACATTCAATGGGCAGGAGCTTCTTCAAGACCTTTATTCCTTAAGAGCGGAGTCAGGCAAGGGGGAAATATGTCTCCAACTCTATTTAATGTGTACATTAACGACCTCTTACAAGAGTTGAACGATACACGAATCGGTTGTCATATCTGCGGACAAGGAAGTAACAACATTAATTACGCCGATGACATGGTGCTGCTTGCACCTTCGATTAAAGCGATGAGACGACTTGTGCAAATATGCGAAGAGTACGCAAACTCTCATAACCTGTTGTACAATTCTAAAAAGTCAGTCATCGTCGCTTTCAAACACAATAAGGAGCCATCACATATTCCTCCAATATATCTAGAAGGAAATGAACTGCTTGTGGCCTCACAGGTTAAGTATCTGGGACATATCCTAACCGAAGACATGAAGGATATAGAAGATATGGAACGACAAAGAAGAGCAATTAACATACGGGCCGGAATGCTCTCAAGGCGATTCTACCACAGTAGCGAAGATGTCAGAAAATTATTATTCAAGACATACTGTACTGCCCTGTATACGTCTGAATTGTGGACACAATACCCAGCAGCGCAATGGGACAAACTGAGAGTGTGCTACAATAACGCATACAGGCAACTTATGCAACTACCGAGGTTCTGCAGTGCCTCCACGATGTTTACCGAGGGGAGGGTGCACTCATTCCCAGCCTTACTTCGCCACCGACTAGCCAGCTTCTGGAGCAGGATACGAACTTCAACCAATATCATTGTCGTGGCTGCATCCGAGTGGCTCAGCTCCCCAATAAATGAGCGATGGATGCAGATGATGAGGCGACCTCCATGATGGACGATCCCAAAATATCTTTTTATCTTTTATTTTTAATTCTGTCTACTTATTATTTATTTTAATTTTACGTTTATTTTTTGTTATTTGTGTGATGAATTTGTTTTCATTTTATGTTTTAATTAGGTACTTACCTAATATTTAAACTTTTTTTTTCTTTTATAGTTGTTTATGTAATATGGCAGACTGGGATTGCACTACCCTCCCAGTCCTGCTGGAATAAAAACTTAAAATAAAAAAAAATAAAAAAAAAATTAGCCGTGTTTGGGGACCAGATCTGAATAGCCGGGAACATCCCCACTTTCCCCTTCCCCGTCTCCTTCCCCTCTCTTCTTCCGTAGTCTCACTGGCCCCTGGCGGTTGGAAAAAATCAATTAATAATAGAAAAAAAATACGAAATTTAAACCACACATTCGAATTATTATACAAATAAAATAAGTTTTACCTTTAATTTATTCACCTGAATTGATTTGCAGCAAGACATATAAAAAATTAAGAATATAAACAAATCGATAAATTTTGCAAGTTTTGACTTAACTCATTAAAAGCCAGGCAAGAATTATCATAGAATAAGATTCCAAAAACTTATACAAAGCTGAAAAGTCTGAGAGTATTTCTTGCTAGTGTCGATAAGAACCGCGCGTTGTTATAGAATCTTCTAAAACAAAATTGTCCCGAAAACTTTGTGGTTTTTACGTGCCGAAGCACGAAGTAACCATCTTTATACCGGATAAGAGAATAATAATATGCTAATCTAATATTCTGCTCGAAATATATTTTTAAAGCTTTTCTTCCTTCGGAGTACCATTATTCTAATTTGCAATGCACCGTACCGGTTACGTGCTAATGCGGTTTCCATGCTTCGTAAATTACATTTGAATAATACATATATAATGTGTATAATTCTTTATATGTGGAGATTTATCAATTTCCATTAATTGAACCGCACATTTAATGATTTGCATTAGCTGTACGTTTTAGAAATTTCGAATTATAAATACAGTACCCATCTTGTAAGGATTTTTATATGAATAATCATACGGACAAAAAGGGGAATCAAAAGAAAGTTTAATCGTCAGCTAAAAAGTTCACAATCGTGGGTCTTAGTTTTTACCCGACACGAAAGGTTTTTAACAGCAGTGAAATTTACAGAATTATAAATAAAGACATAAATGTATTTCATTAATGTTTCGCATTTATTATCAAACTAGGTAGGTATTATGTATTTTTATTTTCAGACGACCACGAAGTTCACTGCATTGTAGTAATTCAGCCGAACAAGTGAACTGGACGGCGTTTTGTTCGTACAATTCGTATATTGTCCAACCAATTGGGAATACAATGACGTATTCCCCAATTTCTTCTTCGGATATTACTGCAATTTTTTATATGATATAAATATTGACCACCAGCGTGTCGGTGCGTTTTGCTTATTTTGATAAGTTATTTATTTATTTATTTAGAATTTCGGCACAAGTGCCATTTACATTAATATTTTTTTTTATTATTTTTATTTATTTTATATATTTATTTATTTATTTATTACATAAGGTACATTTATACAGCAAACATAACACAATATATTTTTTTACATGAGCTTCACACAGGAGGCCCTGAGGAAAATAATTTTTCCTCAGGGCCTATGTCATTTTTGGGGATGCTGTGTGGAGGGTTTTTTAAGGAAAGGAAGGAAAAGAGAGTTCTGGGAAGGAAAAGGGTTTAAGGGGTGGATAGGAACTGGGGTTCAGTGTGTCCTAGTCATCCGCCTCCAAGACCTAGACAAATCTCATTCCATGAACCCGGGCACCCCCGCTAAATCACCAAACGTAGCGAACCACTTGGGGTGACCTGTGGCAGAGGTGTTGGTTATCCAATTAAGTCCAGGTGTTTGTTCTCGGGGCGGCGGTACCCATTCCCGCCTCCCAAATTGATAAAATTTCAAAATAACTGTAAATATTAAATGTGTATGTCTTGTTTATCTATATTAGTTCCTAGCTAGGCAGATTGCCCGTTCTAAGGGTACGATCAGGTACAAAGCGTGTTTCGGTTTTCAGATTAACGGCGTTCAGTGCCCTGTTCCACCGGCGGCAGTTGACGCCGAGATGTGGACAAACAGAACGCGGATAAAACTTGCGCTACCTGCGCGGTAGCATGACAGCAGCTGTCAGTTTTTACGAACTGTCGAGTTCGTAGACGACGATTATTTACTCTTGGAGAATCCTTTCTTAAAATTAAGGAATAAAACAATGGTATTTGGTAATTGGAATCTTTAAATATGAAAAAAAACCTCAGGAGAACATGATAATATGTTAAGTACGTGCCTGAAAGAAATTGACTTGTGACATTTGAGGTTATTTCAAAATTTTATCTTTTTGATTTCATTCCATCACTTGTCAACAACATTTCTGATGGTATGGAATGTATTTCTTTTATCCCAGATTGGCGATTGATTGAAAATAGCGGCAATTAACAGGTCGCTCATTTTGATATCAGATTCTGACCGGCGTCACCGGCGAGCAGGAATTAAGAATTCATTCCGGTAAAGCTTATCGGCGCCGCCTCGCGCGGACATAAATCTGAGCCTGCCTTCACTATGTTCGGCCTGATACGTTGACATACAAACATTCTTGTCAGCACGCCTGCGCCAGTCGGCCGCCCATGCGCCGACTAATCAGAAAACCGAAACCCGCTTTGTACCTGATCGTACCCTAAGGAACCAAATGCTGGTGAAAAATGGCAAAAATGTATTCTGTACAAAAAAAAAACAAAGTTTTTTTTTGTAGATTAAATATATACTAAGTTTTTACTGATTGTGTCATTTAATAATAAACCATGTAAAATTTTAAGTTTTAAGTGACATTATTTAATAATTTTTCAGACTCAATCCTACCTAAGCCAATCAACCATTTATAATATTGAACTGACGCATGTCATTTTGCATGTTTTAAAATTTAATTCTGGGGGGATTTTATTATATAATTTCGGTCCCAGATATGTATATGTCTTTTGGAACTTTGACGTATTACTCCCTGGGACCACAAGATCCTTTCTGGTGTGACTTCTTGTGATGTATTTACGATCAATTTTATTAAGTTTTTCTAGATTTTTGTGTACGTGGATAATAACCTGTTTTATGTAGTTTTGACGAACATCTAGTACATTAAATTTTTTATAGAGCTGATCGCTAGAAAACCTATAGGGTTTACGCATATTGACTAATTATGGATTAGAGTCATTATGCGTTAATTATTATTTAAACAGTTTGTTACTTTTTATAGGAATGAGAACCCTAAAAAAATCGTTACAATTGCCTGGTTTGTTTTTCTTCCAACACATTTTATAAAAACAAAACTTAAAAATCGGTCCAGCTTTGAAAGAGAAAAATGGGGAATTTGATGATTTTATGATTTTGATGTATTATTTAGGTATTATCAGCCTGAGGTGCAGTTGCCCCTTTCGCTCAATATTCGAGGGAGTAAGAGCGACAGTGACAGCAACAGTTTGATAATATTTTTCAAATTTCTCGGCGACCAGGTTTCCTTTTTAAAAGGTAATTAGTTTTATTTACATTTTAGTAAATGTTTAGATTTTACTGGTTTATTAGTTTATATTTACTTGCTTTTATCTAAAGCTAGTTATACACGAGAGATATAATCTAATAGTATGTGTGAACGTGGCCTAAATCATCAAAAAGCTGGCCTAAATTATCCAATTTGAATACATATAATGTGAGGTTATATCGCTCGTGCGTTACAAGCATGATGACATTCCTTAATAAGCGACGAATATGTCTGAATCTGCGTAGAATGCAGGTTCCTTCTAACATAACCGTGAATATCCTAGCTAACCTGACTAAGTATTTACTTTTATGTTATGCAAAAATTATAAAACCATGTAAACGCTTGCATTTCGGACTTTCGTCAAAAGTAGCGAACTGCACGTGGCCTGCAAATACTTTAATAATGCACAATTCCTAACCTTGTACAAATCACAAGTGCGCCCCACGATTGAATTTGACACCACCTTTGGTCTGGAGCCCGAAAATACCTGAAATAAAAAACACTCAACTCCGTTCAGAAACTGGCGGTCCGTTTCGGCGGTCGGGAAACACACCAAACGAGCGAGTGACATTTGTACGCAGATGACATTTTTCACACGAGAAAGGATCGTTTGTTCGTTATGTAGAACTCAACAGCTCGGCTGTTTCATCCCTAATACAACATGCATCACACAGCATCCCCAAAGCTGACATAGGGTCTCCTACGTGGAGTTAATATAAAAAAGGATTTACCGATAAACCGGTACATTTACCAATTTTTATTTAGGATCACGTATATAAACCTTGTGTCACGTATACTTTGTTTGCGCATATCTATTCCAAAAAGTTTGTGCGCAGCTGCTGTGCCCCAACAAAATTGTCTCTAGTTGCAGATCCTAAACGGTCGCGGCTGCGGTTTGGACCACGCGCGCACACTTTTGTACAACTGTAAGTAACATTCCTGCAGCAAGTTCCGTGCGGTGAAAACCGCAATGCTCGCTAGGCCATAGTAAAATCTACTATGACAAGTCAAGGCAGAAGGCAGAAGTCTAAGAAGAGTCGTCTTTACCCATTAGTAGATTTTCTAGGCTTATTTGTTTTTATGACATTGTTTGAACTGTGATTTTAGATAACGGAATAATTAAACACATTATACTACCAATATGCTAATACGCTCAAACATATGATCTCGAATAACACGTGATGAAGAAGAGGCATTGGGCAATCTCTATGTTATGCGGTAATATATGTTATAGCCGGTATTACAGTTGCTGTTTAAGCACGGCTTGAGAAATATTTTTGGCATAAAACACAGAGTTTTAGCATAAAAACACTGGCCATAGGAATATTAAAAATTATATTGCGCCCCGCCCGCTCAGTAATTTTCAGCGGCCTATTTCTGTTGAAGAAACTGATTGTGACTTTAAGGTATGAAATTAACAAGAATAATAATAATTTATTTTAGTAATTTGTACATTTAAGTTTACAAATTTCTAATTATTTATAATATTTCATTTTGCAGCTAATTAATTATAATATTTCATATTCACTATATTTTTTCGAGTTTTATGTAGCTCCTACAATGCATCTTGAACTTTCCAATTGGTGTGGATTTTAAAGTTTCTGGTAGTGTGTTATATAATTTCATTCCCTTGTACAGTAAACTGTTCTGCGTATTCGCTTTGTCCTTTTTTTTTTGGCTAATTTCCTTGCACGTCTTTGTGTTATATCTGTGAATGTCCTTGTTGTATACAATTTTATTTGAGAAGTATTTTGGTAACATGTTGTTCAATATTTTGTGGATAAATACCATCGTGTTCAAGGTCAACATCTGTTTTATGGTTAACCAATTTAGTTCCTTTAACATTTTAATTATTTTTGAAAATCTGTTTCGTCGAAGTATTATTCTCATTGCCCTGTTTTGGAGAATTTGTAACTTGTTCTGTTCTCTTTCGTTACATAGGAAAAGGATACTTGAGCAGTTGTTGAATTGTGGAGCAATGAATTGAATTGTAAATGGTAATTGCAGTGTTTCTAGAAATTTTTGGCCGAATTCTTCCAAAAAAAGATATCTTTTTGCCAATTTTCTTTTGGGTGTATTCAGCATGTCTATTGAAGTTTAGTTTGGAATCTAATATAGCTCCTAAGTATTTCATTTCATGAACATTTTCAATAATTTCACACTGAATTTTAATTTTGCTTTCACTGGATGTCTTCTTATATCCAATCACCATACGTTTTGTTTTTTTTTGTATTTCATTTAAGCTTATTTATTTTTAGCCATATTGATACATCATTTAGTTCATTATTTAAAATATGTATTAGTTCTTCATAGTTATCTCCAATTAAGTATATTAGTGTGATTATATTAAAAAAATTAAGATAATTCAAATTTTTAAGGAATTAAAATACTTAATATCGTCTAGTATAATACCAACATAAACATTTTTCATTGTCCGCCGCGTCTATTTCCTACGAAAATGATAAACAAACTGATCGTGTAGCTGGAGTGTTGTGCCGCATCGCAGCCTTTGTGAACGTGTTATTTGTCACACAGGACACTTTAGAGTAGGTGTGACCATTTGATATTTTCGCCCCACATTGGGTTCGAAGTTCGAATCGATTTCGCCTACGCAAGATGCAGCGTTACAGTATTAACACGCAGCCCTTGAATGATTAGTAGTTCCATGTTACGTGACGAGATATTTATAGCGAATTAGATGACAATTATAGCGGTTTGGAGGAAACATCCGTTGAATATACTGACATAATTTTATTACTAAGTGAATACTGATTTTAACTTCATTTGTCTTTCTAATACTTAAGTAAATTGCAACAATGATTTTTTATGCTTAGCTGAGCTTTTACATTTTTTTATCATTCATAAATAGCAAAAATAAAACAGGTCCCAATAGTGACTCTTAGGGAACACCGCTGGTAGTGATATCAACCAATTGTTTGATATCACTGTTTGTTTGATAGCCCGTTTCTTTAAAAAAAACTATTAACTATTAAACTATTTAAAAAAAAACTATTAAACCTCAAATATAAATTACCCTGCTATTCCAAATGTTAGAAACATTTTCAGTAATAAATCATGATCGAAGCTATGTAGTGCAATAGAGAACTCCAGTCCATTTTTTTATTTTTTTTTATGAAATTTTTAATAACTTCTAACTTAAATAATTGCATTTTTATATTTATTTTTAGAGTTAGTTTTAATAGTTAAAATAATTGTCAAAGTTTTCATTTTTGAAGACCCCAGAAAACCACCGTACGTATGGTGAATCGTGTGACGTCATCACTCCTGAAAAATTACTCTAGAATCGGGCAATCAGCTGATTTACTGCCGCCATTTTGATTTCCGTTGTTTGAGGTATTCTCCCTAGAAATAGCATTACTATTTTTTTTGTGCAGTCGTTTTTGAAATATTATCAATAATAGAGATAAACTAATAAGAGATACCTTTATTTTTGAAACATTATTTAGGCCTAAATAATGTTTCAATAAACACAACAACTAACACAGCAAACTTATTTTGTGTCACCATTTTGATTCAAATTAATAAAATACTTAGTTTTTACCATTTTTATTGTTTGCAAAACCAACATGTTTCGTGAGCAACGCAAACAATAAAAGTGGTAAAAACTAAGTACTTACCCATTTTATTAATTTGAACAACAACTAATTCTCTATAAACAATGACTTTACGGTGACGTCACGACACGTCGAACAGTGACGTTACCTTGACGGCGTGTTTTTACGACCCGATTAAAAATGGACTTTTAATATTTTTTTAAAAACTCTGCGTGTAATATTATTAAATAAAACTTATATATTCAGAATCAGCGTTTATTGGTCTATATGAACATATTTTTTTAAAGCCAGAATATTTTTCACTGGAATTCCTTATTAAAAAATGAGATTACTGATTGCAGGGGATTGCGCTTCGCTTATATCAGTTAAGTAGCTCAACCATAATTTCATACTAGATTGTGGATACGTAAACTGTCATATATAAACCGATCATTACGTAACAACAAACGTGCTAATGGTATTCAATACTATTTTTTTAGGTGGGTAGCTAAAAAACTTCCTAGACCCCACCTGAGCTTCGTGCGGCGGAGCACTCTTTGTAACTTATTTATACTTTCATCCCTATTTTCAATCCCCTCAGTACGGTAAATAAAGTTTGAAAGCTTCCAGCTAGAGTGATTGAATAAATATATATTTTTTTTATTTTATTTCGTTGTTGTTTTGTATACGAACACGCTTTATCAAAAGAAACGATAAAAAACAGAAAGGAAAACCTGATACGCGAGATAGAAGATTTAGAGGAATGTTGAAATGCGAACTTTTTGTACCCAGCGAACAATAAAAAGTTTTTTACATCGGAGATCATATCGGTTTCCTAGAGGCTCAGTTTTTTTATCACCGCCCCTATTTACATCTCACTCCGAGTCAGATATTTCGTTATGCGGTTTCATATAACTAATTTCAAATGCTTGACTTTTATCTTACTATTTTTACAATTTGGGAGGCCTGTATGGTTTCTGCCGCCCCGATCAACACCTTTGTCGGAGGTTACTAAAAGTGGTTCGCTACGTTTGGTGACTTATCAGGGGTACCCGGGATCACGGGGTGATTTAGGTTTTTCTGGGTCTTGGCGGTGGATACGTTTTCCCACCTGCTGCGTGGCGGGTCGGATCAAGAGAGACTCTAGCCGGATTCTCTCGATCCATCGCCTGGCACCGCATTTGCAGGGATACGTTCGTCACTCCTGAACATACCGACTTTCAGATTCTTAACAACCGCTCACATCTTTTTCCATCCCAGAATTTTCTCTCCTTCCTTTCCTTAGAAAGGCTCTTGATACAGCATCCCTTGGATGATAGAGGCCCGAATGAAATTTTATTTTCCTCAGGGCCTCGTATGGATCTAATGTTTATGGATCTAAGGTGTAAATTCTGATTATGCAATTGTAAATGTTCTCTAAAATGGCCTAGAAAGAATCTCCTACTTGTGATCTCACTAAAGAAAACACTCATAGAACATTAATAAATGCATTCACTCTGAATGCATTTATTAATGTTCTCCAAATTGACCTTGAAAAAAATCACATCTTTGAGATTCTTTTAAAGACATGAAGAAACCATCCCTTAATTATATACAATTCTTAATGTTCTCAAAAGTTGTCTTGACAGAAGCAAATTCCCGTGATATCTTGAACGAAACCATTCCTTTGTTAAGAATATTATGAACTAAATATACAATTTGGCTGTCCTGAAACGGGTATTCTTCCCAGTTGGACAGACAAAGGATCTCATTGTAATATATTGTAATATATATGCACATGTAAATAAAAAATAAAAAAATAAAAATGATGATAAAAATAAATATCTGCGGGGTTTGATGACGTATTTGCTTCTGAGCAGACTTTAAAAACTTCGAGCTCCTTGGCAGCGAAGATTATTCCTTCACAGACTGCCTTTTGTGCGGGAATTAAATACATTATAAAGGAGGCTGACAAGGGCTGAGTAACTTTTGCTACATTGATTCTGTGCGATGAGACAGGAAATTACACATATTTTATTCAGAGAAACATTATCCTCCCAACGGTGGCACATCCCTGTAATTCATTTAACGATACAAACGGAAATACATCATCAAAATCCAGCCCATTACTACGAGGCTTCAGATTTATTTATATTTTTAATTAAGAGGAATTAACAATCCAAAAATGTGCTTATTCTTAGTGTTCCTTATTTATTTAATGCCCAGAGGGCTTTTACATCACGTTTGGTAGTACAATTAATTCATGACAGATGATTTTTAAAGAGATAAAGAAATAATAAAAATAAAACTAGTTAAAAAATCCACACAAATCATAAAAAATGCCAAAATACAACAATTTGACAGGTTTACAAAAATAAAGACATGTTTAGAAATAAGTTTTTTACATCACCACGAACATAGGCAATAGGCATAAAAATCGCTTGGCAATCGGAGTCTAGAAAAGAATGATTTACACGCAAAAGTGGTTTGTATTTATTAAGTTAAAAAGTTAATAAGAAAGAAAAAAGTAAATCCAAAGGAACTGTCACAGAAATCTTAGCGTTAAAATTATATATTTTTAGATGTTTTTTACTTGCGTTCATACGTTTCTAATGAAAACATATTTTTTTCAGTAGTTCACGCTTATAATTTTCAGGAGGTAATTAACAATTTTATTTTAATTTTACTCAAGCGAAACAATAGGAAAAACTTTAACACATCAACATCATATTTTTGGTATTGATAATGTAAAACGATTCGTTGAAAAGATTAATCCAAAATAGCGATTTAGCATTAAGCTTCAATAGAGCTTTAATAGAGCTGCTCATTATTTTTGAAATTTGTTACATTATTTCTCTTGGCAACACAACTATACATTATCTTAATAAACTGTAAATCTAAAGCAAATCTAATTCAATACATAACGTAGGGTTTGAAAACATGAAATTTAAATAAGACATTGTGAGCACCGCTTCAATCAATGTATTGTTCAAGAATCCTCTTCGATATTTTACAGGGTACAGCGCGTTTTCATCCCGCGACAAAATATCCCTGACTTAATGTACTCCGACAAAATATCCCTTGACACAATATCCCTAGGACAAAATATCCTGCGGACAAAATATACCACGATAAAACATCCTCCGACAAAATATCCCTCGATTTAAAAGACGATGCAAAAGAGACATAGCAAGGAACTTACAGTTTCGATTTAAATTTTAAATTTTTCGCTGAAAGGTGGAGGACTCAGCCAGCCGAGCATTCGAACTCACGACTCCTGGATGGGACCCAGACGCGAAGCAAACTCACCCAATGACCGGCCATTTTATTTTTATTAAAAACCTCCTTGATATATATTTTTATCTTCCGCATACTGTACGCATTATAATTTTACACTCTTGTGTAGAATGTGTGTGGAGCTTGGCGGGATAAATAAGAAAAAAAGCAAAGTTACAGCAAGAATATTTATTAAATTAATTTGATTTTTAGTATTTTTGTTAGGGACCTTTAAATTAAGATATTTCTTTTTAAAAGCGCGTGGCCAGGTACTTTCCAACAATATAATCTTATCTAGTATTTAAACTATACCTTTTCGCTGTTTAACTAACCCTTCAAGCAATATTTCCAAAATAGGGAAGAATATAACAAAATGCAAAATGTCGTCCGTTATCCCACCTTGTTATGTATAAGCTATAAGGTGGATTAATGTAAAAAGATAAAAGATATGGCAGTAGTATTATAAGAGGGGTTGTAGAAATTATTGACTATTCTCCGTCCACCTTTAGATCAACTTGGGAGAGTACGAAATTTGGTTCGTATTGCGCATACCCCGCCCCCTTCTTCGGTCCCTTCACCAACGCTGTGTTACTCCGCCCATAAATCAGTCGTTCGTAGGCTGTCGCGCTGTGTGCACGTGACTTGAAATTTTAACCCTTTCAGACCCTGTGATAAAATGGATATTTATTATTACTAATTTTTCTTTATTCATTGCTTTTTATGGTAACACACTATGCGGATTTTACGACAATGCTTACATTTTACGGCACATGCCCGTGTTATGGTGGTCGATTATTCAAACATCAATGTTTAAGCCAAGTCCTAATTCATTAGTTATCACTGTCACTAATTGCAAATAACAAAATAGGAAAGTATGACATTAATAATTATGTCCTTATATTCGAATTGCAACAATATGAACAATGCATATTTATAAAACAATGGTGTTACGTACTGTACTATAAAATTACTGAATGTTGGTGTTAATCAGTTTTATTTTTTTATAGGCCGTACACAAACCTCAACTCACAATTATTATTATTGATTAATTATTATTTGTAAAAAAAATATCTGGAGAACATGATATTTCGCAAACATCATACAAAAATCGGTGATTTCATTGAGTATATTTTCAAAAATTGATAAAATGCAGTGCGTTTATTGGAGAACCATTACAATAATTATTTAAATGAATAAATTGTTAAAACTTTTGATTGCAGGTGGGTGGAAAATAATAATTAAATAATTTAGTTAATTTATTTAAACACGGGAATCTAATGGGTTAACGCGCATTCAAGCAGCAGACGGGGGGAGGGGTGGAGACATGCGCGGTCACAGGTTGTTCTTATTTTGGACGGAGAATAGTCTTATAATTTTCAGTTATTTATTAGCGTACTGTACAATTCGAGCACGGTAGTAAAGTGACCATACTCTACAAATTTGATAAGCAATTCACCCTGCCCGTAGATTCCGAAATAATGAATTGCTGTTCCTCAGTCAACACTACTAATTATGGATGCCATTCTCCTTTCTCCAGAATGTCGAGACTTGTCAACGCAAGTCAAAGCATTGAATTTTGTGGTGTAAGTCATGAGTGTCATGACTTTCGGCAGTTGTTAGGCAATGTGTAATTTTTAAAACCCTTTAAATCCTTCGTCTTTGACTTATGATTATCTTCCATATGTATCTACTTTTTATATTATAAAATAGTGTATATAATATAGTAGGAGACCCGGCCATAGGGTGCTGTGGCAAACGAAACTCAACGCCATTACCCAACCTTTATAACCAACGCCATCTGTTAATTTGCATACATATCAAATTCATACCGCCCGCTTGCCAGCCCGCTCCCTTTATATATCATATATTTTAACCAATTTACACAAAACTTTGACAAATTATATACCTAAATCTTTCCAATGAATCACTCTATCTTTTGGTGAAAACCGCATGAAAATTAAACATACGTTTAAAAAATCTAAACATACGACTTCTCTTTATGCTATATAAAGATTGTAATTGCTCTTCATTTCTATGTGCTCTCTTTTCCCTATCTGGATTTCTTATTCGTGTTATTATTATATTGTTAAGGTTAAACGTCATGTACGTTATAATCAACGCATTCACAGATGGCGCCAATTAAATTATTTTAGGTTTTTAATACTTTTTGCACGTTTTGTTTTAAAATATTGAGGTGAATTGTTTGCGCCCGTACATATTTAATATGAATATAAATAAATAGATTTGTCCATAAACAAGCCCAAATCTTTCAAGAAAGGCTGAAAAATAATATTGGATTGATTCACCGATACAAAATTGAATTTTTCAGCCTCTCTTGAAAGATTTGGGTTTGTTTATGGACAAAACTATTTATTTATATTCGTATTAAATATGTACGGGCGCAAACAATTAATTTACTTTAATATTTTAAAGCGTAACTAGCAAAAAGTATTAAAAAACCTAAAATAATTTGATTGGCGCCATCTGTGAAAGCTTAGAATATAACGTAAGTGAGTTTTACCTTAATGGACTATTTTTATAAAATAACTACATGCAAAGAATTCTATTCAACTAAATGTGTTTACTTCTTGAAGATAATAAATTGACATTGACAAGATAATTTATTCGAGTTACTTATTCTAACTTTTTCGAGTTCGAAAAATTGATTTTAAGCCACTTGCGGGAATTGAAAAAGAATTTATGTGGAAGATCAAAATCATTTAACCCCTCACGCTAATTAGTTCGCTTTTTCAGAACAACTCATATAGGTCTCATAGAAATCGTTTTTTCCCTTACTATGGTACCTTGTATTTACATATTTAGTTTACAGTATAATGTTATTGTTGACAACGATGAGCATACTGCCCAGCTATAATTCAATTATTAATAATCCATGTTTGAATAATTGTTCTCGGTGCTTCTTTTGTAGGTTTATAATCATACTTTTATTAAGTTTATATGTATTTTTTTTTAAATTACATTTTAAAACTGCATATCTCGATACAGGAATGCCCTAGTGAGATATGCAGCTTATGTTTTTTACGAATTTCTTATTTTTCAATAAATAAATAAAAAAACTATCATAGTGAGACATATTATGATCTAAATGGTATTGGGAAAAGAAAACAACACGCTATATATTCAATTCTAAAAGTTAACCACGCAAGAATTAAATTGTTCACCTTCATGAAACCAAAGCAATTTAAAAAAAAAACTTTGAAATAATATGAAACTTTGTGAATTCTTTAAAAATTATTTGTACAAAAATGACAAAAAATTGTCGTGATTTTAAGGTTTATATTACATTTGTTTAATAAAATATGTGTTTTTTTTCATTACCAGTAATTTTAGTTAGAAAAAAAGCAGGTGAGCTATTTTTAAAACATTTTACGGATTGCATTCGAAATTTTTATATTTAAAATATTACATGGTTATTACATAAAATTTTTTGAAAGTGCATTTAATCACCTTTTTAAAACAGTTTTTAGTTTTTGGATACATTTACAAATACTCTATTTATTAGGATTTTGATCGAAAATATTCTGACCCACTGAGAGAATATGGTCGAGGCCTGAAGGTTTAAAAATTAAATGTAGCAATAATGGACGTGACATAAAAATTAAAAAAATCTAACAACTTCATTTTTCACCAATGTTTAGTAAGTCATTTTTTATTTTATTTTATTTATTTTATTTTATTTTATTAGGAACATTTACAGGTTAATGACATTACATGCATTAAACAAAACAATAAATTATAATAATTAGGTTACAACCCAATAACAAATGTTCACATCATGCCCAAATAATAAATAAAAAGTTAATAATTATTAACTTTTTTTGCCTAATATTACAGAGATAGGAACTATATAAACAATCTAAACATAGACTATAGGTATTATACTGTCTAATACTCTGTGATACATAAAAGATACAGATAAGATAAGAGAAAAAACAATGAAAGTAGAAAAAATAAATATATAAAAATAATGATGAAAACTGAAAAACACTAGATGCAGGATCGAGAAAAAATATGTACATTAATAATAAAAAAAAGTAAAAGTAAGATAAAAGTAAAGTGATAGTACTCACAAAAAAATAGTAAAATATAGAGTGCCAGTTTTATGGCTATTTAAAAAAAAAATTGAAAAAAAATATATTTATAAAACATTTATAAAACAACAACGAAAAAATTAAGAAAAAAAACACCAGACTTAAAGTGGAAAAATATTATATATACGCACATGTACGTATATACACATACACGTATTACATTATTTTATCTCAGGCGGTGCGTTGCATCGCGTCGCGATGATTTTGAGCAAAAGCAAAGTCCGCGTGGCATATCATAAAATTACCAATCAATAACGCTATAAAAATAATATCAGCGATATACTTATCTATGTATTATGTCATTCCACAAAGTGTTTGTTTCTGCGAACACGTGTATGTGCTTTCAAATAAGTTTCATTAAAATGTTCAACTATTTAACATGCATCATCAAACCTTAGTGTTAACAAAATAACTTTCTGATGAGGGTCCAAACCTCAGGCATACGGAATTTGCCATCAATACAAACTCCATCCCCAAATCGGTCAAGTTTCTCCGTAACATTTAACCCGAACGGTAAACTTTTGGGCTACAGTATTATCAACTGAGCCTTGACGGATTGGAGAACCAAAACTTTCTTTGATCAGTGCCCTGAAGCTACTTGACAATCAATCATTTACCTAAATAAGCAGTACTCCAGTTGTGATAGCTTTTTTTGTTCAGCTCTAAAAATAATTTCCCTAAGGGCCTGTGTCATATTGGGGGATGCTGTGTGGAGGGCATTTTAAAGGAAATGAAGGAGAGGAAGTTCTGGGTAGAAATCTGGGGGTCAGTGTGGTCAGGGGGGATGGAAGCATGAATAAATCCCTCCAACTAGGATGCGAGGTTCCCAAAGTGGTCCGTACGGATCCCAGAGTCCCCAGGATCATTCAGGGGGCCGTGGAAAATTAAAATTGAGTTGGGGGTCTCTGAACAACGTCAGGGGGTCTGCGCTAGATTCTCAACCTTTTTTTGCCCACCGCCCACTCCACAATAGAGGGGCGTAAAAGGATGAAAATTATTTAAAAAATCATACCATTCATGAATCCTACCATCTTTTCAATATACGTAATAAGCCATGTTCTCCAGATTTCCCGTAATTGATTGGTTTCGGTTTCCTCCTAATTGTACATTTTTGTTTAATGTCCGAATTTAATTTAAGAATATTACTCATTTCCGATCGCAAACTGCCTTCTGTTAGTACATTATATTTTGGTTTTAAAGTTCTTGATTTGTTCTGTGTTACAATAGCACCGTTTTTGTCAATTATTATTATTGTCCTGTGTGTGCTATAACAGCAATGTCTTTGTTAATTTTGTTCTCTTGTCATTGTTTTGTAAATACTGTATATTCTTTATTTCATATTATTTTATTAATATTATAAGAAGCACCGTAGGATTATTTTTAAATTTATTATAGTTAAGCGCACTTGAAGTGAAATGAATCAAAACTGCGCTATATGCATATAACGTTATTATTATTATTATTATTAATGATGGGGCAGGATGGGATGAGTTTCCCAGGGTCTCCTACCGCCCCCTGGAAGTCTGAAACGCTCGCCCACAAGAGGGGTCCATGGGCCAAAAGAGTTTGGGAACCACTGATCTAGAGCATAGGTTCTCAACGTGGGCGATAACGCCCCCTTGTGGGCATTTGAGACTTTCAGGGGGGCAGTAGAAGACCCAGAGAAAATTAGGGGGCGTTGATATGGCACAGTGAGAGCGCGGACAGGGAAAAAAAGGTATTAAAAAACAAGCTAATCACGTACTAATCTTACGTGTATTATTATTCACACTATATCATGAATACAACAATGAAGTAGGTAGCAACCCGGTACTTAAAATACAAAAGAAGTGCTTGCCAAAAAAAAGGTACAACAATTAATTTAATATATTTTAATATATCGAAGCGAACCATATGGCACCCCATGGTAGAGGTGTTGGTTTAATCAAAGAAATGGTTCTCGGGGGGATGGTACCCATATCCGCCTTCATTATTTTTGTTTGTGATATTGCGTATAGAGTATACGTACTTCTTTTATAAATATCGAGTTTAACTCCGTTATACTGTCTTCCGTCCTAAGCAACCCAAGAGAATTAAAATTATATTATTTATAAATATATTTTTTTACAAAGTACACTTTGATATATTTATAAATATTTCTAGTATAACCATCCGGAGAGGGTTCTAAGCCAACTCAGAATCAAGTCAACTCAACAACTATTTGGAAAAGTCATTAAAGGCAATGAAAACAATAATTTTAAAATAGCCGTTAACCCTAACCTAACGAAACCTATGTAACCATTTTTTTTTATATAGTTTTATCATCACTTTTTATGACCTTTCTGGGGTGGTTCTGAGTTGTTTTCATTCTGAGTTGGCCGGTCACCCACGGAGAGACTTGAGATTTCACAGGAATTACTTAAACACGCTATTTTCAGAAAAAACCTTTGTCATCTAAAACCCGTTAAACCGTTTAACTCCGCGTATTTCATGATACTTTGTGAGTTTTTCAGATAATATATTTCAGCTCTACACCCTGGCAATAGAAAAAAATAATCCTCAAAGGACGCTTATCAGGCCACATACTTTAAATGGCTTTTGAAATTCATGCTCCGTAAAACAAAAATCTTCCGAGTTTATTTTGTTTATGATCGTCAATGCGTCAGTTTAATTCCATTTTGCCAAGCATACAGACCAATAAATTAGTAAATCGGAATATTTGAAGTATTTTTCATTCATGATCCATATATAAAAATTAATCCCTATTTCCCTTGGTCACGCCATAAACTCAGAACGACTTTACCTATTTCATTCATCTTTAAAGTTTTCTAATACTTTGTGGAAGGTTCAAACGGAAAGAAAATTTAAGAAAATTGTGCAGAAAATTGAATAATTTCAGAAAACTTAACGGCTATTTTAACTTCGCACATTTGACAGTTAGCGCATTTGATGAAATTGAATTTAGCGGGCAACTGTTTTTTTTTTGGTATTAGAAGTATTGTCTCTGGATTTTTAAAATTATAGATATTTTAAATAGGTACCTATGTTTGTTTCAAAATTTGATTTATTGTTCTTGTAATATACAAAAATGAATATTTGCAATATACAAAAATGAAAATTTGAATAAACAAATCGTAATATGTGACACGCGAGCTGTTTGAAAACTGAATGTATGGGACTTAATATATGGAATGTGGGAGGGGGGTTTGCGGGATTAGGGAGCGGGAGAGGGGAGAGGGTGGGCGGCGAAGGTGGAAAGGGATTGCGGGAGGGTAGGTGATGCGGGAGGGGAACGGGGAAGCACGGGAAAGGACATGCAGAGAGAAACAATGTATTTCTTTGAATAAGGCATGGCAACGCATGCCATGAAACAGCTAGTCCTTTATATTATAAACCTTTTCAGACGTAACTTCTCTCAATAATTTTACAATTATAACAAAACTGGGAGGAAGGCACCCAACTATTCTAAAGAATGTATGAAGCAAAACTCAGCTTCATTAATTTTCCATTTGTTTTCTTGCCCCCAAAACTAAAAATATTTTCTATCTATCCCACCACCAATAAACAAACATTGGATATCCCAATGCTAAATCAACAGAACATTTAAACCAACATAGTGCAGAGTGGGGCTGGGCAACTTGCTTTTTTTTTAAGTGAAAACTTCTTTAGCACTGTTGCGAATTGAAACTTGATGAAACGGAAGCGAGCGACACTAAAAGCACAGCACATACATCTATATAATTTAACCCGCGAGAGAATGACACTCTGGGTAGGTACTCGGTTCCAATAAAATACCATAAATCCACGGTCCACGCAAATCTGCTTTGGTCTAGTGGTATAAAGCGCCTGACGAATCTTAGCGGCCAGACATTAAGCGAACAAAGGATCGAATCCTTCGTAATAAAAAAATAAAAATTTGTAAAATCAATATCCAATCTTCAAACCACTCCAAAATGAACAGGCAAAGAAACACAAAAGATCGCAAAATCTAGCCACTCCAAAGAAGAAAACACGTATACTAATAAGTTGACCAAATGTATAGGAAAAGAATGCATGGAATTCGATTACAAAAATATGGAAAAACCATACTTCACATTGTTAAAAAAAAATGCTTCGTATTCTCCCTACTCTTGTCTACTTAAGTTTTCTGAATGTTTCACTTCTACCGCGTGTGAATCGCACAATCTGATTTTTTTACAGTAAGTCCACGCAGCAGGCCTTAAGGAAAATAATTTTCCTCGAAGATGCTGCGTGGAGGGTCTTTTTGAAGTCTTGAAGAGGCCCATGCTGTAAGACGGTGGAAAAACAGAGGCAGGCAAATCGTTCCACAGCCGAGCTGTTGAACTCAAGAGCGAGGCGTAAAAGCGACCCGTTCTCATTCTCATCTGAAACTTCCGAGTTCGATTAACGCAGTGTATTGAGAATAACGGTCGCCATCTGATTGATACTATATTTAAAACTGTGTAAATATAAAATTTAAGTATTGTTTTTTTTTATTTTATTTTTATTTTTATTTTAGTTTATTAAGGAAACAAACAGTTATACATATTTTCATAATAGAGTAACATATTACATGGTTGCATTAACCAGCGAAGTTTCCGCTAAAATTTATAATATATATTTATAAACATAGATTAAAACATAAAGTGGTAGAAAAAATATATATATGTACAACAGAAATGAAAAAAAAACACAAATTAAAGCATGTGGGATATGTAAATCATCCAAACATTATTATTATTATTATTATAAAAAGAATGAAAACATGCAGCAGGGGTGGAGAGTTCATAATTAACAATTTGTTTTGATTTTTTCTATTATGAATGAGACAAGTGAGGAGGACAAATGACAAATGGAAAATATGACAAATGGAAGGAGGACAAATGGAAAATATCAGCGTCGTAAAAGATATCATTGTATTTTGTGCACGTCCTTCGGAGAAATGAATGTTGTGTGTAATTTGTTTTTGAGTGTGGGATGTGGAATAGTTGGTTTGACCTTGTGTTTCTTATTGGACAGTGGAAATTAATGTGTTCCAGAAGATAGTTGTTGTCAACAACGTTGTTAATAATTTTGAATAGAAATTTCTGGTCGGATATATTTCTTCTATCTTCTAAGGTTGATAAATTATGGAATGTTAATGAGTCTTTTAGGCTTTCTGATGTTCGAAAGGATTTAAAGTCTAGGTGTTTCAGTATCTTTTTTTTAATTCTTTCTAACCTTTCAATATTAACTTTGTATTGGGGATTCCATATGACTGTTCCGAATTCTAATATTGAGCGAACAAAAGAGACATACAGTATTTTGATTACATGTGGTGACCTGAATGTACTTTATCTATTCAAAGAATTAAATATGTATCCGCATTACTTTATTTTTTAATTGAGTTCCTAAAAAAGCAAATTGCTCCGCTCCACCCTGTGCAATATCATAAATATGTTGGCAATTAATTGGATTTGCCTACAGAAATGATTTCGGCTCGTTAGCCGAAAATTGCGGAAGCGTCTCGATGAGACGAATGACAAAATATCTTTTGATCATAGCATTATACATGAACATTCAGCATGTTTTGATATATTATATCTGGCGAAATTTAACAGAAGTCCAGCCAGGAAATATGTATTATTTTTAGCAGTATTTTATTTGGCTATGTGCCTGAAGTTTATCATCGCACTAGACTGTTTATCACCTGTTGATATGAGCCGAGAGCAGGATAAGATATATTATTTTATTTTATTTGATTCAAGTCACATGTGACAATATTTTTTCGTGACAGACATGTTTAAAATTTAACACAAAATTATTGGCAATGAGTTTGAACAAGTAAAGTCACTGAATGGAAATTAATTTTGCTAAAGTAGCCTATTCAAAAGTTCCATTGGAACTGATTTGACTATCACTGTGGCTTGAATAGATGCAAATCAAGAGAATGTTTGGGGATTTCAACGTTTTGTCTATTGATCAGTGCGATCAAATTATGCAGTCCAATCAAACATGCGTTAATTTATACTGACATTAGGCTGGGAATGAAATGATAATCTGTGACAACTTATCGGTTTAGTTTCAAATTTGGTTTAGTTTATCGATACTATTTCACATGGCAACCTTCACCAAAATAATTGTTGCATTCTAATATGATTTCATTATCGCGATAGTAGAATTATTTAATAATTTATTTGATTAATTTGGGTTTATCACAATTTAATCATTTATAATAAATATATTTGAAAGAAATAACGAAATAGTGAAACCAGGATAACTATCAAACAGAAACTTTTTGATACCTGCATACTTCCTTTACTTACTTGTGGTTGCCAAACTTGGGCACTCACAAAAATTCACAATAAGAAGCTTAAAACATGTCAAAATTTCATGGAAAGAAGTATGATAGTGAAAAGACTGTTCGATAGAATTAAAATTGCAACCATTAAGAAATAAATAAGAACAAAAGATGTCATGAAAAATAATAAAAAAAGCTGAAGTGGAAGTGGTCATGCCACACAATCAGAGGAAGTGAAAAATGGTCAATATTAGTCATGATTGCTTCACAAGTGACAAGAAGAGAAAACGAGGTAGACCGTTTAGACAGTGGGTTGACGACATCAAAGTCATAGCAGGTGGTACATGGTACATTTCTCTCTATCAAGAGTTGCTAATGATAGAGAGAAATGGCGACAGTTGGAGGAGGCCTTTGTCAAATAGGGACATACCGACCGGGAGTCGATGCATGATAAATGTTTTGTGATTATAAATTTAATAATGTAATCTAATTTACTGTCTGAAAAAAGGCTATTATTATTATTAATAAAATATAGTAACTCTGCAGGAAGATACTCAGTATCGGTATAGCCTAGGTGTAAAAACACCATTCTTTTGATGGCTTTTGGTTGCTCGAAATGGCTTTAGGAATGTTTAGTGAATAGCCAGGTACTTCCCCAGCTTCCTCCTCTCCATCTCCTTCCCCTACCCACTTTTTTACATTAGAACCACACTCCGAGGAAAACAGTTTCCCTCTTGGCCTATGTCATATTTGGGGATGCTCTGTGGAGAATATTTAAATGGAGTAGAGGAAGTTCTGAGAAAGAAAGAGGTATAATGAGGGGGTAGGAATCTGGGGGTCAGTGTATCAAGGAGTGACGGACTTATGAATCCATTAATCCCACTGCGGTACTAGGCGATGGGTCGAGAGATTCCGGCTGGAGAGGTCAAAAGGCCTCCGTCAACCAGTCTCTCTCGAGACGCCACGCAGTGGGCAGACGCATCCACTGCCAAGACCCAGACAAGCCTCACCCCATGAACCCGGGTAGTCCTGCGAAGTCATCAAACGTAGCGAACCATTTAGGGTGACCTATGGCAGGGGTATTGGATTTCTAATAAATGGTTCCCATGGCGTCAGTGTCCATATCCGCCTCCCAAATTCTACTCAGCCTCATAACATACCCCATTAGGGATGCCATAGTCTCACTTGCTCCAGATGGGAGCATTTGGGAGTCTTGTGCGGTATTCACATTAGAAAAAAAATTACAACGGTTAATGCAAAAAAATCTCAAAAGCTTTTGATAAAACCAAGCTTTTTGTATCGAGATTAATCGTGAACTTCTGAGAAGGATTTTTAATCTAATATCATAAAAGAGGTCAAATGCTTGAAAGTGAAAAGATTGTATTCACACATTCGTAATATTTCAGGAATTCTCCAAGGGTTCTATCTTAGACTGCTTTTGTATCTCCAAATTCTTAAAGTGGAATATTATACAAAAACACCACAAATAAATTAATAAAGCTGACGAAACATTTATCGTGTGAATAGCTCTTTCTTATTCCGGAAAGAATTTTTATTCACAGAAGGCAACATCTTTTCCCTCTAAAACCAAAGGAGTGGAACTGGAAAGCAGTTATAAATAATCATATATAAGGGAAATAATGAAAATGATTTTTGGTTCGTACATAAAAATCATCTGTTAAATGATCTATAAACTTCTAGGATTCACAACCATACGTACTAAAGATGCAGTTCTTAATTTATTTTTGTATATGATAACTTTCTTTGTTTCATTAGTTAGAAGTCAAGTGGAGTATAATTGACCTATTTGGTCTCCTTTATTTAAAGTTCACTTTAACAATATAGAACGATTTCTGCACAAACTTCTCAAGGGCCATTAAAACAGCCAGGGGCCGAAAATCCACATTTCGTCGAAAGATATTCTTGCAATCGTACAGGGCGGTTCCAAATAGAAAGATTAATTATTCTCCTTACCAGGTTTTTTAAATTATAACTCAATATAGATTTTATTTCATTCCAAATTCGCTTTAATATATACCTACATTCAAAAATGCTGAGGGCGTGATGATAACCCTATGAAAAATTTGTACTTTTCGTAATTATTTTTTTAATGTAAAAAAATCTTAAATATATCAATTTGTAAGACTGTAAATAAATAGACAAAATAGATAAATTTTTGAATTTATTTATTTATTTATTTAAACGCCATAGCATGGCTTTTACATTGAAGTGAGTACATGGTATTATAAGTATACAGTGGTACACAGGAGATTATCAATAATAACAAAGTAGAAATGAACATTTAACAAAGTAGCAAGTATTTAGGTAAAGGATACTATTATGTGTTACTAAACTACTGTTACTATACCAAAAAAAAAATATCAATGTTATAATAACCGAGAACATAAAATTTAGATGGATATTTAGAATAAAAAAGATGTACCTAAACAAAGGGGACTTGTCAAAAAGTTGTCAACAGTATTTATAAGCACTAAATAGAGTAAATTTGCATTGAGTTTATTGTTACCTTCAAATTTATCTTTGTTTGAAATTATTAAGCAGGTATTGCTAATTAGCTAACTGTTTCAGGGCTGTCAGTTAAATATTTAATAATAGTTTTGGTTTAAAAAAAAAAAAAAAATGTATTATTTTATTCAAAATAATTTTTAATAAAATAATACATTTAAAAGCTATCTCTCTTCAGTCTGATAGTAAAGATATCTGAAGTACTTGAGTGCCTAGTTGAGAATCTATAGTAAAATATTTATTTATTTATTATGAATTTCCCGCCCGGCTGGGCTTTTACACATTATTTTTTTTATTTATTACAAAGACCATCTAAGTTAAGCATTACAGAATCAGAGCAAAATCAAAAACAAAATCGAAAACAAAATAGAAGACAAAATCAAAAACAACATCTAAAGCAAAAACAAAGTAAAAGACGAAATAACATCGAAACTAAATACTCGGCCATGCAAGATGGAAAAATGTAATAGTAGGAAAATTACAATACATTGGTAAGGTCTCATAAGTCAATGCTGAGCTACGTAGTTTTAATAATAATAAAACGTTTATTTGTTATAGAGAATACATCAATACAAAGAAGCTTTGACTGTCCAACTAGGAAGGTCTCCCGTTCTAGGACAGTCAAATGACAAACATTTTGATAGGCGTAAATTTAATTTAGAAATTACCAATTTGGGACACAAATCAACAAATCATCGCCAAAAAACTTTATCTTATTTACTAAAGTTCAGGCAAAAATATTTAATTATTTATAATGTATGCATAATTTAATTTTCATCATAAATAAGTGTTCAAATATTTTTTTAATGATTTTATTTGATCTAAAATTCAAAATTTGAAACCTGCGTTTACTACGATTAGATAACGTATTGATTTACAATAATGTACAATATGAAATATGTCTTGTGAAAGAAGATTTTTCGTTTGAAAATTTAACAAATCTGCCAACGACCTATGGTATAACCTAATTATACTAAAAATAAATATTTTTTCTCAAAATTTAAAAGATGCGTTTTTAAAAGAAAAAAGAACAATCTTTCGAAATCAATTTATATCTTTTTGTGGAAAAGAGTCGATACGTTTAAAATTTGATTTAAAAATGACATATTTCCGGTTTTCTCTGGTTATACCCTCATAAATAAATAATTCTGATTAACACATTGATTGCGTAATTTGATGAATCAATTGCATCTAATTTTGCTGTCTAACAGTATAATTATTTCATACCTGGTTTTATTACATAGTCATTAAAATCTTAATTGATAACCCTGCAGTCGTCGCCACTATTAAATTCCATGAACCGGCGAGGAACACAAGACATAAAGTAACATTTTATCGCAACACATACACTACCAACTAGCAGACACACCAATAACCAGTAGAATGTTTGATCTGGGCAATAAGTTTGGGGTATTATTGACATACTATTTACGAACTCCGTTCAAAGAAAGTATATGGAATACTAAAAAATTATATTGGCGTAGGTAAAGTAGATGAATTAATTTGTCTTATAGTATTGTTTTTTTTGTATTTTTATGTTTGCTACTGTTATTTTCTCAATTTGGGAGGCGGGTATGGGTACCGCCGCCCTGGAAATCATTTATTGGAAAAACCAACACCTCTGCCATAGGTCACCCCAAGAGGTTCGCTACGCTTGGTGACTTAGCGGGGGTGCCCAGGTTCATGGGGTGAAGTTTGTCCGGGTCTTGGTAGCGGATCTTCTGCCTACCAGCTGCATTATAGGCCAGATCGGGAGAGACTCACTTTGACTTCTCCAGCCGTACTCTCTCGAAACATCGCCCTGCACCGCTGTGGGTGGGATGGATTCATACGTCCATACTCCTGGACACACTGACCCCCAGATCCCGACCCGTCCCTAATACCCTATTCCTTCCCAGAACTTTCTCGCCTTCCTTTAGTCAAAAGACCTTCCACACAGCATCCCCTAAAGATGACATAGGCCCCGAGGGGAATTATTTTCCTCAGTGCTAAAGTTACATGTTTTACACCTATTTTATCAGATTTACATTACTTCATGCTTTTAAAAAAAGTTTATGATTGTCGACGGCTCATCGGGCTTATATTTTTTATATTCTTTCGTTCTTATAATAGTTTTTGATAGCTCAAAGGTGTAAAATTATTTTATATTCTTTTCTGTTCTCAAAATCTATGCAGAAACCCAGCTGGGCATAAAACCAAATAAAATAAAATGAATTCCATGGAGTCATACATTTTAGACATTTTGTCAAACATATCAAAAGGGATTCGGATTTCTTAAACTGTTCTAGAAAATAAAAGACAGCTATAAATTTTGATTTCATGGTCGTATTTACTTCATGTACAAAAAGAAAAAAACACCCCTACCATTGGGTTATTAGTGTTATTACTAACAATTAAGTGTTTAAAAGAACGAACTTGATTAAAAATTGGTGATCAGCAGAGTATTAGAGCTTCTTCAGATATCGGTAAAATTCCAATACATTACAATAATGATATTTGTTTGCGTAACTCACGTAACAAAATTCTGTGGTAAAAATATTATAAAACTTTTCCTTTAATACGATTGTATTTTTATTGAAGCATTAGTATACTAAACACTCCCTTTTACCTAGGTTACATGATGTTACTAATAGATATACAGATGTTGCAGATCGATTTAACTGCACGGAAGGTAGGTACAAGAGGGCTATGCTATCAAACCTTTTCAGTCAATATTAATTCTATATTTTGTACTATAGATTTTTGTATGTAATTGTCTATCTGGTGTCATTTCTAATTCAAATGCCACAATCATCTGTTAAACTTTTTTTTTTATTATTTCTGTATTATTATTTTTCATTTTGTGACATGTAATCAGTTCTTATGGTATATGTATACCGTTGAAATTAATTAAATAAATAAATTATTAGTTTCATCAGGAACTCCGTCACTCTTAGAAAATATTACGTAATTATTATGTAAAATATTATGCAAACTTGTTTGTACAAAGTCAAACGAACGATGCAACCGATATCATTTTTATTTTGTACTAGCTGACCAGGCCACGGATTGCTGTGGCTAACTAAACACAATGCCATCCAACCTTTATAATCACACTCATCTTTGAGTTTATCGCGAAGAGGCAGACAGACAGACGCCGCGGAGGACTTTAGTTTATAATACGTAAAGATAGTGCGAAAGATTATAATAATGAGCATGAAAAGCTTGTGGTAACTAACGTATTTAAGTTGATAAGTATTAATTAATACTGTATCTAACTTTTCAATTACAGCATTGTACGTGACCATTTTTTTAGAAGATAGAAAGGGTATAGTAAGCTATCCGTAAAAGATAGATAAATATGCCATCGCGGTCTTTTTTGTAGATCTATAAAAGAGGAAAATCCCACCATGCATTGTTGTGTTATATCTTAAAGGGATTAGGCAGTGTTTTTGAAAAAAGCTCCCAGGCGGCTTGACTTTTTCCGACAATTCTAGCAATTATCGTTCTGTTTCAACCAATTTACACAAATCCTCAACAAATTATATACCTAATCCTTCCTCACGAATCTCTCTATCTATTAGTGAAAACCGCATGAAAATCCGTTCAGTAGTAATTGAGATTATCGCGAACAGACAGACAGACAGACAGACGACGCGGAGGACTTTAATTTATAATATGTAGAGATTATTATTATGTTCTGTTATTAGTTTCCACGTAGGCAAAGTTTGTACATGATTATGACTTAAATGGTAATTACAGTAAGTTATATTGTATAAAACGTATTATTAAAGAATGTGCGTATGAATAATGTAAATGCTTTCACAATCCTCCTGACTGGGTTTCCTTAATCTCCCTCACTCGTTTTTCTGAAGCGATCTGTGGAAGTTTTTTTATACAGATTTCTTAACATTGTCTCAGTTCTCTCAGACAAATTTGACTGAAATATACACTAGTTTCTGGATTGTTGGTTTCATTTGGAAAGTATTAAAGCTCCTATGATTAATTTATGGGTCTCGTAGTAAACCAGCAAAAGACCAAATGGCTGTAAGATGCACCCAACAAATCCCAACTCTCTCATGTGGAAACCAAAATTTCGAAACGGTACCAAGATTCACATACCTAGGCTCCCTGATAACAAACGACAATAATACCACAGAGGAGATCCAGAAGCGCATAGTGAACGCAAATCGCTGTTATTTCCGCCTACAAAACCAATTAAAGTCCAGACTGCTATCCAGAAACACGAAGATATTAGTGTACAAAACACTTATCAGACCAGTACTTACATACGCAGCTGAGACTTGGGTACTAACTAAGAGGAATGAGCGAGCACTGGACGTTTTTGAAAGAAAAAAATTGAGGCGCATCTTCGGACCGGTTCTAGAAAATGGATTTTGGCGCACACGTTATAACAATGAGCTCTATACTTTTTTTAAGGAGCTAAACGTCGCAAAATTTATAAGAAGACTTCGGTGGCTGGGTCATGTGGAGAGAATTACCGAGCATCAAGCACCAAAATCCCTGCTGAACTCAAGACCAATAGGGCGAAGGAGCCTGGGAAGACCAAGACTAAGATGGAGCGACAACGTCCTCAAAGACATATCTATCTTGAAGCTTCTAAACTGGAGAGAGCTGGCACAAAACCGAGGTGAGTGGAGGAAGACTCTTGAGGAGGCCCAGACCCACCAAGGGTTGTAGAGCCAATGGTGATGATGAGTATTTTAACTTAAAAAAATAGTTATTGTTATTAAGCAGATTTAATCGGCGCATTTTCCATGCATCCGGAGTAACTAACCTCTTAGAATGGCCTTTAAATCACCCCACTTGACCGTGAAGTGTAAAAAATTATTTTAGTATAATAATAGACTCTAATGCTACAGACATACTTGCTCATTTGAAGCCAAAAAGCATGCTACGTAGTACTATTGCTACCTAGTAGCATCTGTGTCAGTGACGTTGCTAGTATTGAGCATGCTCATTTGAAGCCAATCAACAGCTGCTTGATTTATGAGCGTGCTCGTTGGATTATTGGGTGGAAGGGAAAGGCATGTGTGAACAGGCTAGCTTATGAGCACGCTCATTTTGATCTGATCTCAGTTCACGCCTGCGCATTCTTTGCAAAAATGTCAAAATAGCCCCCTGGGGAGACGAAAAACCTCGTTTTTCGTGATTTATTATGGGAATCGCGAATATATTTGGAACACAAGGTCACTAAAATACCTACAATAGATTTCCAAAAGTTTCTTTACCTCCAAAATGAAACGAAATTCCATTGAAATTAACATTTATTTTTTATTATTTAGGGGCCGTTCAAGTATTACGTAACGCACTTTGGGGGGGGGGGGGCGGGGTCTTGTGAAAAGTTACTGTGCGTTACGGGAGGGGGGGGGGGTTCGAACAACGCGTTACATAACATGTTTTTCTTTATTTAGATAAAAAAAAGTGAGGCATTAAAATCTTCCAACTTGGCAATCTTTTTCGTTCTCGAAATTTCTTGTTTTATTTATTGCCGCAAACGCGATTAAAACAGGCAAAAGGTATTTAAGCGACTTTACAGTACTTAATTGTGACTTTCAGGTAAAAATTGTCACTTGGGCGTTACGTAACGTTTAGGGTGGGGGGGATGGTACGGGAAAAACGTTACGGCGCGTTACATGGGGGGGTCAAAAATCTTCTAAAATTGCGTTACGTAATACTTTAACGGCCCCTTTGTCATTTTCGGATTTTTTGAAATCTTAGAGCCAAATCAACCGTTTTCTTTCATCAGAAAATTCTTTAATAATTGCGTTACAAGCAATAAGATTATTTTGTTTAGTTCTGGGCGAATGGAACTGACTCCTTTTGACATTTATTTGACATGGGCATGCTCATTTAAGATCATTTTTGTTCAATTTTTGGCTGTGAGCATGGTCATTCATGAGAAAGCTCAAACCAAGCCTTCTAATTATGAGCAAATGTGTACAGTTTATGAGCATGCTCATAAGCTGGCTTGTTAAAGAGCAAATGTGTCAGTACCATTATGGTTCATCTGCACGATTATATTATTTAGTCGAGTAGTTGTGGCATCCAAAACATCCAGTAGAATTTGTATGCAGTGGCATCGTGCTTCAGTAATAATTAGTGACAGTTTAGTTATCTGGAAAAGAATTTATTCTATTTTTACGGGGGAGTAGCCCCCATCACCGCGCGCCGGTAAGCTCATCATTGTACATACGTAGGTAGAGGTTAGCAATGTGTAGGTTCAGTTGGAGTGGGCTCTTTAACTATGGTTCTTCGCGGGAAACGGATCCTACTCCTACTTCAGAGAACCCGGTTCAGTACTCGGACCCAAACCCGGAACTCGGAGCCGGAACCCGAATGCCTCCACTGTTCCCGTCAGAGTTCGAGTTCTTGTGCAGGTTCAGCTCCGAGGTCCGGCTTCATCCGAACCCTTGCGTTCCGGTAGCCGCAACAGCACTCAGTACTCAGTCCGCACCCAAGAACTCGAACCCGGGACGTACTCACAGAACTCGAGTTCTTTTATAAAGAAGCACGCCTCAGAGACCTCCGGCAAAATGCTGAACCCACCCATCTCCAGGAGTCATAGGCAGTTTCTTAGTATATGCATTTTTGCATTGCACTGCTTGTCTTCAGCCTTTACGAAACTTGCAACAACATCATCTGTATCCAAGTCATCGATTTACGAAAATACGCTCCAGTCGTAATTCCCGCCAGGACATTATTAAAGCGCAAACCAATCGTGCATATTTCAATGTGCACAATATTTTGTATATCCATACTACGGGGACCGCAACGGGGGGTATTGAGACAGCAGCTCGGCAGGCCGAAACGGTGACATGAGCGAGACAAATAACAGCCATAACGGCAAGTAACGTGTTGGAGTAGTAACGCATCCCGTGCAGTAGCGGCGCATGCGCGAAGCGCCTTGAAGGTATGTGAAATTTACACCACTTTTACCATGCGTAATCCTATGCGTCTGGAATGTACCTATAGGCTAACTTTCAATGTTGGCGCAATAACATTCTTTCATTGGCATTCTTGCTTGGTAAATTTAAACAGCTTCGTCACTTTTTCAGTGTTGAATCGCGCGTCTTTTACTCTCAAGATGATTTTATGAAGGCTAATGGGGGATCAATTATTTTACAAATATAACTTAGAGGGGTTAATTAATTGCAGTACCGAAATTAATTAATATCCTACACTTGTATTACTACCTAGATACATGTTAAAAGTGAAATGTATTGCTGCAATTTCAGTCACGAACTGCCTTTGGTAGGGGCTACTAAAGCTCATTCTTGTAATTGGTGATGGCATCAACTTACTAAATACAGGTTTAGACAGCACAGGCAGGACAGTACATTAATTACCACTAACTGCTCGACGAAATACTAGCATCATGTAAACAAGGCATTAACGCCAAACTTTATCTCAGGCACAAATACGCAACTCTATTTAACAAACGATTTAAAGGCAATAGTAATAGTAACCATCAAATCATAAGTTTCTATTATTTCTCGTTTGTTTTTCCTAATATCTGTACGCTTAGGTACTTACAGGAGTTAATTAGCTAAATATATAGATATACCATTAAAGAAGAAGAAAACACTAATAATCTAAACGAAAATATCGAAGAGAATAAGACACAGAAAAACAGAAAAAGATAATGGTATCAACTGGGACTCGAACCCAAAACCTCTCCAGGGCGTGAGCTTTTACCAATTCAGCCATTGCCGCCTTCCAGGAAACCGTCGTAATTGTCAATCTCATATTTTCAAATTTAGAATCAACAATATTATTTTCAATTATTATAAGTAATAAATATTAGCCTGAAACACTCATCTACATTGAAAAAATCTCCCGAGAAAAGATACATGCCACCGACGGGACTCGAACCCGCGTCCTTCTTATTTCCGGTCAACTACTCTGTCCAATGAGCTACGTCGGCTTATCTCCTGCCCGCCAAATAATTCAATATATTATACTAGTGTTTCATTCAACAATTACTGCTTATTACATTTTTCCACCTGCAAACAACCAACTTTATTTTATATGGGAAAGGCATTGTAAGTGCTAAATCTCCCACTAGGTTGCGTCGAGACAAATTGTGTCTACTTTTTTTACTTTACTTGTCCTTAAAATGTTTTTAATTTAAAAATAAAGATCAGGACAGTAAAAAATTGGGTTTAAATAAAAAGATGGGTTTGGTTTTTTAAGTGAATTTGACCCTGTGCTGGATTTTCAAGGACATGCTTCTGTCAAAATGGCGTCATGTAATATTCTGATTTCTGTCAGGAATGAAGAGAATTTTAACAAAAACGTTATTTGACGTGGGTCACTGTCAGTCCAGCGTCAACAACAACGTTCGAGGATCAGCTGTGGACCTGTGATACATCACGTGTTAAACATTAATACCTCTTATTCGAGTTTAGCAGATTTAAGTTGGGGTTTCACGTAAATCAGCCGGGTGGTAGAAAATGTGCGTAGTATAATAACCTATTAATATCTGTTTTTGTTTTATATCCAGTTAATTTTCTTCAACAATCAATTTTTGAATACTTGAAGTAGTTTTTACAGTTTAGAGAATGCTTTTGTATATTTGTAAAGTAGTTCTGGCTGATCAGGATATTGATAAAAGACGTGGAAGCTAATGGTGGAACGCCCTAGGAAGGTTCGATCAAACAAAACAAACACTTCTGTGAGGTAAAATGAGGTGTGTGTATAATATTAAGAATCGGAACGAAGAAAGGACTGTAATGAGAATATGTAATGTGGAATCGAATGGTAGAAGAAGTCGAGGACGCCTGAGGAAGACAAGGCACTACCAAGTGAATCAAATACTTAAAAATTCCTTTGCCTGGGGCCTGAAAGTAAGTAAAGTAGGCCTGAAAAGAATTGGGTGGTCCGTTTGATAGATTTTCCTATCCGGATTGCAATCTTTATATTATGCTGTTCTTGTTCTACCAGTACTACAATGGAAGATGCTACGAGGAAATAGCGACATTAAACCCGTCGGAAACGGTTGAAACTCACGATAGGATACGCCAAACGCGCACCCAATATATGCACGCGATAGGGATGTGAAAAAATTTATGAAAAAAATCGATTACAAATCGATTTTTCTCCATCAAAAATCGATTTTATTAAGCGATTTTAATTTTCTGAAAAATCGGTTAATAAGTAATCGATTTATTTTTATACTGCCGATTTTTTCATTCGCAGCCCTGCTACGCTCAGTCATTAGTCCGGAATCCGGAGCGTGAACCTCTATGATGTTTATAAACAAAACATGACATTAACGCCATCTGTGCGTCTTCGAAGAAATTTCTTTTGTGCTTAGAAATCAGTTTAGTTGAAGTTTCTAATCAAACTTGTCACTAGATTAAGTCAACAGAGTCAACGAACAATTAATAATTTGTGTTTATTATTTTTTTTTAAACTTTGAAATTCGGTTGATTATTAACTTATAATTTCTTCTGAATATTTTTTAAATTAATAAAGCTGTGATTTAAGTACATTTTACGCGTTTATTTTAATTTGACGAATTTGGGGAAAAAACGATTATTATAACAAATTTTCAAGAAAAATCGATTATTTATAAATCGATTTTAAATGCTAAGAAAAAGGACCGATTATTTATGTAAAAGCCACATCCGTAGTACACGGTTCAAATTTGTCACACGCTTTCACGACTCATTCATGAGTTTAGTGGTGCAGAAAGAAGGAAAAGGCAAATCATAAGAGCCAAATATACCCCAAATTAAAAACAGAATTAAACAAGTATTAAAAGGCTGCGATTTCTTGCCTTACGTTCACAATGTGACAAATAGAATTGCCAGGATACTAAGCAACCAGACTCTCTCCGGAACCACGACTAAAATACATGACCTACTGAGGCCTGCATAAACTAAGTTTCCTCTGGAAACAGATAGAGTTTATAAACTCAGCTGTTCCGGATATGACAAGGTTTATGTACTTCAGACAGAACGGACGATTTCCAAAAGAATATTAGAACACTTTCGAGAATGTAAACTTAGCCACTCTGACAAATCGGCAATTTAATTTAATCGAAAACAGTCATTACTTTGGATTTGTTCCTGAAGTTCTGGGAAGACCTAAAACACAAAGAGCACGGCTAATTATGGAGGCAATTGAAATTTACAAAAATCCCATTATCATTAATGGAGACGAGGCAACTTTTGGTATCCGATATTTCATCATATTTTTATAATAAATATGGTAAAATAATGTTTTTAATTTACTCACAAAGTTGCCTCTAAAATCAAGAAATATTAAAATCTTTAATGTCCTAATTTAAAGCAAAAATAAATAAAGTTTCTCATACTCGTATAAGATATTTGATATACCTACCTTTTGATAACAAAAATAATATCTCAGTTTGATTGGGTATTTTGATCTCACATCCAAAAGTAAGATTTGTTTGAACCGGGCCGCGCCAATGTTGCTAAGGAACATACTGGACTAACTTTAGTGATTCTAGACATTATTTGAAGTAAAAAATATCAATGAGATTTTGGTCTCCGGTGACTTTTTTATGTTTTATTTTTAAATGTGATTTATTCAAAACCAAACAAAAATCTCATCACTCAACCGCCCAACCCCTCGCCCTGACCCTAATCGTCCAAAATCTTCCGAGTTTTTTTTATGTTCCAAGTTGGAAACAAAAAAAAAACCGTGAGGCCAAAACTACATTTACATTGTTTACATCTGAATCGCGGCAGTGTTTTACTTTTTATTTTATTAAAACCATAGTTCAGATGGTATTGGTCACATTTCTAGAAATTACCTATTCAGTGACTAAAACCAAATCGATACTGATAATTAATAATGCAGACATCTCGATGGTTCATGCGGCAGCCATGTTGGGCGTTTTCCACCGCATACATTAGGCCCATGTTCTGTTCGCAACATTTGGTCTAAAGTAAAGTAATCCTTGTAAAACCAAGAAGCTAATGAATTCCACTGTAAAGACGTAATGTGTTGTATTTAATTACGAATGGTACCCATGAACGTACACGTTGGAAATAATGAAAATATGAATAACGAGCTAGGGTATCCGGTCTCGTTCAAGAAGTTGATATGATATTGAACTGACGTTCGAACCCACCATAGATCTTGCTTTAATTACCCCTACCAATGGGTAGTCCCACCTATATAAAAAAGGCTTCGAATGATCCACAATGTTCCAGAACATTCCACAACATTCGAGAGTGTTCTGAAATGTTCCACAATTATCTGGAATGTTCCAGGATGTTCCAGAACGTTCCAGACTATTCCAGAACATTCCAGAATGTTCCGGGATTTTCGGGAATGTTGCAGAATGCTCTCGATAACACTCGAATATTCTGGACTGTTCTAAAAATTTCTGGAGGGCGAAACTCCCAGCACTTTTATCTTCAAAAGCACGCCCTTTAGATAAAACGGGAACCTTCCTCATGAATGGGGGATAGAGGGCTACCAGCTACTACTGCCTACTAAGACATATAACAACTCCCTTGGTCGTACCGGGACTCGTTTCTTAGTTTTAGCGGCACGTACATTGTAGTACACATTCTTTTACAATATACATAGATTATTTAATTTGTTTTTTTTCTTCTTTATTTATTGCTATGTAATTATATAATTTAAGAATTTTTAGACCACCATACTAAGCGCATGTCCGTATTCTGGGGGTAGAATTTTATGCTTCAAAAAACATAAAATGGCCTGAAACAATACATTTGATAAATGATTTTATTTTAGGTAAATCAAACACACTAAAAAAACACGACTTTCTTAATAAATATATAAGAATTTTGAGTTGAGTCAACATCAGAGTACCTACACATAATTGGAGAAATGCTCGCATGCTCGTTTTACTGAGGTGGTTCATCTCCCCAGAGATGATGAAATCAGAACATAGATATTTCAGCACAAAGCAACACGTGTACGTATCAGGATATTCATGACTCTGGTATTAAAAAAATAAAGTCTTAGAATGGGTGGTTTCACAAAACTTTAACAGTTCGTAAAATTTTAAAATTAATATTCAAAGTCTGTGAAAAGTCTGTTGAAGGTCTATTGTGGTGCAAGAACTGTGAAATATCTCATGTGAAATGGCTCTTTCACGAAAAGTTAATTTTAACCTTTAATTTTGAATTGTTGTTCAATCTCTGTGAATCAATCCGCATGTTGCTATGCCGTTCCTGGGCATGCTGTGTGGTTAGTAACTGTTATACCGCTTATGAAGTGGGTGTATTAAAATAGGAAAACATTACAGTGAACAGCTTAATTTCCTATTGGAAACTGGGACGCCAAACCTTGTCAATGACGAGGTATACTGTCACTGCGATAGGCATGAAACCTTTCCCAAGGGTGGGCATAATATGGTGTTACCACCGCAATTACGTGAGGATGAGGAGATATGTGAAATTAAACATAGTTTAATAAATACAATTGAAGTTCTATTTACATAAAACAAGTATACAGATGGTAATATGGAATCGACTTACCCCCAGACCGTTTGTTAACTAAACTACCCTAACTAACGCGTATTTGAGCTGTTGATGAACGGAGATGCCTTCTCCCCGGGATCCACGGCTGCATCCGGCGAAGGCGTGCTGGCCCTCAATCCAGCAAAGGCGTGTGCCCTTCGACGTCCTCCGATCGGTCTCGAGGACTCCGCTGGTGTCGTTTTATTGTCGTCTACTCGATCCCAGGCGCGGTTATACTTGCGCGTGGCGGAAAAATTCGGCAAAAATGCGGGCATTACCCAAATATGGTAACCGACCGGCTAGGCCTTTAAAGTTTCTTCTTTCTATCGGCCAACACGTACGAGGCGAGCCAGGATGGCATTATTAAGATCCGATTATCAAATCGACCCCCACATTGCACCGGGAGCTTCCATCAGCGTATTTACGGAACCGGCCAGGTTTCTGCGTCACGCACATTCCTGTAAAAACTCAATCCGAACTCACGAATACATTCGTTTAAGATCCAGTCTCGGATACTTTATTAAATTGGAAGTAACATTAGATTACGCTCGACAATTTTCACATTTTAATCCAAAAAATGGCACCAACGTCTCGTTCCGGTCTGAGCCCAGCAGGCCGCAACGAAAAGTGATTCGTCAAAACGGAGCATATTTGGCTGTCAATAAAACTATAGACAAGTAAAATTTCGGTAAGCACAGTACTTGACCGCGATTGTTATAAAATAGTCAATATTTTCATAACAATGTATCATATTTGGAATAAGTAACAAAACAATTAACAAAGTTCTAAGAGTGACGAAAACCTTTTGGAATAAAATACTCGTATCTTCGCTATGCATTATATATTTTTTTTGTTTGCCATATACAACATAAACTTTTACATGTGTGTATGACCGTGAAATGTGAACACCGTGTTTATGTAAATGAGGGTATTAAAAGATTTTGAACACACAATAAATTTCAGGAAAAAAAAAACAAAAACTTATTTTTTTAATTGGAATGTAGGAGCGTAGAGCTTGATGACGGGTTTCATCATTTTTTTACATTACACAGAATAAATCAATTGTTTCGACATTTTGATTTAAAACATAACCATAGATGAACAAAAAGTTAAACAAACGTCTAAATCAAGGACAAGCCCAGTAGTGAAATTTTTATGATATCAATTGGAAGCATAATACATAAGCGTAGATTTTACAACAAACTCCCTTTATCATTACGGGAACTGGTCTTATAATCTTTTAATAGAACAATAACAAAATTATACTTGTACGCGTGTTCTCCCGTTGGGAATAATTGTTTCAAAAATACAGGAGATTAAAATAAATCCTAAAAATTGTTTGGAAAATATCCGACCCATATTTTTTAACCACGCTGAACGTTTGCGCGTCCCGTTTCGGCCCGTTTCATATAAATTTAAATTTTGGATTACATATCAAAATACCCAACCAAACTAAAAAATATTTTTGTAATCAAAAGGTTTATCAAATATCTAGTACGAGTATGAGTTACGTTATTTATTTTTAAACTCGTATTAAAGATTTTAATATTTCATGATTTTAGAGGCATCATGGGCAATAATTATTTGTGAGTAGGTAAATGAAAAACGTTTTAAAAAATAATTTTACTATGTTTATTACAAAAATACGATAAAAAATAAAATAAAAATTAATAGTTCGAAGCAATCATTTTGATGGCTGTACATTTAAATTACAAATTATATAAAACTATTTACGTTGGAACAACCATTTGTCGTTTATATATTAAAATTACTATCCAAAAAACGCATTTTAAAAGATGTTTTTTTTTAATTTTATTTTCATCACATTTTAAAAATAAATCTAGTAAAATTATTTTTTACAACGTTTTTCATTTACTCGCAAATAATTAACGCAGTTGCCTCTAAAATCATTGAATGGTATTTATCTTGTGAGAGTGGATTGTTATGTTTGTGTAAAAATGACTGGCGAAGGACCTTGATTTTGTGTTACTACCACTGCTTGCAATAACAAAAATACATGTTGCATAGAAAGAAAATGACTCACCGGAAAAGGATAAGAACTTGTAGGCTGGCAATGCAATCATCTGCTCCTCTCCCATCCAATAGGCACAAACAGCAATAGTCGTGAGTTGGTTTATTTTATAGTACACGGCGCAGTTATTTTGATAGCGGATTAACCGATAGCGGAGCACAATGGCGATATGTTGCGGCGGGAGTTTTATTACAGACTGAGTAAGATTGGCGGGTAGGCAAATAGGGACAGGTAGGAAAAGGAACTTGCAACAATATTAATACCAATTCCAAGCAGTGACAGTATGTATGCATGCTATGTAGGTGTGTGTATGTGTAGGTATGTGTATGGGCGTAACCAATCATGAAACATTAAATCTTGAATGGCCTATATCTTATAACTTAAAGCAAAAATAAATAAATTAGATAATCGTATTTGATATACCTACCTTTTGATTACAAAAAAAAAATTCAGTTTGGTTGGGTATTTTGATCTCAAATGCAAAATAAGATTTGTATGCAACTACCCGAAACGTTACTGTTAACATTTTCCTAATTGTTTTCGCCATAATAAATGTTGTGCTTAAATAGTAAAAGTATCTACGGTACATCACTTGCCCTGAGCAACAGCAACAGCAAATTTTGTAATAAAGAAAGTAAATGTTAGTGGAAGGTAATCAGGTTTTCATAACGTTCCAATATTACGAAATTAAACAATTACTTTGACTCACCGTTATTTAACAACCACTTTCAATTATTTTTATCGCCCTCCTGCGTCGTAGGCGTGCTCGTAGCTTTCATCTCATGATGGAAATTTTTTCGTTCGTGATAGGATTTTGAATTCACTTGTAATATACATTTTATTACAAAGTTAATTAACTTTCATAGTATATTTTACTTGCATAGCTAGGTATATCATGTATTCAAAGTGCTGTGGAGTGAGTGTTCAGAGTCAGTGATGAACAATAAAGGAAAATTTACTTACGTGACCCGCGGGCTTTTCAAGAATAGAAAAATAGGAGAAGAAAATGTGTAGAAAAGCTTCTCAGAATATTTGCAGTATAGTCGTGCTGCTGAGAGCTAAGCTAGCAGAGTAAAATACAATGGAACTTAAAACAGTTTGCATTTATGTTTCAAATCTTAATTTTTCATTAAAATATCCAACTTTTTCTTTTTAAATACATGCGTAAGAATAGGAAGAATGTATAATTAAATTAACACAATAAAGCAATTATTGATGCCCAACCGTCCGTGTTTTGTTTTGGTCATTATCAGAGATGGCGTTGTGTAAGGATTTATAATTTTTGTGATTTCATTACTTTTCCACTTACTTAGGGAAATTGCATTTCATTTTATTTACACGTGAGAGGCAGATTTATTATAATAATTATATTTTTACTGTGGAGTGGTGCAGACATATGTTCACCGTTTGTCCCACTTCAGACTGTTGACATTTTTTAGTGTGTAAAAAAGAGGGGCAGCATTATATGTTTTAGAACAAAAGCAAAACAATCAGCGCATTGAAATTTGACATTTTGAATTTTTGGAATTCACTCACTACTCAATATTATACTTATCAAAATATTCCTGCACCTCTTTCAAAAGATGAAAATTCGTTCCATACAAAATGTATGAGGAAAGGAACTTTTTTTTCGTTAATTTTTCCGATATTTTAATAGCTATTCTGCTATTCAGGGCAAAGACAAATCCTACACATCAAAGATCATTAAAATCGGTCCAGGCGTGCTTGAGTTATATGGTATAACTACCCCGACTTTGTTTTATATATTAAGATGGTACAACTTATTACAAAATGAATAGCACGTGAAAGGAATAGAAAGTCTTTGCAACGAGAATAGGGTGCGTTAAACAATCTATAATATAATATCTCAAATCTATAATATCTTTGATGCATCCGATACACGAGGGTAACTGTAGTGTTTGGTTTAATGTGTTTAAAAAATGAAGTATTGTCGAGCAGTGATGGGCATCCCGCTTCCCGCGAGCCCGTCTCGTGTGGTGATAATCTAGTTTTCATCCCGTGACAAAACATCCCCGAAAATATCCTCCAATAAAATATCTACTAAAACCTAACCTAACCTAACTTTATTTTACATTTTACTATTTTGAAAAATGATTTATTGTCTTTAGAGGATGTCTGTATTGTTTTTGTTCCATTTTACTATTTTTGAACAATAATTTATTATCTTTACAGGATGTCTGTATTAATTTGTCCCATTATTTGTTAGGTTAGGTTAGGTTAAGTTAGATTAGGTTTTATTAGATATTTTTTTGGGGATATTTTGTCGAGTATAATTTGTCGTGGGATGAAGTCGCGGAACCACTTCGTGTGACCTGCGAGCCTTTTCATACTGCCCACATCGCTAAATAAAAAAAAAATTAAAATGAAGGAAACATTCAATAGTGTTTGTTTTATTTTGCAAAAGGGTTCAATTTGGCAGGAGGGTATGGATACCGCCGCCCTGGAAACCATTTATCGTATAACATCTACTACCATGTGCCACCCCAAGTGGTTCGCTACGTTTAAAAAATTTTAAACATTTTTTTAGCAGGGGTGCCCGGGTACATGGGGTGAGGTTTGTCCGGTCTTGGTGGCGAATGCGTCTGCCCACCAGCCGTATGGCAAGCCGGATTGGGAGAGAATGGTTGAGAGAATCCCTTTGACTTCCTCTCTCGGAACATTGCCTCGCACCGCAGTGGAAGGGATGGATTCATACATCCGTCACTCCGAACACACTAACCCCCGGATTTCTATCCATCCATAAAACTCTTTTCCTTCCCAGAAATTCCTCTCCTTCCTTTCCTAAAAAGACCGAGAGTTGGGATATATGTTTGATGCAATTTAAAGGGCTCCATTTTAGAAAATGCTAAAAGTTTTCTTTTCGTGTTTGACTTAAGGTACGTTGACATTGATCAAGTAGTAAACGAGTGCACAAGCTACTTAAGTAAATACGCTAATTAAGCTTATTTTCATGCTTATTTTAATGTTTATTTTAGAAGAGATGGAAGAATAAATTAGTACGATGAAAATAAATAAACTATGGATAAGAAAAGAGATTAATAGCAGCATAAATAAATAAATTTAGGGTAGCGTCTTCGCTCTATCACCACGACAATTCCGCGCGTTCACAAAAATAAACATTGCTAAAACGGTCGGTTCGCGCCTGTCAGTGCGCAGGGACGCATGAACAGGGACGGATAAGAAAAGAGATTAATAGCAGCATAAATAAATAAATTTAGGGTAGCGTCTTCGCTCTATCACCACGACAATTCCGCGCGTTCACAAAAATAAACATTGCTAAAACGGTCGGTTCGCGCCTGTCAGTGCGCAGGGACGCATGGAGGCGGTACTTACTCGCCCGAAAAATAGAACGAAATGGATTGAATCTGCTAAAGAGCTGACTCTACCACTCTACTAAAATTGCGGTGTTCGGACGCGTTTACTACTAACTATACTCTTCACTCGACTAAAATATTTGATCAATCAGAACAGTTGCAAGCATGTATTTTTAATATTCTCTAATTTTTCAAAATGATAAAATCGATGGTATCTATTGATGTGGCTTTGTAAATTATTAATTTCTTTATTTAAAAAAAATCCATTTAGAAAATGCAAATATATTTACAACACCACTGACTGCAAATTTAACAATATCGAGTTGTAGGTACCCTACCCCCACGGCCCGCGAACAAATTGAAAATGGATAAATTGGCCCTCTGGCTGAAAAGGTTGATCATTACTCAAACATGTGTAAACTGTGCCACCGCTAGTATGAACATGGTATATGTACACAGAATCGTGGAGCGACAAAGATTTTTTCGAAATTGGATACGTCAGGGGTCTTAAATTTGTGCATTTAAATACTGGTAATGTAAAAAAATAAAAAATAAATATTTGTTTTCCATATCACTTCTAATACTCTACCAGGTGGTAAATAAAGATTTTTTTTATTTATTTATTTATTAGAGATAATATATTACAAAATTATTACAAAATTATTACATAAAATTTACAATACATTACTCCCAATGAGTTTAATGAAACTCATTTCGGGAAGGACAACATTATACATCTAAAGGAAAATTATTTTTACATAAGAACACGGAAATCAATGAACAATACATAGATTTTTAAATGGACTAGACACACTTTGTGATGAATTGCATTAATCAACAGTGAAAATAAGAAAATATCGTAGCTTCCCACTTTAATTCAAAAAGAAAATACCAATTAATTATAAAACAGACACACCTGCGACATCTACCGGTTCAAAGTAAATTGAATTCTTGTTGACGATAGGGATCTACAATTAAGTAGATTGAGATGAGTATTAATAAAAAAACCACAGATGGTATTAAAAATCGTCACGAGACAGGGAAAGACCCTTGCTTAGGCGCAATAATAAACACAAAGAATGATTAACCAATCACGAAAGTGGAGGGCGTATTCATATTTTGAACAAAGAAATGGACTTTGAACTAGGCAATTAATCAGAGATTTATGGAAAAAAATATCGTCATCAACCGAAAGATCAATACACTATAATGTAAACAGGGTCTCACGCCCGGTGCATCAGGTACAATGACCCTAGATTTAAGATATACAATCAGTGCAATGAAGGTGTTGACGACCGCCGTTAACGAGCAAATTAATCCATATTATGTTGGAAAAACTATGCAAGAAAATAACAAGAAAATTTCAATAAGAGGAAAATTAAAGAAAAGACGTGCAAAACATAAGAAAAGCTACTGTAGGGATATTTAGTTGTATAACGAGTACATAGAAAGTCAAGGAGGCCAGATTAAGAGGAAAGCGTGCATTAAACATTTAAAAGGAAGAGAAACACTGGAAAATTAGGAATGTCACTTTTAGATGAAGCAATAGAGTCAGGAAAAACGATTGGTAAAGATAATCTAATGAAAAAAATGGACGTTTAAAAGGAAGTGTTTATTGAACAATATAAGATTTCGACTTTATTTTGCGTTTTCAGACGAGTTTAAATAGATATCGTTATATATTTGGAATAGGGAGGTCATACTAGTTACATTGCGTTAGGTAAATCAAACAAAAAGGGTTGTTTTACGTCAATTGTTTGAAGAGAATTCTATGAGAGATAGTACACACTGCAAGGAAAAATGAAACATTATTTGGGTTGACGACCTCACACGTGATTTTGTTGTTCAAACAATAAGAAAACGAACATGGTATTAGGTGATTAAACCCATTTTAATGGCTTTTAGGACGATAAAAATTACCATTGGTCCTATGGAGAGTTTACTTAACTAAAAAACCATTATATTTTATTACCCTCGAATAAACGCTGAGTTATTGGTGAGTACATCGAAGTCCAGACCTAAACACATGTCAAATTTTAAATTAATGTGAATTCAGGGGAGAAAGGGACGGAATTTGTAGGATGAACCATAGAACGTAATAAAAAATGACAGGAATTTAAGGACCGGAGTGGGAGTATCTCCTATAAAAATGTGGGAAATGATATATTAATTAGTAACAAATAGAAAATGAAATTTTCTATTGAGGCAGCAAACATCGAAAAACGATACGGATATCAGAGTAATGTACGGTGAAACTATGGGTGAATTGATACGGCCAAAGAAAGCAAAGAAAATCTTAAATTAACAATTAATAAAATAAATACGGCTGGAAATATAAAAAAATTATAGGGATGTGGAAAGTTACATGAGAATGAATGAGGAAAATCAAAAAAAGAACATCGTGAATAAAAGGAGAATAAGAGAAAATATGAAAATTCGAGTCTACGACATAAGTAGAGACGATGCAGCTTAAAATTGAATTGATCCACATAGGTGGCATGAAGATATGGAAGAATTTAGTAAAAAGAAAATTGGAAAATGCATATTAAAAGTTTTGGCATGAGTTTGTTCATGTTCTGGTAGCGATAAACAAAATTGAGAATTATATACAGTTTATCGAAGATGGACCTTTTACGAATTGAGAAAAAAAAGAACTTAAAAATTATGAAATTCAAGCTAATTTTGTATGACCAACAGACAAAAGGAATGAGGGGCATTTTGACGTAATATCGCCGGTCCGATCCTGGAAAAATGTTTAAACGAGATAGGGCATGAACAAAGTCATGAAAGGTGGACCTAACGACAGTTAAACAAAAATGACAGAATCGATATATGAAATCTCGAGTTGTTAGAGATTAAATTCGTGGATCAAAGATAGCTTAGATAGGCCATTCTAATCCTGAGAGGGGTTTAAAAGACAGGACTTAGTGATTTTTCGGGAGTCAGAGCGGGTTTTTGAAAAGCGGAAGTTGGAGTGACGTGACGATACGTTCGGTAATTTACTGGTGGAAAAATTCTAATTAGTTAGAATCACAGGACTTAGAAAAATTTCATATTCGAGCCAGTGTCTTATAAATATTTGAGAAATTAAAATCAGTGGGAATAGAAATAAAGTTTACGTTTTATTTAATTGTGAAAAGTTAAAAGTTCTGTAATAAATACAATTTGATTAGTGGAAAATTCGGTTTTATAATCAATAAATATCATATTTGGAGACTTAGTAATGTCGCGACAAGTGTCGGTGTGGTAATTAAATAAAGTGATGTAATAATAATAAAAACTAAAAAGAAGTTATAAAAAATTATGTGCGTTCAGTTTAAACGGAGAGAGTTCTACTAAATATCAAATATTTATATTAATGATTTAAAAATAGTGCAAATTAAAAGAAGTTATAAAAAATTATGTGCGTTCAGTTTAAACGGAAAGAGTTCTATTAAATATCAAATATTTAAATTAATTATTTAAAAAAAACAGTGCAAATTGAAAAGAGATAATAATTAAATAAGTGCATCCAGTTAAACGGAAAAGTTCAACGAAAATCTTTAATTAAATTGAGTGTTTTAAATTAAGTATCAGTCTTTTATTAATTAAAAAAAAATAGTGTAGTCGAAATAATTTCGTGCTATAGTCAAAGTGTAGTTGATGTAGCAGGATAAAAAAAAAAAAAAAAAAAAAAACAGTGTTTAATAATAATTTCCGATTTAATTAAATTGATAAAATTTTACCTCAGAATAATTCGGCTAAATAATTTACAATTGGGCGGCACATTCCTACCACAAAGTGTTACTCTATTATTAGATTCAAAAAATTTGAAAAGAAAATTAAATAAAAATAAAAATGAATGATAATACATAATAATATTTTATTGCTAAATGAAAGTAACGATTTACCATTTCGGAATTAATCGTGAAGTAACTATCATTAAAAAGTTATTTAATCAACGGGTTTTGAAATAAAATACAGTTTGAAACTCAACGCTCTGTCTAGAATCAAGAAGTTACCACAAAAATGAAAGTAATTAAAGTCCCATATCATAAATCAAAAAAATTACACAACGTTTGATGGAATTTAATTACAACATAAATACGAAAATATTTACGTTCAAGGTCGTAAATAACGTATTAATTAGTTAAGTACATATATCTCTAAAGGTATATAGTGCAAGGGAGCTTTAAGTAGCTCTGTAGTTATCAAAGAAAATAAGGGTCAAATTTTCATGAAGGCTTGTGTGACGTAGGGAAGGAATTTTCCATCCCTACTACACACATGCAAAGCCTTAAAAATTTAAATATCGATCAGAGCCAAAAGAAAAGTTCAAGAAAACAGGAAGGGTTGAAAGAATTCCAAAAATATTAAAAAAAAGATAAAAGGGAGTAAAAAGGGGGAAAAGGAGATTTATCACAACTTGATACAGGTAATTGAAGAATATATAAGAGTTACAAAGGAAGACAAATAACTTCGTCACTGGTTAATAAAGTTGCTGAGAAAATATCCTTTTAGAGCCTTTGCCAATATTTTTTTGTTTGATACTGGTAGTTTTAGGACATTAGGTAATGCGTAGTATTGCGTATGTGCGATGTAATGTAAGGAGTTAATTCCAAATTTAGTTGTGTGTGTAGATGACGATAGGTGTATTTGATTTTGTGATCGTGTTTTGTGCTGGTGTATATCGGAATTAAAGGCTGGTTTAGTGTTGGTGTGTGACGAGTGTTGAATTATTTGCAGGATGGCAGTGGTGATGCTATATTTTGGCAGAATGGTAAAAGGAAGAATTTGTGTCAGTGGGTATATGTCTTTGACATGCGTATCCCTTGGTAGATGGTATATATTTCTTATGGCTCTATTTTGGATTACTTGTATTTCAGATATTTGTTTCTTAGTAATGGTGCCCCAGATACTAACCAGATAACTTAGGTGAGATTTGAAATCATTTATTTATTTATTTATAGAACGAATTAATAGACCAGAGACTGTACGGTTGAAATTTAATCCTGCTAAGACGGCAGCTCTGATGCCGCGCCGCCGCCGCTGTGAAAACCTTTTTATTTTATTGATTTGTGCTTTCCCAATTTAATCGTTTAAAATAAATAAAAAAAAAACTAACTAACTAACTAACCATCACGCCGTTTCTCCGCAGGGGTAGGCAGAGAGGACGGACCGCCAAAAAACTCGGTCTTGGCACACATTCCTTGCCTCGTTTACATTCATAGAACGTCTCATAAATGACATGGCCCGACTCGAGTATCTGATTCACTTGATCGTGCCATGTCTCTATTGGGCATCCTCGACTTCTTCTACCATTCACATTTGCGTCATATATTCTCCTTACACTCCTTTCCTCGTTCATTCGCCCTACGTGCCCAAACCATCGGAGCGTCCCTTTCTTAATCTCACACATTACGCTTACATCAGCCTCAGGGATCTCATTTCTACAAAATTCAGACTACTTTCATCCTTCCTCTGCCAGTTTTATGCTTCTCTGCCATACATCAGGGTAGGTACCAGTACTCCATTATGGACGGCTAGCTTCGCTTCTTTGGACAGTTTTTTGTTGGTACCAACAGCGTTTAGTCCTCCATTAATAGATTTACCTGCATTCACCCTTCTTTCAATATCTCTAATAGCCTTCCCATCTCTCATAAATATCTTCCCGAATAAACAAACTCATCCACCTGCTCCAAGTATATATCATTCACAACTATGTTGCACAGTGTTTTCGTAAAAAAAAAATAATTAAAAATGTAAAGTTTATATGTGGCACGTTCCAGAGTTTAAGACACCCTCAGTATCACCCTGGCGTAAGACCACCATCCAGAATTGATATATTGCTTGAAATGGCTTTAGCCGTGTTTCGTGACTAAATACGGATAGACACACCTTCCTCTTCCTCTTCCACACCTTCCTCTTTTCCATCTACTTCCCCTCCCCACTTACCTTCGGCCTCACAACATATCCCAATAATTGGAAATGCAATGCAGTCTCATTGGCTCCAGGCGGTTGGGAGCAGTTGTGACTAAAAAGTTAGTACCCATAATTTACAAATTCTAAATACCAATGTCTTTTGGAGATTTTCAATTTTAATTTTGACTTTTGGTAGCAGCTGGTGAGCACAGATTTTAAGCATATCCATGAAAAAAATTGTGTAATATTTATTGTTTGAGTCAATGACATTATATAAATAGACTCACCATAGTCTCACATACTCGCAAAATAATGTGGTAATTAAGCAACACTCTTTTATTTACAGCGGTTTTCAGTAATTTCTGAATTCAAAAGTTATTCATGTATTAAAAAGATATGCCACTTCCACTCCGAAGCCAAACTTCCAACTCGAACTTCCAACTCGAACTTCCAACGCATGAACTACCCTTTTACACAATCGACCGAAAGTTTGAAGTTGGAAGTTGGCCTCAGTGTGGCCGTACTATAAGACAATCAAAGAATGTGTGTTTTTTTTCTAACGATGCACAAAATTGTCGGACGGGGAACATGATTAATTTTATTCCTTATTATAATCGATAATAATAAGTTATTTGTGTGTACATAAAAATTAAATGTTATTTCTTCGCTTTGTCGTGTAATGGAAAAATTTTCTCATCACACAGGAGTGCATTTTGGCGCTTTTTAAATGAAATTTTCCTACCGGTAAGATACGACCTTACTCGACAAGTGACAGTTTAGTACTAAAGTACTAGAAATCGAGACCAATGCAATTGCCTTGCTTTTGGCTTCCCATTTTGAGATTTCTACCCCGTAACTACAGTAAGGGTGTTAAGGGACGTACTTGACTCACTTTAACCAGTGATTCCTGACATTATTTGGAGTAAAAATGTAAATGAAATTTTGGTCTCCGGTGACATTTTTGATGTTTATTTTTTCCTACAAAAACATAAAAAAATGGTAGTTGTAGAACAGTTGGAGACGGGGTAGGGGGTTCGTCGGACACCAGGCTGAGTGACCAGTACCGACATGTGGAAGAATTTTTTTGTTGTTTGATTTTGAAGAAAAAAAATTTGAAAAATAAAAGTCGTCAAAAAAGCCCACCGGAGACCAAAATTTCATTTACATTTTTTACTCCGAATCATGTCAGGAATCACTGATTAAAGTAAGTCAAGTACGTCCCTTAACACCCTGTATAACGTCTTAGGTTTGAGTCATTAAAATGACGAATCGAGAATTTTACATAGACATTTTGCAAAAATTTGAATACCGAAAATGAGCTTTTAATTCATAGAGTCAAACGCAACGTTTGCTATCTCTGAAAGAATAATATTTAACAAAAACCTACGGCCCAAAACATTGACGGCCCACCCTAGTGAACAGTTATGACAAATGCATTTTTGAAATACGCAATTTTTATTAAAATAAAATGTTTGCAATGTACACAAACCCGATAATTTGTAATATTTTATCAAAAGAAAACAATTTTACTAGGCAATACAAACGATAAAATTTGATGTTGTTTTGTTTTAAAATAGTTTTATTTTACAACTACCCGAATCGTTTCAAAATTTCATGGAGACCTTCCTCTTGTTTTGAAAGTGAAGTGTTCAAAATTGTAGTAAATAATTTGAATGAAAGTGTAGATTTCTACAAAAATGAAATCCAGGCAATCCCGCCACAAGTCATAGATACTCTCTGATATATAAATAGAAATACAAATTTATCTACATTTTAAAAATAGTTTAAATGTTTCCGTGTCATTAATTAGCGTTTTCTGTAAAAAAAAAATACCAATGGGGATGGCAGTGTAAATGAATAAGGGGGTAAGTAAGAATGTACAAATCAAAAAATATAGAGTCTTTCAAATAAGAGTAGAAAATATAAAAAAAAAATTGAACTACAAAATTTGTAGGCTGGCAACACCAATTTACCTGTCAAATATTCTTTTAAAGTGCAATCACACTAAAAATGCAGAACACCATATACACATTTAAAAATACATTTTTTGTTCCTTAAAAATTAAATCGAGGTAGCATTGTTGTTAATGACATAAATTTGATTAAATTATATTCTACAAAGTGATTGGCTTCCATTTAATTTAACATTAATTTGAATTTAACGGTAGGTAGAAAGGAAGAATTAATTAATGGTGAGTTTAGTTACACTACTTTAAGATCTGAATGAGTTAAATATATTCAGATCTAAAATTAGAGACATGATCTAAAGCCCGGACAACGCTAGTAGGTACTTAAGCTAGTATTAAATAAATGTGAGCAATTTCTTAAGTGTGCTTTATATTTCATTACAATATCGTTATTCTTCAATATGTTAACATAAAATTGTAAAGATGTAATAATAATATTCCTATATACAATTCTAATTTGAGATCAGTGGAATGAAAACATTTTTTTTTTCACTTTTATGCCTTTTTAATTTTTAATTAAAATGTAGGTTACACAGCTTTAGATTAAACACGATGATTATATTTTTAGTATTGCCATTTGAATGTAAGTGGCGCCCTCCTATGTTTTCTACTCTTCTTTTTAGTGTTTTATTCCTGAAAAGGATAACCTCGAAAACCAAATCTCCGTGAGCGTTCCCTTGGATGAGAAACAAAGGCAGTCAAACGTAGCTCAATTTACAACTGACGGCAGACTGGTCAGAGACCACACCAAGGGACCGTCCATATGTGGTTCTTCAAGCCGGATTGCTTATCAAATTTAGAAAAATTGTGATGGATTAGTCATCTCACAATAAATCAAATTTACGAAATTTTTTCCCTTTACAGAAAGTAGAAGAATCTTCAAAATTTTGTTACATAAATGAATACATTATAATACCAGAGTAGATCATTTCATGGTCTTCATGGTTATTATTTAAAGAAAAAAATATTTGTTCTAGAAGTTTAGACGTTAAGTACCTCATGTAAGGGAAGGCATTTCATGTGAATGGAATAGCGCTTTTTCCTTCACCCAAGATGAAACTCATCTTAGAGTACCTTACCTATTCCTTGTAAGTCAATTGTGGTTCCATAACCATTGAACACAATAGCAATTCAACACTGCTTTTAAATGTGATATAAAGTCATTAAAAGTGTTAAAAAATGTAAACAAAATAACGTAACGCATCCTAAGTAACCTAGTTTTTTTCATTATCTTTAACGAATTTATCACTTTTAAAGATGTTTTGATTTGCCTTTGTGTTAAGTTGTTCGTTTAACGTGATTTATGTTACTAAGAGAACACACATCATTTTAGGAGGTGCATACCACCGCGCCGCACCGCGATAACCAACACCTCTGCAATAGGTCATCCCAAGTGGTTCGCTACGTTTGGTGACTTTTCAGGGGTGCCCGAATTCATGGGGTGTGATTTGTTCATGTTTTGGAGGTCAATTCGTCTGCCCACTTGTTGCGTGGCAGGCTGGACCAAGAGACTGGTTGAGGGAGGTCTTTTGACCTCTCCAGCCCGAATCCCTCGACTCATCGCCTTACACCACCTTGGGATGGATTCGTACGTTCGTCACTCTTGGACATACTGAACCCCCAGATTCCTCATACCCACCCATTACACGTATTTCTTTCCAAGAACTTTTCTTTAAAAAAACCCTCCACACATCATCCCTTAAGATGACATAGGCTCTGAGGGGAATTATTTTCTTCAGGACTCCTGTGTGGAGCTAATGTAAAAAAAAGTTTTGCAGAATAGCAACTTAATAACTGCACAAGAGAGCTGATAAAGGATTGATTCCAAAAACGCGAAGCCAACGCATAGGTTTGTTTCAATATTATCGTTTACGAACTAAAATGAACTTATAGAAATTAGAGCAACGTCTAGATTTCTAGATGAATCACAAATCTCGGATTAGAAATACAAGTAGAAGGGCAGAAGGGGTAAATAATCGCTAATAATCAGCACATATCCTTCGGTAAGAAAGCTTCGCTTTCTTCAGTTATTGGACCATCAGTTTATAATATGCACAACCCTTTTTTTCAGTAAAGTAAAAGTTCAAATATTATTTTGCCTGATAAAGATCCCATTTCCAAGTTCTGCAGGAATTATCATATTAAATGAGCGATTCACAACATTCAACAATTTTGTTATTCTCTTGAAGTTCTCGTTAGATGAGAACCCTTTTCAAGTATTTTTAACCTTTAATCTAGCATATATAAACTTACAGATCTATCTACCCTAGAATTTTATTAAAAAGCAGAAAATAAAATACCTCCAGTTCACAGATTGCTGAATCTCGAGGAATATCGTTAAGTGGGAAAGGTATATTCGAAAATATTGTATTCCTTCCGTAGTTGGTAGTAATATCTCAATATACTAAACTATAAAAGGATGTCGGGTTCAATGATTTGATCTCAGGTCGAAATGAATAAGTACAGTGTAATATTAAACTTTTTAAGTTTATTATATGAGGGAGACGGGAATGGGTACCGCCACCTCGGGATAAACAACACCTTGGATAAACAACACCTCTGCCATAAGTCACCTCAAGTGGTTCGCTAAGTTTGGTGATTTAGCAGATGCAAGTTGATTCGAGTTGATTTGAGTTGATTTGAGTTGATTTGAGTTGATTTGAGTTGATTTGAGTTGATTTGAGTTGATTTGAGTTGATTTGAGTTGATTTGAGTTGATTTGAGTTGATTTGAGTTGATTTGAGTTGATTTGAGTTGATTTGAGTTGATTTGAGTTGATTTGAGTTGATTTGAGTTGATTTGAGTTGATTTGAGTTGATTTGAGTTGATTTGAGTTGATTTGAGTTGATTTGAGTTGATTTGAGTTGATTTGAGTTGATTTGAGTTGATTTGAGTTGATTTGAGTTGATTCGAGTTTATTCGAGTTGATCGAGTTGATTTGAGTTGATTCGAATGATTCGAGTTGAAATGAGTTGATTTGAGTTAATCTGAGTTTTGAGTTGATTTTAATTAACTTAATTTGAGTTGATTCGAAGTGATTCGAGTTGATTCGAATTTTAAAGTTGATTTGAGTTGTTTTGAGTTGATTTGAGTCAATTTGAATTGCTTTGAGTTGAATCGAGTTGATTAAATCACCAAAGATGACTAAGACCCTGAGGAAAATTATTTTCCTTAGGGCCTCCTGTGTGGAGGTCATGTAAAAAAGATGTTTATCCGTGAAATGTAAAGTGAAAATATAACCTCAAGTGTAGTTTCGCCGTTAAGCACTGTTTCAGTCATCCGTAAAAAAACATGTTCAGCATTAACTGAGAATACCAAAACACACTGGTTCATAAATCATGTTGTTAAGCTATTCCATTTCACCAGGAGAAGGATTTTACAATGAAGGGAATTAAGAATACATAAGCTTCCTGTGAGATGTTTAACCTTCAACCTTGTGCCCTTTGAAGTAATAACCTTTTGCTTATCTAACAAACTAATACTACGCAAAGTTACTTATGGACTTAACAGAATTAAATGTGGAATAATATTATAATACTCGGGCAAAATATAATGTAATAGGTAAAAGTCATGCTAGGGCATGTATGTAATTGGAAGTACGATAAACCAGCTTGTTTCACCGCCACATTATGGAAAAAAACTTATTAAGTAATTTCAAATTTTAATTTACCTTCCACGCTTTTTAACATGAAAAGGTGTTTCTTGAAACATAAGATTTAATCACAAGCGACGAAAGAAAGTGTAATTTTTTTAATGTGAAGAGTCCCAGCTGCTCCCATATGGAGTCAGTGAAACTATGGCATTCCCAATTGGGGTATGTTGTGAGGCTGAAGGTAGTGAAGAGGGGAAGGAGAAGGGGATGGACCAAACACGACTAAAGCCATTTCAAACAACGTTTCAACTCTGAATGGTGGTTTTACACCAGGGCGATACTGAAAGTATATTCCGCTCTGGAAAGTGTCGCAAATATACTATATAATATTTTTAAATGTATTAATTGTGAAATTATATTGATATTTTCTCATGCCGGGATTCGATCCCGCGACCTTCGGATTGCGAGTCTTGCCCCTAGACCACGCCGGCCGTCAAATTATAATAACTTTTTAATATATATTTTGAAGTAAAACTTCTTTACGCACGCTTGACTTGGGGAGTAAGCTGGTGAATGCGTGACGAGAGCGTTACGAAAAGTGTGATCGGGTGAGGCGAACGGTCGGGTGAGGCGAACGGTCGGGCGAGGCAAACGGAAGTTGAGAGGGAGATTTAAGTTAGTGAAAATTTACTTCAGTCGTGTGGTCTAAAGCACACTCGTTTTTTTTTTTTTTAAATTTTACACCGAATATTATTTTATATTGCGGTTATTCATACCAGCTAAAGTAATGTAAGTAGATTGTCAGCATTTGGCGTGATAAAATAACGATAAAAGGTGAACTTGTAAAAAATATATGACTTTGGAGATATGTGATTCGTCAAAAACTCAATATGACAGTATATAGGCAGCTCGCATTATAATACCATCATTTAATTCTTAAATGTAAACTCTGCTTTTGAATGAATAGACCTTTTTACATGGGAGCGCGAATTGCCGCGTAATGAACAAATTTGCGAAGTCTAAATACGGCAAAGTTCGCTTATTTTCAGACTCCAATATTTTGTTGCCGTATTTAGTGAGGACACTTTTACACATGTTTCATAATTTACTTACCCCAGTAAACATCGACGAGCACACTCCATATATCTCGAGTGATAGTATATATTTACACGTTTTCAAAACACAAACCATGTATTTTGCGGTGTTATTTCATAAAATGCACGGATAAGCGCTCGACGCTGCCTCGCAGAAGAATGATGACGTCATATTTTTTTGATTCACGCGAAGCCGTACTCAATCCCAGCCTGTTCCAACGGAACCTGTATGGAGAAGGAGAAAAAATACGCTTTTATCACTCAGGGCAGGTCTAACGACCTCCGTAGTCCAGTGGCTAAGACTCTTGACTCACATTCCGGAGGTCGCGGGTTCGAACCCGGCATGCGCAAATAAATTTTATTTGATTAATTTGTGTTATTTCACAATTAATTCATTTAAAATAATATATAGTATATTTGCGGCATGTTCCAGAGTGGAAGATACTATTAGTATCGCCCTGGTGTAAGACCACCATTCAGAATTGAAACGTTGCTTGAAAATGGCTTTAGCCGTGTTTAGTGACCAGATCTGAATAGCCAGGTACTTCCCAACCTTCCTCTTCCCCACCTCCTTCCCCTCCCCACTACCTTCAGCCTCACAACATACCCCAGTTGGGGATGCCATAGTCTCACTGGCTCCAGACGGGAGCAGTTGAGATTCTTGTGCGGTATTCACTATAAAAAAAAAAAAAAATAAAAATAAATAATAATATTCATACGTCTATGATACCCATCCATCCCAGATTTTCTTCACTTTCCTTTCCTTAAAAATACCCTTCACACAGTATCCCTAAAGATGACATAGGTCCTGGGGGAAATTATTTTCTTCGAGGCCATCTATGTAAAAAAGTGTAAATGTAAAAAAATTTATGTAAAAAAGTACATTTTTGTCCGTCCACCGTTATTGAAACTTTCGATTCTTTTTTTTTTCACCGGAGATATAAGACAACATTAATGAATGTTTGTATAAAAACGTTATAACATGTTAAACACGGAGATTGTGACATAAGTTATTAACATTCTTTTAATTTATTTTCATAATTTTTAGAGGATGTTTTTCGTAAGTACTTAATAATAGAGAAACGGAATTATGACCGCGAAACATTTCACTAGTCGATCACTAATCGGTCGTCCCTGGACCCCCAGCACGGTCGATCGATAAGGGTTGATAGGATAACTTTCGGTAACTCCTCATCGTTCCCTAGGACAACTGCAGATCGCTAACCTACAAACAACAGTTGACGTTGAATATATTAAGAACACTTAGTCATTGTGAACTGTTATTATTCGTTGGCGATCTGCAGTCATGCTATGAAAGGAGAAGTTACCGAAAGTTATCATATCAATCCTTATCGATCGACCGTGCTAGGGGTCCAGGGACGACCGATTAGTTATCCAGTCAATCCTTACCGAAAAGTTTTAGTAACTACTCATCGTTCCCTAGGACAACTGCAGATCGCTAACGTACAAACAACAGTTGACGTTGAATATATTAAGAAAACTTAGTCATTGCGAACTGTTATTTATTCGTTGGCGATCTGCAGTCATGCTATGAAAGGAGAAGTTACCGAAAGTTATCCTATCAATCCTTACCGATCGACTGTTCTAAAGGGCCAGGGTATCTAGCACAGTCTCTCGGTAAAGGTTTTATCGATAATGTCTGTAACTTGTCACCATTCCCTAGCATGTTTGCAGATCGCCAACGAACGAACAGTTCACAACAACTAAAGTTCTTAATTTAGTCGACGTGAACTGTCTTTTGTAGGTACGCTAGCAATCTGCAGTCATGCTCGGGAACGATGACAAGTTATCGACATTATCGTTAAATCCTTTACCGATGACCGTGCTAGATACCCTGATCTATGTATAGCAACAACCAACGTCAGTATAAGTAAGAATCTATCTTATCGGTATTGAGAGAACAGGTTTAATTTACACAATTAACGAAATAAAGGTTTGTCGGGTAAATTAAAATTTAGTTAAATACTTTTTAAATATTGCCTTTCTAATTTTAAAATTCCGATCTCGAAAAAGGTTGGTCGATTTACTTTTTGCAATGTTGGAATAAGGAATTATTTACTTCCAAGCATTCCGTGGAAATATCTCATAATCGGAATTTCAAATTCGTTAAATAATTATGTTGGATAAACCGGAAGGCTAGACCAATTATTTTTAAATTAGGTTTTCGCAATTTAATTAAATGATTGATTGAATCTTTTTACGATTTGGTGATTGATTGTATTATAGTATTACTAGCTGACCCGGAAAACGTTGTTCCGCCATATAAACTTTTTCTAGTGAATATTTTGGTTGTTAAATAAAAAAAAAAACAAATGTATTGTAAGTGTGTGGGGATGGGATCCATGACAGAAAGAGAAACGGAGCGCTGTAGACGATGACCGCCGATAAAAACAAAAAAAAAACACCAACCATTCATTTTCTCAATTCAATGTATTTCATTAAAGTAATGGCTATATTCATTGTTTCAACTCTTAAAAGTAAAATGTAAAGTAAAAAAGGGTAACATACGAGTATATATAAATAATTTCGTTCTGTTTGAAATACTAACGACGATTGTGTTCATACAAAAAAATGGGAGGGTTGCGATTAAAAAATGGAGGGTGGGGGTAGGAGGGTGAAGATTTGGGGTTATAGGTATCTTTTGATGCCAAATAAAAAAAAAAAACAAATTGTCAAAAAAATAGAAAAAAACAAGAAATATACATGAAAAATTTCATTAAAATCGGTCGAGCCGTTTCGGTAGAGTGCGACCACAAACACCGTGACACGAGATTTTTATAAATATAGATTAGTTACTACTTGGGAGTTACCACGAAACTTTTATTTTGGTATCGAAAAAAAAAAGATAAAACGGTTTGTTGTTTTGTATTTTGACGACAAAATTATCCAATTGGCGATCTGAAAAAGGTTCAAATCCTTCATAATGACAAGGCTCACCTTTCGATACCTTTTACTGCTTCAGATATCAAATTACATACCTACCCTTATTTAAAGGCATCCCCTCTTAAGATTGTGGGGACACTACATTGCCCCTCCGTTATTAATTTTTCTTGACTTTATTTTCAACTCGCTGAAGTCCCTGGCGTTATGTGGGCATTACAAATAAAAGGGTTTTTCAAAATTTCAAGAAGATTTCAAAACTTCATGTAGGTATGTGATCTTCATCATGTTTTGAAGGTTGAGTGAGCGAAATTTGATCAATCTCGAAATAAAGATTTGTAAAAAAAGAAATTGGCGCCGCCCGCCCCTCGCAGACCCTCTTCTTTATACAAATTTAATTAATATACTTATGATGCTTTCAATTAATTTTGACAAACAGTAGCTACTTATTATACTTGTCCCAGCGAGAGCTCGAAAGTTCGTCATCGACGATCATTATTATGTTTTTAAATGACTTCAAAAGGAGGAGGTTCTCAATTCGACTGTATTTTTTTAATTTTTTTTTTATGTTTGTTACCTAATAACTTTCGAATGGGTGAAATTAGCATTAAGAATGTGCGCGACATATGGACGAATAACTCAATATCACACCAACCGATTTCGATGATTCTTTTTTTATTGGAAAGGGTGTACTTCAAGGGCAGTTTGATGGGAGTTTGGTTAGGTTTTGATTATGGGATCCATGACAAAGTAACGGAACTCTTCAATTCTTAGGAGCAAATTAATCTTTGAGTCACCTACCGTAACGTCGCGTTATGGTCAAGTAATGTCTATCTCATACGACCAGCACGTTTAGTAGGTCTACCCATATTCAGACAAATTAGTTTTTGTACTTCAGATTCTGCATTCAGCATCTGAGATGGCGTTACTTTTCCACTTAACTTACGGGAATAGGCCACTTGCATGGATTTCATAACGACTTGGAAAAAATCGTGTGGATAGATTTTTTTACTAAGATTACGAAAATGTTAGTAAAAATTTTTGGAAATGTACTGTTTTTTTTTTTTAAATAAATAAATCCAATATTTGGGCTCGTGATGTCACTACATGAAAATGTCCCATCTCCGAAAATGTTTTACTTATTTTGTAAAATTCCACACCGATTTTTTTTTATATGGCAACACTTTGAATTTGACATTTAACGTTCACTAGATTTATTGTTTGTTCTCTGCGAACTTATCATTTGGTTTGACGTTTTGATAGATGTTATGAAGAGAACCCCGTACATTTAATGCCTTTTGTACCTGTTTTAGAGGTATAATGGAAATGGTGCTGATTTTAACGAAATCAAATTTTATAATTTGTCTTATTTTTTTTAAATTTACAAGTACAAGTATGTTACATTGGATTTAGTCAAATATAGACATTGAACATTATAATGATTTATGATCAATAAGGTGGATGAAGGAAAAAAGTATTTATTTTGATATTTTTTATATGCCTCGTTATTCTCCTATGCCTTTCGTGTGGAAAACGATATATTTTTTTAAATAATTTTCGCCTATGTAATTATCGTTTTTTCGCACCCATAAAATTATGTCCCATCTTTCCGGTTTATAAAAAATGATCCGTTTTTTTCGGATTGAATTTTCAAAAAAATCGCCAATCCAATTTCAAAAATACGATAAAAAAATCAGAATGTCTTAGAATATTTGCCTAAACCGGAAAAATAGTTAAAAAAATATTATGCAAGTGGCCTATTGCGTTTCATTTTCTTTATTCGTGTGAGGGAGATTTATTTTAAATATTGTATTTTTCCTTTGGAGGGGTGCAGACGTACGTTCATTTTCAGTGTGTAAGAAAGAGGGGCAGCATTATATCTACCGGATCTGCCGGATCTGCTCTGATGATGGACACTGCAACGCTCTCCGAAACGTTAGCTAAAGAAGGAGGTAGCGCAACACGGCATAACACCCCAAAAACAAATAACAAAAAGGCAGCATTATATAAGCAAACAATCAGCGCATTGACATTAGACGTTTTTGAATTTTTGAAATTTACTCACTACTCAATGTTATACTTATCACAATATTCCTGCAGCTCTTTCAAAAGAAGAGAATTCGTTCCATACAAAATGTATGAAGAAAAGAATTTTCTTCATAATTTTTTTTCGTGATTTTTTTCCGATGTTTTAAAAGCAACTCTGCTGTTCGGGGCCGAAACAAATCAAAGATCATCAAAATCGGTCCAACCGTTCTCAAGTTGTAAATAGTGTAACTAACCCGACTTTGTTTTACATATTAAGATTAAGATTATTGTTTTATGTAATTCTGGTTATCGCTTAACACCAGGAGGAAATCTATAATTTGTTGTATTTTTGGTATAATGTAAAAATGATAAAATTAAACTGTTGATTTTCCCGAGATTAAAAAATAAAATAAATATATTATGCTTTTACTACCATAACGCTAAACCGTAAATCATATTGTACTATTTCTTCGAAGTACATTTTGAACACATTTCCGATATCATAAGACTCTTTTTTTACAAAACTAATTGAATTTTTTTCTTCGGAAAGAGGTTTACGGATGAAAAGGAAGTCGTAACAAAGACCTCTTGAATAAAAGGGTTATGATTGAATTTTAGAAAAGACGTTGAAAATAATATTCTCAGTACCTGTATTTTTTCCTTCTATTCGTGATTTTATTTATTACACCCTCAAATTTTTGTACAAGCTTACTTGTGTGTTAAATGTTTGTATAAGTTAACACTAAATGTTATTTTTTCTTTGCTATTTACATAACATTTAATTAACTTATAAATTCATGAAATGAATTTTATTAAAAAAACTAGCTTTTTCCCGCGGCTTCGCTCGCATGGTGTAAGGGGGGTTCCCACTCCGCCTCCCCCCTCCCCCTCTCTCACCACCCTCCCTCCCCCCTCCCCCCCTACCCCATCGCTCCCTCCCTCCCGCTTTCCATACATTCAGTTTTAAAACCTCGCGTGCCAACAATAGCAATTTTTTTATACAAATTTCATAATGCCAGAGCTCACCGGAAGTTTTATAAAAACCTTGTCCTAACAATAACGAACACACAAAAACAAGAATTATCCAATTTGGTGCAGTCGTTCGAAAGTTATACGCTTAGCAACACATTCAGCGATTCATTTTTATATATAAGAAGATGTACGCTATGAGTAACATAATATTATAGGACGGATTGCTTCAAAGAATTTGAACAAATCATCAAAATTCAAAGATAATTTTCAAGTTCTGTGAAAGTTCTATTCAAGCTTTGTTATTGTGTTATTTTGGGTCAATACCTTTCCAGAACTGAAATAATAAGAGAGCTTGAATAGGGCTTTCACAGAATTTGAAAATTAACATCGAACTTTGATTAAATGTTCAAATTCTGCGAAACAGTTGACCCTTAGTAGTCTAATATTCATAAATGACCTTGGCTGAAAACTAAACTGTGAATCAAATGCTCTTTTTACAGATGATCTTAAATTTTTTCGTAAAATCAAGTCTGTTTCAGATCATCAACTGCTGCAAAATGACCTTGGCACATTCAATAACTGATGTACTGTCAATGATATGGAGTTGAATTAAAATAAAATTATGCTTTAAACTTAACTCGGAACAGGATTTTAAAGGATTCCTATGTAAGACGAGAGGTCTGGGTTTGAGTCCCAGTTGCGACCATTGTCTTTTTTATGTTTTCTGTGTCTTGTTCTTTTTCATATTTTCGTTTAGATTATTATTGTTATCTTCTTCTTCAATGATTCCTACAATAATAAATACTATTTTTAAAAAGGTGTGATGATTTCATTCATAAGAGATCTAGAAATTATTCTGCATTCTAATATCATACTGACTTGTTTTATAAATGAAAGATATTAGGGTACAAATCACTCAAAATTATGGGATTTATTCACAGGATTTGTAAACTATTCAATGACCTTCAATCGATTACGTCCCTTTAATTAGAAGTAAACTGTAATAAGGACGCACTATTTGGTATCCACACCACTGCAAATATGAAAACTTTGTAGAACCAAATATTAAAACAAAAAAAAAATTAGGTACCATTTTAATACGCACTTACGAAAACACTATAGGTTCACTTTTTCTAATCTTTTTGGAATTTGCAAAAATAATCAATAAAATAACTGTTTTGACGTGGCCCTTAAGAAGTTACTTCACCAACCTAAAATATAAAATGGTGGTTCAATTTTACTATCCAATAAGAACGTTTGATTTATTTTTTTCAACCCAAAGATGGCCTATTTTCGTTGTTCAATAAGAAAAGTTTTGCAATCCAGTTCTCTCAGGATCTCACACAACTGTACTTGTTAGGCACATAATATAGGTACTTGTTAGGCACACAATATACTCGTTAGGCACATAAAATACTTGTTCTGTACATAATATACTTCTTACGCATATAATATATTTGTTAGGCACATAATATAAGCTAACCTCCTAACCACTCCCCGACACTAACCATATACAACTGATGCCACAGAGGCCGTAAACTGGTTTTCACGAAAGGCGCTGTCAATGATTCAGATACAGCTAATATTCGTACATCAAATAGATAGATGGAACATTTACATCACTGACGTATGGCTGTGAGGCATAGAACCGGCACAGTAGAGGAAGAATTGAAGCAGACAAAATGATGTTGTGGAAATGAAAAATACCTAAGTCGTGTCTATGCTACAACCATGTTTTTTTACATTAGCTCCACACAGGAGGCATAAGCTACTTTCCTCAGGGTCTTTTTGTGGAAGGTCTTTTTGGGAAAGGAAGGTCTGCGAAGGAAAAATATATGAGGGATTTGTAGAAATCTGGGGGTCAGTGTGTCCAGGATTGACAGAAGCATGAATCCATCTCTCCCACTGCGGTGCATTCCAACGGCCCGCCACGCAGTAGGTGAACCTCACCCCACGAATCGGGCAACCCTGCTAAGTCACCAAACGTAGCGAACTAGGGTGTTACCTACGGTGGGGAATGATTATCCAATAAATGGTTTAATCTAAAATTAATGTTGACAGTGTTACAAATGTGAAGACCCAGAAATAATGCAAGGCTGACAAAGCGTAAAGAACAAGATTAATGTAAAAAAAAAAACACAAAAAGGAACGGTTAGATGTTATGGACGTGTGGAGCGGAGTTATGAGATAAAATATGACACAAAAGCGAAAGTTAGAAGAAGTCGAAGAAGATATTGCAACAATGAATCAAATACTGGAGTCGGATCATGTCAAGAGTCTGAATAACAATAGGTATAAGATGATGAATGAATGTGAATGAAACAAGGAGTGTCGAAAACATAATTAACCAAGACAGTCTACCACTCCGAAGATGGAGAAATGGTAAGTTAGTTAATTAAGAGGGAATGGTACATTGTAAACCATTGTTTTTGTTCAGCATCATTACATAGTATAAAATGAATTCGCTCAAAATGTATGTACGCATAGATCTTTTAAACTACGCAACTGATGTTCATGCAGTTTTCACCAATAGACAGAGTGATTCAAGAGGAAGGTTTATATGTATAATACATGCTTATTATAGTAGAGAAAATCCGAGAAATTCAAATATTCAATTCAGGCAGCGTGCAGCTTGCAAGCGGGTGGTGAGGATTTTATAATGGTTGGATAATGGCGTTGTGTTTCGTTAGCCACAGCAACGCTTGGCCGGGTCTGCTAGTATATAATAAATACATAGTTAATTAACTTTAACAAATAATAATTCCGTGCTTGCTTCTCAAATGGCCCATGTCATTTTTCAAAGTTCAAGTGTCCTGTGTAGAATTTACCCTTTTAGTATGTTTTAATTTTAAGAAAGGCGATTTTTAATTCAAAGCTTCTTTTAGAATTCGGAAGATAACCCAATTTTGAGGCGAAATCGTGAAAATATATATCTAAAACTGACTGACTTGGAATTTTTAGAAGCAAGCTACACGAATTGTAGCCTTTGTTTTGCGCAGGTCCCAAAGAGTAACGACGTATGCAAAATTTGGTACAAGCTGGGGGTGTGAGACGTCCGGGTGGGTGGTCATATTTTCCTCAGGGTCATTTAGTGTAACTGAGCATTTATATCCAGGGGATGGGAGAAGAGGTCAAGAGGGAGGGTGCTTATGTTTATTTTAGACCTTAATCAAAAAGGATTTGCGCATCATATAAGTGGTTTATACAAAGTTTAATTATTTCATTTTTCTATAATGGATAACCACAAAGTAATAGCTACATTCAAAAATACAAAAAGGATATCTTTGCATAAAACCAACACTTCTGCCATATCTCACCCCAAGTGGGTTGCTACATTTGGTGACTTAGCAGGGGTACCCGAGTTCGTAGGATGAGGTTTGTCCAGGTCTTGGTTGCATGGCAGGATGCATCCGCCCACCAGCTGCATGGCAGGCTGAATCGGGAGAGAATGGTTGAGGGAGTCCCTTTGACTTCTCCAGTCGTATTCTCTCGGAACATCGCCTTGCACCACAGTGGGAGGGATGGATTCATACGTCTGTCACTTCTGGACACACTGACCCCCAGATTCCTACCCACCCCTAATACCGTTTTCCTTCCCAGAATTTCCTTTCCTTCTTTTCCTAAAAAGACCCTCCACACATCATCCCCAAAGAGCCCTGTGGAAAATTATTTTCCTCGAGGCCTCCTGTATGGAACTAAAGTAAAATTATTATATAATAAATAAAATCGGAATTATTTTTAAAACATGGGTTTACTTTTAAAATTATTAACTTGTCTCTCTCGTTTATAAAAATCAAAATATGTATGTTTCTGGGTTTGTATGTATATGAGATGCCTATGCGTTGTTAAACCATTCATCCGATTGCCATGAAACTTTGGGGATTTGATGTGCGCATGCCCGCGATGGTTTCTATATGCAGTAGTGAATTCTGGCATCATGAAATTATGCGTTAGGGGAAAGGGATGCGGGAGAGGAAGAGGAGGCGGAAGGGGAACGGTACCAATGGGAAAGGACACGCAGGGAGAAACAATATCTTTTTTAAGTGGCATAGCAACGCATGCCGGGAACTCGCTAGTTAGGTAATTAATAAAATACACATGAATTGTCATAACATAATGCCTTCATTACTAATTGATCAATAAACAGCAACAAAAACAATATTGATTTTTCACAGGTAAAGTTTCATCACTAACGCGCCTACCACAGCAATTTCCGCTGCGGGTAATGAACATTTGATAACTTATTAAATACGCATTTATACCACAGCGGTGATTACTTACCAAGATTTTGAAACGATTTATTCAAAATAATTATTTCTGCATTTATCAGTGCACAAAGCAGCGTTTCCAAAATATTTTGAATGAACATCAATAAACTATGAAAGATTTGTCGCCAAGTAAGCAAGGAAAGCCATTATTATAAGCGTGTGACAAATGCCCTCCAACGCCAAATATAACATGAGTACTGATGAAAAACTGAAAGTCTTCAGAACAATTATTAACATAATAATATATTAATTTAAAATTGATATACAGTGAAAATTATTGATGTTATCATCTGCAAACATTAAAATAAGAACATGGGTGAATATGTTAGTTACGTCATTAAGGCTCTGCAACCGGGCCCGAAAAGAAGAAGATGGAGAGATACGAAATTACGAAAGTTAGAGGAGAGCGCTAACATTTACAGCGACAAAATCGATGCGAAAATTGCGTAAATGTTTAATTAAACACGACTCGTTTAAAATATTTTATATAATTTGCGTTTCGGCGCGGGCAAAGACTAGATTTTATCTTCAAGAATAACATGTATTTTTAAGAGCTTTAAAACTTAACGTGTTTAAGGGAAATATGTAATAAATCGGTACAAATCCGGGTTGCGGGCCCTTAATAAATAAATTAAAAAGTATGGGACCGAGAAGCGATCCTTGGGGTACCCCACAAGTGAAACAAATGGTAACATTTTTTATTGGAATATCTGTTTAATAACTTTTGAAGGTTATATATACTCTTTAATGTAATATATCAATGAAGAAGCCAAAATTTTGAAACGGTACCAAGATTCACCTACCTAGGCTCCCTGATAACAAACGAGAATAATACCATAGAGGAGATCCAGAAGCGCATAGTGAACGCAAATCGCTGTTATTACCGCCTACAAAACCAAATATAATCCAGACTGCTGTCCAGAAATACCAAGATATTAGTGTACAAAATACTTATCAGACCAGTACTCACATACGCAGCTGAAACTTGGGTACTAACTAAGAGGAATGAGCGAGCACTGGATGTTTTTGAAAGGAAAATTTTGAGGCGTACCTTCGGACCGGTTTCAGAAAATGGATTTTGACGCAGACGTTATAGCAATGATATGCTCTGTTTAAAGATCTAAACGTCACAAAATTTATAAAACTGGGAACACTTAACGTATACTAATTAGAACTTAGATGAATCATGAAACAGAACAAAAACAGAAAATCAAAAAGTTAATAGTCGCAACTTTTATTTTTTTCATTATTTACATTTTTTTATAGTGATACCTCACAAGAGTCTCAGCTGCTCCCGTCTGGAGCCAGTGAGACTATGGCATCCACAATTGGGGTATGTTGTGATGCTGAAGGTAGCGGGGAGGGGAAGGAGCAAATATACAATTTACTATATATAATTTATAAATAAATAAATAAATAATAAATAAATATATATATTTATAAATAAATAAATATACAATTTATATATAATTCTAATTCTCTTTTTATAACACGTGTACAACATTGGATTTTTGAAAGGGGACGAACGCACTTTAAAGAATTCATGAGTTCTAACACTACATTTTAATTATTAATTTTTGCATTTCAAAATTTTAATTTCCATTTGTATTTCTATTTTACTTTAAAATGTTGTTATTTTTTTCTCTTAGTTTTTCATTAAATTTATATATGTTTTTAATTTTGATTTATATAATTATATGTTTTAATTTATACAGAACACTTAAGTTCTTAACATTTAATTTTCATTATTAATTTTTGTATTTCAAAATTTGAATTTGAATTTTCATTTTTACTTTTCTTTAAAATATGGTCTTTTTTTTCTCTTTAGTTTTAAGTATTTCTTAATATTCTTTGAAATGTTAAAATATTAAATGTACGACTACCACAACACGGGCTTAGCCTAGTGTGGTAGCCAAAAAAAACCCAAATATCTGTTACTAATAAAAAATATATGAAATAAATAAAAAAAATAAAAAAATAAAAAAACTATATATTATTTTTTTTAAATGAATAAATTGTGAAATAACACAAATTAATCAAATAAAATTTATTTGCCACGCCGGGATTCGATCCCGCGATCTTCGGAATGCTAGTCAAGAGCCTTACCGCTGGACTACGCCGGCCGTCAATTATTATCAGTAGCTCCACACAGGAGGTTCTGAGGTTAGCTAGCTTACGCATTTGCAAGTTTTGCACAGAACGGAGGCAGACCGAATGAAGCGAGTGATTTTAAATATGCATGCTGCTCTAGCAGTATTGAGGTAAGCTAAAGTCACTTACCACATATATGCGCCCTTGATGTGATTTTAAAACATTACTAAAGTATCCATTTATAATTTATATGGTATAGTTACTGCCCTCTATCTGCCTTAATCTGCTTTATTTACCGAGAGGTAAGACAGACATAATGCAGGTTTCTATTGAGCGTCCAGATGGCGCTTGTGGTGAAACTGTCTTGGTGTGAAGAGGTGTTTTGTTGATAAAATGCTGGTTCCAGTAAATTCATTCTCTTTTTATGGTAAATAATCGAATAACAAACAAGGCTCTTCTGCGTTTATATCACTTGAACCGGGAACCGGCCCCCAGATGTAGTTTTTTTTTTTTTTTTTTTTTAAAACAGATAGATACAAAAGAAAGTACAAATTACATATTAGGAAGCTTTGCCTGTCCAACTAGGAAAGTTTCCCGTTCCAGGACGGACAAATTGACAGGTTTAGTTCATATTATTCCAAGAAATGTACATAATTACATAACAAAAAAAATAGAAAATATAACCTGGTAACATGATTATTAAAGTAACCTGGTAACATAGTATGAGATAAGCAGGTAAGTTGAAATTTGAAGAGCATAAACCAGGTACCTACCTGATAATAAGTTGGAGACATTACAATAAGATTTTCAATATATAGGGTTAATACTATTATAAACAATATTATAAAGAGATGAAGTTATGTTAGGTTATGTTTTCAGAATGAACTTATAATAATACATAGTACACTTATAAGAGAAACTGCATTAAAATTTACAAAATTAGATATTATTTATGTATGTAATAATAGTTTTTTTTTAAATTATTTAAGCGATGTAACTACGATGTGTAATAAATTATGTGCAAACATGATTATTTGTTGGAATATTTGATGCTGGCAACACTGATAGTTCCGGAACAATCTTCTTTTGTTATTTTTCTTCTGTTTGAAATTGTGTCAACTAGAGTATTGTTTACCTGACAATAAAATACGTTTGTACCTTATAATTGAGTATATTTAATTACGAACAAACAGGTTATGGGCCACATCATGCTTAAAGACACTGTGTTGTGATCAATGACTTTTAGTATAAAATTGTGATTAACATTTGAATCGAACAATGTCGTTCCAACTCCCTATTGAAAAGCTGAGGGGCCGTGAGAACTATGACATCTGGAAGTTCGCAGCTCAAGCATATTTAGAAGACCAGGAATTATGGGAATGTGTCGAAGGTACGGAATCAGACCAGAAAAAGGTTAAAAAATGTCGTTCCAAGATTGTTTTGTTGATTGAACCTGTTAACTATGTTCATGTCCAGTCTGCTACAACCGCGAAAGAAGCCTGGGACAATCTTGCTACTGCTTACGACGATAAAGGTCTTACACGGCGCGTCGGGTTACTAAGGACCCTAATTACAACAAAGTTAGAAAACTGTAAGTCTGTTGAAGATTACGTCGATAAAATTATTACTACTGCCCTGAAATTGACTAATATTGGTTTGAAAGTTGATGATGAATGGATAGGTACCATTCTTCTTGCGGGACTTCCAGAAAAGTACACCCCCATGATTATGGGCATAGAGAGCTCTGGAATAAAAGTGACTGGGGATGCAATAAAGACAAAATTACTACAAGATGTTTCGCATAATAATTCAACATTAGAAAATCCCAATGACATTGCTATGTACGGATCTGGCTCGCCCAGATGGGTAAAATACAGTGTTTCTGGATCGGGTAGTCGCAGTTCCAGAGAGGCGGCAAAAAACAGTTCATCCAGAAACAGATCGGAGGAAATAATTACTCCCAACCCTGCAGATTATAAAAAGGGACTCCGCTGTTACCGATGCAACAGAAATGGTCATATAGCCCGAAACTGCGAGGTGACATTTGATACAAAAAACTGTGGAAATAAACAAAGTTCAATGTACACTGCTTTTTCCGTGACTTCTAAATCAGCTGATGAATGGTTTCTCGATTCGGGGGCTTCTGCACATTTAACAATGACTGATAATAATTTATTAAATAAAATCAAAAAATCTTCCCAGTTAGGTATCACTACTGCCAATGGTGATCAAATGATCAGCGACACAGTTGGAAACCTGCAATTAATCACACCTTGTGGAGAAACAATAAATGTAAGTGATGTGTTTTATGTTCCACAAGTGAAAGTAAATTTGCTATCTGTTAGTAAAATTGTTAGCAAAGGTAATTCTGTGGTTTTTAATTCAACTGGAGCAAAAATTTTAAATCGTAACAATCAAATAATTGGAACAGCATCACTAGTGAATAATTTATTTAAATTGGATGTGCAAAGTAATGTTGGCTTCGCTGTTCAAACAAAAGCTAATGATAGCACTCTTTGGCACAGAAGAATGGCCCACCTAAATTATGACAGTTTAAATAAATTGAAAAATGGATTAGCTCATGGAATTCAGTTTTCCTCGTGTAACCCACCAGATGTATGTGAAGTTTGTGTGAAAGGGAAGGGCCACAGGTTGCCTTTCCAATCGAGCAACTCTAGAGCTGCAAGACTACTTGAAGTGATCCACTCAGATCTTGTAGGACCAATGCAGACAAATTCATTATCTGGCTCTAGATATATTCTCACTTTTTTGGATGATTTCAGTAGAAAATCCTTTGTATATTTTCTTGTGACAAAAGATCAGGTGGCAGAGTGTTTTGAAACATTTAAAAAACATGTTGAAACGCAAACTGGAAAGAGAATCAAGACTCTTCGTACTGATAATGGAGGTGAATTTTGCAATAAGCGATTAGACAAAATCCTGCGTGATTGTGGTATTGAACACCAAACCACAGTTCCATATACACCGGAACAGAATGGTCGGGCGGAAAGACTGAATAGATCAATCCTGGAGCGTGCCAGGTGTCTTTTGATTGAAGCTAACCTCCCAAATATTTTTTGGGCTGAATCAGTCTTCACTACAGTCTACTTGATGAATCGTTCGCCCAGCAAAAATGTGGATAAAACTCCCGAGGAAATGTGGTCAGGAAGAAAACCTACTGTAAAACATGTAAGGGTATTTGGCTGCAAAGCCTATGCACACATTCCGGATGCACACCGAAAAAAGTTAGATCCTAAATCAAAACCATGCATTATGATGGGATATAGTCTTCTGTCCAAGGCTTATCGTTTGTATGACCCTAACAATAATTGTATTTTTGCATCAAGAGATGTCATTTTCTCTGAGAATGAGGAAGGAGTTTCACTCCTCACAGGGAAACAGGATAATTCAAGAGAATCTTTCTTTCCTGCAGCGGAAGATGAATGTTCCTCAATAAATGAAGATATTGTATCTAAGGAATCACCCGAAAAAGTTGGCTCAGTGGATTCAGAGGACATTGCGGATATACGGGATACTGAAGACTTCCTAAATCCGCACGTTGCAGACTTACAGTCTGGTCTAAGAAGGCAGGACAGGGTTAGGAATCTTCCCAAAAAATATGATGATTTTGTAGTTTATACTGGTGTTAGTGATGAACCCTCAGATCCCTTGACCATTGAGGAGGCAATGGAGCGATCATTTGCATCTCTCACAAAGAGAGATGCAAATGGGGATATAGTCCAGCGTAAGGCTCGTCTAGTAGTGAAAGGTTGTGCTCAAAGAAAGGGTTTGGATTTCGAAGAAACCTTCTCACCTGTGGTCCGATACAGCTCCATTCGATACTTAATGGCATTAGCGGCTGAACTTGATTTGGACATAGATCAGATGGAGGCTGTTTCAGCATTTCTCCAGGGCGATCTTCAGGAGGAAATCTACATGTACCAACCAACAGGATACCAAAAGTCTGATAAAGTTTGTCGCCTAAGGAAAAGCCTATATGGATTAAAACAATCAAGCCGTGTTTGGAACATAAAATTGGATGCATGCCTGAAGAATATTGGGTTTCAACAGTCAAGATATGATCCATGTGTGTATGTGAAAAATGAAAATGCGACTGTGTTGATCATTGCTGTTTGGGTGGATGATCTACTTATTTTTTCTAGCGACAAATCACAAAAATATGCTGTTAAAAATCAGCTCAAAGAAAGTTTCAAAATGACTGATATCGGTGAAGCCAAATATGTGTTGGGATTCCAGTTGACTCGAGACAGGCAAAACAAGAAGCTGTGGATAAGTCAACAGAGCTATATTGAACAGGTTCTGAAGCGCTTCAATATGTATGGATGCAACCCTGTGGACACACCACTAAGTCCTAATGAAAAACTCTCGAAACAGCAATCACCAAAAGATGAGAACACCTCAGCCATGATGAAAAATATTCCGTACCAAGAGGCAGTCGGTAGTTTGTTATTTGCCTCTCAAGTTACCCGACCTGACATTTCATTTGCGGTTAGTTATGTGAGTCGTTTCAATAACAATCCAGGTCAAGCGCACTGGGCTGCAGTCAAACGAATTATGCGTTACTTAAAGGGTACTGCAGATTGGAAACTGGAGTTTGATGGATGCACACCCTCTTCAATTGTTGGTTTCTGTGATGCTGATTGGGCCAGTGATTGTGACGAAAGGCGATCTGTGACAGGCTACATTTTTACTAAATGTAAAGGAGCTGTTTCTTGGGGGACAAAAAAACAACCAACTGTGGCGCTATCGACAACCGAAGCAGAGTACATGTCCATGTCTGCTGCGACACAGGAGGCATTGTGGTTAAGAGGTCTGGCTCAGGAAATCGACAGTGCAGTATATGACACTCCTACAGTTATCCACGTGGACAACCAGGGAGCGGCAAATCTAGCCGTGAATGGGTGTTACCAAGCCAGAACCAAACATATAGATGTGCGACATCACTTCCTTCGTGAGAAGATCCAGTGCCAACTAATTGAATTCAAATACATCCCTACAACTAAAATGGTAGCCGACTCTCTCACCAAAGCTTTGGATAGAGAGAAATTGATGAGATGCATTTGCAATCAGGGTATCATCAAATAGGGAGGGTGTTGGAATATTTGATGCTGGCAACACTGATAGTTCCGGAACAATCTTCTTTTGTTATTTTTCTTCTGTTTGAAATTGTGTCAACTAGTGTATTGTTTACCTGACAATAAAATACGTTTGTACCTTATAATTGAGTATATTTAATTACGAACAAACTTGATTTAAAACATTGATTTAAAACATGTTTTCAGTACTAATATATACCGCGCTCATGTCTTGAACTACTCCTGCTAAATATGAAAATAATAACTATAAATATAGATAGAAATATAAACAGAAACTATGAATTAGTAGGTATCTGATTTAGTGCTACTTTGGTAACGATATATTTAAATTGAACTTTACTTTACTTCGAACGTAATACATGTTGTGTTATGTATTGTATTTTAAAGGATCTGTTATGTTTTAACCTAAAAGTGTAAATAAATAACTTAATCTATAGAAGTGTTTAAATGCATAAAGGACCCGACCAAATCCTAACAATTATTATTATTATAAAACCAATTGTTATGCATTTTACTTAACTTTAACCGCTAGCTTGATGACATTTAATTGTGCCTAACTGGGTAACTTACTGATTGACATTGTTTGCTAGGAATGAATACCGACTTAATAAAGCTGGTAATATAAAATGCGCATAAAGCTCCAACGTCATCATCATCTATTTAAAGCGGGCGCTTTAAACACTTACAAAGTATGCAGTATGCAGTACAGGACCGCAATGAGGTTAAAAGAATATTATTTTTCAAAACCAGCCCGTGGAATTATCGAAAATAATATTTACAGCGAAAAAGTCTACAAGTCTTTACATTTGACTTGACATTCACGAAATAGCGAGTTAGGCTCCCAGCCAAATAGAAAAATTGAATTATTGTAAAATTAATGCATGCTTAGAACATATTCATTTGTTTAATTATTTAACCACATAAATTTAACATAATTTTGAAATTAGTCAATTTCGGAAGTAACCTTCTATCATACACAGAATAATGAAAAATATAAAACTCGCCTTCCGAATTTTCAATTTGGGAAACGGGTGTGGGTACCACCTCCCCCGGGAGCGTATTTCCTTTTCCGTGTTCAATAGGAGGCAACCATGCCTCGAAATCAACACGGGTTTGTAACGCCATTTCTCCTCCAAACCCGAGTTCAGTAGAAGGCAAGCGGCATCCTATTGTGCACGGGTTTGTAAAGCCAATTCTCTTTCCAAATCCGTGTTCAGTACGAGCTCCGCAGTTAGAGGGATGGATTGATAGATCCATTGACCCCCAGATTCCTACCCACCCCTCATACCTTTTCCTTCCCAGAACTTTCTATACTTCCCTTCCTTAAAAAGACCCTCTACTCAGCATTCCCTAAGATGACATAGACCCGTAAAAAAAAAATAAACGCACGAATTATGTCATTTATTTTCTTCATTTTAGTATTATTTATCTTTTTACTGTGTTGTACACCAAGTGGAAAAGGTGGTTAAGATGTTTTCATGTGTATAACGCACAAGAATCCCAACTGCTCCTAACCATTTGGAGTTAGTGAGACTATGGCATCCGCAAATTGGGAAGTTTTGTAATGCCGAAATAGGTGGGGAGGGGGGCGAGATGGGAAGAGAGAAGTCGGGACGTACCTATTCAGACCTGGTCACCAAACCCGGCTAAATGCATTTCAAGCAACGTTTCATTTCTAAATGGTGGTCTAACACCAGGACAATACTGAGAGTATCTTCCACTCTGGAGCGTGCTGAAAATATAGTACATGTTATTTTTAAAGTGTAAATTGTGAAATAACACAAGCTAATCTAAGAAAATTTACTTGTGCTCGCGGGATTTGAACCCACGATCAACGGATTGCTTGATCATATCCTTACCCCTCGACCATGGAGGCCGTCCGGGGTTATGGGATGAACAGATTTATCGGAATATTTTTGCCATCAATCTGTCATTAACCAAAAAATACACGTCAAATTGCACATCACACTTTTCGTACCACACAATATTTTGAATAAGCGGATTTACAGTTATTATTAAGAAATGTTAAATAAAAACCTAAAAGCTTACAAAAATATTCGTCGTGCATCGAAATTGCAGAGACAGAACGACGTTAAAATTCAACAACAGTGTATGAATCTCCAAATAAACTATTCAGTGCCACCATTAAGCTTAAGCAGAACAGCTGCGCTGCCTTTTTCAAACAATACTTAAATTAGGATTTGCAGCCAAAATTTTGACCTAACTGAAAAAATCTTTTCTTAATTAAAAGTTATCAAAAACATTTAGTATAGATATCTTAACTATTATTATTTTTGTTTTAAATTATATAATATAGGCCAGAAAGATATAAATTTTTATAAATTTTTGAGGCAATTTTGATTTTTTTTTGTGATTTTTCTCAAAAACGGCGCACTATCCAATTATTATTATAATTTAAAATAAAACCATAACTTTGTAAACACCACGTTTTATTTTTTATACTTTAATTAATTTGGGAGGCGGGAATGGGTACCGCCGCCCGGGAACCTTTATTGGATAACCAACACCTCTGCCATAGGTCACCCCAAGTGGTTCGCTACGTTTGGTGATTTAGCAGGGGTGCCCGGGTTCATGGGGTGAGGTTTGTCTAGGTCTTGGAGGCGGATGACCAGGACATACTGAACCCAAGATTCCTACCCACCCCTTAAACCCTTTTCCTTCCCAGAACTCTCCTCACCTTCCTTTCCTTAAAAAAACCCTCCATACAGCATCGTAGGTGAGCATAAAGATGACATAGGCCCTGAGGGAAATTATGTTCCTCAGGGCCTCCTGTGTGGAGCTCATATAAAAAATAAAAAATTTTAAAAAATAAAATAAAAAAATAAAATGCAGACCGTGTTTCGGTACAATCGTAGCTTCTTCAGGGCAGTATAATACTTTACTAAAATTAAGTTATATGTGTTATAGATAATGTATGATTTAAACCAAAATGTACCCTCAAGAATGCGTAAGTGTAGATGGAGAATTGGGAAGGAAAAGGAAATGTTCTTCGTCAATAAGGAACAACCTTAGTATTGGACTTTTATTTAAATTTATTTGATTATTAATTATCTTTCTATTCATGTTTTTGGCTTTCCTTAGTTCTCCAACCTGATTGATACCTTTCGTGTTTTTATGAATTAGGGTGACGCTTGAGTTTTTATCGAATTTATCGTCTGTTTCAATCAATTTCGATAATGTTATTTTTGTTCGTATTTCATCGTATTTCTTCATCTTCTATTTGGGAGGCGGGTGTGGGTACGTGGATACACGCCGTCCGGAAACCATTTATTGGATAACCAACACCCCTGCCACAAGTCACCCCTAGTGGTTCGCTCCGTTTGGTGACTTAGCAGGGGAGCCCGGGTTAATGGGGTTGGGTTTGTCTAGATCTTGGCGGCGGATGCGTTTGCCCAACTTCTGCGTGGCGGGCCGGGATTAAGGAGACTGGTTGAGAGAGACGTTTTGCTCTCTCCACCAGGACTCTCTCGACCCATAGCCTTTCACCGCGATGGGAAGGATAGATTCATACAGCCGTCACTCCTGAATACATTGACCCCCGATTCCAACCCATCTCTCAAACCTTTTTCTTTCCCAAAAACTTCCTCTCTTTCTTTTTACCTATAAAAGACCCTCCACACAGCATCCCCAAAGTTTGCATAGGACCTAAGGGAAATTTTTTCTCAGGGCCTTCCGAGTGGGGATTATGTAAAAATAAAAAGAATAAAACTACATGGTACCTAGGGTCGAATTATATTATCATTGACAACAAATAATTGCCAATGTTGCCTCTGAAACCGTGAAAAATCGATTTCTTTTATGACCTAATTTTTTTATAATTTGAAATACAAAATAAACGAAGTAGCACATATCCGTACTAGATATTTGCTATACTTTTTGATTAAAAAACATATCTTTCAGTTCGTTCAAATATTTTGGCACCAAATCTAAAATTGTGGTTCGCATAAATACGACCGCTCAGCCGATACAATAATTACCAATTATTTTAACGTGTAAAAATAATTTCAAAGTTGATTGATTTATGTAGTTTTAAAAATTATTAATACACTATAAATAAACTTTATTACAAAAATGTGAATATGAGGGGGTATAGGTTGATATTTTCTCTATGATAAAATTTTTTTTCGTATTGTATATGATCACAGAAGAAAAAAAATAGAGATCGATTGACGATTTACAGAAAACTGTTCTTCAACAAAGAATTATAAAGTAAGATAAACATATTTTTTAATATTTAGTTTTAACTGACGGGCACAGAAAACACATTTATCTATTTTTTTTGTGTCCAAAAATTTTTTTTGGATGGTTTTATGGACACAGGCGACTTGCACAAAACCCTAAATATTGCAAAATCCCTCGTGCTCTCTTAAGAGATGGATGTACAATTTAAATTCCCGGTAGAGTTTAATTTGACTCGCTCCATATGGATTAAGTGCACCTTGCGCGTCGGTATAAAACTATAAAGATAAAGTTCTTCACAGTTAACCTAATAAATCGCGCGACGGGGAAAAGTGCAATATTTTCCCAGCTCACTCCCTAGGGAACTATTTTATGCACTTTGCAATACCAAAGATTTACTTTAAATCACTTCCTACTTGGGTGAATGTTTAATCTACTGAAATAGATTGGGAAATTGAATATCAAAAAATCTTACAAATTAACGTTTTATAGACCTTTATGTTATAATTTATTAAATACTACTAGCGAGTTACCGGTATACGTTGCCATGTCACTTAACAAAGAAATTGTTTCTCCCTGCGTGTCCTTTCCCATTAGTCCCGTTTCCCTTCCGCCTCCCTTTCCACTCCCATGTCTCCTTCCCCTCATAAGTTCCCATCCTCCCTCCCGCATTTCATACATTCATTCCTGGTAAATTCAGTTTTCAAACAGCTCACGTGCCATCCATTGTAATTTTTTTACAAATTTCATAATGCCAGAGCTCATCAATATATACAGGATGTTAAGGGACGTACTTGACTTACTTTAACCAGTGATTCCTGGCATTATTTGAAGTAAAAAATGTAAATGAAATTTGGTCTCCGGTGACATTTTTGATTGTTTTTTTTTTTTTCTACAAAAACATAAAAAAATGGTAGTTGTTAAACAGTTTGAGACGCGGTAAGGGGTTCGTTGGACACCCGGCTGAGTGACCAGTGACGACATGCGAAAGAATTTTTTTTTGTTTGATTTTGAAGAAAAAAATTTTGAAAAAAAAAAAAAAAGTCGTCAAAAATAGTCACCGGATACCAAATTTTCATTTACATTTTTTACTCCAAATAATGTCAGGAATCACTGGTTAAAGTAAGTCAAGTACGTCCCTTAAAACCCTGTATAGATACGATCGCGGGCATGCACACATACAATCCCCAAATTTTATCGCAATCGGATGAATGGTTAGCAACGCATAATTTCATGATGCCAGAATTCACTTTTGTATGTAGAAACCATTGCGGGTATGCGCACATCAAATCCCCAAATTTTATCGCAATCGGATGAATGGTTTAGCAACGAATAGACATCTCATAAATATACATATAAGCATATTTTGATTTTTGTATGTATAGATCATGTTATTAGGACATATCTAAACGTTATAAGGATCCATCTTAGTAATTACAAACAAGATAACTTTGAAGGTAACAATAAACCCAATACAAATTTACTCTATTTAGTGTCTATAAATACTGTTGACAACTTTTCTGGTAAGTTCCCTTTGTTTACATCTTTTTTAATCTAAATAATCCTATTTCAATATTATGTTCTTCGTTATTATAACATTGTTATTATTTTTTTTAGTATATTAACAGTAGTTTAGTAACACATAATAGTATCCTATACCTAAATACTTGCTTTTATCATACACACTTTGTTAAATGTTCATTCTTATTTTGATATTATTGATAATCTCCTGTGTACCACTGTACTGTACACTTATAATATCATGTACCTATCAATTGAATGTAAAGGCCATTCTATGGCGTTTAAATAAATAAATAAATAATAAATCAATCAATTCAAAACTCCGTACTGGTATCGTACCAATGATGGCATCTGATTGACACTCTTCAAATATCTTATCTCTATAGTAGAGTTTCTCGTGCACGACCGTGTATGAAGTAGGAAATAAAATAATTTGAAATAAATAATTGATTACGTGAAGTTTGCTGTTATAAATACATTTTTTTAAATGACCAAGTGTAACGTCAGGTACAGGTGAAAGGGATATAATCCAGACCAAGATCTCAAAATCGTACTTTCTTTCGATTGAAAATTACTTGGAATGTTTTTAGTAGGCGTTAATGCAGTTAAAGTCATAAAACGATATGCAGATTATTATTAAGATCGTTGGAACCAACGGTTATGATTCCGTCCACAAGATACCCGCACAACGTGCTGAGCGGCGTTAAACATCAAATAAGTTAATAAACAATTCAATGTTGATGGGAAAGCCCTTACAATTTATTTTGCCTTTTTGTAGTCAGGACCGGCACCGCGCGTTATTTTATTTTAATTTTATTATTATTGTTCAACAGAATAATTCCAATTACAATACAATTCAGTTACCCTATCAGCATTTAGGCAAGTGCCTCTTCAATAATAGTTTTAAGGCTTATAGAGTTACTATGCTACTTACATCCAAATGATTTGCAATTTCATTTAACAGCACCACTCCCCTCGTCATGCTATGTTTTGCCAAGACGTCTGTTCTGCCGTTTGGTTCTTAAAATAAAACGTTATGTCGACTTTGGCTGTAGTGGTCTGGTACACATAAATCATAGCATCCCAAGAGAAATGGGATATCGATGAAATTGTTCCAAATTTTGAAAGACAGAATAGCAAGACTTGCTTTCCGCCTAGTTTCTAGACTCACAAAATCAGTTTCCTCAAGTAAGTCAATATGGTGCTTGAACCTTGGGTAGGTTCCACACTTCCGCATATAAACATGTCTTCTGGATTGGCTCTAAAATGTCAATGTACTTCTGATGGTACGGTGCCCAAACATCGCTGGCGTACTCCAGCTTGCTTCTTAGTATGCCATCGAATAATGCTAGCATAGCTTCTTGGTTATCAAACTGTTTACAAGTCCTGATGATGAACCCAAGAAGTTTGTAGCAAGGCTGAGTGAGCAGCGGTAGATGGCCAGAAAATGTCAGTTCGGGATCAAAGACTTATTTGGGATTAAAGAGTTATGCGTACTTCGTTGGAAGGAAATCAATGAATCGTCACTTCACATTATTCTGATAAATGTAGCTGAAATTAAATTACGTTTAGTATCCATTACTTTCCTGATATTGACTAAATTTAAGGTGGTCAGATCAATATATTCTGATCCGCCTCCCGCGATATAATTCTTATTATATTGTTCCTCTCACGTAGTTATTCTTTGCCAGGATTTGGACAAATACTTATATTTGATTCACAATTTAAAAATACTTCTCCACATAAAAAAAAATCCCCCCAAGTACAAATTGTCTCCGAAATACCTATAGGTATGCCAGAATGCTGAAACGCATATCGAAATTAGTTTCTCGGAGACCCTACCATTAAGAGCGTTTGACCAGACAGCGGCCGAAAATCCACATTTCGTCGAAAGTTATTCTTACGATCGTGCAGGGCGGTTACAATGAGAAAGATTAATTATTCTCCGTACCAGCTTTTTAAAATTATAACGCAATATCGATTTTATTTCATTCCAAATTTGCTTTAATTTATACCTACATCCAAAAATGCTGAAAGGCGTGATGATAAAACTATTCAAAATAGTGTACTTTTTGTAATTATTTTTCATTTTTCAATAATGTCTAATTAAATAAGAATGTTATAAAAATCTGAAATATATTAGTTTGTAAGTGCGCAAGTAAATACACAAACGGATCAATTTTCGTCAAGAAACGCATGTACGTATGTATTTTTTAATGATTTTATTTAAACTAAAATTAAAATTCTAAAACATGCGATACCCAGATAATGTATTGATTTATTTTACTGCATTATTATATGATTTGAAATGGGTGTGGTGTAATACAAAATCTTTTTTGAAAATTTAACAAACTGCCAACGACCTATGGTATAACCTTATTATACTAAAAATAAACATTTTTTCTCAAAATTTAAAATTTGCGAATCTTTCGAAATCCATTTATATTTTTTGTAGAAAAGAGTCAATACGTCTAAAACCTGATTTAAAAATGACATAATATTTCTGGTTTTCTCTGGTAATACCCTCTTAACATATCAGTAGAACAAATAAAGGATTCCCCGATGTTCTAAAAATTTTCAATCCGTCCGCAAGAATAGGGCCACATATAATGTATTTATCGTTTTTGCGATGAACATATACGTGAAATCTTATTGAGATACTATTTTGATTAATCTTTACGACGAATCGGCTTACAGTATGAACATCAACCAATATGCTACGGATGAATCGAAGCTTTTGCTAGCTTTTCTATGTATTGGAATTACAATAAAATTATTATTTACGTTACAAAAAATATAAGCGTAAACCACCAAAAAAATTTTTTTTTCATGACTTAACTATTTTTTTTTCGTTCTTATAAAATTATGCACAAAATAAATGAAAACCACTTTTTCGCTTACTAGCCTCGTGCAAATAAGACGCTCGATTTTAAAATTTTGCAGGCATGATATTCGAAATATTTCTAGCGTTTATATTCCTCTTACGGGATCTTTTAAGCTTCTCCAGACCAGACCTTGAAAGTAGAACCAAGTATTAGTTTTCAACTTACCCTTCGCCTGTGGATAAAAATTAGATTTCTACCGAATCTCTCGTCAGCCTGAACACTTACCTGAAACAAAGAAAACAGTAATATTAATATAAATAGGTACATTATCGCAGACCCGTGAAAAATTATTGGACATTATAATTATTGTAGAATTTGTAAAGGTAAAAGTATTTATGAAACAAATATTTGCCTCAGGATCATTCCAAATAAGAAATTTACTCTTCGAATGTTATATTTAAAAGAATTTGAATGGTTCATCTAATTTCAAAGCTAACTTTCAAGTTCTGTGAAAGTTCCATTCAATCTCTGTTATTATTTCAGTTCTGTAAAGCAACTAGCTCATAATGATATAATAACAAAACGTGAATAAGACATTCACAGCACCTAAAAATTAACTTTGAGATTTGATGAATTGTTCAAATTCTGTGAAACAACCCATCTCAGTAAACTTAAAAAAATATGTCATGTATCCAATGTCATTATAAAAAATTAAGTTATATCAAATAAAAATGTAGCACCACTTGTGAAAAAGATTGTCATTAAAATAATATAATAACAATAAATGGATAATTTGCGTAGGGCCGTTTTTGTCAAAATTCAAATGGGCTGAATATGTAAATGAACGGGCCACTACAAACAATGTCCACCGGAAGTGGTTCAGTGAAACCAAAAGCGTTGTCTCAGTAAAGAATCTTCACACTTTTGATTCATCTAAACATCTGTCAAGCATTTGAAGAAAAGAGAAAGGCATTCCGAAAAAAGAAATTTAAAAATGATGTGAATTCATGAATTAAAAGTTGGTGCCTAATTTAACGCTTGTATATTATGATAAGGGGTTCCAATAAGCACCTACTTCCAATTTTGAAAATTAAAAGTTATGTGAACTTGAATAATGTTACGCATTGCGTATGAAAACTTCACATTACTTTTCGACGCACCATCAACCAAAATTAGTATGTTTAATAATAATAGTATTAACAAAAAAATATTCCTACGTGCACGCATGGGTTGTGCAACACAACCTGACAAATCAACTAGCCTACCCAAGAACTACAAAGATTGTAAGAAATGTGAGAAAAAATAATTTTCCTAGTATCTGTGTACGTGCTGGTTGAGGTGGCTGCCAAATTCAACGAAGGGCTTTAAGGTGTTTGTCCACCGCCGCTGCCACCGAGAACTGTGGCCGGATGTTCACCGCACGTCCAAGCGCCGTCATATGTGATTTTGAACTTTGGAAGTTCGGCGCTACATATTCAAATCGGCCCGAGATCGTGACGGGCCGAAAGGCAATATTAAACACTTTTGAACTTAAAATATTGAATTAAATGAAGACAATATTAGCGAAACTCAATCGAAATCTGGAGACAGAAAAATCAGAAAAGATATTGGCTCTGCTGGGACTCGAACCCAGAACCCTTCTCTTACATGGAAACAGCTCTACCGATTAAGCTACGGAACCCATATTAATTCGGTCACTTTTTTAACTGCTAATATTGTCTTCATTTAATTAAATATTATAATTTGAGATTTTACTCTTAAAGTTTAAAAAATTAATAATAAACTTTTGAACTTGTCCACTACCTCCGAGATTGCCGGCGCAATGTTTTTTTGTAGGTTATGCGTCAAAATTACTCGTATACGTCGGAACCGTCGAGGTCGCGGTAGGTATAGGATCGCCGATACGTCGTTCTGAACTCGGTTCGAAATAATCTCGTTTCTCGGTGACGGCGACGGTGGAAATACGTCCTTAAGATTTAATTAAAATTTACAGTAAACACGACGATAACGAGAATGGCTGCTTATTTTATTGCGTCACGTCAAATAATACCTAAATATTTTTTCCTCGTTAAAATTTCTACACGCACTGATGATGTTTGCAGTTTTTTTACTACGTGACATATTAATATTATTAATAACTGCACCCCCTGTCAGTTCCGTCAGAGAAATAATAATTCAGTAAATACACTCTCGTTAACGACGATAAATTGTCCTAGGTTATGCAGTAACCAACTAACCCACAATATGTAAAGTATGACTTTTTAATGATTCCCACTTTATCAAAGGAGGATATTATTGTAATAAATTACCGAAGACATTCAACTCAAAAGTTCAACATAGCCTGTTTTTTTTTCTAACACAACCAATGATTCCTTGAAAAATAATATTACGTATGTAAGATGATCATTTTTCGTGTCTGAACAAATAAACATGGAATGTCATTTTTTGGAGAATAAATCTCAAGCAATTAATCACAATTAATAAATGATTTTTATGGGTTTTTAGCCATGTATTTATTTACCTTTAACATACGGATATTCTTATATTTCTAAGTTACCACAGCCAAAATGGATTAATATAATAACAAAATTAAATGGAAACGAGTAAGGAGTACGTACCTAATTATGCAATAGCATTATGAACATCAATTTTTTGATGGAAAACAAGCAAAATAAATTATGTATCTAAAACAATCAAATATCAAAGTCTGCTCCCGCACGTTCAAAGTGAGTCGTACAGGGTGTATAATGTACAGGGTGTCCCAAAAGAAAGTATATATTTGTTTTGCTTTCTGTGTGAACGCAACTTTTCCGAGGGGCGCGGGGGATATGTCAATCAGTAGTCTGACTCTTGGGAATTTAGTCGCTATGAAGCATTTCTCGGGAGCGACCGCGCGTTGTGCGTGCGTGAGTTTTACAAAAATGGTGATTCGGCTACTGTAGCGCGTAAAAGATTATGCAATATTTGAGGTTTTCGTCAATTCAATGATGCGTCAAGCATTCCTCTCATTCGAAAATGGGTCAAAAAGTTTGAAGAGATCGGTACAACGCTGGCAAAACCAAAATCCGGGTGACCAAGGTCATCGAGAACGGTAGAAAACCTAGAGAGTGTGCATCAGTCTTTTTGTGACGACTCAAACTTTTCGATTCGGAAGCGCGCAAGTGCTTTAAATATGCATAGATCATCGTTACACAGCATTTTGCACAAATACCTAATGCTGCACCCCTACAAACTTACTGATATAACCATAGAACATGGTTCCAGCAAGACGGAGCAACATTACATACGTCCAATACGTCTCTGCCACGAGTTCATGAAATTTTCCCTGGCAAATTGATCTCCAGGAGAGGTGACATAAATTGGCCTCCTCGACACTCCTCGTGGTCCTGACATAATCCTTATGGACTTTTTCCTGTGGGGTTATCTCAAATCTAAAGTGTACGCCAAAAATCCGACTTGCGCTGATGCAATTAAAAGAAAATATCCGTCACGAAATGGCGGCCATCACGAAGCCTACCTGCTGAGCCATCATGAGAAATGTTACTCTTCGATTAAATTAATGACAATTTTGGGACACCCTGTATTTGATCTATATTTCTCCACGCAAAAGTGTTTGCAAAATAAAATTCTGTACCTGAGGATTCAGGGCCGATTTTGCCAATTGGGGCATTCCAAAATCCGCAATCGGTCCCCTTTTACTCTACCATATTTAGAATTTGTTTGGATGTTATTGCATATTTGGTTGCTTTCCTCTAACAACTAACAATATGTTGCAGAATTAATCTACGAGTATACTAATATTATAAAAGCGAAAGCGCGTGTGTTTTTTTGTTACGCTTTCACGCTTAAACCACAAAACCGATTTTAAAAATTCTTTCACCAATAGAGAGCTACATTATCAGCGAATAACATAGGCTCTATATAATGGTAAGTTATGGCGTTAGGAAATTTGTATGAATGAAAATGTGTGTATTTCATGTATATAGCGTCAGGGAGGAAAGTCAGGAGGGGGGAAGGTGGAAGGGAACGGGGACGCACGGGAAAGGGCATGCAGGGTGAATCAATTTATTTGTTTGAATGGTATTGCAACACATACCGGGTACCAGCTAGTAAATTATGTATTTTTTGCCAGTTGCCCCCGTTTCTGTTATATCCCATAAAGTTACGTAAGTATGTACTATTTTTCAGGTTAGTGTCGCATAATACCTACTTATTTTTAACTACCAAATCGATGAAATGCTAAATTGTAACTTCATTTACCAAATATGTAGTCAATATTTTGAGTAAGGCAATCAATGTAACGTCTTATTTTTTTCCGTTTAATTCTGCAAACCTTTACTACTCGTACATGTTTATCTCATCCTGACAATTTTAATAGAACTTAAACTAATAATTACATAATCAATATTCAAAAAACTGTTTCTGAAAAAATAAGAAAATACACAGATTTAGGAAATGAGATTAAAAGAATTTGGCATTCTCAGACTATAAAAATATTACCATTTGTTATTTCGGCTACTGGCATTATACCTATGTCGCTCATTCAAAATTTAGGCATATTAGAAATGTCAAAGAATTTATATATAAAATTGCAAAAATCAGTCATTTTAAATACATATTTATATTGAGGGATCAGTAAGATTTATAGGTTCAATTAAGAATTCCACAGAGCCGAACCATCTGATATGAAAATATCTGGAGTCGGTGAATTATTTTCCCATTTGGTCTCTGGTAGGTTGACATGTTGTTCTTGTATTGTTTTGTATTTATAATACTTATATAGTGCAATTGTGTAGCGTGGATTGACTAGATGATCATTTGGGAAAGTGTGTGAAAGGGTTTAGTTTTTCCTGTGGGGAAAATTTAACCCGGACATTTAAATCAAATGTATTGTCACATTACAGTTAATAATTTTTGGGGTTTTATGCCGTGTTGCGCTACCTCCTTCTTTAGCCAACGTTTCGGACAGCGTAACAGTCTCCATCTTCAAGGCAGATGTGTGACTACTGAGGTATTGAAACAGTAAATATTGGATATTGTTCTGTAATGCTGAAGATCTTGTATTTAAAAATTGGCATGGCTTTTATGGCATTTCTGTATATTACAAAGCATGCCCAACATATGTACACGGTTCACATTTGTCACATGAGAACGGTTTGCTTCATCGACTCGTTCTTGTGTTCAACAGCTCGGCTGTGGAACGATTTGCCGGCCTTTGTTTTTCCTCCGTCTCTTCAAGACCAATGTTCGTTCCTTCCTCTCCTCAAAAAGACCCCCACACAGCGTCTCAGATGACATAGGCCCTGAGGGAAATTATTTTCCGCAGGGCCTAATGTGTGGAGTTAATGTAAAAAAAAATTCAATTGGAATTTATTATAATCTGGTATCTCATAGATAATAATTTGTACGGTAGCAGCCAGCCTCTGCTACCTCATGCTTTATTTAGTTTGTTTTCAAAAAGTACCTAGCGATCTTTCCAGAAGCAAATAAATTTTTAAATTAAGAACCATTGACAATTAAACGACGTTCGTTTGGTTTTTTCTAGAGACGCCAGTAGTTGTGAGAATCTGTAACGCTGTCCGTACATTAATTCATTTTGCAAATTATATTTTTACAAATTATATTTTTACAAATTATATTTATACATCATATGAGTTCTACATTATTTTAGTTCTACATTATAATAGTTCTACAGTACTAATTTAAAAAAATTAAATAAAAAAAATTACATAAGTTGGTTGGTTTCTGCGTAACTAGTAAAATTTTGATTTGATTGCCCCCTCGCGGCACACCCAGTTTACAGCAATTACTGGGGATTGATTACGAAACCTACTGGGACGTTAACCACTTCGGAAATACGGAAACTCGCTAATTTACACAACCAATTTTTACAGCTATTAATACTTTTTTTAATATACATTTTCTGACGGATTTGCATAACACTGATTTCTTCGAAGCGATTGTTTTGTTCGGGAATAAAATCCAGATTCCTGGAGCGAACGAAATAAAATGAACGATGGATGAACGATGAATCTACAATTTGGGAGGTGGGTATGGGTGCCGCCGCCCCAAGAACCATTTATTGGATAAAAAACACTTCTGCCATTGGTCATGACACTTGCGTCGCGGTCAGGATCGGGAGAGTCTCGATCGACTCTCTCAACTCATCGACAGTGGGAGGGATGGATTCATACGTCCATCACACTTCTGACCTCTAGATTCCTACCTAGCCCTTGTACCTTTTTCTTTCCCAGAACTTATGTACTTTCCTTCCTTTCATTTAAAAGACCCTCCACACAGTTTCCAAACGATGACATAGGCCCCGAGGTAAATTATTTTACTCTGGGCCTCCTATGTAGAGCCATTGACAAAAACAATCCGGCTTATATATACAATAATCCTGTGACGACAACACAAATAGGCCAACGCTCGAAAAATTTAGAGAGTTTTTTTTTTACTTTTTATATATAGGTACCATTTTTTCACAAACCGATTTTTTCGTCAGTTTCATATTTTAAGCTTTTCAGCAGTGTCATTGCGAAATTTTTCAATTATATTATTAATTTTCATATTCCGATTGGTAAACATTGCCCAAATTCAGCTTTAGATTCTTCACAAACGAAAAAAGCAATTGGGCGAATCTTCTTGTTGTGTATTTCGAAACAGACGATCTAGACGACGAGACAATTTTAATCTAAGATTTTGAGACTACTATCGAATTTTAAATAAATTAAGGAATATGCATCGCCAACGTTACTTTCCTGCAGCTTTTGCGCAATACCAACAAATTAGCGGGATCCGAGCATGAAATGAAAGCTCGCATCGCTGTTTTCCATGATAAATATGCAAATAGTGGTAGTCCTAGGCACGGCATGGCCCAGCCAAACCATGCCCAATTTATCCAACAAAAGTTTGCATTCACTAGTAGCCAGCAACATGCGGTAAATAATATAACAAAATAACAAAAAAAAAATATATTTTATTGTCATTCTAAAATGATACAGGTAATAGGTACGTTTACCCCAACCATTGGTGTATCGTAATTGTGAAAGTTTTTATTAAAGTCTCATCTCATTGTATTTACGAGTATCTTGTTCTATTCGGTCTAAGGACCCGTATCTTCGACGAGGCGCCTCCAGGCGTCCCTTTCCTGGACTATTTGAGCGGCCTCCATCCATTTTAGACAATCTCCTGGCAGTTTTTATTTTCAACGTTTCTGGCTTTCACAATCGAGGGACCATCATTTCATATTATCAAGATAGGGACGGCGAATTTATGTGTTATGTTAATAAAATTTCCAATTAATCCATCCATATAATAATAAAATTTCTAATTTTATAATTATATGGATGAGATGTTGAACGAAGAGGAGGCGTAAGCATAGGTACAGAGTGGGCGTGTTAAATCCACGATTATGATTGGATAACCCTTTGAATCAAGGCATGAAACGCTCCTTTGGATTGACTAGCAATGTGCCAATACTCTGTGGTAGCACTGCGGGTATGTATAATTTTTGAGAATAGAAAACACGTAAAATAGTGGTTTTTAACTAACTTTGGCGTGACCCACAGGTCGTCTTCCCTTTAGAAGTACCGCAAATATTGTACGTGGAAATCGGTTTTCTGGCATTCATATTTAGAACAAGTCCATATTGTTCATGTTCAAGCCATCTCATTTACGAATTGCCTATGAAGATTTGCAGTTTTCATGGAAAACATTTATTTACAAATATATCTATGTAATTCATTAAGTCATTCCAGGAGTTCAATATAAATAAAGCAAGGCGAACAAAGTAACGGCATTACAGTGATAATTTTTGTATGCCGTCTTGCGTCCCCTCTTTCTTTAGTCGTCTGCCCTGTCGAGTGCTGACTGCCGATGGATACTGTAACGCCGTCCAAAACGTTGGCTAAAGAAAGAGGAAGCGCAACACGGCTTAATAACCCAAAAAGTAATCAACCCAAAATCTTAAACCATATACAAAGCACGTAACGGTATTTTAATTAATCAATAATCATTATTCATTTGACTAATTTTCAAAAATTTATCTTTGTGAAAATTAATAAACTTTTTTTAGCCGATTTTAAATATAAACTAAATATACTGTTGCTAACAGTTATCATCAGTTATCATCAGTTCCCATTTACTATTATGCAATGAAAGTGATTTAACTCAAATTACAAACAATTTGCGTCAACGCTTCGCGAAAACGAAAGCCTTTGAATATAGTTTACATAATATAATTTGTAATGTTGAATATTCACAGCCACGAATATCTCAATTCTAGTCAGAACTAGTTTCGACTGTCACCGAGGAACTATAATTAATGGAGTCTGTATTCGAATACACGCTCAAAAGTAGTACCATTTTAGCTACCAAAGTGAAGGGTGGGATTAGATCACGTACTAAAGGCATGCCGCTGATACATCCGTTTTAACCTCTCCTTATATCGCTCTAAAATATAACACACTGATCAGAACGAGAAATTACAAGGAATGTAGAATAAATCACATTAATGGAAGTATTCAGGTATATCAGCAATAAATCCTAAACAAAATTTCTCAAGTCCCCAATCTCAAAACACAAAGGGAAATTTGTCAATGCTTGGTTTACACCAAAAGCTTTACGCACTGTTTATTAAGTAACACAAACACGAGGATTATAAACGTTTTATCAGAAAAAAACACAAACACCCTTCAAATTTTGTGATTTCGGTTTAATATGTGATCAACAAAAATGTTAACAGGCTCTTGATACTAAACTTTTTCTGGCGCCCTATACGGATTTCACGATTTAGAGACAATTTCGTTTGGCATTGATTTTATTTTATATCGTGCTTTGCTTTACGAAATAAAGCATAAAATTCCAATAACTTTGGAAGTGGCTCGCAGATCTTTATCTTTAAGGCACTTTGGGAATACGTAGTCTCCCGTCCCCTCCAGTAGGTACATTCTTCTAAGAAAATAAATTTTCCTTATGCTTTTGAAGTTATAAAATTGTCAATAAATTTTGTTTCGGCACCAAATTGGTAAATCCAATGAAATTTAATATTAGGTATAAAAATTACATATAAATATGTAGTAAAATGTGTTAAAATATCATATTTAAACCACATTTTAACGACTTTGCACTAATAGAGTAATTATTATAAACCGGCTTAAACACTAAAATTTCTTTTTGAAAGACATAAATTTAAAAGAGTATCATCAAAATATCACATTGAATGATACTTTGGTGGGAATACAGGTAAACTTACTAACAAAATAAATAAATATAGAGTACAAGGTGACATTTATTTTGTTATTAAGAATGTATAAGTAATTTTTTTTATATATCAGAAAATAATTCAAAAACTTTGATAGCGAAAAATGATAGTACACTAATTGTTCTATAATTTTTCTTAAAGATTGATCATCTGAATTCGATTTATAAACGTGAATTATTACATTACACTGTTATCTACATTCTTATACAACATAAAATATAAAACATACATACGTAACACACAATACCATTATAAAGCACAAACACAGACACAATCGTCCTCATAATAAATGCTGATTTAAAGTTTTTTTTTTCATTACCGCCTTTATGTATTTTATTAAGCTGTATTTTTGTATTTTTCCTTATTCATTGCTTTGAATGGTTACAGCATTTGTGAATTTTTCGACCACCATGCTAAGCACATGCTCGTGTATTATATAACTTCATCTTATTGAATTTCGTATTGTAAAATGGGGGCCCATCCAGTGAGGCCACCGTAATTAAATATAAGTTATTGTACCAAAATAAATATAAAAAATATCAATTGTGTTAGTTTTTATGGTCATCATAAATCGTTGCATAAATAAATTTCTCGAACACACAAAAATTCTCACTGCCTACCGCATACTACTAGGAAATAAATAATATTGTTAAAAAAATAGTAACAAGGGAAAGACAAAATTTAAGAGGGCATTACCAGAGAAAACCGGAAATACGTCATTTTCAAAAAAGTTTTTAGACGTATTGACTCTTTTCCACAAAAAATTATAAATGGATTTCGAAAGATTGTTCTTTTATCTAGCATTAGTATGTAATAAATTTTGAGAAAATTTTTTAATTTTTAGTATAATAAGGTTATAAATACCATAGGTCGTTGGCAGATTGGTTAAATTTTCAAAAAAGTTTTTGTATTATACCACACCCATTTCAAATAGTATAATCATGCACTAAAATAAATCAATACATTATCTAGCAAACGCATGTTTTAGAATTTTAATTTTATTTTCAATAAAATCATTAAAAAATATATACGTACACGTCAAGAATGACGAAACTTAGTCAGTTTGTGTATATATTTGCGAACTTATAAACTAATATATTTCAGATTTTTTTAACATTCTTATTAAATTTAGACATTATTGAAAAATGATAAATACTTATAATCAAAAAATAATTACAAAAAGTACATTATTTTAATAGTTTTATCATCACGCCTTTCAGCATTTTTGGAAGAAGGTATAAATTAAAGCCAATTTGGATTGAAATAAATTCGATATTGAGTTATAATCTAAAAAAGCTGGTACGGAGAATAATTAATCTTTCTCATTGTAACCGCCCTGCACGATCGTAAGAACAACTTTCGACGAAATGTGGATTTTCGTCCGCTGGCCGGTTAAACGCTCTTAAATTAAATAAACTTTCAAGGAAAACTAACAAGTACTCGTGTAATGAGTGAAAAGGGTCACAAAGATGTGAAAGAAGTGAAAATCCGAATTTTGGACATTTCGAAAAAATTCTCCAACCTGAAATTGAAAACTTTATTTCTGCATATTTATATTTTGAACTAGCTGGTTCCCGGCATGCGTTGCAATGCCATATTCAAAGAAATAAATTGTTTCTCCCTGCATGTCCTTTCCTGTACTACCCCGTTCCCCTCCCGCGTCCCCCTTACACCTTCTCCGCCTTCCCTCACCCCCCCTCCCGCTCCCCCGTCCCACCAAACCCCCTTCTACGTTCCATATATTCAGTCCCAGTACATTCAGTTTTCAAACAGGCCCGCGTGCCACTTATCGCAATTTTTTAATTCAAATTTTCATTTTTCATATATTACAAATATTCATTTTTGTATATTATAAGAACAATCATTCACCCAATTTGGTACCTAACATACCTTTTAGATACCTATTTAAAATATCTATAATATTCTTGTTTCAATTCAAAATATGTATTAGACGAGTAGGTACTTCAAATAAATTCATTAAACTAAAGAGTTTCGAAAATTGAATTTTAATTTCACAATAATTATTTTGCAAAACGTCATTCTCAAATTTTGTCATTTTTGACAGTTTCGCAAGAGTTTTTGTAATGATTAAAAACTTTTTCAGATGTATTGTCATGTGGTTGTAATAATCCAGAAACCCTCGCGGGGGTTTATAAAAGGTATTTTTAAATTTTCAAACATTTCCTACGCTTAATCTAGCAATACATGGACATCTCATATACTTATATGTATTCATACAAGCAATCATATTTTGATTTTTATGTATGTAAAGATGCATTAAAATACATGGGTATTGGAATTCTTTCTTCAAATCGGTTTTGTCTTCTGGTTTCATGTTTACAATTTTTAATTAACCATTTATTTAATGTACAATAAATTCTGACTTGTTTACAAACATATTATTTACGTTCCACAGCAACTATCCCATACTGACCAGCGACAAAGCGCAAAACGTACTGTCAACAGTTTGAGTAGTAGCACAAATATATCGAATAATTGCCATAATTTTGTTATGCCTAGTAGTTAAGTCTAAGTGTCGAACGTAGATGCTTCGGCCCACTACTGGAAATGGCGAAGAAGGCCTTGAATAGACGCGAAATAGATTCTTCTAAGTATACGCACATGAGAGGAGCGGCCAAGCTTGTCTCTAACCAGGAGCGCAAAGCGCTGTCAATAGGTAGCTAATGAATTAAAGTCAAAAGAGAACAATGTCATCTTCATCCGGATAAGTCGTGTACTAAAGTTAAAAAATAAATATCAACATTGGAAAAAGAGTTAGAGGGTGTGTTAGAGTAGGTGCAAACCAAAATTCGATGAAGAGTTGATGAAGATGTAGAAATAAGAAAACAACATAAATTTGTACCTAATAAAGTCATTTGAATTTAAGTCATTATATATGTCACAAAAGAAAAAACAGACCTTTAGAAGAACTATTCATCGAAAAATCAATAGATTGCGTATTTGTAGCATCACCCAACAGTCTCGTTGCGATTAGTCAGTCCATGGATGGCTTAAAGGGGAAATAATGGTATGTCAAACCACTTTGCACTCTTCTCTCAATATTTTATGATTGAAATGGATTAGGAAAGCTGAATTAGCTTCGAACGTTTTTAATTTAAATTTTTAAAAACTTGTCCTTCGGTACAAAAGTAAAATTATGTAATCACACTTCAATCAATTATTAGTCTGTCCCGTAAAATTCACTATTTATTTGATCTTTATCTTGTTCCCATTCTCAGGTTTTCAAATGCCCGATTTGATAACGAATTTTCCGAATGGACAAATTTGACGATATTTTGCACATTGGAGTTGTCAATGTGGGCTTAATTGATGCAGTTAATACCGTTAAATGACGTTGACATTTGTTGATATTTTCCACATTAGATTTTTCCGATTTGACAAAGAGTTGTCCAAACGTATAAATTTGATGACTTTATGCGCATTGGATTTCTCCGATTTGATAAATATTTTTTTTAATCGACAAATTTAATGGCATTTTGCGTACTGAAATTGTCCGATTGGACGATGAATTGTCCAAATGTATAAATTTTACAAAATTTTGCATATTGTCATGGTCCGATTTGACAAAAAATTGTTCAAATAGACGTAATTGTCCAATAGATTCGACGATATGCGAAGAGCTAAAAATGCAATCAAAGTTCCGAAGGAATACGGCGAAGTTCCCCAGTATCAACCGCCGCGGCCGCGCCGGAGAGCAATTTATTGGAAGAGAATGAGTCGGGTGGAAATTCTGTTTGTATTTCTATACAATACCGAAAAAAATAGCATAATTGACCCCTCGGCATCGGTGCACAGCCGGAAGATACGCCAATCGCCTGTCCGACTTTTGTAAACGGATGACATTTTTCGCCCCGGAACGGATTGCTTTTAAGACCCATTCATGCGCTCAATGGCTCGACTGTGGAGTTATTAACAGACTTTTGTAACAAGTAAAAAAAAGATAATTAAAACATCTTTTAAAAATTCAATTTCTATTATAAACCACTGCCACTGTTCGCCTCGTAATTGTATATTAGAGAATTAGGATACATGTACATGTTGCGTCACTTATGAGTTCTTACTATGAAGACAATCGCAAATGTTATTATTTTTTTAATGTAGCTATCACTTTGTGGTTATCCATTATAGAAAAAAAAATACAGGGATAAATATTCTTCATATTAATCATAAAGGAAAACGTTTGGATAACTTAGAAGCCTTGGAAATTAAAAAAATCCCTTAAAAATAATGAATCTATTATCAACAAACAAAAAATATTATCTTACAGCCCAATCATGGATTTGTTCCCCTACCCACCCACTCTACATTAATACCTACCCACCCAATCTACATTAATAACTAGCAACGACTCCACCCCTACCATAATAAAACATTGTTCGAAACTACTGTCAAATTAGTATAAGTTTTCCCTGAAGAAGGAACGTTTGTTCCGAAACCGGTAGGATTTACGCATTATTAAGTGGTTTATACAAAGTTGTATCGTTTAATTTTTCACAAATGTTATTGATTTGTTCACTGGAAGCACATGATTTTCATTAATTTTAATACAAAACTAGTACATTTCGTATACGTACATACTACTGGCATTATTTAGGTAGGTAAGCTTAGTACCTAAAACGAATATTGCTTTATTTTTATAGCTTAATATTGTTCTCCCTAGGATCGCTATTTGATGAAAAATCTCTTAACGCATGGAAATAAAACAAAACATTCTACGTGGTTGGTTGATTGTTCATTTTTCTACGTATACATCACAGTGTATAAAATGAGTTACGTAATTTAAAATTAATTTATTTATTTATTTTATTTATTTATTTATTTAAACGCCATAGCATGGCTTTTACATTGAAGTGAGTACATGGTATTATAAGTATACAGTGGTACACAGGAGATTATCAATAATAGCAAAGTAGAAATGAACATTTAACAAAGTAGCAAGTATTTAGGTGAAGGATACTATTATGTGTTACTAAACTACTGTTACTATACAAAAATAAATAATATCAATGTTATAATAACAGAGAACATAAAATTTAGATAGGATTATTTAGAATAAAAAAGATGTACCTAAACAAAGGGGACTTGTCAAAAAGTTGTCAACAGTATTTATAAGCACTAAATAGAGTAAATTTGCATTGAGTTTATTGTTACCTTCAAAGTTATCTTTGTTTGAAATTATTAAGCAGGTATTGCTAATTAGCTAACTGTTTCAGGGCTGTCAGTTAAATATTTAATAATAGTTTTGGTTTAAAAAAAATAAATCATTTTTAATAAAATAATACATTTAAAGGCTATCTCTCTTCAGTCTGTTATTAAAGATATCTGAAGTAAGTACCTAGTTGAGAATCTATAGTAAGATATTTATTTATTATGAATATCTCGCCCGGCTGGGCTTTTACACGTTATTTTTTTTATTTATTACAAAGAACATCTAAGTTAAGCACAACAGAATCAAAGCAAAATCAAAAATAAAATCAAAAGCAAAATATTAGACAAAATCAAAAACAACATCTAAAGCAAAAACAAAGTAAAAAACGAAATAACATCGAAACTAAATACTCCGCCATGCAAGATGGAAAAATGTAATACTAGGAAAATTACAATACATTGGTAAGGTCTCGTAGGTCGATGCTGAGCTACGTAGTTTGTTCGGTTAATTAAATTTAATTTGATGTTCTTCTTTTTAATATAAATTGGGTAATGACTTGTTTATATTTGGTGAATGGTGTGTTGAATATGTCAACAACATCTTTATAGTCATTACCCAAATTTTGTATGCGGCGAGCGGGGGTATACAACTGTGATTCTGTGTTGGAGTTATCACAATAGAACGGTAGATATTGCCTCGATGTTGGTTTACGAGGTATATGAAAAGAAATCAAGTATAATAGTTCATGGCTATCAATTATTGAATTTATGATTTTATATAAACATGTTAGGTCATTAACTATTCTACGTTCAGATAATTTTAATAAATTGAGTTGGCATAGTAGATAATCATAGTTGACACAATCCCTTGTAATACCCATTCTAAAATTAATAAATCTTAAGAATTTATTTTGGATTCTTTCTATCGTGAGCGAATGACTAGCGTAACTAGGTGCCCATACTGTAGAGTTGTACTCAATTTGACTCCTAACCAAAGACATGTACAATTTTTTAAAGGTTTGAATATTTTTAAATTGACTGCAAATTCTTATCACAAATCCCAACATTTTCAAAGCTTTATTTGATGTAATTTCAAAATGGTTAATAAAATTCAGTTTTTGATCAAAGTTTACACCCAAATCATTCACCTCGGTTACAGCTGTTAGCATTACATCATTGATGGAGTATTCGTAAATTATTGGATTTTTTATTCTATGAAATCTCATAATTAGACATTTACTTATATTTAGTTGTAGATAGTTCTCTTGGCACCAAACAAAAAGTTTAAACAAGTTATTTGACAATGTTTGGCAGTCATTGATATTTCTTATGGCTTTGAATATTTTCATATCGTCCGCAAACATTAAAACTTGGACATCGTTAAAAATAGAAAGAACATCATTCACAAATATCAAAAATAAAATTGGTCCCAAATGTGATCCTTGGGGAACACCGCTGGTAGCGATAAATTTATATGAAGTAAAACCATCAATTTTAACGGCCAATTGCCTGTTACTTAAATAACTGTTAAACCACATGTATAAATACCCTGTTATTCCTAATTTATGTAGCTTTTTTAACAGCAAGTCATGGTTAACACTGTCGAATGCTTTGCTGAAATCAGTATAGACTGAATCAACTTGCAACTTCTTAGACATGGATTCGGATATAAAGTTTTGGTAAATTAAAAGATTGGACAAAGTAGATTTTCCAGAAGTGAAACCATGTTGGTTAGGTGAAATTACTGGCTTGATACAGTGAATGATTTTATTTAAAATAAGTTTCTCAAACAATTTTGGAATAGTTGATAAAAGGCAGATCGGTCTGTAATTGCTCACCTCATTTTTGTCTCCTTTTTTAAATATCGGGGTGAGGAAACTGTATTTCCATTTTTCAGGAAAGTGTCCTGTTTGTAATGACTGGTTGAAAAGAAAATGTAGTGGATATGCAAGAGTGGTAGCGCAATTCTTTAAGAAAACAGGTGGGATATTATCAGGACCACCGCTCTTACTTTGATCCAGTTGTTTTAGCTGAGTCAGTACATCTTTATATTCAATTATTACATTGGCTAAATTTAAGTTATGATCTGGGGAAAAACTAGGCGAGTAATCGTTGACTATTATTGAGTCACGGACATATACACTTTTAAAGAAGTCGGCAAATAAGTTAGCTACGTTTTGAGAGTCGTTGGCTATTTTTCTTTCATAGCACATATTGGAGGGTATGCTAATATCATCATTTTTCAAAGACTTTGTGTAATTCCAAAATTGTTTTGTGTCTCCTTTAATTGACATTTCTACCTTATTTATGTAATTGTTGTAACAAATTTTTGACATATTTTTGCAATCTTTTCTTATTTTACTGAACTCAATATAATTTGATAGGGATCTCTCTTCTTTATATTTTATGTGTAAAACTTTTTTTTTAGCTATTAATTGGATTAATTCCTTATTAAACCATTTTGGATGCATTGATTCTTTGAATTTAATTAAAGGTATACAGTCTATGATAATGGCATTTATTTTATGATAAAATGATTCTATATTATGGATCATATTGTTTTCCTTGAGAAACGACCAATCTACCTTGCTGAGATGATCATTAATTTCAAAATTTCAAAATTTAAAAAAAACGCATTTCAAAAATAAAATAAAGAGAAAAAGATATTCGTCCAAAAGATAACGGAAGATCCGAAATAAAATAGTATTTTTCTAATCCAAGCGATTTAGACTTTTAATGTTGTTTTGTTTAAATTGGGGAGCTACGCGTTTTTAAATCTTTCCAAAATAAAAACCTTTTTTTGTTCAGTCTTTCAGTCTTTTCTTAATAATTGAGATGATCAGTTTACTGGGTTTATCTTAAACTCATGAAAATATTATTGCAGTTTATTTTATAGGTGAATAAAATCTTATCAGACATTTGTGAAAATTCAAAAAAATCTTTATTGCGGCATTCATAAAAGTGACCAACCAGGTTTATACTCTTCAGTCAATTTTATCGCCGGCCAGTAAAGCGGTAAAAGTGAAGTTCTAAAGCGGCCCATACACCTATTCCAAACTGATCTGAAGCCTCTAAAGGAGTTTTGTTTTAACTGGCGGAACGCGCCATACAAACACGTAAACCTCATTTACATCGAAAGAAATGTCCGTCGGATTCGACATGACACATTGTATGAAAACAATGAAAACATTACTGAAAACATGCCATTCCGACAATTTGCTCTGTAAACCCTTTTATATATGTTTTAATATGTTTTCTCATGTAGACCAATACTTGCGTTGTCAGATTATTTACAATGTACACTTATTTAAACTATTTTTTTTTCAAGATCTCCATAAAACTGTCATAATAATAATGATCTTTATTCCAGAATGTGGTGAGTTAAGTGCGATCCCACACATCTTCTTTACATGGTATAAAATGAAGTCGCTCACGCTGTATGTGCGCTTAGATCTTTTAAACTACGCAACGGATTTTCATGCGGTTTTCACCAATAGATAGAGTGATTCATGAGGAAGGTATATAATTTGTCAAGGTTTTGTGTAAATTAGTTGAAATATTTAATATATCTGGCCAAGCGGCAGCGGGCAGCGTGCTGACAAACGGGCGGTGTGGATTTGAGTGGTGAACAGATGGCGTTGGTTATAAAAGTTTCGTTAGCCACAGCAACGTGTGGCCGGTTCTGCTAGTTCCATATAAATACAGGTACATGGTTTCAAACAAGGATTCAAGTACGGAACATAATTTTAATTAAGAATACAAAAATCAAACATAAAAGTAAGAAACGAAGGGAAAAGATAGAAACTAGAGTAGTATCACAAGAGACTACATGTACAATGTAATATATAAGTAAATAAAAAATAAATAAAATGATAATAAAAATAAAGTAATAATAAAAATCGGATGGAGAATTGTGGTTGTATTGCACCCGAAGCCTTTTCATTTTCATTGTTAAACCATCAAATTTTACGAAGAAGATTACAAAATTTAAGGTACATATTTATACATAACTATAAAAAGGCCACGGGGGCAACATAACTATGTTGTCACATGCGTCAAAAGATAGTCGCTAAACTGTCTGTAAGTGAAATTAAAAATCTCGATGGTAAATGCAGAATCGTTAAACAGTTAAGGCGCTCTGTTGATTGGGGCATTCTGATAGGCAGATATCCTCGCTTTCAGAGCATAAAAAGTGCATGGGATCTTTCACGAATATACCAGGATTTTTTAGGCACACAATAGGTATAAGTAAACGTAGGTGGATTGTATAGTATTGGAAATTAACTTAAAAAATATCTCCCTAAGAATATTTGATGGTAAGTATTACTAGGTAACTAATTCATTATTGATCAAACTTTTTACAAACGTATGCCAAAACAGTTTTTATCGTTTTTTGCATATTTTAAGCGGTAACTAAAGCTATATCGAGTGTTTGTTCATGCATGTCAAAAACAAAAAATATCTTTAAAATAGCAATGTAGAAAGCCCAGAAAACTAATTGAGGATTAATTTGTATGTCAATGTTGCTTACCACCGCCGCGCCGTACGTATACGTTTTCATTAGGTCTATGAAATGTAACAAGAGAAATCACAAACCATAACATGAAGACGAACAGAATATAAATATTTAAACAAAAAATATTTAATTTTTGAAATTTTGCTGCTATCACACCTTCGACCTCCCGATTCGAAGTTAATTGTTTAAACCACAACGCTACAAAGGTTTTTTTTGTGTTAGTTGAGAAAAATAAAAATTAATAAGGTAGGTAGATACTCTAATTTTAATCTCATAAATTAATAAAAGAATTCTACCAAGGATTGAAAGTTTCTGGATTGAAATCCCCCACTTTTGCAATATTATAATTAATAGGTTGCATTAAATTTAATCCTTCTTCCTTGCCATGGATGATGCAGTCAAAGCGGCATCAGTTTCAAGCGATCGGTTCGGAATGAAGGTCTGTGGGCCACTTTATTTGATAATAAAGAGCCAATAAAGAACAGGAAATGGGCCATTATAGATGCCACCGGTGAAGGTCAATGCGTAGTGGCTGGCAGAACCGCCGCGGCGCGCAGTGGTGAGAGTGGCTAATAATAATATAAAACACGCATATCCCATCATCATCAATTCATCACTGGACTAATTTTTTTAAATACTCCTCTGAAAAGAAGCACCTTTGCTTTTCTGCTGTCCCGTGAAGAAGATAATCGTGGTGTTATTTGATGTGGTTAAAAATTTATCTCTTTGAAGAAAATAACACTAATAAATCTAAATGAAACAAGAAACAGTTCAAAATACGGAAAAATAAAAAGGCAACAATCGCAAATGGGAATTGAATCCAGGACCTTTTTCTTTCCGGGATCTAATAATTTTACGTCTTTTCTGTCGAGCTCATATTTAAATTACAGAAATTACAATATGTATTATATTCAACTAATTTTTCTCATATTTTTTACTGCTATCTCTTTGAATGATTGCAAAATTCTAACAAATGTGTTTGTAATCTACGTACTTAGGTAGTGTCTGGGATTTGTATATGGAACTTGTGGGATTGCACTATCTATTATTATTAATAATATTAATAACTTGTGGGATGGCACTATCTATATCAGGCAAAAAAAAAGTTCAATTATGTGATGGCGATTATAAAAAAATGTTCTCCTTGTGTAATGTGCTCTCTATACCTACATAGTAGGGTAGATTACCAATTAACTCTAGATGAATTCTGGAATACAGAATTCAAAAAAACTGTAAACCATAACTACCCCACTAGGCATAGAGGAGCAGAAATGTTTATTATTAATAAATCTCAAAATGTATACGGTGATAGAACAAAAAGGCATAAAATTCCGGAAATATTTAATGCGTTGCCTGAAAATATTAAAAACGAGACATCATATTCAAAAATCAAAACTAAAGTTAGATCATTCTACTTCAATAGAATATGAAAACTAAAATATTGTATAAAAATACCTAAGTCTATGAAAAACAAATAATATTTTGATCGAATAGGTATAGATCTAGACCTAGTTCTTTTAACCATTGTTCAAAAATAAAATTTATGTTATAATAAGCATTATAATAATTAGTTAAGTATTTTAATATTAAGTATTATATTATTAAATAATTACTAGATATGTATTAAGCACCAAAATATCAAACATTTTATATGTTGTAAGTAAATAAATAGGAAAAATGAGAGATTTTTTACAATCAAACTGATTGATCAGTTTTGTAAGATTTAAGTAAGAGAAATTATTGTACAATTAATAACTAAATAAACATATTTAAAAAATATATATATATATATTATTATTAATTATTATTAGATAGTGCAATCCCACAAGTTCCATATACAAATTCCAGACACTACCTAGGTATGTGGATTACAAACACATTTGTTAGAATTTTGCAATCATTCAAAGATATAGCAGAAAAAAATATGAGAAAAATTAGTTGAATATAATACATATTGTAATTTCTGAAATTTAAATATGAGATCTGAATTATTTCTGAATAAATATAGATAGTGCAATCCCACAAAGTCTTTTTCTAAAAGTCTAAATGAATGCTTCTTTGGAATAACTTTTGAAGGTTTTACTATGTTAACTATGATATTCTGTTTATTTTTTTTTTGTTTGGAATTTTTAGTATTACCTTCTTCTTCAATGATATGTTAGATTGATGAATTTAACCTTAGATTATATAAACACAGATCTCGCATTATCATTAGTTTATCACCGGACTAAAATTTATAATAGATACTATTCTGAGAAAAAAAAACACTTTCGCGTTTTGGTCGTGTTTCTGCGGTCCTGTGAAGATACTCGTGGTGTTATTTGATGTGGCTAATAATTTAAAATATTTATAAACACACATCTCGCATTATCATTAGTTCATCACTCAACTAAAATTTCTCTTCTGAAAAAAAAACACCTTCGCGTTTTGGTCGCGTTCGGTTGTGTTTATGTGGTCCTGTGAAGATACTAGTGGTGTTATTCGATGTGGCTAATAATATAAACATACATTTCCCATTAGCATTACTTCATCACTGGACTGAAATTTAAAATACTCTTCTGAAAAGAAACATCTTCGCGTTTTGGTCGCGTTTCTGCGGTCCTCTGAAGATGCTCGTGGTGTTATTTGACGAGGCTAATAATATAAACACACATCTCGCATTATCATCAGTTATCATTGGAATTTTTCTGTGAATCTAAATATATCCCCGGAATCTAAAATACTCTTCTGAGAAGAAAAACCTTCGTGTCTTGATCGAGTTTTTGCGGTCTTGCGAGGAAGATATGCGAGGTGTCAATTTGTAGTTCAAGGTGGTCCGATAGTTTTTGGAATTATCTATGATCTGCTAATCATTTCGTAACAGTATTTTTAGAAAGAATTAGAATTATGATAATTCTGGAAGCGATGACTTTGTTCGAAGTTTTTTTTTTATATATTACGGCACAAGAGTGTCATCTGTCTAACTTGCGGGGAGAGTAAGGGTACCGCCGCCCGATAACCATTTATCGGATAACCAATACCTCTGTCAAGTGGTCCTCCATGTTTGTCAAGGGTGTCCGGGCTCGTGAGGTAAGGTTATTCTAGGACGTGGTAATGGATGCGTCCACTCACCTTTTTTTACATGTATACTTCACAAGAGTGCCGTCTGGAGCCAGTGAGACTATGGCATCCCCAATTGGGATTTGTTGTGAGGCTGAAGGTAGTGGGAGGGGAAGGGCAGGAGATGGGGAAGAGGAAAGGTGAGAAATAACTGGCTATTCAGATCTGGTCATCAAACATGGCTAAAGCCATTTCAAACAACGTTTCAATCTGAATGGTGATCTTCCACTCTGAAACGTACCGCAAATATAACATATATTATTTTTAAAGTGCGAGTCAAGAGCCTTACCGCTGGACTACGCCGGCCGTCAAATTATCGCCGGCAATTATTAAAAAGTTAATTTTCCATTAAAACGCGAATAAATCTTATATGATTAATATTCGTAAAAGTTCTTAGTATGTTTGCTTCGGTTATACTTACTACAAATTACCCACTTAAAAAAAACATTAAAGAGAAACACCGATAGCAGATGTGGCCTACTTCGTAAGAAAAATATTGAAATATTCAATTATTATTTTTTATTGTAAACAAGAAATAATTGTGTGTACATCATAGCCCCTGCCAGATTTGTACAGCGCGGCTGTCAACAGTTTACGTTTCAAGTGTGTTCTTTAAAAAATAGATGTTAACGACGCGTTTTAAAACAACTTTGCGCTTTGAAGAGAATTTTTATTTTACGATGAAATTGACGAAATTTTACCCACGTATTAATTAATTTATGACCAAATCAGAACCCTTTGAAGTGTGTAGTATTTGTAATAGTAGAATGAAGATAAGGAGAGGTTTTATAAAATTGACTAACTAACCACCACGTTCTTTCCCCGCAGGGGTAGGTAAGGAGAACGGACCGCCAAACAACTCGGTCTTTTCGCACACTACTTGCTCTACATTCACATTCGTATATCGTCACATATATCCTTCTGTTATTTTGACTCTTGACTGAAAGTATTTGTTTAGGTAGATCGTGCCATGTCTTCCTTGAGCGTCCCCGACTTCTTCTACCATTCCATACTCCTTTCTTCGTTCATTCTCACTTTACAGGCCCAAACCATATAAACTCCCTTTCTTACTTTAATCTTACTCTTACGATTTTTTTTTTACATTAGCTCCACACAGGAGGCACCGAGGAAAACAATTTCCCTAGGGGCCTATGTCATCTTTAAGGATGCTGTGTGGAGGGTTTTTAAGGGAAAGGAAGAAGAAGAAGGTATGGGATGGAAAAAGGTATGAGGGGTGGGTAGGAATCTGGGGGTCAGTGTGGCCAGGAGTGACGGACGTATGAATCTATTCCTCACACTGCAGTGCAAGGCGAAGGATCGGAAAAATCCTGCTGGAGAGGTCAAAAGGCCTCCCTTAATCAGTCTCATTCAATCCAGCCTGCCACGCAGTGGTTGGGCAAACGTATTCGCTACCAAGACCTAGACAATCTATAATAGACTCATCCCATGAACCCGGGCATCCCTGCTCAGCCACCAAACGTACCGAACAACTTGGGGTGACCTGTGGCAGGGATGTTGGTTGTCCAATAAATGGTTCCCGGGGCGGCGGTACCCAGTTGGTTAGACCATACGTACAAGGATCTTATTTCTGTAGCATTCAATTAAATAAACAGAAATAATGGTAATGTAACAGGGCACTTTATTATTATTCTGGTTTGTAGCTGAGATCCCACCCAGGCATCGTGAGTTTCTTTGCTAGCTAAGTCTTCCATAATTACGGCAATAGGAAGTTTTTAAACATTCCCAGATAATTCGTAACTCGGAAATGTTTGTATCTCTTAAAAAAAATGCATGGTTAAATTTTTTTTTCTGTTTTCATAATGTATACCGCGTTCGTAAAACCGTGGGGATTTAACCTTTACCTCCTCGCCAGGGGTCAAACCACTTTTGACGCCAATAAAATTATGTCACGCCTAAATGTAGTTACACACGGCGACAATAATAATTTGTAAATTTAAGCGGCCTTGTAAAATATTTTTAATTTGTACTCAAGGTAAGAAATCGAAATATGTATATATTTTTTAAACTAAAAAAAATAAATAAAAATTGAAATATATATTAGGTATATTATGTTCACACTACACACGGAAGCTATACGATTTAATACGTGCAAGGCTGCTTGGAGAGGGGTATGTAGCGGGGCACGGGAGAGTGCATTGTTATATTACGCGTCTGTGACGACTGTATGGATGACGAGCTATATCATGAGATATGCCACTTCCTCATATATTTTCATATTATATCCTTCGTCTGTAACGGCTTTAATAGTTACTTGTTCCATATTCTAAAACAATAGTGATCCCGTAACGAGCGAGCCGCTTCCGCGCCAGCGGATAACGACTGGGAGGTGTGACCTCTTTATATATAATGTGATTTGTTGTATTATTTCACCGTAAGACTATTGTTCTTTAATTTTGATACAAGACAGGCATCATTCCAAAGTAGGCGCTTAAACACCGCTGTGCACGTTCTTCTGCGGAGGTGTTCATGTAAAAACAATAATACGCGATTTCCTACGGTCATTGACACGAGATAGGTACTATATTGGATACTCCAACAATGCACATCAATTATCCCATTGTAGTAGACAGAAAAGTTACTGGTATTAACTCGCTTTATTTTTAGATACAAGTTATTTGCTTTTTTTACAATAATACCACACTGGATACCCCGAGGAAAATGAATTCTTTTAGGGCCTTTGTCATTTTCGGAGATGCTGTTTAAAGAGTCTTTTAAGGGAAAGGAAGGAGGGGTAGTTCTGGGAATGAAAAAGATGTGATTGATGGGTAGGTATCTGGTGGTCAATATGTTCAGGAGCGACGTATGAATCCACCCCTACGTCGAGAGGGTCTGGCTGAAGAGGTCTAGGTTAGGTCTCCCTTAAGAGGGCATTACCAGAGAAAACCAGAAACATGTCATTTTCAAATCAGATTTTAGACGTATTGACTATTTTCCACAAAAAATTATAAATGGATTTCGAAAGATTGTTCTTTTATCTAGCATTCGCATGTAATAAATTTTGAGATTTTTTTTTAAATTTTTAGTATAATAATGTTATTCCATAGGTCGTTGATAGATTTGTTAAATTTTCAAAAAAGATTTTGTATTATACCACACCCATTTCAAATAATATAAACATGCAGTAAAATAAATCAATACATTATCGCATGTTTTAGAATTTTAATTTTAGTTTCGAAAAAATCATTTAAAAATATGTAGGTACATGTGTTTCTTGATGAAAATTGGTCCATTTGTGTATTTATTTGCGCACTTACAAACTAATATATTTCAGATTTTTTTTACATTCTTATTAAATTAAGATAAATTTGAAAAATGATAAATACTTATACTCAAAAAATAATTACAAAAAGTACATAATTTTAATAGTTTTATCATCACGCCTTTCAGCATTTTTGCATGAAGGTATAAATTAAAGCTAATTTGGATTGAAATAAATTCGATATTGGGTTATAATTTTAAAAAGCTGGTACGGAGAATAATTAATCTTTCTCATTGTAACCGCCCTGCACGATCGTAAGAACAACTTTCGACGAAATGTGAATTTTCTTCCGCTGGCTGGTTAAACGCTCTTAACCAGTCTCTCCCGATCCGCCCGGCCAAGCTAGGTGCGCAAACGCCTTCTCCACCAAGACCTAGATAAACCTCACTCCATGAACTCGGGGACCGCTGCTAAGTTACCAAACGTAAGTTATTTATGGAAATAAAGAAGACCACAACTTTTCTGGTAATTTTCCCATTAGTCACCGGTTTTTTCTTATTTTATCTGCACCGAAGCCATGACGAATTATAAACGTCAAAGATGGCAATTCAGGCATACTTCCATACGTTTGGGAGGCGGGTATGGGAACCGCGCCGCCCAGGTAACCATTTATTGGATAAAACCTCTGCCATAGGTCACCCCGAGTGCTTCGCTATATTTGGTGACTTAGCAGGGGTACCCGGGGTCACGGGGTCAGGTTTGTCCGGATCTTGGCGACGGATGCATCTACCACCAACAGCGTGGCAGTCCGGTTCGGGAGAGACTGGTTGAGGGAGATCTTTTGACCTCTCCAGCAGGACACTCGGAACATTGCCTTGCATCGCAGTGGAAATAATGGATTTATCCATCACTCCTGGATACACTGACCCCCAAATTCCTACCCACCCCTCGTATCTTTTTCCTTCCCAGAATTTACGGTCCTTTCTTTCCCTAAAAATTCTCATCATACCCAAAGATGAAATAGGCCCTAAGAGAAATTATTTTCTTAGGACCTACTGTGTGGAATTAATGTAAAAAAATACGTCATCAAATTAAATCATTCTATTGTGTTGCAATACAATGTAACGGGATAATGCAGTAATAATTGATGCATCATCTGTACCCACGATTTACGTCTGAAACAACAGCAATTTAAATCCTTGCACGTATCTTAACAACCTAAGCCTAACCTTACCTCACCAAGGACGCCATCAACTACAACAGTGTCACTTAAGTCTGAAGATTGTGATGTGGCAATTATGATTAAGATAAAGATTTTCAACGCCATATTTTCTTGAACGTATCGACAATAAATGCAAAGCAACATATAACATACAACATTGTTGGTAACTGAGTAGTTAAAATTGAGTTGTTAAAACTGAGTGATTCTATAAAATAAGAAAATCCAAAATAAGTGCACCAACCTAGAGAATTTATGTATTATAGTATATTTTTTAAACCTAATTACTTAATAAATAAATTAAAAATAAACTAAAATGTGAAGACAATAATTAATAAATTAAACCGAATCGGCAATCAGATTTATAAACAAATAAAAATAAAGTATAACTGTAATGTCCGCGACAATTACAATCTGTATTTATTAAAAAAGGTCTCGTTATAAGAAAGTTGATTATTTATTATAAGTCAATTATGGAGTAGTACAATGCTTCCTCTAGTGAGGTGAAATGTGGAATGGTGGCGGCCCGGCGGCTCTGAGAGCTCCTGGCTAGCTCCCCTCCACTACCTTGTATTCGGGCGGGATCGGAAGCCTTCGGCTACGTTCGACCCCGGGTAAAGGGTACCACAGACACTACACTAACCATTTTTTTCGAGAATGTGCCGTAATTTTAATGAGACATATAAAAATCATTCCATTAATTTGACAATGTCATCGTCGGCCACCTTCAAATCATCTGTTAACAAGATTTAGGTAAAGCACCCTATTATGTTGTTCTGTAAACTTATTGTTCTAAAAACTGTTGTAAAAACTTATTATTGTTATCTAATGTATACTATGTTTGTGTATGTATGTGTTTATTTGTTTGTTTTTGAATCTTTATTTAGATTTACGTAAAATTGTTCATACATCTAGTAGGAAAATATAGAAAAAAAAAATTACGAGATACAGTAACATTTACAAATACATTTTAAGAAAAAAAAGATAACAAAACAAACATACATTATATAAGATAACTAGGTGACTAAGATAATATTGGTGAGTATGTTAACAATCAAAAATTATTTTTTACATATAAAGCACAAAAAGAAAGTGTTACGAAAAGTGCTAAGGCTTGAGGCTTCCTTTACGGCATTTGGTAGGTTATAATAAAGTTTTCGTCCTTTATAAAGCGCACTGTTTTGTGTGCACGAAAGTACGTAATGCATATGTATGTATCTATGAATGCATGTGTGTATGTATATACATATATTTATATGTATGCGTGTGTGTGTATGTGTACATGTACATTAAATAAATAATTTTCCACGCTTACAGTAGAGAAACGGTATCTTGTTGGGTAAAACATACTTTACAGAATGTTTTCTTAGTCTTGAGAAGCGTGTTATGCTCCATTATGTTATCAACGTTGTGTTTGTCTTTAATTAGTGATATTATGAACCACGTTAATGTAATTGTATTTGTGAGCGCTTTGATATAAATCACCGTTGACAAATCTAATAAAAAAATAAAAACAAATAATGAAATTTAAAAAAAAGATTTTTTTAAATATTTATATTGAGGGATCAGTAAGATTTATAGGTTCAATTAGGAGTTCCATAGAGCCGAACCCTCTGATATGAAAATATCTGGAGTCGGTGATTTTTTTTTCCCATTTGGTCTCTGGTAGGTTGACATGTTGTTCTTGTATTGTTTTGTATTTATAATACTAATATAGTTCGATTGCATAGCGTGGATTGACTAGATGATCATTTGGGAAGTGTGTGAAAGGGATTAGTTTTTCCTGTGGGGAAAATTTAACCCGGACATTTAAAACTGGTACGTAAAATAAATAAAATCAAAATAAAGTCCATCAATGTCAACGGCGACATGAGGCATTATTACGCCATATTTTTTCCCACTATTACAATAATAAGAAAAACCATAAATTAGCGCTTATAAGTTGGGGTCGGGTGTGACCAAACGTAAGTAATAGGTGATTCGTGCGGCGAACAAATATACAACACCCTGTTTTAGAGCTAGATGCAGAGAGAGATGGTGGTGTGAAATATATTACTCAACAAGAACACTGTTTGAAACTAATGATGAAACACGCAAACCATCTGTAACTGGCTCAAACCGCCTAAACTTACTCTGCAATGCAAAGGAGACCAAACATAATGAACAGAGGTGGGGTTTTCCGAAATACATCGTGGTCTGATGATCGAAGACCCATCACGTGTCAAGAATTTCCATTTCTTGTTTATAAAATAACCAAACGACGTGTTATTTTTATCATCGAAGAAGAAGACAACACTAATAATCTAAACGAAAATGTGAAAGAGAACCAGACACATAAAAATAAAAAAGATAACGGTCGTAACTGGGACACGAACCAAGAACCTCTTGTCTTACTGGGACGAATTCATTATATTATATTCTTCAATGATGTATTACGTTGATGGGAATAACCTTCAAAATAAACTAACTGTAATATGTTTAAAATTTGGAAAAATCAACCAAATTAACAATTATTATATAAATGCAAACAACGCACTTAGTATGCAACTTATTTAATCAAAATTATTAACATCTTTCGAAAGCAATGATTTCTTCGACAAAACGAAGAAACCATTAAAATGAAATTAAAACAATTTATTAACTTATTTCCACATATTTATTTAACCAGTACCGGTTTAATCCTGTTATGGACATCTTCAGGCTGGAAATTGACATTCTTTTGTTAGAGAATTTTTATGAAATTTGGTAGGTAGGTATATTAGAGTATTAAGAGTAAGTACATATGTTTTGGTTATTACATTAAATAATATTTACATTGGGAAAAAATATCAAATGAAATAATAATATAACAATGGTCACTATAGCAGAATAATCGATAATTTAATAAATTATTTTTTTCCCAATGTAAATATTATTAATGTAATAACCAAAACATATGTACCTACTCTAATATTAATACTCTAATATACCTACCTACCAAATTATCTAATATTAATACTCTAATATACCTACCTATAAAAATTCTCTAACAAAAGAATGTCAATTGCCGGCCTGAAGATGTCCATAACAGGATGAAACCGGTACTGGTTAAATAAATATGTGGAAATAAGTTAAAAAATTGTTTTAATTTCAATTTAATACAATATAATTCCACCACGTATAACAGAACAATAAATAAACTCATAGAAGAAACCATTGGTTTTGAAACATGTTTTTTTTACATTAGCTCCACACAGGAGGCCCTGAGGAAAATAATTTCCCTCAGGGCTTATGTCATCTTAGGGGATGCTGTGTGTAGGGAGAAGAGGAAATTTGGGGAGGAAATAGGTATAAGGGGTGGCTAGGAATCTGGGGCTTAGTGTGTCCAGGAGTGACGGACATATGAATCCATCCCTTCAACTGCGGTGCAAGGCGATGGATCGAGAGTCGAGAGACACTGGCAGGAGGATAAAAGATCTCCCTCAACCAGTCTCTCCCGATCTGCTCAATACGCAGCAGGAGGGCAGACGTATCGGCCACCAAGACCTGGACAAACCTCACCTCATGAATCCGGGTACCCCTGCTAAGTCACGAAACGTAGCGAACCACTTGGGATGACCTATGGCAGAGGTGTTGGTTATCCAATAAATGGTTCCCGGGGCGGCGGTACCCGGTACCGCATCCCAAATTGAAATGTTGATAATAGTGATCAAATAAGAGGTGTATACGTCGTAGGCTGATCGTAAAATCAGGCAGATCACGATGCGCCTAGCCACATCGTAAAGTGCATGGCGGTAGATTAAGAAGTGCCTAGCCACATCGTGAAGTGCCGCGCAAGAAGTGAGGCGCATCATTATCTGCCTGATTTTATGATCGGCCTAATTAAATGATGCCACAAAGTAAATTTGCGAATATTGAAGACATTATTATTTATTTTAAAATAAAATCAAATTTTTCTTTCCCAGGAAGAAAGAGGTACTGTGTTCAATTCCCAGATGAGTCTGATTCTTTTTCTATCTTTTCAATTTCACATTTTTCGCTTGAGAGCCGTTAATATCGTCTTTAGTCATTAAATATAACATTTTGTGATTTTTACTAATTAAGTTAAAAATATTGAATATTCTGTTCTTCCTAGACTTGTAAATATGCCAAAAGATGTTTTAAATATATATTTTTTAAATATTTTACATATATTTATCCAAAACATCATACATTTTGCAATTTAGTTCACGTAGAATTTTGCAATCATGCATAAAGAGAGCAACAACAAATAAAACGTCGAAGTTGGATACTGTTTTTTTTTATTTTTTTTTTTATTAGTGACTTTAATTGCAGGTTTGATGAGAATTACAAGATATGATAATGTATATAAATACTTCAACTGTTCATTCTAAGTCCTCCTCACTAGGTAGTCCTGTGCTGAGGCGGACTGGTAGATTTCTTTGATTTTCCGTTATTTAATTTCTATGATGTTTTTAATACATTCTCTAGTATGTTAAGGAGCATGAATTAAAAATCTCAAAGAAAAATTCATAAGTTTTGCTTTTATATTTTTAATGTAGATAATAATGAATCTACCAAGGGCGCCACGCCGTTTACATTTTACGGCCAAGTATTTTAATTAAAGAGAGTCAAAGGTAAACCATGATAGAAAACCTAATAACATAATTTGATGGATCCACGATTCCGACGTTTCCGCCATGTGTGGTTCCGTTAAGAACCGCAAGCACGTCCTCCCTTTAAGCTTGTCTGATCATAGCGTGACCCGCTTCTTCCTGACTGTCAAAATGAAGTAGAGATGTGGGCAGATGATCACTTTACTTGGTGCGAATCAAGAAACGGGGTAAGATGATTCAAATGCCAAATCACCCGTTACAAGGCTGAAGGGAGTGGGAAAAAAGAAGATTGGTAAAGTACCTGGCTTTTTAGACCCGATGACCACACACGGCTACAGCCATTTAAAGCAATGTTTTAACTCTTAGTGGTGGTCTTTCGACAAGCCTACAGAGTATCAACCATTCTATAATAGTGTTGGCATTCATTGATTCGGGTGGGCCATACAGAAAGAGCCAAAACAAAAGTTTATTTATAGTCCAGTCAACGAATGGTGCAAAAGTTGTTGTAAAGTGCGTGAGTAGGAACCTAAGTGATTCCTTCAGAAACTTGTTCAGGGTGCTTAGGGTGTGAACATACTAAAAGTCCTGACGTCTAGATGGTGAGCTATGGGGGGGAGGAGGGTGGGGAGAAGGTCCCAATTTTCTAAGAATAAGTAAAAGCTCATAAAATTATCTACAACTTTTATTCTATACGTAATTTTCTAAATCCAAGCCCCCAAATTGAGTTATACGCTCCACACATGTAGATATTTTTGAAAAAAACATTTTACCTCACATTTTTCATCAAAAATTCCTTCATATCGTCTAAAATATTCGTCAATGAAAGAAATTTGTTAGAAAGAAGTTGTAAAATAATTAAATTAATAGATGCACCGTTTTCGAGATATAAGCGGAAACCCGAAAATTGGGACCTTCTCTCCCCCCCCCCCCCTCCCTAGCTCACCACCTAGACGTCAGGACTTTTAGTATGTTCACACCCTAAGCACCCTGAACAAGTTTCTGAAGGAATCGCTTAGGTTCCTGCTCACGCACTCTACACCTCCTTCCTTGACTGGACTATTATGAATTTACGATTTAACAAACGTAAACAGTTTTAGTATTCAAGAGCGTAAAATAAAATTCTCTTCCACAATCTGGAAGCAGGCTATTTAAAATTCTCGCGTCAAAAGAATTATTCTGCTTGATTTTTGGAGTGATGAGCTGCGTAGCTCTCCCCTCTCCTTCTGAAGTAAGCATTTCGAGCAGCCTTGCAGTGTCCATCATCTGGGTAGATATTTTTGACACAAAGCTAACTGAAACGTTGACTCAACAAAGAGGAGGAAGCGGAACACGGCTTATTACCCCAAAAATCGATCAACATAATCCTGGAAGCAATTTAGGAGCAGTCTTAAGTTTTCTAATCGTCAAAGTTACATAATGTTTTACTAAACTAAATTTATTGGTACTTGAATTTATGCGGTTTCTTTAGAGGGAGGTAGGTTTTAAGCTGTACCCACGGCATGTAAAATATTGATTGTTCTACCTGAAGATAAAAGACAAAAATATTTTCATTGTAATTTAAAAGCCATGTTTTGCTGAAAATGGAGACTGTCACAAAGAGATAATATTATAAATAAGGATCCTATTTAACTCATAAAGTCAAGTATATTATATTTTAATAAAAATGGTGCCTACGAGTACACTTTGTATAATGATTTTTATACAAATACTTCAGAAGAGTTTCAGCTGCTCCCTATGCCATCCCCGATTGGAGTAGGTTGTGTGGCTGAAGGTAGTGGGGATGGGAAGGAGTTGGGAAGAGGAAGGTGGGGAAGAACCTGGCTATTCAGATCTGATCACCAAACACGGCTAACTCTATTTCAAGCAACGTTTCAATTCTGAATGGTGGTCTTACACCAGGGCGATACATACCAAACAATATTTTTAAACAAATTAATTATGAAATAACTCCAATTATTCAAATAAAATATATTTGTAAGTCATATTAAAGTATTATTGTTTTTATATACAATTTAAGAATTTAGTGATTGCTGTGATTACGATTAAGTTATTTTTGTAAACGTTTGAATTAAAATTGTCATTTAGTTTGACGTTAAAATAAAGAATAAAAAAATGAAGGAAGAAAAGATGTTACGTTTGTTTGTTAGTTTGGTAGATGTACCAATGCTAGCTGTCATGACAAGATGATGAGAAGGTTAACTCCACTTGACACACCAGCCTCTGAATATTCCAGAAACCCTCGATAAACGTCTTATAAAGTAAATCCTCTTTCTAACAATAAACCGCAAACTATTCTATGACAGTTGATCTCCCGAAAGTTGACTCCCCAGCATACTTATATACAAGGTTAGATCAGCTTACAAGTACAACATATCTAAACTGTAAATAAGTTAAATGAAACAATTTAACTTTGTTTGAACCACTTTTATATTTGAGTAAATCCAACCGGTTTCAGAACTGCCGTTCCTTCTTCAGGGCAAATGTATACAAACAAATGTAAACAAAGTTAAACTGTTTCATATATCTATAATGCATAACCACAAAGTTATAGCTACATTCAAAAGTGTAAATAAATTCATTGATATCAATACTAACTTATTATTAAAGGTATTGAAATTGGTAAATAACGCACAACAAAATTATAATTTTATAATAATTAAACTGTCCAGGGATCAACTGTCGTCACCAGCGCAAATTCATTAGTATTTGTAATTAAAAAAAATAGGTTTAGAGATGAAAAAGTTACGCTTACCATAAAAATCGAAACAGAAATCGGAGGACTTAAATCTCAAATTACACTCATGCCAAGGAATTTATCACAAAATCAAGGCTTATCATGCCTCTGTCCCACTATAGCACACTCCAAAAGCATCAAATATCTTGGAATTGAATTTGATGATAATCTCCGATGGAACTCACAAATTGACGTAATTACAAAAAAACTAACCAGGTACATATACTTCTTCAGAAACATTCGTAATATTCTCAACATAAACGATATTAAAAAAGTATACTATGTTTTGTGTCAGTCACAAATAGAGTACGGTATAACTGGATGGGGGTCTGCTTTGAGCACTCACACAGAGCGACTCAATATAGCCCAAAAAGGAGTACTGAAGACAATACTGAAAGTTCCGCTTAGAACTCCGACGGAAGAAATATTTAATAACTTTCAAGTCTTCAATGTACAGAAACTTTATTCGAAAAATATTTTATTTAAACTGAAAAAAAACATATATGTATACTCCACTGCCCAACATAAATACTCAACCAGGTCAGTAAGCAATAACATCCTGGTTACTCCCAGTTTGAACACATCTTTTGGACGGAGAAATAATAAATTCCATGCTATAAAATTATACAATGCTCTACCAGATCAAATCAAAAATATAAAGGAAATGAATATATTTAAAACAAAAGTAAAAATATGGCTGAGAGATCAAAGTAATAATAAAATTACAAACATCATGAAGACGATATAAAGACAATCCATAACCAAATACAAATATTTTAAAAAACTACAGGCCACCTCAGAACAGGAAATCCTAGTGAGGAGGTCTGTGAAAAAAAAAAAGAATCTATACTTATTATATATATCATGCATACATGTACAAACCTTGTTATTGAAATTAATAATAAATAAATAAATAAGAAAAGGAGGCGCAAATTTCATTTCTATGGGAGCCTTTGTTCAGAAAACAGATTTCAACTGTATACATAGATAAAATAAATAATGCAGTAGGTACTTCACACGTTCGTGTGTGCGTACTCAATATTATGTAAGTAAACATCTTTAAATTATTCAAAATGTTACTAATGTATTTGTCTAAATCCTTATTCAAAATTAAGCTTATCCGTCGATGTACACTACCGAACCGTTTGCTCGCAGATTCGCATATCATTCAAAATAATTCTGTTTCGACGGTGAGGATTAAAATAATGTTGGAATATAATATTATATAATAACAACAACATATAGCTTGAAAAAAACAGCTTATGTTTTTATAATAATAATATTTTTTTATTAATTTCTTACATACTTACAAATTTTAATTTATTCCATATAAGAAATAACGCCATATAAATATTTAAAAAATAATGTTTTTTAATGTTTATTTTTTTTGTTTGTTTTTTTTTTTAATTGATGTTGTCACATCGTGGAAGAAAAAGTGGCAAATAAAAATCCTTGTTTGTTGGCAATGAACATTGATGTACAATGAATAACATATCACTTTGTTTAAACCACTATATTATACACAATATCTACATGTTTCGATAACAATGTTATCTTCATCAGGATATGTCAATATAAAGAAAAATAAATGAGCAACAAGTATAGACAAATTAGAATAAACTATACATAGACAAAATATTAAAAAGTAGAGGTGATTAATTACTTACAAATCATAAAAATTGTTATACAAAATTAAATATAAAAATTATTTAAGGAAAAATAAAATTGCATTTAGATAATAAATTTTTTTTTAAGAAACAATAATTAAAATAATTAGTCTAAATCAAAAAATTAATAATTAAAATTACTTGTAAGTATTAATAAGAAAATAAATTTAAAAGATGGCTATTTTTAAAAAATGTTTGGTTATTTATAATATTTAATTTACTATTAATGCTTTTTCTAATTTCTAAAATTTCTAAATTATCCAATTGTATGCCCGTAGTGTTAGTATGTAAAATTTTAAGACCTGTATTAATATTAAAAGAATGACTTGTTTCCAAAATATGGTTGGCAAATTCAGATATTTTTCTTTATATTGACATATCCTGATGAAGATAACATTGTTATCGAAACATGTAGATATTGTGTATAATATAGCGGTTTAAACAAAGTGATATGTTATTCATTTTATAATTAATGATGCCACTAAGTAATTTTGCGAAGTTTGAAGAAGCACAGAACATTGATGTTTTTGCATAAATACAAACGCATAAAAATGTTAAAATTATCTACAGGGAAAAATGGCTACGTGATTTGGTCAGTTTTTCGTGTAGTAGAACTTCATAGACTAGCTTGATCAAAATGTAATTATCAGTTTTGTGGAAAATTTCGGGATTCAAGTCAACTTGGTCATTTTTATAGTAGAAGGTACGAACAAGCACTAATCATTTGGTCAAAAAATCTCAAAATCATAAAATTTGATTTGGTGACTTTTCCTTAAAAAAAATGTGTGTGCAGTTCACACGCAGTAGAAGTGTAACCTTTAGAAAACTAAAGTAGACAAGAGTGGGGAGGCTACGAAGCACCACACAAAGAGGAGACCTATTATACTAGCTCTTTCTCTCCGTATTTATATAAGTGTTTGTCGTCGCTATTTTTCGTTTCATCGAGTTTCAAATCACAACGGTGATAAGGAAGTTTTCACTTCAAAAATAAATCCATAAAATTGTGTTGTAGGTGTGTCTGTTGACCTGGGACCTACAAGTTGAAGGGTCTGACGTAAAATGGTGACTTCAGTTTTCTTTTAAATCATATTTCTCTTCGCTATTGCGCAATTTTGTATCGTCGAAACGTGTTCCACTAGCGATAATCGGTGCGCAATGCGCGTAGTTTTCACTGCATTTTGAAGTTTCGGTCGGTCGGAGTTAGGGCGTTGGAAGCGTTGGAGACCAAATCGGATTATTTGGACGGACAAAAAAAGGAATCTATTTTTTCACTTCATGTCTTATCTAAATTTAATAAATACATCATTGTTTAGTGGTTGTTACGGGATTAGTATTTTTACACCAAGGAAATATACATTTTTGTATATTTTTAAATATATATTTTTAAATATATATTTTTTTAACTTTAATTCCACGCAGGAGGCCCTGAGAAAAATAGTTTCCCTATTTTTCTCAGGGCCTATATCATCTTAGGGGACGCTATATGGGGGGATTTTTTCAAGGAAGTGAAGAATAGGAAGTACTGGGAAGGAAATAGGTATGAGGGCTGGGTAGGAATCTGGGCGTAGTGTGTCTAGGAGTGACGGACATTTGAATCCAACCCTTCAACTGCGGTGCGAGAGATCATGGAGAGGTTAAAAGACCTCCTCAACCAGTCTCTCCAGATCCGGCCCACCAGACAAAGGCGGGCAGTGGTGGCCGCCTTAACAAACCAGACCTTAACAAACCTCACCCCATGAACCCGGGCACCCCTGCTAAGTCACCAAACCAGACCTATAGCAGAGGTATTTGTTATCCAATGAATAGTTCCCGGGGCGGCGGTACCCATACCCGTCTCCCAAAATATATTTAACACACAACATAGTTAAGTGTATAATTATTTTAAGATATCAATAGTTTTTCATTTGAATACCGCACAACAGTCTGGAGCCATTGAGACCATGGCATCTCCAATTCGGGAATGCTGTGAGGTTGAAAGTAGTCGAGAAAGGAAAGAGACGGAGAAGAAGAAGGTGAAGCGAAAGTACGTGGCTATTCACATCTGGCCGCAAAACACGGCTAAAGTCATTTCAAGCAACCTTTCAATACTGAATGGATGTCTTAAACCAGATCAACACTGAGTATCTTCCACTCTGAAACGTGCGGCAAATGTATTATATATTATTGTTAATGAATGAGTTGTGCAATAACACAAATTAATGAACTAAAATTTGTGCTTCGCCGGAATTTGAACCCGCGATCTCCGGACTGCTAGTCGAGAGCCTTACCCTCGACTAAGGAGATCGTCGAAGTGCATTATAATAAAGGGTACTCTTTTAATAACCTGCCCACTAGTTGGAACCTGGTGGAACATTTTGGGTAAATGTTCATAATTCTTTGAAAGGTTCTATTTTAAAATTTTACTAAAAAAGCAAAGGGGTTGCTTTTGACAGGTAGATTATGGTAGGAGAAGCACACGTTGTAAGGAAAAATCGTTAAAGGAAACAGTGGGTTAGAGATTGGTTGGAAGCTAGGCAACTGAATATGTTTATGTAATTGTAATATGTGGAAAATAAATATATATATAAAGGAGAGATACATTAAACCGAAATGAATTAATTTAATCAATTTAACGTGCATTGCAAACACGCAATAAAAGATTGCAATAAACGAGGTTGATATCTTGATACGGACAGGCATCGAATAATATACTTTGTAGGCTCGTCGGGGTCCGTCCGGTGTTTACGGTCGACAGGTCACGCATCAGAGAAGGGTAATAAATTCTAAAGGTACCAAATAAAATTACCCGCCCATCACCCTCAAAGGGACTTTACTCTATTCCTCTAATGTCACACTAAAATCTATCCTTCGGTGAGTTCTGGGGTTATAGAATTTGTGCATTTTTAATTAAATATTCAAGGTCAACGTAATTATTTTCAGCTGTTAAGTCGTTTCCAACACGAGCTACTGAGCTGTTAAAAATAAAACTAACGCAATGCAGTTTTTTCATGTGAAAATCTCAAAAGATTCCCAACTGCTCTCGTCTGGAGCCAGTGAGTCTATGGCATCCACAATCGGGGCATAGTGTGCAGCTGAAGGTAGTGGGGAGGGGAAGGATATGGGGAAGAAAAGGGTGGGGAAGTACCTGGCTATTCAGATCTGGTTACCAAACACGGCTAAAGCCAATTCAACCAACGTTTCAATTTTGAATGCTGGACTTACAACAGGGCGATACTGAGCGTATCTTCCACTATGGAACGTACCGCATGTATAATTTATATTATTTTTAAATTATTTCATTGTGAAATAATACAAATTATAGTACCTAAATACAATTTATTTGCGCACGCCGGGATTCAATCCCGCGACCTTCGGATTGCGAGTCAAGGGCCATTTTGATAATTTTAAAAAACTTATAAAGATCATGAAAAAGAAGGCCCCCACCCAGGTAACGACGGGTTCTATATAAAATATGAATAAAATTGGCAGTAATTATTAATGTACCTATAGGTACCTAATATTTGCAATTATGATTAAACCTGGGTAAACCTAAAATTTTGCCGATCAAATCTGCAAACTCCCCGGCACTAAGTGCACCCGGCTGAGCACGTTTCATTATGAATGCACCTCATTCCCGCTCAGTATATAATAATAATATAACCCTCATCCAGTAGATTTGACGAAGTTTCTGAAGTTAGCGGCGTGACGTCATAGGCCTGTGTTCGGCCAGAACGCTCGCCCACATTGCGCTCCCGCGGGCAACGATGGCAGCTAAAGTATTCTCCTTGTTCTACCTATCTCTTCGACCGGAAAACCCGAAGTCGCCTCTAATAGCTCCGCGATTTTAGGCCATATATTCTTGCACGGTAGGATCGATTTCCTTTACGCTCGAAGATGAACTTACGCCGGCAATTCTCATTTTCAAATGTACGTATCTACTTAGGTAAGTGTACAATTTGTTGAGCTTTACATTAAGTTCACAATATCGATTTTTCCTTTCTAGGTACTCGTTATGACGGCAACAAAAACAGCCGATTCTATCACACTCTGTGAGAATGTCTGAATATAATAATTTAGGTAATGTTCCATTTTTTACCATTGAAATTCCTTTGTAGTCCTGTGGTATGATTGCTGATTCTAGATTCAGGGGTTGGAGATCCCAATAAATTAAGGAAAACAATTTGTGACGTCAATATCAGATAATAATGGAGGTTATTCACAGATGGCATAGGAGGTTTAGCATGGACGATCGATAAAATTCTATACCAATTACCAATATGATATTAACCATCATCTAGGATCAGTTATCAATATTTGCGAGCTCGGTCTACGATTGTTAACGACTGATGGTTGATAAATCTTAGCTTAACTTAAGAAAAGTTTAGGTAAACTTTCAATATACATATAGGTATTTATGAATAATGTCGTTCGTTATGCAAAATTACTTGATTATTTAATTATTTTATTTATTTAACGGATTGAACTAACGAAGCTCTTGGAAATGAAAGAAGTCGTATATGCGATCCAAATACTTCAATATTGCATCCAAGACGCAATCAATTTATTCCGTTTGATCTTTGAGAAACGAAAATAGTAAAATTATATTAATAGAGACCTCATTAATAATTAACTTCCGATTAGTGTCAAATGCGGATTGCCAATGCGTGAGCAGTTTGAATTGTCAACCTTGCCAATTTATTAATATTTTTATGTAATTGATTGGTGTCTGACGTTTTGGGGTGTGAACTCGTGGACAGGTCCACCAGTGTTACCAGCATATATAGTTTTTTTTTTAAATTATTCCCTGTCATTATCAGTTCGGTTGTCAACAGTGAAACCGTGCTCGGTATATCGATTATAAAATCGTCGGAAGTTACGACAACCAATCCGATATTGTAAGTTATCGATTTCTCTTAAATAATCGCAAACACCTACAGCGGTCAGCGAGAGCAGCAGAGTCCCACGTTTTATGAAATTTTGAGAGGTCGGAGAAAGTAGGGAGAAGTTGAATGTGGGTAAGACGAATAAAGGAAATGACCTGACTTTTAACCTTCATAATAATATATGAATACCGTCCTATCACGGAATAAAAGCCTGGAGTTAGTGAAACCATGGAACTATAGAATCCTCTATTTCGGGGGATTTTGTCTCTGTTGAAGGAAGTGGGGAGAGGAAGAGAAAGATTGACAAATTTATGGATTAATTTCACCAGATCTTACCAAATCGGAATACAGATGATCAGAAAATATGGATAAAGCCATTTCAAGCAATTTTTCGATTCTGAACTTCTACGGTCTCGAATCGCAATCTAAAAGTCGCGGGATGGAATCCCGAAGTGCGCAAATATTTTTTTTTGATTAATATGTATTATTTCACAATTAAGTAATTTAAAATGATATATAGTATATTTGCGGCATATTCCAGAGTGGAATATATTCTCAGTATCGTCCTGGTGTCAGACCACTCAATATTGAAACATTGCTTAAAAAGGCTTTAGCCGTGTTTGATTACTAGATCTGAAACGACAGGTACTTTCCCACCTTCCTTTTTCCCATTTGCTTTCCCTACCCATTACCTTCAGCATCACAACATACCCCAATTGGGGCTGCCATATACTCACTGGGGCATAATGAAAAGTATCTACCACTTGGGAATGAAGTTACATATTGATTTTTTGTACATTACAATGGCTTAATGCTATTGAAGTAAGAACCAATGAGTGTCCTCGTCCCTGATACGCGGGTAGACAGTACCCTCTAGCCATTAAAGCCTCCTTGTACCTAGCCTTGTACGTTAGCTTGTGTCGCTCTCCATAGAGAGAACAAATGGCATTATTTTTAAACGCCCGGGGTCTCAAAAGTTTTGTATGATCTGTAGCTATTCCAAAACGTAAAAATAAATTAAATTATTGTTCACTATTAGCCCGCTAAAATGGCCGGAAATTTTGAAAAAAGATAGATATCGTGATTTGGAAAAAAAAATAAAATAAAGGGTCCATGTTTTATATTTTGTACCAAACTTAATTTTTTTTCCATAACTGCAGTACAAAGAACGCAAAAAAAAATTTTTTTTTGAACGTATGTGATGTGTTTGTTAAAAATATAAAAGGGGAAAATAACACTTTTTCTGGATAAAATCAGTATTCTTGTTGAATTACTTGTATTCATAAACTTGATTTTTTTTTCAATTTTGTCAGCTATTCGCATTTTTTAATAACAAACAAACGTTTTAAGGTTAAATTATTGAAAAAAAATAATTAAAATATATTTTTCGAAATGTTTTAGGTTTGTTTTCTGGTTTTCAATTCATTTAAGCGAGCTAATAATCATTTTTTAAGAAAGAAAATTTAAATTCAGTTCTCATTTTTTTTGTAAAACGCAATTTTTGAGACCCCGGGCGTTTCTGGATTCAAAAGTTGAAATAATTGACACACCCTATTGTACGCATACAGAAGTAAGTTGACTATGACCAGGCAGAGAGAAAAAATATTATAATTTTTCTATTATAATATTTAGGGTTCGTCCTTACAGGGTTATTCTAAAAAAAAATTGTAACTGAAGAGTGCGAGTAAGAAGAATAATAAGGAGAAATCTTTATTTCCCTTTTATAATAATAGATTATGATACAGAGTAGAGGCTCAGTAAAGCCTCAATATTGAAGAGATAGAAGGCTTTTATTTTTTAAGAGTATGATAAAAATGGACATGCGATAAAGTTAAGTTCATGAGTGATATAAAATATAATAAAGTTGTAAATATTAATCAGAACACATTTTCTCAGAAAAAATATCCCCTTCAAAATATCCTACGTACAAAACATCCTCCAACAAAATATCTCCTAAAACCCAACTTCAATAAACCCATTCATGACCAACTATTTTTTTCTCGAATTTCGTGCTGAAATTTCACAGGGGGGTTAGTCTTGGAGGTAGAAAACGGACATTTTTCTCAGAATTTAAAAAAATTGTTTCTTCACCCGCCAGGAAGCTAGAGAAGGGTGAGTTCCATATGGCACTTTCGGCAAATAACTAGTCGGAAATTTTTTTTTTCAACTGTATTGTACAGAAAGTAAAACTTATTTATGGAGGTAACCCTCGAAGCATTTCGCGCATAGTCCAATCTTACATAAGATGCACAAGATATTTTTCCATACTTGTTAGTTTCCGTAATTGGAATTGGCCCAGGATAATGCGGGACGGAGGTGTCATACTGAATCGCCGTTTGACCTATATGGTGAGTTTGTTAGGTGCCTTGAAGTGGTTCTTGGTAGCATACCTCTCGCAATAATGCTATGATATCTCTTAACGGAATCCCAATTGTCCCAATTTAAAATTACTCGTGGCTTCGCGCTTCAGATACCAGCAATTCTGAATTGTTACTTCGATGACCCAGGTAAAAATGGACCACTACCATTTCTATTGACAAACAATGTGGTAATACATAACGTTTTGGTCCATTCTATCAGTTCCGCCGCAAAGAAGGTTCCTTGGTTCCCTGAAGGCCCCACGACGGAAGAAAGCTTCATCTCTCCTCTCCACTCCTAAGTTCCCTGAAGACTCCACAATGGAGAGTTCTCCTCCCTTTGGTTCCTTAAAGGCCTTACAAGGGAAGAGTCCACTTCACCTTGGTTCCCCAAGGACCCCAGGAGAGGTGGACTCATTTCTCCTCTTCACTCCTACGTGGTCTCCTGAAGGCCCCGCACGGGATCTCTCCACTTCACTCCTTCTTGGCTCTCCGAAGGCCCCACGCCGGAAGAATGCACTTTCCCTTAGTTCCCTGAAGGACCTACAAGAGGAGAGGTCATGGAGTTGACCCCAGCTCTCCTCTCTACGGCTTCTCCAAGTTTCTCCTGCAGGCCCCGTGAAGAAAGTCCAGTGAGGTGGCCTCAGCACTCCTAATTTTCTCAAAGGCCCCTAGTTTTTGAATGGTCCAATGAAATCTTTGAAAAATTACATTTTATGTATAGTGAGATTTGCCGAAAGATCCATATGGAATCAAAAATCAAAACCTTTAATTCACAGCACTCATTTTAATATAATAATGATTATTTTTCTAACAAAATGTTTGTAAATAGGCAGAGAATTTCATTCTCTACAAATCATATTCAGTTTTGGAGAAAAAAATCAAATCTACTATATAAATTTAATGGATTACTTACTTCACTTGTTTTGAAATTTTTAAAAAATTGCACTTTTTTTCTAACTCAATAAAGACACGTCTGTCCACGTCGGCACACACAAACGAACTGAACGCAACCAAGACAAACGTATTCATACATGCCTGTCGACTATATTAAACTGTATTTGGCACTGCTATTTCAACATATCGGCATGATGTGACTAAATGAATGCCAATACTTTTTCGAGTTCCATATGGAACCTTCGTCATGAATGGGTTAACCTAATCTAAGTTTACAGGATGTCTGTATTATTTTTGTCCTATTTTACTATTTTTGAACAATAATTTATTGTCTTTTTAACCTAAACTAACTTTACAAATGCTTGTTTTATTTTTGTCCCATTTTGTTGTTACGTTAGGTTAGGCAAGGTAAGGTTAGGTTAGGTTTTAGTAGATATTTTGTTGGGGAATGTTTTGTCCGTAGGACATTTTGTCGGGGATATTTTGGGAATATTTTATCGCGGGATAAAAAGTCGCGGAACCTTTTCAGGGAGGGTTTTCGTGAACACTTTAAAGCCGAATGTAGGCCAGTAAAAACGTTTTGATGACTTAAATTTATCACGTTATTAGTTCCAGCGAGAGCTTGCACTTGCAGGTCAACGACGACTGTACTCTTCCTTCTCACGCATCTTGTATGTAAACGAAAAAGACAGAAGATACTAGATCGATCACGTCACGTACGACCTCTCGCTGGACCACTACATAATAATATCACAGCTAGGTAAAGGGGATTTCGCTTTAAGTTACGTACTATGGAAAAGTGATTCAAAATCCGAAAATCTTTATAACTAGATTATAAAACTGAAAATCTAAAAAACATGATAATAAAAGACTTTCTCGAGGAATAATAATCATATTTGGCTGATTTATAGAGCGCCGTTTTTCTGAAAAATCACCTCAATCTCAGCGTACTGATAAATATATTATAATGAAATTAATATTACTGGCTTACAACTAATTATCAAATATGACAATGGAAGATCCTTAACTTTAAGTAGTTTTAATAAAATGACTCTCAGATGAAACATTAAGAATTAAATTATGTAGTAAGCATGATGGAGGCATCGTATTTATTAACACTATCCTAATATAAGTGTTTTAAACAGGTTCTTTACATCATATTTATATAATTTTAGTTGTAATCCTTTAGAAATTTTAATATTCATGCTACCGTAGTAAATAAACTTGCTTCTAAATGAAAATTAATATTTTATATCCCCGACCATAATAATTATGTTAGTAAGATGAAAAAGTGCCCTTTGCCAAAATTAAATCTTAAATCTCTTTGGAATTTAATTTTCCCAAATCTGAATAAGGCCTGTACTTTCGCGAAACTAAGCCTAAAAATAGACATTAGGTACGTTTCTTTGATATATTTAAAGTTATTTTAGTATTATCTTCGTGAATAAATAATGGAGAAACGTTTTCAAAATATTCATAAAATTACTGAAAATGTGTTTTTTTAGACCGTTTATATTTAAAAATAGCTGTGACTGTTTGAGAAATTATTTTAATATACAGAAAAAAAAAGTTAAGAAGAGTTACACCCTTTAAAACAAATAATATAATTCAAAAGATTAAAACACAAACAAATTGCTGTTTATATATCGGGTGCTAGTTGAAATTCTACAAGTTCTAAAACATGGTTCAATACGTGGACAGTTTTTTTAATGTTATTGAAAAAAAAAAACATAATTCAATTGATTTTTAAACGAAGAAAACAAAAACTTTTTATCTAGAATGTGTAGTATTGTCTAGTTTAGTCTAGTATAGTCTAAGTCTAGTATAGTTTAGTATAGTCTAGTATAGTCTAGTATAGTCTAGTATAGTCTAGTATAGTCTAGTATAGTCTAGTATAGTCTAGTATAGTCTAGTATAGTCTAGTATAGTCTAGTATAGTCTAGTATAGTCTAGTATAGTCTAGTATAGTCTAGTATAGTCTAGTATAGTCTAGTATAGTCTAGTATAGTCTAGTATAGTCTAGTATAGTCTAGTATAGTCTAGTATAGTCTAGTATAGTCTAGTATAGTCTAGTATAGTCTAGTATAGTCTAGTATAGTCTACTATAGTCTAGTATAGTCAAGTATAGACTAGTATGTCTCTTTATATTTTACTTCAAATAAGCTAGAAAATCACTGGTTAAACTTTGAGGGGTATGTCCTGTTACACCCGGTATGTAAGAGAAGAAGATCTTTTAAAGAATACTTAACTGATCAAAATAACTATAATAATATGAAGATAGTTATTTAACATGAAATAATCTTTGAAATACTGTCGAAAAGGCCCGGGCAAATTTAATAAGTAAATGTAATTAATACGAAGCTTTTCATTTATTAAAGTCTTTGAGACTTTCAGAATAAATTTTCGTGGCTTTCGGTTCCACAATTTTAATTTTAATTAATTCGTTACAAGTATCACTTTCTACCACATTTCTTAGTAAGTAATGGTTTTTGTAAAGCAATACATTATCAAAAAACGTAAACTCAGGGTCGAAGAGCTTAACAATATTTTTTAAATGTAAATTACTAGGGCTGTCCGTAAAATAAAGTCTCCAAGGCGCTGCGGTCACGAGGAACGATTTTACGCGCAATCCTGGAACACTGGCATAGCCTGGTTTCCTGTTGTCAAATCCCTACCACGTTGAACCCTCTGTGACGCTTAGTCTCGGTGTGGCAGACATTCGCGATGGAGCTTTCACTCGCCGCACCCGCCAGGTGTGAGCTACGCCCTGTAATTCGTTTTAAACCTTTGTTTCGGCGAATCTGAATGATGCCACTGGGATTGTTTCTTTGTCTCTGGGGTCGTGAAGTGTATCCGGGTCTCGTCCCGAATCACAATCGAGTCTAAGAATTCTTCGCCATCGATGTCGTAGCACTCAAGGAATTCGCGGGCTGCTCCAACCCGTTGTTGTTTGTGATCTTCGGTGAGCATTTTGGGACCCACCTTGAGCAGACTTTAGGTCTCCTAAATTTTTTGTCAAAATCTTGTCAAAAGTGGTCTTACTGATATCAGGAATCTTATCACAGAGCTCCAGAACCGTCATCGTCGATTTGCAATCATCGATTTTTCCAACCGATGGCGGTCCGGTACGCTTTTAAATTCTCTGCACCATTTGCGCACGTTTTCGCACTCGTAGACTGTCTTCCGTACACTTCAAGGAACTGAGAATGAATTCCTACCAGGATTTTATTCTTCGCACAAAAAACTATTTATAGAGCGTAATTCACACCTGGCGGGTGCGGCGAGCGGAAGCTTCGTCGCGAACGGCTGCCACGCCGAGATTAAGTGTCGCAGAGAGTGCAGCGATGTGGTGATTTGGCATAGGGAAACCAGGCTACACGCCAGTTTTCCCAAATCTCGCATAAAATTGTTCCTCGCGACCGCAGCACCTTGGAGACCTTATTTTACGGACAGCCCTCGTATATTTATGTTTTTCGGTTTCATAATAATTGCTTTCTGTAATTATTGGTTTTCCTTATTATCTCAAATTGATTCACAGTTTTAAGGTCAGTTATTTTTGAGGTACAGCATGTTTGCTTTATTACACGTAAATTTTGAATTCTTGTTTCATTTTATGATTTTTGTAGCTGTTGGATAGCTCTTTAAATGAGAGTCTTTTTGAAAATGGTTGAGTTGTTTTGGCCCAGGAATTCTTACGTTTGTGAATGTTTAATAAATCAGCACAGTTATATTTTATTTTATACAGCATATTAGTTATACTAAGACAAAAAAATAGTGGACAAACCATTACATAATATTATTATATTATTTATGAAAGCAGAATGTCAAAAGACAGTAAATATTAAACAAAACGGCCTCTGCGGTCCAGAAGTAAGGCTCTCGATGTAGATGGTCCAAGTCCCGGAGCGCCGGTGCGTAAGTAAATTGTTTTTGATGGATTTCTGTAATTTCACAAAATAATCCTTTAAAATAATATAAGGTAGGTAAATTTGCGGCAGGTTCCATAGTGGAAGTCAAATATCTTTGGTGGAAGATAATCTCTGTCTCGTCCTAGTATACTGTATACAATGTACATCGTATACAACACCACTATCAGAATTGAACAATTTTAAACGTTACGGCTTCAGCCATGTTTGGTAACCAAATCTAAATAGTCAAGTACTTCCTCACCTTATACTTTCCCATCTCCTTCCCCTCAACAATACCTTCAGCCTCAAAATATACCCCAATGGGGGATGCTATGATCTCAATTACTCTAGGCGGTTGGAAACAGTTGTAACTCTTGTGCGGTATTCACATATGAAAAAAAAACAAAAAATTGTTTGTCTCAGAATAAAGTGTCCATAAAAAATGCAAGGCACATGGAGCATACTCTAAAATACTGCTAATTTAATTTAAAAAAATAACAATACCGTTAAATATATTTTAAACAACCCTTCCAGTCAAAAGCTCAAACTTGTTTCTGTGTGTATGAAGCGGAATAAAACAAACATCCAACTTAAAAGATTTGGCTCAATATTTCCACTGAATGGTTAATTAAATTCTGGTTAGTTAAATTCCACTAAACGTGCCAAAGGCTAATAGAATAGTTAATAGAAATTCGTGATATCCGTTTTCAAGTTCATCGGCTTCCCCATATCTTTAGGGCACCCAAACGAGGTTGTCGAGGGACATAATTTGAGATTTTCACGTTTTATCGCGATTAGTTTTAAGAGGAATTTCGCCGTATTGCGCTTCCTCCTTTGACCAACGAAGCGCAACGTGGCACAAAACCCCAAACATTTATCACGATAAGGTTGTCAAGAATCGTTAACCTGAGCAATTATATTTAACCTAGCGCAGAACCGTGAAAAATTATTGTATAGTGTGAATTATCAACATATCAATCCCATTTTTGGAAAATAACAATAAAATAATTTTCTTTTTTTTTTCATAAGAAGCAATTACTTTGTGGTTAGACATTATATTATAAAAATAAAACAACTATAAACTGTGGTCTGCTGAGATTAAGTGATTTGCAAGCTCAGAGAAACCCTTTCCATTCAAACAGCGTCTCAGCAGACCACAGTTTTAATAAAATTTCAGGAACGTGCATGTTACATAAAAACAATATTGGTATTAGATTAGATAACCTACAAGCCTTAGAAATTATAAAATATTTAAATACTAATATGTCTTCCTACTAAATAATCAAATAAATTTATCTAATCCAAAAAATACAGCCTATAGCCCTATCTTTAACTTGTTCCCTACAATCCATCCCAGTCCTTGATATGTATTGTTGTCTCCCTCCCTCGAATTGATTATCTATTGTACCGCTTTCAAATACTTTGTCTCTGTCTAAATATGTTCTTTCTCCCTCTGTCGCTCATTATATGATCACTCTGTCTTAATATTTAGTTATTATTATATCTTGAAGAAGCTAGGTTATAGCGAAACCGGTTGATATATAAAATAATAAATTCGTGGTTAAATACAAAGTGTTTGTTTTATTTTTATAAAATAATTTTCTATTAAATTATTAATTTTTTTTTTTTAATCTCATCGAGGTTTCTGACTCACACAATGTTGTCACTTTTTGCCTCATCTGTTTTTAAATTATAATATTATCATTATAATCTCTAATGATCTTTAAAAGGTACTTAGTCCTTTGATATTCATTTTGTTTAAAAATTCACTTTTAAATATTTTCCAGTTTACGTGATCTAATAAATTTCATTATTCTTGATATGGCATGAAACTCGGTTGAGGCTATTAAATTCTGAACTTCCGATGAGTTCGAGGTCATTAGTATTGTCACTCTCTGTATTATTATATATCTGATGGGTACTTTATTGCTTGTCAGAATTCTTCAGCCAATTCTTTCCAACTTTAAAAATGATACTTAAATTCAAAGTAAATCCGAGTTCATTAAACCAGAGTTTTACTTACTTAACGCAAATATTATTGGCTGCTATCTTTATATATGATTACAAGATTCAACTCGAACTAAATGCAATCTAGATAGTGTCTGGATAAATTTTTATCCATTTTATTTGTAATACGCGACATCTATTGACTTTTTCTGCAAGTCTAGGATGAATATTTATTATATGTGCGTTAAGTAAGTGAAGATAATGTTGGTAGTTCTTAGTCGAAGTATGATACAGTTAAAAGTGACCGAATTAATATGGGCTCCGTAGCTTAATCTGTAGAGCTGTTTCCATGTAAGAAAAGGGTTCTGGGTTCGAGTCCCAGCGGAGCCAATATCTTTTCTGATTTTTCTGTCTCCAGATTTCGATTGAGTTTCGCTAATATTGTCTTCATTTAATTAAATATATAATATGGCATTTTAAAGCCCTAATCTGCGAAAATTAATTTTTAAATAGTTTCTGTCATACGTGTGAACAGTCCAGTTATATATTGTTTAGAATTTGCTTGTAAATACAAAAAAAAACATTCCTGTAAAGTTTGCTAAATGGTCCACAAGGGCAGTGAAAAGTGATGGTTTTAGCTTCAACAAGAATATTTTCTTGCAGGTAGGTACTACATGTATATTTTATTGATTAACCTTCTTGATTGCAACTTTGCTTATTTAAATATCGTAAAATAAGGATTTTGTATCCAAGTTCCACACAGAAAGCATCTTTAGGGAAGCTGTGCGGTGTCTTGTTAGGGAAATAGAGGAAAGGAAGTTCTGGGAAGGAAAAAGATATGAGGGGTGGGTAGGAATCTGGAGGCCAATGTGTCTAGGAGTGACGGACGAATGAATCCATCTCTCATACTGCGGTACAAGGCAAAGGGTCGAGAAAGTCCGGTTGGAGGGGTTCAGGATAGGTCTCCCTCAACCAATCTCTCCCGATCTGGCCCGCCACGCAGTAGGTGAGCAAACGCATTGGCCACCAAGACCTAGAGAGACCTCACCCCGTGAACCCGGGCATCCCTGTTAAGCCACCAAGCGCAGCGAACCACTTGGGTGACCTTTCTCAAGGGTGTTGGTTATCCAATAAATGGATCCCGGGCGGCGGTACCCATACCTGCCTCCCAAAATTCAACGATAAGCGGGCACCAGTGGGTGGGCCTGCTCATGACTCCTCGAGAATAAAATAGAAAAAAAAAAATATTTCATATTTTTTTTCAAAAATTGTTGGTAACATTTGTTTTGATTAATTCAACATTTTTCAACAACAAAAAACCTATTCTGTGCACATAGTTAAAGTGATCACTGCCAACAACAATGAAATTTGGTTTTTGTTAAAAATAGTATGCATATTTTTTTTGTGGCTAGTTTTCCGAAAGTATTATACCATTTTGGAATCTTGATTAGATGCGTAAACTTTTAAAAAACTTGCCATAGTAGTGTCCATACTTTTTTTTACACCACGATGAGTGAAAGAGGACTGAAAATAAAAATCTTTCAGAATTTTTACAAGCACAATAATTTTGATTGATTTTTGTGTAAAAACTGCAGGTATTCATGGATTTTTACGGCTTGTGGTGGATAGCCGTGCTAATTAGGTTGCCGATACAAATTGCCGATAAAAATTATGGTCATGGTAGTAAAAATATCTTAAGATGTGTCAATTTTCAAAATATTTCATTTTTTTGTACATTAGAAAATAAAAGAGAAATATATTTTTTTCTATTTTTTTCTCGAGGAGTCATGAGCAGTCCCACCCACTGGAGCCCGCTTACCGTTGAATTTTGAGACACGTTGTATAATAACATTTTTTTTTAAATTAACAAGTTCCTACACCTATTTTCAGTTACATGAATATTTATGTTTCAAAAGCCAAGCCCCATATAATTATAGCGAGAACGGTCGATTATTTGTACATTTATTATAAGTCTGCCATTTTGATATTAATAGTTGTAATATTGACATTAATCGTCCAATTTCAATGGGAAAGGAAGCAGGTGTCTCCATACAATACACTAAATCCCAAATACCAATACACTCGTAAACTAAAATATTGTTCATTTTAGAACTAGGTACATGATAAATATTTGTGGTCTACAGTGGATTCGTTTGAAGCAAATAAATTGTAAAAGGAACCTGCCATATTTCTTCAATTTATGTACAGGTGAGTGTACACGTACCTACTATATAATTTTCATGTCTTACTTATTATCTTATCAAACTTTTTCACAGGAGTGAAATGAAAATTAAAAAAGTATTACGCGGATATTAATTTCTCATTATCCATGCAAAAGTTAAATAAATCTAAATCTTCAGTTTATTTGCATGATTATCGTGGAAAATGATAGCCCATGATAACAATTGTAGTCAAAACTTAAAAAAACCTTATTTTATTATGGACATTAATAAAAATCAATCGGTTTTACATAATTTATGGAAATTATGTGTCATAATTTTCTTGGACGTCATGATTAACAAATTATAAAACTGGGTGGTTTTAGTAAAAGTCACACTAATAATATAACGTAAAACAATATTTTTGCCTTTTTACATACACGTATTATATTTCTACCATGCAACATTACACATTTATAAAGATAATATTCAAAATAAAGTTGTACCCTTTAAAAATAACAGAAATCTTAGACAAACGTCGATACTTCTTACTCCAAAATGCATAAAAACAATAGAACAGTTAAATCATAAGATCGTAAATACCAGAAAAAATCAGAAACATGAATCTTTACATGGTAAAAAGCAAAGTCGCTCCCGCTGTCTGTACGCTTAGATCTTTTAAAATGTGCAACGGATTTTCACGCGGTTTTCACCAATAGATAGAGTGATTTATGAGGAAGGTTCAGGTATATAATTTGTCAAGGTTTTGTATAAATTGGTTGAAATAAATAGTGTATAAAGGGACCGGGCTAGCAAACTGGCTGTGTGGATTTTATATGTATGCAAATTAACAGATGGCGTTGGTTATAAAGGTTGGGTAATGGTTGGTAATGGTTGTCAGTAGATGGCGTTGTGTTTCGTTAGCCACAGCAACGCTTGGCCGGGTCTGCTAGTACTAATATAAAAGAATTTAAAACTCACCTTAAAAATTTTACTGAAAACATGAACTGAATCATGTCAAATAAAACTAATATAATAACACCCCCTCATACACACAAGCCCTGCTTATTTATGAGGGTACATCAAATACATCTAGTAAGTAATTAATTACTTTATAAAATTTATTTGTAATTTATGTATCTCCTTGAGACTAATAAAAAATACATACCTTTATATAATTTATCTTCCCTTGACAACACAAATAAAAAATGGATAAAGAATCTAAACTAATCTTTTGTTGAATTTAATGTTCCAAAGACCCAATCTTGTCTGATTACGTCTAAAGGGGATCGAAATGAAAATCTAGTATCTTTCAACGGAAGCAATCTTCCGAACAGGCCCTCCATCGAAATGCTTGGTGTAACCGTAAGTGACCAGCTCAAGTATGGGGGCTCCATCGAAGCCAGAGTAAAGTTAGCCTCCCAAAAATTGGGCGTACTGTACAGGGCCCGCAGATACTTTAATAGTATACAACTGCTACCCCTGTACAAATCACAAGTGCGCCCCACGGTTGAATTTGGCAGCCACCTCTGGTCTGGAGCTCCAAAATACTTGAAAAATACCCTCGACTCGGTACAGAAACGGGCGGTCCGTTTAATAGATTCTCCCATCAACAGACGGATTGCAATCTTTAGAGCACAGGCGGTGGGTGAAAATGCTATCCTTGTTCTACCGGTATTACAATGGAAGATGCTCCAAGGAACTAGAGTCATTGATCCCTTCGGCACAGGTGCATAGTCGGGAAACACGCCAAACGCGTGCCCAACATTTGTACACGGTTGACATTTGTCACATAAGAACGGGTCGTTTCTTCGACTCGTTCTTGTGTTCAATAGCTCGGCTGTGGAATGATTTGTCGGCCTCTGTGTTTCCTCCTTCCTATAACATAGGTCTCTTCAAGACCAATGTTCATTCCTCCCTTTCCTAAAAGACCCTCCAAACAGCATCCCAGACGACATAGGCCCTGAGGGAAATGATTTTCCTCAGGGCCTCCTGTGTGGAGTTATGTAAAAAAAAAACTTAGTGTTCTGATTATGGTTGATTATGCCCGTTTTGATTGACATAAATGCCGAAAGAAATATATTTTTGGGTGAATAATAAATATGCTTCAGATTAGATACTGAAATATTCAGACCAATTCACTTCAGACTGTCCGAAATCCTTCTTTTACTGAGATTGCCCATTTTTCGAAAAACGTACAAAACAGCAACATTGTGCGAACGGTGTGTTATGATAACTAATCAATGAAAAAAGCTTCGTCTTACAAAACAGAGCTTTAAAATAAGTGGAAGTGTAGGAGTAATTTATTTATTTATTTATTTGTTTTATTATACGCCCAGAGGGCTTTTACATAAATAAATAAAGGCAGTACATCTTTAACATGAGAAGGAAATAATATAAATAAAATTACAATAGAAATAAAAAAAGGACATTAGTTAAATAAAAATATAAGCAACAAAAATTTAAATTACAGTAAGATATAATAACGATGAGTTACGATAAAAAAATACATACATGATATAAAAATACAAACAACAAAAATTTTAAAGTAAGGTGATCAGAGGTTTACAAAATTGCAACATTAACAATGTCTAATAAAACGTAAGTATTAGTTTTGCAAAGTGGCAAACATCGATGGTACCTCAGTACCTCTGCAAGTTGCAGGAGTTCAGAACTCCAATTTGGATTTTAATATTTTAGTGAAATTTTTTTTTTTCTTTTTACTTTTTTTTATATCTAATGTTTATTTTAAATTTGGGAGGCGGGTATGGGCACCGCCGCCACGGGAACCATTTATTGGATAACCAACATATTTTATTAACTAATTAACGACAATATTATTTTAATTCTACAACTAAAAGAAAATCATCAATTTATACAATGCATTGTTTTCGTATGTATAATGAAAAACCAATTCGTAATAAAGATGAATTTCAAAAATAGTGTTATGGCCGTTTTACACCATCTCTTTTTTCAGCCCGATTCAAAAGTCAAAATTTTTTGCTTTATTTTATTTTCATCTCTATTTTCATATATACGATTTCAATTGTCATAACTGCAAACAACACATGAACCATGCTGTTTACTGTGATGCCAATTGAAATACTAGATATTTTTTTTTATTTTGATTTTATTTTTATTTCATTTTTTATTATTTTTGTACAACATAATAATTTCAATTACAGTACAATTTAGTTACCCTATCAGCATTTAGGCAAGTGACTCTTCAATAATATTATAAATCTGATTTATGTCACTTCAAGGGAAAGGAAGGGTGTCCGAGTTCATCGGGTGAGGTGAGTTTAGGTCTTGGCGGCAGTTATGGCTGCCCACCAGCTAGGTTGTGGTCTGAGACTCCGGTTTGGGGAGACCTTATGAACTCTTCAGCCGGTTCTCTTTCTTGACCCATCGTCTTATACCTCAGAGAGAGGGATAGGTCCATATGTCCGTCACTTCTGGACACACTGACCCCTAGATCCCCACTTCTCATACTTTTTCCTACCCAGAACTTATTAGAACTACCTTTCTTACCCTATATAAAAATAATATAAGTATATAAAACAATAGAATTAATAAAAAAAATCCTTATTTCCGGATATTTATTAAAATTAAGCAAAGTTGCAATTAAGGATGTTGAATATAATTAGTTCTTTCAAGAAAATGTTATTGTTGAAGCTAAAACCATTACACTTCGCTTACCTACCTCTACCACTTTCCTTCCCAGAACATCCTCTCATTTATTTTTTTTATTTATTTATTGTTTCTTTACACCGTAGGTAAAAATGTTTACAATACAATTTGTTACCTCACTAGGACAAGCCTCTATTGAGGTTAAATGTTTCCTTTCTTTAAATGAACACTCCCTTCAGCATCCCCAAATATGACAAAGGCCTTGAGGAAAATTACTTTTCCATGTGGGATTAATGTAAAAGAACCGCCAGCGGCTGCAATCAAGGCTTACTTTAGATACATTATTACAAAATACTTCTGCTTCAAATGTAGTTATTGTAACGATGTTTAAAATTCAGAAAATTAATATTCTTGTTTAAATTTTCATACGAAATAAAGACCACCAACCTAATGATAATAAACGATTAATTAAAACACGTTTTAATGTAACTTGCTTCCATTTAAAAGCATTTTTGTAAAGTATCCTGGTAGTTCACATTTCAGAAACCGTCATGCAAATAATTTGATTTCATTATGAACGAGTATAAATTCAAAACAAAGCAGCACGATTTGAGGAATTATTCTAGATCCGTAAAGCCGCAAATTAATACACGTTAGTTGGATATTCGGATAAAGCACGTGCAGAACCCACAAAAATAAATTTAACAAATTATTACGCATTTATATTAATTAAATGAACTTCGTGGTCTTTACGTAACGTGTGAAAAAGCTTAATAATTTGTTAGGGGTCACTTGCGTTGAAGGAACGTAAAAGTAACACAACTGTAACTGCTATTTAGAAGATCAATTAAGAAACTTATCATCATCACCATCGGGTATTTAATTTTTTATTTATTTTGCATAATTAATCTAGGCAATGCATGTTTATTCCAAAATGATACATACATATTAATTTTGGTAAGAAAATGTAATTTTTTTTTGTTTACATTTTTTTTTACACAGGAGGCTTTGAGGAAAATAATTTCCCTCAGGGCCTATGTCATCTGGGATGCTGTGTGGAGGGTCTTTTTAAGGAGAGGAAGGAATGAACATTTGTCTTGAAGAGACCCATGTTGTAGGAGGAGGAAACACAGAGGCCGGCAAATCATTCCACAGCCGAGCTGTTAAACACAAGAACGAGTCGAAGAAACGATCCATTCTCATGTGACAAATGTCAACCGTGTACAAATGTTGGGCACGCGTTTGGCGTGTTTCCCGACTATGCACCGGTGCCGAAGGGATCAATGATGCTAAATCCTCGGAGCATCTTCCATTGTAATACCGGAACAAGGATAGCATTCCCACCCAACGCCTGTGCTCTAAAGATTGCAGTCCGTCTGTTAAGATGGGAGAATCTATCAAACAGACCGCCCGTTTCTGCACAGAGTCGAGGGTATTTTTCAGGTATTTTGGAGCTCCAGACCAGAGGTGGCTACCAAATTCAACCGTGGGGCGCACTAAAAATAAAAAAATTTAAAAAATGAATAATAAATAAGTAACAAAACAAGTAAAATTACCATAAGCAAGCATTGAAATTGTTCAAAATTAAATATTGTACTCCTGTCCGGCTTCTCAGTTCAAGTGTGCATGTATTACATGAAGGGAATTTATTTTTATATTATTTCTGATTGTTTCTGGAAGTTTGCGATCAATTAATATATAAAGTATATCATTATAATAATATTTTTAGTAGGTTCATTGGATTGATGATTATTTGCTATTAATGTTTTAAACATTCTGTAACTCTAATACTTCTAAATTATTTAGACTGACCCTATTCCGAGAACTACTACATAAAATTGGCAAAGAGCACTCTATTTCCAATCCTCCTCCTACTTTTACCCTACCTCCTTCACTAGAGCTCAGCAAATTTTTGCAACCCGCTGTGAAAGCGTAATACATTTATAATATACTAGCTGGTACCCGGCATGCGTTGCAATGTAATTCAAAGAAATAAATTGTTTCTCCCTGCATTTCCATTCCCATGCGTCCCTGTTTCCCTCTCGCGGCCCCTTTTCCTCCTGCGTTTCCCTTCCACCTTTCCCGCATTCTCACTCCCTCATCACCCTTCCCGCGAACCCCATCTCCTTCGTTTCCCTTCCCCTGCTGCCTTCCCCCACTGCCGGTAAAATATATGAAATACACACATTTTCAAACCGCTCGCTCACCATCTATAGTATATTTTTAAACAAATTTCATAACGCATAACGTACAATTATATATAGAAACACTCCTGCTAAAATGCTATGTTCTGTAAAAAAATCGAGTCAATCCAACGATTACTTTTCGAGGTTTGCGGACACAAACATATGGAACCTAAAGTTACTTAATTTGTAGATTTTAGGCTTTAGTAGAGTATTGTACAATACTTTACTAAAGCCTAAAATCTTCAAACATTGTACTACCCTTAAGAATCTACGGTTGTGTAGTGCTCTGTAATTTTGTAGTAACACTAACAGATTCTCCAAACACTTTGTATTAAGATTACTTTTTGGAATAAATAGATTCTTGATATTTAATCTGGTTTTATTAATACTTCGCGTATACAATATGGACCTCGTTAGTCGACCTAACTTGGAGCTAGCTAAATTGGTTCTAATGAGGGCGTTACACACACCACCCTCTCTCAGCTCCCCGTCCCTCTGTTGGACAACTTAGGTACTAAGCTACCTGCCATCTAGCGGAATCTACTGACAGTTCTTATCACCGCCATCTATTTCTAAAAGCCGGAAGCTTTTTAGATACACAACAGGTTAAAACAAACCAGATCGTCATTAAGAATATAAAAAAGTGGTGTTTACTAAGTTATTCTTTTAATTTACAATAATAAAATTAAATAAGAATAGTCCAAAATATGCAATGTAGATTTATAATCCTGGTTTTTGCTGATGTCCCCATTATGACGAAATTAAAATCTGGTACATCAAATTTCTTTTGAAAGTATGAAAGAATTAAATGTCTTATATGTGTTTCCCGTGGCAGTTGATTTATGATAATGAAGTTCTGTGATCAGTGAAAACTCCCTTTCATCCCAAGCACTTTTCTTCCGCTCCATTGATGCTGGCCCACTTCTGGGTGGCATCAATCCACGTCTAACACTGTCTCTGTCTTCCTGGTTCTCTTATTCGACAGGTCTACCTCAGCGCGATCACTCTTGAAAACCAATTTTCGTCACCCGCTATCCGAAGAAGGCAGTCATTTGTATCGTGATGGATGCCTTCAGCTGATTTATTCTGTTGGGCTGCTTTAAATATTGGGAACGGAATCACAATACAGTTTCCAAGTATTTTTCTAAAAATCCTCTTCACACTGCTTTATTTGTGAAAACCTTAAATTTATTATTGGATAATTAAAAAACGGTGGGCTTTTAACCAGTCGAGAGATTCTATATCTTTTGTGGGATCGTTATGGGATAACGGACGTGATCTCCTGTCAGATTTGTGTGATTTATTTGCTTTTTTATGAACAATGAACATTACATGCATGCATTTCATGCATACTTGCAGGAATTCGTGTTTAAAACCATCTAAACTAAAATATGTGACAGTAAATATATGTAAAAATCACACAAATCTGACAGGAGATCACGTCCGTTACCTCGATAACGATCTCACAAAAGATATAGAATCGCTATGCTGGTAGCAATTTCTAGCATTCAAACAAAATTGAACAAAAAATATTTTTATGGCAGGTCAGTGACTGAGTGAGCATCGCGTTTGGGTCCCACCCGGGCGTCGCGTGTTCAATTCCTCGGCTAACTAAGTCCTCCATCACGACACAAGCAACATTTTCCGCTTAGTGTGGTGGTGGTAGGAGATTTTCAAACATTGTTGGTCTTTCTCAAACAAATGTTTGTATTTCTCAAACAAATACTACAACTGCTTCTGACGGTCAGTAGAAAGCGGGACAATGGTATCCCTATTTTAAATATTTTGTGGGGCTGAAGGGAGTGGGGGGGAGGGGCAGGAGTTGGGATAGAATCAACAGAAATAGAAATATCAGAAATAACTCTCAAATAAAAATGACCGTCGAATATCTAGCAATTCCTTTTTACCTGAGCTGCAGGCACTGCAGGGGTAATTTTCAACTACAGCAGCCGAAAGAGTCCAACAAAGATTTTTTTTTTATGTGTCAAATCACCTATTTTGTTTAGTTTCCGATTGATATTGTATTATATTTTTATATATAGGTAGATTTTTCCGAATATAATTTTGATTCGACATTTTATAAATTGCTACGTCGTAGGTAAAGAGCTACGCACACAAATCTGAATCGTTTTGATTTCCATTAATTTATATTCAAGGTTGGCAGAACAGATTTTCCAATTGCTTTATTAAAGTGGTTCCTAAGCAGGTGATATATTAGAATAACACGTTGAAAGACTCTACAAAATATCTAACATTAAATCTATTGAAAACATACGGATTTGAAACACATGTTAAAACTTTGATTGGCTAATCAAACGTTTGTTAACACATTTAGAATATTGATGAAGAATTTTATTCACATCGTATTCCAGACTTTTATCAAACCATTACTAGTACATCATAATATTGTAATAGACCTTATGTTATGCATATTAAATTTAACATTATAAGACGAGCACAAGGTTAAAACTACAGCTGAAAGTAATATAATATATTAGTTTTTGAAAAAGTAAAAACAATTTTGTGACGCACACCAACGTGCACGTGGATTATTTGAACATAAAAGTTCATACTCAAACAAAAATAATGTGTTTAGAAAAGCCTGGCCAATTCTTTTCAAATTCATGACGGACAGCAATAAAATAACTTTTACAAAATACACGCCGAACTTTCTGAGAATCTCACGGACATATGAATATATCTGGACCTGCCCTAAGTGATAAAAACGTATTATTTCCCCCTCGCCATGGAACCGGCTGGAGCTCCTCCTTGGCGCCAGTTCGCCCCATGTGGAGGGGATAGAGAATCGCTTGAATCTAAAATGTGTGACGTCATCATTCTTGCCGTGGGCAGCGCGAAGCTAACATCTATACATTTAACGAAAAAATAACACGCCAAAACAGTAGCTTGTGCTATACAACATACCTACATATCAGTGTGCACATAAATGTGGGCGGTTCCTTAGTGTGCTCGTCGCTGGTTACAGGGGTAAGTAAATTATGAAACATTTGTAAAAGTGTCTTAACTAAACACGGCAAAAAAATATTGCTATGTGAAAACGGGCGAATCTTTTTGGGGTGTACATTTGGCCTACGCAAATATTTTATTATCGTGGCAAGCAATTCGCGCTCCCATGTAAAAAGGTCTATTCATTCAAAGCAGATTTTGCTTTTAAGAACTAAATGATGATATTATAATGCGAGATGCCTATATACTGTCAGATTAATTTTTCAACCAATGACAGTCATCTTCCCCTCTTCGTACCGCCATAGTTGATTTTTCCCCTCACCTGTTATTTCTGGTCTATTGAATTTGGATGTCTATGGAGAATCTATATATTCTATAATAATTTTATTTGCAATATGAAATTCAAGTAGAGCGTAAAATATTAAATATTAAAATTATTGTTAAAAAATTTTTAACATATTAAAAAACAAATCTTTTTGTTGTTCCCTTTATTTATTTATATAAAGATGAGTGTCTATGTGTTTGTGGTGAGCTAGCGGATGACGTGGATTTTATTTTTATTAATAATTTTGCACACTTTCGATTTAATTTCGAAAAACACTGTGAAAAGCCTGGGCATGCTGGGGTCTTTAGATAGTTTAATATATTTGATATCAAGTTATTTATTTATTTTTAAAAATTATAGACATACGAGTAGCGTGGGGCTATAAGATATTAACATAACGTAAGCCATCTTCAAAGAGTGGTGTTTTTATTTGAATGCTTAAATGATATTATTATTTTCATATTTTAAAAAACAATGATTTGTCTAAAATTAGTGCACAGCAAATACTGTAATACAACTGTAAATAACCTGTACTACTGTAACCTGTAACACTCCACAAATGTGAATAACATACACCGTAATATTGAGGCTACAACTTTAAGTAACATGTAGTGTAATTCTTAGTCCCCAATTGTAAATAACATATACTGTAATACTGAGTTCACAACTATAAATAACATAAACTGTTATCTGTAATATTGAGTTCTCAGCTGTAAATAATATATACTATAATATTGAGTCCACAACTGCAAATAACATACACTGTAATATTGAGTCCACTGCTATATGTAGATTGTGCATTGTTTTGTAGCTTTTAAAACAAAAACTCCTTAAAAGACAGTAATTTAAATAATGTTAAAAGATTTACCAATAAAGGCGCACCGCACTATTAGGAAATATGAAATAAAGTTTAATAAATAACCCATAACAACATTATACAATTAATATTATAAAACACAGCTGCAAAAGCCGTCTTTTATAAAACTGGCTGTGAAACGGCAGAACGGATTAACCCACATTATACCCCAGGAACAGTTTTAATTCTGGGTTTAAATATTATATCACGCTCTTACAGGGGTTACGATTACGTTTACAATGAGTCCGTAAGTCCGTTAATTAATCTACGGGCATTTAACTTACGGGAATTCGTTTGTTCCGTTTAGTAATAATTAGAATGCGACTTGCTCCCCTTTGACAAGTGATGGAGGGATTGACGTGTAACGAAGACGTAGTATGTTTTGGAATGACCGTTTTTTGCCTTTTTTACTTTAATCCCACGCAGGGGGCCTCGAGGAAAATGGTTTCCCTCAGAGCCCATGTTATCTTTGAGGATGCTGTGTAGAAGGCCTTTTTAAGAAAAATTAGGACAGGAAGGTCTGTGAAGGAAAAAGGAATGAGTGGGTAGGACTCTAGGGGTTAGTGTGTCCAGAAGTGACGGACGGTGAATCCATCCCTCCCGCTGGGATGGATTCAGGAGATCAAAGGGTCTCCCTAAACCGGCCTCTCCCAATCCAGCCCGTCACGCAGCAGGCGTATCCGCTGCCAAGACCTGAACACACCCCAATAAAACGTGGCTAACCATGTAAAGTGACTATGGCAGATATGTTGGTTATCCAATATATAGTTCCAGGGGCGGCGGTACACATATGCGCCTTATGAATTACCTTGCCTAACGCGAGCTGAACTCTCAAAATTAATTATCAGATCAAAAACATTACTTTTAATTATCAGATAATTTGAGACAACAAAATTTTCGGTGTAGTCTTCTTCGTTCGTCTAAACATAATAAAGATTATTTCTTTTTGGCAAAAGTGTAGGTAGGCAAAAACATAAAAAAGTGAAAAACTAGTTTGTTAATAAGTATAACGCAAACGAAAAAAGTTTTGAAGCTCAAACAAAATATTGTTTTAAAAATCGGTGAAAATGCCTTTGTTCCCAATTGACCAAAATATACACTCGTTGAGTGCATTCTGGTTGAATACTGCTACGCGAAACAACGGAATGTTTTGTTGTGAAAAATATTTTGCTCAGTATAAAACTCTGAATTAAAAAAAAAAAAAATAGAACCACACGGGAGGTCCTGGGGAAAATAATTTCCATCAGGGTCTATGTCATCTTAAGGGATGCTGTGTGGAGGGTATTTTTAAGTAGAGATAAAGTTCTGTGAAGGAAAAAGGTTTGAGGGTGGGTAGGAATCTTGGGGTCAATGTAACCAGGAGTGACGGATATGTGAATCCATTCCTCCAACTGAGGTGCAAGGCGATAGGTCGAGGTCAAAAGGTCGCTCTCAATCTGACCTGCCGTGCAGTAGTCGGGCAGTCGCATCCGCCGCCAAGACCCGGACAAACCTGACTCTGTGAACCCGGGCACTCCTGCTAAGTCTCCAAACGTAGCGAACTACTTGGGGTGACCTATGGCGGAGGTGTTGGTTATCCAATAAATGGTTTTTGGAGTGTACCTATTTGGTATGAAACATTGAAGTCCTCTTTATATTTGTCAAGAGAAAAATTATACCCGTATGGATACATAAGTTTTGTATTAAAAAAGCTAAAATACCTAATATTTATTTATTTTTACTTAAAATTTTTTTTTCTCGTACTTATTGACGTTATATAGCATTTTTATTTTATTACCCACACACAGGCAGTGCCTTAGTGGGTTCCCATTACCTGCTTTTGTTCATAATATATTTTCTTATTGTTAACTATTACAATATTACTTGCACCTTATGTTTACATCTTACTGTATTTAGAAAACATGTAATATTATTTTTGAAATGTATATATGTAGATATAATCCGATAAAATAAAGAGAAAAAAAATACAATCAAACAATTCTTTTGTAATGGACATAGCGATATGTAAATATGAAATATTTAATAAACGATATAAAATATTTCAATTTTACGAAATACATAATAATTTTGCAATGGAGTATAAAGGAACCACTTACCTAAAGGATACCTTAGTAATTGTGTTTTGGAAATACATTCGCAGTATTGCTTTGTTATGCACTTCGGTGTATGCACTGCATCATCGATTTCTCAACCATTTTCATCGGAACAAAGAACACAACGTTCTACAAATGAAACACAAAAGCCACAGTTTTAACTAATAATTGTATTCTCTCCATCAAAGCATTCCCATTTGCCCAGTTCCAAAAATATCAGTTAAAAATGTCAACCGGTACTAAAAAAAAATTTCTGCTTTCTTTAAAATTATAATTGTATCTTTGTGCAATTTTATTTATTTATTATTTTATCGAAATACTCTTAAATTAAATAGGTATGCTTATGATGTTTAAAACAGATATTATGTACGGCGTTAATATGCGTACTTTTTAATAATATTCCAATATAATAATAAGATTTTAACAGGTTAGGTATGCCTCATACGTCATACATATGTCTGGTAATATTATATTATCGTGGGTCCAAGTTGTTAAATCTTATACTACTTGTATTTGTTAAACTATCAACGAGCATTTTTAGTCAGGTACCTAGAATACCTGCATTTTAAACGATTTTTTTTCATTAGTTCCACCCAAGAGACCCCGAGAAAAATATTTTCCCTCGGGACCTATGTCGTCTTTGCTGTGTTGAGAGTTGAGGGTCTTTTTAGAGAAAGAATTTCTGTGAAGGAATGCTAGGATAAATAAAACCATGGGTAAACCTAGACATAATATTTAAAGGGTAACCGACGAGTTCATCGAAAATCAATTCATCGAAAGCAAATTCATCGAAAACGAGTTCATAGAAAATCAATTCATCGAAAATCAATTCATCGAATGATCAATTCATCGAATCGCCAATTCATCGAAAAACATTTTATTGTAGATATTAGAGCTGTCAAAATTAAATACCCCAAAAGGTCTGTTTAACAGAGTTAAATGTGTTTAGCAACTGTCAGTTTGGTAGTGACAATGTAAAATTTATAGGTTATCTCTTCGATTTCCGATTGTCTGATACTACAAAAAAGGGATATCTAGGGAACGGTGACCAGACAACTCATAATGAAACCAACTCATAAAAAACTCAGAAAGGTCATTAAGAGTGGTGATAAAGAAATATTTAAAAATTGGTTAAATAGGTTAAGTTAGGTTAGGTTATGTTAGGTTAGTTTAGGTTAGGTTAGGTTAGGTTAGGTTAGGTTTAGTTAGGTTAGGTTAAGTTAGGTTAAGTTAGGTTAGGTTAGGTTAGGTTAGGTTAGGTTAGGTTAGGTTAGTTTAGGTTGACCAATGTTTTTTAACTTCTCGATCCGCTCGGCATTTCTCTCAAATATCAACAAAATATATTTTTTCGATGAATTGATCATTCGATTAATTGATTTTCGATGAATTGATTTTCGATGAATTGGTTTTCGATGAACTCGTTTTCGATGAAATTGCTTTCGATGAATTGATTTTCGATGAATTGATTTTCGATGAATTTGTTTTCGATGAACTCGTCGTGAACCTAAAGTTTGTAAATTTATCACAATGTATAAATACTATAAAGAAAAATCTTATTTATTTATCAATAATTAATTACATGCATTTGGTTTCCAAATCCAAATGTAATTCAGGTAGATTATTATGGCATATATATCGATGTCTTTCGCATGCTTTAAGAGGGAATAACTAAAAAAAACTAGAAATATGTCATTTTTAAATCAAATTTTAGAAGTACTGACTCTCTTCCACAAAATATTATAAATTGATTTCGAAAGATTGTTATTTTATCTAGTGAACGTATGTTTTAAATTTTGAGAAAAAATGTTTATATTAAGTATAATAAGGTTTCACCCAAGGATATTGAAATATAATAGATGTGCTATCTGCAGTTTTTACTAGGTGGGCCTGCACTTCCGGGTGTCGCCGATATTGTTTACCAATTAACAAATAAACTAAATGAACGAATAATTAACGAATAAAACAAACGGACGTTAAACTAAATGAACGATCTTTCCATATTAAAAATATATTGTTTAAAATAATTTATATTTAAATTATAATTTAATTTATATTTTTAAAATCAACGAAATTAAAAAAATATTTTCGTATGCTAACTACTCTGATTAGGTCGTAGTCCGCCGACAGTTGTGCGGACATCATAGCATATCTCTTTTGTATTTGAATATCTTTGGTTACACCATAGGTCGTTGGCAGATTTGATAAATTTTCTAAAGAAATATCCTAATTTACAAGACATATATCATATCATGTAATCATACATCATTGTAAATCAATCTGTTATCTAGTAAAAGCATGTTTCAAAATTTTAATTTTAGTTCAAATAATCTTATTTATGTCGAAAATTTGTCTGTTTACGGTCTTACAAATTAATATAATTCAATTTTTTTTGCAATATATTTTGCTTAGACATTATTGAAAAATGATAAATACTTATGATCAAAAAATAATTACAAAAATTACACAATTTTAATAGTTTTATCATCACGCCTTTCAGCATTTTTGGATGTAGGTATAAATTAAAGCAAATTTGGAATGAAATAAAATCGATATTGAGTTATAATTTTAAAAAGCTGGTACGGAGAATAATTAATCTTTCTTATTGGAACCGCCCTGTATGATCGTAAGAACATCTTTCGGCGAAATGTGGATTTTCGACCGCTGGCTAGTTAAAGGCCCCCAATAATATTGTGTAGAAACCGATTAAATTTTTCAATTTTCTAAATCAATCTTGTGTTGCTGAAAACGCCATTTTACTGCTCGTATGTCGCTTGTTCCGGGAGAATATTTATGTACCAGAGAAAATATTTAAGAATTTGTTTATTTCTAAAAAGAATTAAATTCAATACAAACTAAACAATCTCATGCAACAACACTCCACTCTTTTTAAATGCGGTTGTAAACAGTGTTATAATTCTGCATGATTTGATAGGATCAATAAAAAGTAACAACTGTTGTTTACTTTGGTTTGGCAAGTAATCAATAATAAAACTTTGAATTCTTCACATTATTAACAAAAAACAACATTGGATTGACAACGCGAAGCAGATATTCTGATAGGTATTAAACATCTTTTTTCCTCGTCACGAAATTAAAAAGCCGCCTTCGACTTCATATTTCGTGCTCCACTCGAGGTTCTTAGGATTTAAATTCTGAAGTCAACGCTGGGGTCATAATAAGTGGAAATGCTATTTCCCGGTAGCGGCCGGAAAATTAAATACGGCAGTGCTTGATGCAACTTAATTGAGTTTGCGGAAATTTCGCAAGTTTAATTTATTTATTTCAATGCATTTACCTAAGTTCTTTTCAACGAGTCTTAAACGGTTCATGTCACATCCAATAATAAATTGTTTAAGGCAAAGAAGATAGTATTTTTAAAATAATTTACAATATTAACTCTTTTGATTTAGCAGTTTGCACGTTAAGCAATTGGGCTCACAACTCACAATACGAGAAGATCATTGAATCATCTCAGTGACCATCGAAAGGGTCCTAGCAAACCAACCGCCCCCTTTTGGGTTGCACTTTTTACAGTCGCTTTTTTATAAATCCGTACTATTCGAAATTAAAATAACTGAAAATGCTAAACTTTAACCACTGAAGCGACAGCCGAAAATGAAACTCTTTTCTCGGATTGCTCGAAATTTTTTGATGACCATTTTGAATATTTTCCGCCCACCTTAAAAAAATCATACCTCCGAATTTTAATATGGAGACATACAAACTGATTATAGTTCTATATAGCCAATGAATTCACCTATCTTTTGTCGGTTATCACATATTCGTAGGATTGAAAAAAAAAACTATAAAATCGTCAAAATTTAAAACAGAAATATTCTCAGGATTTTCTATCTATAAACCCTCGTAGGAAGTTCAATGTTGCGTTCACATTAAATATTTTCTACGAAGTTTCTTTTATTATTACAATCTACATATAAGAACACTGAATTTTGATAAGTTGTGAAGTGTTTAATGTTCCCTTTGAACAAACTTTTGACACAAATTATGGTCGAGATAAGGCAACACTTTAAAATGGACTAAAATGGAATTTATTAGGTACTTACCAAAAATAACTGCAGCACCGTAATAAGATATATTAATTATTTTAAAACCACAATACCAATTAACTAGATTATTGGTTTATTTATTGAAAAAACTGCATTTTCAATCACAGTCCGATCGGCAAAAAAATGCAAACATAACCACTAAAATTTTGTTTTTCAAATATTCACTGAATTTTAAAGTTTGAAACAGGAATGCATATATTATGCATTACTAATTCAATCATTATTACACTGCTACAAAAATGTTAGAAAAATCCACTTAAACATGATAAAAAGCCGCATTTTACACTGAGGCTATTTGACAGTTGATCGTTTTAAACAAATTTACTTATTATAATTTAAAAAAATGAAATAAGTCGTAAAAAACTAGAGTACACTGTGTAACGCAGTAAAACATTGGTCACGGGAATTCTATGAAGACGTGACTCAATGGTCTTTGACCGCAACCAGAGACAAGATTAAAAATGGCAGTTCCGAGATTTGATTGACGGAGAGCGCATCGAATTCCTCGTTGAGGAGCAGGAGGGTGACTTCTCGAGATGCGAAGCCGACGATCATCACCATGGTTTTAGATATAACAGTTTAGATAAATAATACCCTGTTCCGCAGGAATATGGCGCCCATTTTTAACCAGTAAGTCATTAACAATATTACTTCTGAGAAATCTTGAAATGCGTTAACTTTGCTCATAGTAATTTTAGCCTTTTCTAAAATATGAAAAAGGGAAATTAAAAGAACTCTTCGAGCTCGAAAACCATGCCCTGAATTCAAAGTAGAGTCTTAATTTAAAGTAGAATCGCGTATTTTTGTACAATAATCATTTACAATAAACCAAACTTTGTTACATTTCATATCGACTTTCATTTCAAGTATTACGAGATTTCAATATCATATCCCTTTCAGCATTATACAAGAGCAAATATACATAAAGTGAGTTAATCCGTAACAACTGCCATTTGTTGAATATGAATATAAGTAGTATCTTTTACCTTTAAAAATGTCAAGTTTGAAACGCGGGCGTATTTGAAAATATTACAAAAAAAAAGTTTAATGTTGTTACGATACACAAATACGCCCCTGCAAATTACTCGGCCCCTCCTCTCAAGTTGTAGCGCACGCCACTGCGCAAACTACAGTTTCGCTCCCCCTCCGCTAGCTTGCCGGCGCGCTACCGGCGGCGGAACCCAAGACCGTCGGTAGCGAGCCACCAACCGCCACTTCCCTGCAACTCCCGGTCTAGTGCGCACGCATAATGTGAGAATCGTTCCGCGCGCATTCCAGAAAGTTCCACGCGGAAGCATGGAACGTGTTTTTGCTAAGTGATACACTAGGACACCAAGAATGGCCGAATTCTTTCCCGATACGGAAGATACAAGAGTCCAAACGCTCACTGTGAGTACCCAAGCTGTTATATTCCCCCATATTTGCGTGTGTTCACAGTAAATTCACCGCGGAGATAAATAGCCCTTCCAGAGAGATTATAGGGACAGATTCCTCCATTTTAGATATAACTGTTGTTGCTACCCTGAATTACTCTGTATGCATTGTTGTGATATTGTGTTTACGCAGGTGTTTTACCCAATATAACTGTTGTTTACCCTGATTACTGGTTTCACTGCCTTCCCCCAGCCCGTAGAAATTTGAGCTTTATTTCAGGGAAGCCACACACACGCCTCACAGATCCTACCACCCTGGTGGTGAGGGCCTCTCCCGCTCTGCTGACTAAAACCTGAGCTAGTCTGTCGGCAGAATGTAGGGACCCCCATGTAGGTCCGCTAACAATGTATCTAGGGAAAATTTGCCTAAAACTGGCAGCTAGATAAACCGGAAAATTTTAAATAACGCTATATTGTGGCCAAAAGCGTTCCAGTGGTTAAATATAACATTTCAATAGAACTCTCTAAACGGTAGGATTCATCATTTTTTATGTATAAAATTGGACAACACACGGCACGCTACCGACGGACATGAACACACGACTATTAGCTGTACCATGAAATTCCAAATCTGCCTAATCAAATTCTATATTCGACGTGTTCCTCCTACAAATTAATGACCGACATATTTCATTTTTCAAGTCTATCTTTATTAGAATGTTGTTAACTTTGTAGTTAAATCCTTTTCAATTAACGCTGAAATAAAGAAAATCGTATCTACCATGACCCATAAATCGCTGTTATTTCCGCTTACAAAACCAATTAAAGTCCAGACTGCTGTCCAGAAACACGAAGATATTAGTATACAAAACACTTATCAGACCAGTACTTACGTACGCAGCTGAGACTTGGGTACTAACTAAGAGGAATGAGCGAGCACTGGACGTTTTTGAAAGAAAAATTTTGAGGCGCATCTTCGGACCGGTTCTAGAAAATGGATTTTGGCGCAGACGTTATAATAATGAGCTCTATACTTTGTTTAAGGAGCTAAACGTCGCAAAATTTATAAAATTGGGAAGACTTCGGTGGCTGGGTCATGTGGAGAGAATGACCGAGCATCAAGCACCAAAGTCCCTGCTGAACTCAAGACCAATAGGGCGAAGGAGCCTGGGAAGACCAAGACTAAGATGGAGCGACAACGTCCTCAAAGACATATCTATCTTGGAGCTTCAAAACTGGAGAGAGCTGGCTCAAAACCGAGATGAGTGGAGGAAGACTCTTGAGGAGGCCAAGACCCACCAGGGGTTGTAGAGCCAATAGTGATGATGATGATGACCATGACCCATAAATTACATCAATCATTAACCTTAGTTCAACCACAAGCATTTGAGAAATATGTCAAAGTAAAGTTCTGATCATTACATGATTGAATAATTATTATTATCAAAACAAAAAGAAAACATTTTTATAAATTTTAAATTAATTTAATATACAAGGGGTTTTGATTTAACAAATTATCGTGTTTTTATAAGAATTTACACATACCTACACATAAAACCATTATTTTATGATGACGCAAATGGCTGAACTCGTTTCAAACACCTAATTGGTTTGTATTCATGAACGTTGCCTTTTAATTTAACGTCATGGACACTCGCCTGAAAGCTAAAATGCCATCTCATTTCTGCATTTTCTTTAATACCGAGTGTCTAATGTCATCCTGTAAATAATGAATCGTGTTGACATGGTCAACCTAGTTTCACAAAATTATTACATCGGGATTGGAGATTAATAAAACCACATATTGTCGCAATAAATGTCCCTGAATCCAAGATTCCAGGGCGAACATTTAAAGTTGTTGGCATGATCGAGTTAAATGTAGGATAAACACGATTACAACTCATAAAGCTAGAAGGCCCGCTGCAAATCGGACTGGAGCCATTTGAGTTCATAGATCAGGTGTATTTCTGGCACAAACAATTCTACACACTTCTCATACTCGTGCGTTTATTTCTGACCGCGTTGTTTTCTCAGGTCTCATAAATCCTTTTGTGTATTTTCTAGCACTCAAGCTAAATATTCTCCCCGATACAATCTTCGAGATACTATCAACAAGAGTTGTGAAAAATAATACGCTGCTCATAGTAGCTAACCAACTAGTTTTATTTAGCTTCTTGCAGACCACATGGTGGATAAGATAACAAGTGATTGTTAATCATGTTATAATATACTAAACGCATGAGTTATTTTGTTTTTTTAAATAATTTATTTTTAACCACTGAGGCCTGATAGAAATCGTTGTCTCCCTTACTACCGTAGTGAGAAATATTAATGTAACGGTGTTAGAAAGAGAAAACACCACTTTTTATACAAAAATTTAAAAGTTAACCTAAAAAGAATTAAAATATACACCTCTCTAAAACCAAAGTTTCCAACCGCAATTTTAAAAAAAAGCTTTGAATTTTTTATTAATAATTACTTCTTCGTTAAACGTTCCATATTAGGTCCAATCCTGTATATTATATATGTATCTTTTATTAAATTCATTTTTAGATATGTAAAGTACTTTGTATACGCGGATGATACTGCTTTAATTATTTCTAGCAGTGATTTGCAAACTTGTATAGATCTTTTACAAAAAGACTACATTGAACTCTTAAAATGGTCTCATGACTCTGGCTTAATTATAAATGCCAAAAAAACTAAATTGTTACACATAAGATCCCCTAATATTAAGGTATGTATTACACCTGAAATAAAGACACATACATCAGAGTGCTTACACAATGGTATTCCAGCAACGTGTACATGTGAAAATATGGAACTAGTTAAAGAATATGTTTATTTAGGTGTTATTATTGATTGCTTTTTCAAATGGGATATACAAATAAACAAAGTTTGTGCACGATTAAGATCAATTGTAAACAGATTGTATAAACTAAAATTTTTTGTTCCCATCTGCACACTTCGAATAATTTATTTATCTCTAGCTGAATCTGTTATAAGGTATGGAATAACAGCTTGGGGATTTTCTTGTAAAACAAACATAGACCATGTTCAATCAGTGCAAAATTCATTGGTTAAATTATTAGCTGAAAAAAATTTATACAAAGAAAGGCATAATATTCCATACTTTTATCAAGTCTCAAAATTCTTTCAGTGAGAGCAATTATGTTGTATAAAATTATATTTCAGCACATAAATAACCCTTTATATATAAACAGGCTGGAACACAATCATAATACTCGTTTTAACTTTAATGAAGGACTAATTGTACCTAAACATACAAATAAATATGGACAAAGAACGTTAAATTACATGATTCCCAGTTGTTTAAATATGCTTCCAGCTGAAATTAAAAACTGTGCCCAAAACAAACAATTGGTGAACTTACTGAAGACTTGGCTCACGGAAAGAATTAATTTGTATTAGGGAACGTACCCATACTACGTGACCAACTTTTTGCAATTTTTAACCCCCCCCCCCCCCCCCCGGTGACCAAAATCCTAAGCAACCCGCCGCTCATTTGTATGGAGCGTGACATTTTGAAGACCCCCCCCCCCCCTAAAAGTGTCACGTAGTATGGGTACGTTCCCTTAGCTTACAATAACATATTACTTATTCTAAAGGCTTTAAAATTGTTATTCATGTTTTCATAATTTTTCTTTTATCTAAGTATATTTCTGTAAAAAATTTAATTTTATCTTATATCTATAATTTTAAAAATGTATCTAAGTATATTTCTGTAAAAAAAATTATTTTATTTTATGTCTTTAACTGTAAAAATGTAACTATTAAATCTCTATAATAAGATCTTTAATGTAAAGAACCCGTTAGACAAACTGCTAAAAAGCAGTTTATCGGGACTTTTTGTCTTATATTTGTAAAATGTATAAAATATATAAATAAAAAAATTAAAATTAAAAAAGATAAAAAGATGTGGTGACTAAAACGTTCACAATTTTTAAAAAAATACATGCATTTCATCACCCTTTCAAAAATAAAATAGGTTTTATGTTTCGTATACGTTCAGAAATATTCCATTTATTTGGATTTTATTGCTATGCGAAAATATTCTGACCTTCTGACAGAATGAGCCCTAGGCCTGAGGGATCTGATAGATTTAAATAATTTTATATAAAACACATATTCTTAACAACTTCGGTCCTCTTTTAAACCTCTACCAAGTAGGAGCAATGCAGCAAAATACAATAAAAATATCAACTACTCTAAACTTTGATGTCTGCACTATGAAGCTTATCATGTACTATGTATCGTACTTGATCGATATGTAGCAGAACTCTCACTTGAATCTGAATAAAATATATCTGAATCAATCTAGTTGCCAGAAGCATTTCATTAACAGATGCATTTATAGATGTGACGTCGCGGTGACATCGCTCTCGACAGATTAAAAATAACCTAATTATTTTATTGCCGCTAACGGATTGGAGTGCGTCATCGGGAACATTAATGCGAGATCTTGTTTATGTGTCGACGCTTTGAGCTTACTACTGGTTATTTGGGAAAAATAGCGTGAGATAAATAACACTGCCAATATACGAGGTTACACGTTTTTATTGCGAAACTTCGGCTCAATCTTTCATAGCGGCTTTCATGTAGTAATTTAAAGGACTATTTTATTTAATTTATTTGTGTATTTACGGCCTTTGGGCTTTATATAATGCAATGATGTTAAATATGTTAGTGTATTAAAGAAGAATATAATAAATAAGAAAGGAACAAATTAACCGGTCATCAAAGTAAGCAGATATATGCGTTAAAATTACGATAGCAGTCAAGTACAATAAGCGTGTTTATACGTCAACATGTCTCCATGGAAATCATTTTAACTCCGTTATTGTTTTAGTGACATCCCTGAAACAAAAAGTAAAAGGTCGATAGTGGATCGAGCTGTACATCCCTATCAATTTGTCCATAGAAATACATAACAAGAATATTCTGTCATTCGCGCGGTCTGACACACAATTTTACCCGCCAAATTTTTTACGGGCGGCTCAACCGCGCTCGACACATTGTTAATTTTTATTAAATATTTTTATATAAAATAATAAAAAGTGAGGTGACAAAAGTGTTTATTATACATATATACAATAGAATAAGTTTTGTTGTTTACATAATCTGTGATTTTAGTACCGTTTTCACATAAAAACATCACATGAGTCATTTTTACATTTTTTTAATGTTTGCATTCTAAATTTTAATATTTACAAATGTTAATATTTATTTGTAATATAACGATTTGAAAGCTTATTTTGTATCCTTTTTAAAACAGTTTTTATTATTCGGCTACGTTCAGAAATGTTTCATTTATAGAGCTTTAATTGTGAAGCGGTAATAACACAAAGTTTTCATAAAATGTCATTTCGTTTGAGACATTATATTATAAGTGAATATTTGCAATTTTCGGAGGGGAAGCAATATCTTCTTCTTCCTTGCGCTGTCCCAACTCATTGCTTAGGTAGGCTGTTGGGGTCGGCTCTTCTCGTTCTCAGGCAGTTTCTTCTGTTCTGAGTATCGCCTTCGTCCAGGCCGTTTCTCTGAAGTATTTTGGAGCATTGAGTCATCCAGGAGTCCTTCGGTCTTCCTCTAGATGACTGTCGATGAAGCTCCATAGACATTGCCTGCTTCACTGAGTAGTATGAAATTAAGCAATATAATCTTGGCATACATAATAAAATAAGGTTATACCAAAAGTAGTGATAAAATAGGTATATATACCTACCTACCTCCAGTAAATAGCAAAAATCAACATTACAGAAAAAATAAAAATTAAAAACTGACATAGAGGGATTTCAGATTGCATTATAATTATATTAGTGGTGGCTACGTTTATATCTATGTTTGTATATCTACCTTTATAGCTACGTTTGGTGCCTTTGTAAGGGTGCCCGGGATCATGGGGTGAGGTTTGCTTAGGTCTTGGCCGGATCGCGGGAGACTGGATGAGGGAGACTTTGTGTCAGTAGACCTTTTCACCAGTGGCGGTCCGTGAGTTTTCAGTGGGCTAGAGTGCTTAGATTGTTGGAAAAGACGTTGTTGTAGCGGAATTTTTTTTTTTCAAAATTTCAATATTTTGTATTAAGATTTATTTTCAGGATTATTTCAGTTTGGTGATGCGCCGCATCCACATTTTAGTATAGCCTCATAAAAAATGATGAAATTTTGAAAAAAAAAATGAAATTCGTTTTCAGCTACAACAACATCAATTCTTCTTCTTTCGTATGGTGGGGGGTCAGAGGGGGACATCTAGGTCTGCGAGCCAGTCTAGGGCCTCAGGCGTTGCCCTGTGGACCTCATCAATCCCGCCGGGGAATGAATGGAGCATTCGTTGACCACATGTTCGGTGGTCTGCACCGCACCGCATTCACACGTCGCCGACTCTTTAAGGCCCCATCTACAGTGTGCCAACCGCCGCACGCAAAGGTAGTGTCAAAGGTTACCGGCACGTATATTGTTACCGCGCGTGTAAGGTAGTGAGTGCTGTGAGTGAGGCGGCAACCAAATATTAAGAGGGCCTCCGACTACAAATAATTATGCCGCCACATAAGGGGCCGAAGACCGAAAGGTCTCCCGGCCAAGGGGAAACATTAAATATCGGGGAACAATTGTAAATATTGTCCCTGAATATTGAGGGAACATCTCTTTCAAAGGTGAACTTTTTAGTAAAAACAACATCAATAACGTCGCATTTTCCAATCTTAGCACTCAAGCTCACTGAAAATTCACAGATCACTACCGACTTTCACCTCTCTCGACCCATGCATTGCATCGCAGTGAGAGGGAAGGTTTCATACGTTCTTCACTCCTAGACATATTCACACCCAAATTCCTAATCACCCCTCACAGTTTTGTGCTTTCCAGAACTTCCGCTCTATCTTTTCCCTTAAAAGACCCTCCACACAGCATCCCCAAAGATGATTTAGGCCCTGGGGGTAATTTATTACTAAAGGACTCTTGAAAATAAAATAAAATTCGCTTTTTTCATTGTGCTTATTTGCACCGCCCTTACTTTGAATTATAATCAAACAATATAGCAACATTCTGATGCGTAATGTATATGTCACTGTAAAAGCCCGAACTACGGTAAATCCTAAGATTTTCCGGTAAATCCTTAGATTTACCAACTCTTAATGGTAAAAGTCCGAACCGTTCTATAATCATCGTTCACCAACCTAACCTAACCTAACCTAACCTAACCTAACCTAACCTTACCTAAACCAACCTAACATGTACTAAATTGTAATGGTAAAAGCCCGAAAAAATCGTTTATAATATTTAAATAAGAAACGATTTTTTCGAGCTTTTACCATTAGAATTTAGTACATGTTAGGTTTGGTTAGGTTAGATTAGGTTAGGTTAGGTTAAGTTAGTTTAGGTTAGGTTAGTGAACGATGATTATAGAACGGTTCGGACTTTTACCATTAAGAGTTGGTAAGTCTTAGGATTTACCGGAAAAACTTAGGATTTACCAATATTCGGGCTTTTACGGAAACATATACACCACAACGCTTTGGAGATAATAAAATTTGAAAGCTGTGTGACATAAATTCTAAGCACTTTCCTTATTTTTAAATGAGACCAATTAATTTAAAGTCTCTATTAATCACATTGTAATAGGGACCTAGGTGCGCTCTTAAGATATAACCGAATAGTAAGAAATGTATGAGCATAATAACAACATGAAGTTCTCATTTGCTTTGTAAATAAATACAGGGTTTTCCAATAAGAGGTGTTATTTTGATATTCAAAGAAAAATGCCATTTTTTAATATAAATGATTGGATGTTTATTTCATTATAAAGAGGAAGGTATGACGTTAATAGTGGAAAATAACATCAGGCAAATGACCACCACGACCACGCTTACAGGAACATATCCTTTTCATGAAATTTTCCATAATCAAATCGCAAAGTGGCTGCCCTATAGCCTCACGAATTCCATCTTTGAGGTCTTGAATCGACGCTGGGCTGTTGGCGTAGACCTTCTTTTTCACGTGGTCCCAAAGAGGTGGAAATGGGCTTCATCACTCAAGATGATTTTTCGATGGAATTCCGGATCATTTTCATGCATATCAAGGACCCAATCAGCAAAGACATGACGTTGTTGATGATCAGCCGGCTTCAGTTCTTGTGTTAACTGAACTTTATAAGCCTTAAGACCCAAATCTTTATGCAAAATACGGAGTAATGACGTTTGTGGAATGCCTAATTCCAAAGAACCTGGGTTTTCTTCAACACTTTCGGCTACAGCAGCAATATTCTCGGCTGATCTTGAGCGACGTGTACGGGTTTTATTCTTTACATCACTAAGTTGTCCCAACAGTTCGAATTTTTCCACCAATTTCTGTATTGCGGTCCGACAAGATGCTTCACGACGACCCAAAAATATTCGAGTTTTACGAACCGTCTCTGCCAAATTTTCACCATTTTTATAGTGAATTTTAATAATTTCAATGTGTTGTTGAAGCGTGTATCGTTCCATTTTTATTAATGGCGTAGTTACTTGTCAAATGTTGAAAAATGACAGCTTCATAAGTGACATCTACCGAAATAGCGGGCTATTCAAAATAACACCTCTTATCGAAAAACCCTGTACGTACGAATAAGACTGAAAATTGATTCAAGGTTTACAGCAAAGCAATTCTGCATCACGAACATAAATACAGAATCCAATAGTGGCGCTTATTTTATTGCGAAAAATAATAGACGACGGAAAATAAACAAGCAACTGTGAATATTCCAGCGATTTTCTAACACAAAATTCCAGCGATCGTCCCATACGAAACAAATGGGAAAATCTGACAGGCATGATGGGCTAAATTATGGCATTCGCCAATTTATTCTCTCTCTATTTTTTATTTGTTTTTTTTTGTAGATACATTTTTTTATTAAGTCTTGTTTTATGAAACTGATTGATTTAACATTTACGTTTTTTTTTTAAATTGAGACACAGGTACATAAAATATACATATTATTACATTATCTATCTATATACATACAAGAATGATGGGCTAAATTATAGCATTCACCAATTTATTCTCTCCGTAATTTTGTATTTGTTTTTTTTTACATATTTTTGGTTTGTCTAGGTCCTGGAGGCGGATGACCAGGAAACACTGAACCCCAGATTCCTACCCACCCCTTAAACCCTTTTCCTTCCCAGAACTCTCCTCTCCTTCCTTTCCTTAAAAAACCCTCCACACAGCATCCCCAAAGATGACATAGGCCCTGAGGGAAATTATTTTCCTCAGGGCCTCCTGTGTGAAGCTCATGTAAAAAAAAATATATATATTGTCCTGTTAAACTGATTGATATCAGATATGATTTTAGATTGTCACGGCCAAAAGTATTTTCGTTATTTGTTTTTGGGGGGTTATGCCGTGTTGCGCTACCTCCTCCTTTAGCCAACTTTTCGGACAGCGTTACAGTGTCCATCATAAGGGCAGATGTGGAGACACCTCCGTATTGCGCCACCTCTTTTAGCCAACGTTTCGGTGAGCGTTGCAATGTTCAATGCATCAGGACAGATCCGGTAGATCATATCTGTCGGACACGGCATATCACCCCAAAAACAAATTACGAAAATACTTTTGGCCGTGAAAATCTAAAAACGTATCCTACATTTGACTTATAAACGCCGTTCGGGAACTCATAGTATAAGCGGGAAACAGAAGTAGAATATATGGTATAACTATTTTTGATATAAGTATTTTGCTTTCATTTTTAAGTGTATCGAGTCCATAGTTTGAATTTTGTAGGTCGATTTTGAAAAAGTTGTGGCTAGGAAGTTGATATCAACTGTTTGTTTTAAATGTGTCGAACCGTGGAGCCTGCCCCGATCGCATTTTTGAAGCATTTGAGGCCGAAAATAAAAGGAATTAAATCGGAATGCTAAAAATAAAAGTTTTTTGAATTTTCTACGTGGTATAATCGTCGATTAACTAGTTTCTGGCTTGAACTGTGAGCTTACGGACATCGTGCAATTCTAGAATAGTCAGCCAGGTTACCTAGGTATTACCTAAATAACAATTATAATTTAATTAGAAAAGCAGTTTTTTTCATTTATTTTTTAATGTCTTTTGTAAGGCAATAATAATTTATTAATTTTATTTATAATAATATAATTGCAATAATAATTTATAAATTTTTATTCATAATAATATAATTGCTTCTTCGCAGCCAATATATTGCTTACCGTATATGAATTTATATTACCATGTAAAGTATAAGTTGGTAGGCTGGCATGGATTTCGCCGTCTCGAGAACCATTTATCGGATAACCAACAACTCTGCCATGGGTCACCCCAAGTGGTTCGCTACGTTTGGTGACTAAGAATGGGTGCCCGGGATCATAGGGTGAGGTTTATTCAGGTCTTGGCAATGGATGCGTCTGCTCACCAAATGCGTGGCAGGCCGGATCGGGAGACGACAATTAAGGGAGACCCTCTGTCCTCTCCAGGCTGATGCTCTCGACCCATCGCTATGCACCGCAGTGGCAGGGATGGATTCATACGTTCATCATTCTTGGACACATTTACCCACCCCTCACCCCTCTCCTTCCCACCCTTTAAATTAGATCCTGCGGGAAATTATTTTATCCAGGATCTCCTGTGGGGAATTAAGGTTAAAAAAGTGTGTGTAACTTGTGTTGATGTAGAAATTTCCGGTTATAAATTTATCATCACGGTCACCATCCGTCACTTACCTCGTCGAATTTAATGTTTCAAAGACCCAATCATGTTTGATAACGTCTAAAAGGGATCGAAATGAAAATCTAGTCTCCTTCAACGGAAGCAATCTTCCGAACAGGACCTCCATCGATATGCTTGGTGTAACTCTAAGTGACCAGCTCAGGAACGGGGGGTCCATCTAAACCAGAGTTAAGTAGTTAGCCTCTCAGAAACTGGGCGTACTGTACAGGGCCCGCAGATACTTTAATAGTACACAACTGCTAACCCTGTACAAATCACAAGTGCACCCTAATGGTTGAATTTGGCAGCCACCTCTGGTCTGGAGCTCCAAAATACCTAAAAAAAAACCTTGACTCTGTGCAGAAACGGGCGGTCCGTTTGATAGATTCTCCCATCTTAACAGACAGACTGCAATGTTTAGAGCACAGGCGTCAGGTGGGAATGCTGTCCTTGTTCTACCGGTATTACAATGGAAGATGCTCCGAGGAACTAGAGTCATTGATCCCCTCGACACCGGTGCATAGTCGGGAAACAAGCCAAACACGCGCCCAACATTTGTACGCGGTTGACATTAGTCACATGAGAACGGGTCGTTTCTATGACTCGTTCTTGAGTTCAACGGCTCGGCTGTGGAACGATTTGCCGGCCTCTGTGTTTCCTCCCTCCTACAACATGGGTCTCTTCAAGACCCGTGTTCACTCCTTCCTTTCCTCAAAAAGACCCTCCACACAGCATCTTCAAAGATGACATAGGCCCTGAGGGAAGTTATTTTCCTCAGGGCCTCCTGTGTGGAGTTAATGTAAAAATAAAAACCATCGAAAGTTTGTGCTATTTTAGACATCAAAGTATCTGCTTTATTGTATCGCCATGTTTTGTTTTCCAAAATAAATAGTGACCTATAAACTCATAGTGCTGACGCAACTGATTCTTCGCACCTTACCTTGACGCTGTTTAATTTTCTAACATATTCTTCTTGGATAAATTAGTTGACGAAATCAACGATTCTCAGAATGAAACTGCGGACTACGTTAAATTTGTTTTTCATAATATGCACCACAACCTACAAAGCTGAAATTTAAGAGAAGCTTATAATAATATTTCCAACCACTGCGCAGTTGTACCCATTGAGTTATTGGATACGTTCTCAAGCACGAAAGGAAAATACATCTCGGACTGGCGTGTTTTTTAATGTTTTTGTTTTTCTCGAGAAGTTTGCATACGAACGGGGCGAGTGTTTTCGTATTGCATTATTAAAACATATCTGGAAAAATTTTTCGGATGAGAGGAATGTTGAGTACCTCATCTTATTCTTATCGTTTGTCTTGATAAAATGTAAGATTTTCAAAGTGGTCGGTGAATTCCGTAGTTCAGAGAAAACGTTGGTGGACATATTTTTAAGTGGATATCATACTTCTGAAAGTGCTGAAGGCCCATAACATCACTTATATAATAATGTTACCGTAAAAGCCCGAATATTGGTAAATCCTAAGATTTTCCGGTAAATCCTAAGATTTACCAACTCTTAAGAGCGTTTAACCAGCCAGCGGACGAAAATCCACATTTCGTCGAAAGTTGTTCTTCCGATCGTGCAGGGCGGTTACAATGAGAAAGATTAATTATTCTCCGTACCAGCTTTTTAAATTATAACTCAATATCGAATTTATTTCCATCCAAATTTATACCTTCATCCAAAAATGCTGAAAGGCGTGATGATAAAACTATTAAAATAGTGTACTTTTTGTAGTTATTTTTTGATTATAAGTATTTATCATTTTTCAATAATGTCTAAATTTAATAAGAATGTTAAAAAAATCTGAAATATATTAGTTTGTAAGTGCGCAAATAAATACACAAATGGACCAATTTTCGTCAAGAAACACAATATGTACGTACATATTTTTTAATGATTTTATTGAAACTAAAATAAAATTTCTAAAACATACGTTTGCTAGATAATGTATTGATTTATTTTACTGCATGATTATATTATTTGAAATGGGTGTGGTATAATACAAAAACTTTTTTGAAAATTTAACAAATCTGCCAACGACCTATGGAATAACCTTATTATACTAAAAATTTTAAAAAATTCTCAAAATTTATTACATACGAATGCTAGATAAAAGAACAATCTTTCGAAATCCATTTATAATTTTTTGTGGAAAAGAGTCAATACATCTAAAATCTTTTTTGAAAATGACGTATTTCCTCTGGTAATGCCCTCTTAATGGTAAAAGTCCGAACCATTCTATAATCATCGTTCACCAACCTATAACCTAACCTAACCTAACATGTACTAAATTCTAATGGTAAAAGCCCGAGAAATCGTTTCTTATTTAAATATTATGAACGATTTTTTCGGGCTTTTACCATTAGAATTTAGTACATGTTAGGTTAGGTTAGGTTAGGTTACCTTAGGATTTACCGTAGTTCGGGTTTTTACAGTAACATCTAAATATTTTTTTTTTTGTTTTTGATGTTTTAAAAATGTAGTCAGGGAATTCAAATTACCGTCAACATTTTTTTTTCGTTTAAATAGTTCGAGAGTGATCAGTTTGTATTGCAAGAATGGTTTCTATTAAAATGCATCACTTTAGTTAGACCGAAAAAAAACACAATATGCACTGGGCCACTTTTGATGTCAAATGTTAAACAAGACTCTAGAGTTGGAAAGGTTAAAAATATTTATTTTGTAAACATTACATCTTCGATTATTTATAATTTAAGAGCTGTACATCAACTCCCTTACTAATAAACGTGCTTTAATTTTTTACACAAGAGATAAACAACCATCATTATCATTACATAGTATAAAATGAAGTCGCTCAAAATGTATGTGCGCGTTAATCTTTTAAACTACGCAACGGATTTTCATACGGTTTTCACCAACAGATAGAGTGATTGAAGAGGAATGTTTATATGTTTAATGCATGCTTATTATAGTAGAGAAAAGCCGAGAAATTCAAATATTCAATTCAAGCAGCGGGCAGCTGGCAAGCGGCTGGTGTGGATTTTATAAAGGTTGGGCAATGGCGTTGTGTTTCGTTAACCACAGCAACGTGTGGCCGGGTATGCTAGTTTACCATAAATTAATGGTTGTTTATCAGCTGGGTAAAAGTAAAAGCAACTTTTTTTAATTAAGGACTTTATAGTTTATGCCACATCCGTTTTACTGGAGTAGGTAAAATAAAGTTTTGGAAAAACTTCTACACAAAATTTTTAACCATTTTTTCTGAAAAAGGGTCAGTCAATTATTCAATGTGATAAGGAATACCTCGGGGTAATTTTTTTTATTAATCGCAGTATTCAAAACACCTTGCCGGCAGACGAAAACAGTCCAACAAAAACCATTTGTGTACCGTCATGTGTTATAAATGGAAATCCGGCAAATTATATTAAAAGTTTTAGAAATCGGGTTCCTGGGTGTGAAAGGTGGTAATTTATCAAAACGAGCCAGTATTTTGCAAAAGAGCTCAAATTGATTTAGTCGAATCTACCCTTGAAATGCGAATATTGGTACACAACAAGGATTAAATATTCGAGTACATCAACCACCAAACTCATAAATAGTCATAAACATTCAAATTATGTTGATATTTCCAATACATTTCCACAATACAAGCAGAGGGAATTGACGCTTTAGGATTGAATAATAATGTTGACACTCCATAACACGTTTTCCATTACATAAATCCTAAATTAAATTTGCTTTTCGTTCATTTTGTGGCTAAAGTGTATCTATGCCCACAGTTTGACGAGTCTCGAAGACACCACCAAGATGCTTTTTGTGTACCAACAATATACCAAAATCACACAATGGAATATTAAATAGGTGTGTACGTGATTTTCCGTGCGCCTTCTGTAAAGGTGAAGCAGAATTCTTGACGACACATTACAAGACTAATATCGGAGATTTGCTTGAGGCTCATACTTTAATTAATTCCGATATATTCGTAACTATGATACCTATTTTTAAACGACTTCGAAAAGGAGGAGGTTCTCAATTCGACTGTATTTATTTTTATTTTTTTTATTTTTTATTTATTTATTTATTTATTTATTTTATTTTTTTATTTTTATTTTTATTTTTTTTTTATGATTGTTACATCAGAACTTTCGACTGGGTGAACCGATATTGATGATTCTTTTTTTATTTGAAAGCTGGTGCTTCCCGTGTGGTCCCATTTTAATTTGGTCCAGTTCTGACAATGGCATCCATGAGAAAATCATATACGTCTTAAATTTGCATCAAGTATGTGCGCGACAAATGGACGAATAGCTCAATATCACGCCAACCGATTTCGTTGATTCTTTTTTTATTGGAAAGGATGTACTTCATGGGTAGTTTGATGAGAGTTTGGTTAGGTTCTGTTTATGGGATCCATGACAAAGTAACGGAACTCTCCAATTCTAAAGAACAAATTTACGATACTCGGTCGAATCTTAATCGAATTAGTTAATGTACTTCAGATTCACTAAAAATCAAAAAATAAACAAAAATTTTAACAAATCAAAAAAACGACTTCAAAAAATGCACTAAAAAGTAAAAAAATAATTTCGTATTCTTCTACAACTTTATAATCAACTTACCTTTTCTACTCATCAATATGTAGGTACGATTGTTATTTTTGGAGTCGGTGTCAGCAAAGGTACCCGGCCCGGCGTGTTCACTTGACAGCTCCTCTCCCGCCGACACCGACTCCAAAAATAACAATCGTACGTACATATTGATGAGTAGAAAAGGTAAGTTGATTATAAAGTTGTAGAAGAATACGAAATTTTTTTTTTACTTTTTAGTGCATTTTTTTAAGTCGTTTTTTTGTTTTGTTAAAATTTTTGTTTATTATCAGACCCATTGATGTAAGTTACTTATATTTAATTTTAATTAAAACAATACAAAAATATTTGTGAAATAACGGCATGGAAATTTTATAAAACATTTTATCTATAAAAATATGGGAAAATGCCAGATTTTATTTTTTCAGACGATGAATTATAATACGATAAAAGTAACTTCTCGAGGTATTCGTTTAGAAACGTCTGAGATTTTAGTAATACGTTTATTTATTTGGGAGGCGGGTATGGGTACCGCCGCCCCGGGATCCATTTATTAGGGTTCCATGCCAACTCAGAATGAAACCAACTCATAAACACCTCAGAAAGGTCATTAAACGGTAATCCTATCCTAACTTAACCTATTTAACCAATTTTTTTAATTTTTTACTATCATCACTCTTAATGTCCTTCCTGAGGTGCTTCTGAGTTGGTTTCATTCTGAGTTGTCTGGTCACCATTTATTAGATAACCAACACCTCTGCTAGAGGTCACCCCAAGTTCGGTATGTTTGGTGATTTAGCAGAGATGCCCAGGTTCATGGAGCAGGTTGGGTCCTGACCGCGGATGCGTCTGCCCACCAGCTGCATGGCAGGCCGGTTGGGGAGAGAATGTTTGAGGGAGTCCCTTTCGGGAGTCTCCAGCCTTATTCTCTCGGAACATCGCCTGGCACGACAGTGGGAAGGATAGATTTATACATCCGTCACTCCTCGACCCACTAATCCCCAGATTCCTACTTTTTTTCCTTCCTAACTTCCTTTCACACGGCATCCCCAAAAATAACATAGGCCCTGAGGAGAATTATTTTCCTCAGGGCCTTCCGTGTGTCTTTCAAGTCTTTCATAATAAGTAAATAAATGCAATATTTTCAATTAGAGGAAATTTTATTTTCAATCAACAAATAGTGCTTGACATACTTCGTCAGCAAACAACACCATCTGCCACCAATATTCGAATGAAACACAACATGATAAAAATTCTAATGAAATCAATTATCAAAGATAAGAAAGTATTATAAATTGCCTCCTGTCTACCTAGCTTTGTTTTTAATATAAAATACCCAGAACTACTTCGGTTAAGAAACCCCTGTAAGCTTTATGTTGTGACTCAAGCAAAGAGCAACGTTCAATAAGCAACGTTGTATTAAGAAGGGAACTCATTAAACTACACTCCGCCCCTCAACCTACCCGCTTCTAGTCGCAAGGAAACATGCACGCAGCGTCTGTGATCATCAGATATAGCAAGGATCATACTGAGCAGACGCAACGCCACGCAACGTTCCTGTACCGTTCACACTGGCCAGACGTACGTACGCGTCGCTGTGACCACGTGACAAGGGATCTCTGGTTGTGCGCAGGCGCGTTTGATTTGACACATTTGACATTTATTTTTTAGGTTATGTTTATGTGATGTATTTCTCTTAGCAGATGACAGCTTTACCATATCTTGAAAGTGAATTTGAAGATGATTTGCTACGATTATTATTGTTAAATCAATATTCTCGTAAAAAGAAAAAAAGTGAGAAGTATTTGGGTCCACAACATTAACAAACAAAGACAAATATTTGGAGAGTTCCATACTTTAGTAAAGGAACTAGAATCTGATGACGGACGATTCTTCATGTACTTCCGTATGAGTAAAGTGGTATTTGAAGAGCTTCACAGCATAATTGAATTATTGGATATGACATAAAAAAAGAAAACACACATCTTCGAAAGTTAATTGGGACCAGAGAAAGATCTAAAGTTTGATTGACATTCATTATAGGGGTATAATATTGAAAATCATGCCATAAATGGCTGAAATTTCTTCCTAAGTTGCACTGCGTATGCAGAATCTCTATAATCCTGTAATTTGATTTTATAAATAACTTCGTGCCGTCTAAAAGCTTCAATAAACTGTTCGTCATCCATTTTTGAATAATATCTGTCAAAAAAACAACCATAGATATAGCAAAACAACGTTAGATGCTCAGATAACACCAAAAAGATGTAAAATCATCTCGTAGTAGGCGTGACCATACCCCCTCCACCTTCCACATGGCCCACGCCGATCTGGCTGTGGCAGATCAACGTCGCGTAGGGGGCGTCGGTTTGCGTTGCGTGGAGCTAGTCTGATTCTAAAGCACCCGTTTCCATAGAAAATGTGTGGATGGTAAGCAGTCCAGATATGGAAATGGTGACGTCAACCCACGTGGCGTGGCGTTGCGTGGGCTTAGTGTGGTCTTACCTTATTTGTCGTTCCGTTTATTAAACGGAAGTGTGAAGTAAATTTTTTGTCGATCCGTTTTTTTAACGGTTGTATGAAAAGGGCGTCCGATGTCCGATTTTTTGTCGTCCGTTTTTTAAAAAGAAATGGGAACGGGCTGCTATTAGTTTACATTTAGTTTCCAATAGTACGATTTTTAATTTTAGCTAATTTAAGTCATATATTAGTAGGTATGTGGTGTTTTGTAATCCATTTTCATGTTAAATAATGTTTTATTCTGCATGTCAAGGTATTTGTACCGTAAATAAATAAATTTCCCGAAATTAATAATATATTTTACGATGGTATACAGCAAACCATGTAGTTCCAAAAGTTCGGTCTTGGAGGAAATAAAATAAATTGAATAGATATTTTGTTTTAGTTTAACGTGAGTCGGGTTTCTACGAGTAGTTTCGTAATGTTATTTCATGAAATACGGGAGGAGGGTTTCATCAAATGTAAAATGTAGCCTGTGTTCGAACCACAAAATGTAGAGAAAAAACAAACCTAATAACTGAATTGAGGGAGATCTGTAAAAAGCTAACCATCTTGTCTATTCCCGCGGGGTTGGGTAGAAAGGGTGAATTACCAAATATATACCTCCCTTTTGTACTCCTTGCTTGAGCCATTTACATATATTTTTAACTATACGACTGTATAACTGTGAGACTGGCAATCGAGTTTCAATGGCCTGCTTGTTGGAGGGGTTGGGCTCTCGATTAGCAATCCAGAGATTTCGACACAAAAATTTCGGCGTGCGCAGGTAAATTTTTCTTGATTAATTTGTGTTATTTCACAATCCAGAGTGGAAGATAATCGCCTTGGTGTAAGATTACCAACCAGAAATGAAATGTTGCTTGAAATGGCTTAAGCCGTGTGTGGTGACCAGATCTGAATAGCCAAGTACTACCCCACTTTCGTCTTCCCCATCTCCTTCCCTTTCCTACTACCAATCTACTACTTCAGCCTACTTCGTTGTCTAATTGGGAATGCCATAGTCTCACTGGCTCCAAAAGTGCGCTAAAAAAACTGCAGATAAATGTATTTTTTTCTTCTGAGATACGAAATCTTTTAGTTATAAGGTAGATCAACGGTACGGTGATACACATACGGTGATTCGATATGGTAAAATGATGTATGACAGATATTATGTGGAACCCGCTAGGAGCTTTTGCTTCATGAGAGAAAAATGTTTACAATTATACCGGATTTGGTCTGATCCAGAATAATGTTCTTTCGAGTTAACCGAATGTTCGTGTAAAGCATTTTCGTATTAAATGGTTTTCATTTTCGATTTGCCGACAAAGAATTTGATTCACTTGGTGACGTCCGTCTCCAACTAAAAACGTATTTTTAAACGTTGACTTGTTTATTTTAGAAATGTACATTTCAGAGTGTGGAAGAGTACGTGATATAATTGTTAGTATGTAGGTACGTATCAATGAATTTACAATCATAATATTTATCTGTCAACCGTGAAGCAGCCATAAAGCTTTGGAGTCAAGCGTGGGATCAGATATTTTTATCAGAATATCACCAACTGGTACGTAATGTACTGCTGTAGTGCATTTATTCATCCTTTTTATATGAGTGAAAGAATTTACTTTTTTCACCAACCGCTGCTGGAATAAAGTATTCCGTGAGCAAAAAAAAAAAGCTTTTAATATTGTTTCGCATTTACGCCACACAATCTGTTTATCTTACATGCGTACCCAAAAATGCAAACCAAAAAATGTGAAAAGTGTTCTTCTGAAGTCGGTTCCTCATTACTGAGGGTAGTGACACCTACTCCATGGTGGACAAGGTAACTCCACTCTTCGCGGTTCTGCGCTGCGTGGAGATCCAAAGATATTTGGCCACTCTAGCGCGTTGGTGAACTGCCTCTGGTTCGTTTCCCTTCCACTTTGGCGGTAACCGTGAGTTTCTCCAAGTTGGAGTCCTCAGTTTGGCGAGCAACGTGTCCAAAATATCTTAAAATGTGTTGTTGGCACATAGTTGGAAGTCTATTGCGGATGCCTAGCTCTCCTAGAATGGATACATTTATGCGTCCAGCTATTCATGGAAACCTGGGCATTTTTCTCCAGCACCAGCACCATGTTGAAAATATAATCAGACAAATTAACAAACTTAAAAATAATAAACTTTGTAAAAAAAAGACGTAATAATTAATTGGCCTCATTAACAAATAATATTTTACTTGTGTTTATAAAGAACCTTAATACCACTCCTAGAGATTTTTCAATTTTTACTCCATTTAGGTTTGTTTACCCCGGATCCTCGGCCCCCGCCTCCACGTAGAACTTTCTACTCACCGGTTCAAGGACCAGCGGTTGTAAACCAATGCTAGTTGGGATACAAACTGAAACCTGTATTATTTTTGTATACATCGATGAAAACGTGTCAAAAGGAGCGGGGATTTTTCCTACATTACTTCTGCTTCGAGACTCTCCGCAGGGGAAGCATACAAATAGGGAGGGGTTGTCTCATCTTCCAATTTAAATATGACAGGAATTGAAAACGTATGATACGACTCGACGTCTTCTATTAAATTAGATGGTATTCTCAAATTTTATGTTTTTCAGGAACGATATTTCGGTTTTATTGATAATACCGCAATGTAGATTTTACGTTTGAACTTGTTACATACAATGTCATTTCAATTATCGTTTAAATTATGAAAAGTGTCATAGAGCGATATTGAGAACACTTTAATACATATGTCGCACTATATTAATATTTTCACACAATTTACGGCGTGGAAACATAAACACTTAGAACCAGCGAAAGAAAGCGGACAGACGCCTTCGAAATGTAGTGCTTGAAAAAAAATTTGGAAGAGCTTGGCATCCACAATAGACCAATGAATTAAATGAATTATCTGCCTACAACGCAATGTAAGATACTTTGGACACGTTGCTGGCCAAATTGAGGACTCCAACTTGAAGAAACTCATAGTCACTGGCAAAGTGGAAGACGAAAGAAGGAAAGAAAGGTCAGCCATGTGCTGGAGTGACCACATATCATTTGCGTCCATTACGTCCGTGTTCTCAGCTCTCCTCGCAGCGCAGAAGCGCGAGGAGTGGAGATCCTAGTCCACCATGGATATTGAAGTAGGGGTCACGATCCTCAGCAACGAGGAACCGACTTAAGAAAAAAAATATTGTAGAAACTTTCTGTCACCATAATACTACAAAACCATTATTCAAACAAGGGTTAATTCGAATTAGCGCTATATATCAAAACATTGCGTGCTGTGAGCCGCAATGTATTTTCTTGCTTCTGCCACCAATATGCAAGAAAGTGCAAATCTATGAATCAACATCTGCATCAATAGCAGATATTTCTGAAAATCTTTTGATCAGTTTCCGGGTGATAGATACTAACAAAAACATTAAAAGCTTAATGGAGGAATAAAGCGGAAATAGAAGGAACGGAAAAGCAATAAAAAGTATCTTCGTAGGGAGCTTGGTCTGTTTATCATACAACAGACATTGGAGTAATATTATTGTAATGAGCACATCTAAGGATAGCTTACCGCATAACCTTTTATGTGTAATTGTAAATGGGATTACAGCGTTTGCGAGAGGTCTCGAGAAATTTTAAAAGTATTGAAGGTTTCACGTGAAATTGATATTGTTAAATTAAATGTACATTTTAAACTATCTCGATCAAAAATTCATAAAACTTTAGCAGATACTTTTGTATGTCTGGAGCGGAAAAACTCACGAACAGTTGTTAAGGAAATTACATAATGTTTTCACATGAATTTCTGCTCGGTTTCTACAAAACCAGACGGCAATAATGAGAAATGTCGGAAATGTCGAGAATGCACACCTATCCTGCTTCTAGTCGCATTCTCGTACAACAACCATAAAATGAAACAATCCCTTTATACAATTAATAAAACAGGTAATTATTTTGTAAATCCACCACGATAAAATTAGAGGATACTATGGCCTATAAATATTCCTACATTCAAAATCTTAATACGTCTATCATATTAATTCAAACCCTTGCTTTAAAACAAAGAGAACCATTTACCAACGTATGATTTTAGGTTTTCACGGCCAAAAATTTTATGGTTATTTCCTTTTGGGGTATTATGCCGTGTTGCGCTACCTCCTCCTTTAGCCAACGTTTCGGACAGCGTTACAGTGTCCATCATCAGGGCAGATGTGTAAATGTTAGAGATGAAATGTGTGCTTAAGTACTTCGAAGCAATACCGTGTTGCCAGCACCAATCCACTGCGGGCTGGCATTACAGTATACTTCAAGATGGTTTTTTGTATTTAGCTTTGGTGTAGCCGTCAATTACCGGATACCAAGAACTATTGAGCTTAGCTCCGTCGTCTCTATTAATGTTAATAGGATTTTTATGAATTTCAATTGCCTCTGTAATTAAGCGTGCTCTATAGGTTTTGGGTCTTCCCAGGACTTCAGGAACAAATCCGAAGTAATGGCCGGTTTCAATTAAATGCTCGGCGATTGCCGATTTGTCAGGGTGGCCAAGTTTACATGCTCGAAAGTGTTCCGATATCCTTTTGGAGATCGTCCGCTCTGTCTGGCCAACATAGACCTTATCACATCCGGAACAGCTGAGTTTATATACTCCATCTGTTTCCAGAGGAAACTTGGTCTTTGCAGACCTCAGTAGGTCTTGTATTTTGGTCGTGGTTCCGAAGACAGTCTTGATGCTTTCTTTCCTCAACAGTCTGGCAATTCTGTCTGTCACATTGTGAACATAAGGTAGGAAAGCACAGCCTTTAGGCTCTTGTTCAATTCTGCCTTCGTTTGGTGTAGATTTGGCTCTTATTATTTGCCTTGTCTGCCTTGCCGGGTAACCGTTACGCTCCAGTGCATCGGTGAGCTTAGTAAGTTCCGCTCCGATTTTTGTTTCTTCACATATTCTGGTCGCTCGGGTTACCAGCGTATGGATAAGTCCTCTCTTCTGCGCTGGGTGGTGATGCGAATCAGCATGTAGATACCGATTCGTATGAGTTGGTTTCCTATACACGGTGTGTCCTAGGCTACCATCTTCTTTTCGCATCACTTCCACATCTAGAAAAGGCAGGATTTTGTGGTTATTTTCCAACTCCATTGTGAACTTAATTTTACTGTGAAGTGAGTTAAGATGGTCTAGGAATTCGTTCAGTTTCTCTATTCCATGAGGCCAAATGGCGAAAACATCATCGACATAACGCCACCATACCTTTGGAACAGCCGAAGCTGTGTCAAGTGCCACTTCTTCAAACTTCTCCATAAAGAAGTTAGCTAGAACTGGCGACAACGGACTGCCCATCGCAACTCCTTCCACTTGCTCAAAAAGCTCACCCTGAAATGCAAAATATCCTGTTTTGAGACAGTGCTCAAAAAGTTTGCAAATGTCTTCCTCATATATCTCCCTGAGCATTGTCATGGAGTCTTCTAGAGGCACATTCGTAAAAAGAGAAACTACGTCAAAACTGACAAGAATATCCCTTTCATCAGTCTTAACCTTCTTAAGTTTACTGATCAGATCTGTGGAATCCTTAATCCACGATTTAGTTTTTCCAGTTTGCATCTGCAGTAGTCTAGATAGGTATTGGGACAGTTTGTAAGTAGGTGCACCAATAGCACTGACAATCGGTCTCATTGGTATATCCTTTTTGTGAATTTTTGGAAGACCGTATAGGGCAGGAGTTCTGGAGGCTTTTACGAAAAGCCCAGATCGATCCTCTTTCCTAATACTGGAAGCTTTAACTAGCTCTCTTGTCTTCAAGTCAATCTTATTGGTGGGGTTGTTTTTAATCTTCTTGTAAGTGCCGGCATCGCACAGGAGGTCTTCCATCTTTTTGATGTAGTCTGCCGTATTAATCACCATAGTGGCATTACCTTTGTCGGCAGGCAGAACTAAGATTTCCTCATTGGCGCGCAATTCTTTTAAGGCCACAAACTCTCCTTTTGTGATGTTTGGGCGGGGTATTTTGGCCCTTTTCAAAATATGGCACGTCTCTTGTCGTATATCTTCTGCTTGGGTCTCTGACATTTTATGGACTTTCATCATTGAATGCAGTGCTGTCTCTACACCACATACGATAGATTCCACAGGTATCTTTTTGGGGGCAACTGCATAGTTCATCCCCTTGGCAAGCACAGAAGTCGCCTGTGGGCTCAACGCAAGGGACGAAATGTTAATAACAACTTTATTTTGATCAAGCTGTTTTCGATCACCTTTTTTATCTTGGTTGAGCCTCTCGAATTTTTGTTTCTGTCTCGCATCTGTTGACTGCTTACATCTCTGTGCTTGTTGGTAAGTCATGTTGTCAACTTTCTTCCAATCGTCATCGATCAGGATTGCACTCAGGTGCAGATGTAAATAGAAAAGGTCCCGAGATATTCCATCCAGTTCGCTGCGCACATTGTGGATTCTTTCCCTTAGTAGCGCTGCTTCTGCTCTTTGGAATACCCTATCGGCTTTCCGGGATGTGATATGTCTTTTTATGCGAATGTGTACTGGTACAATCGATTCCTCCTTACATCTCTTGAGGAAAGCCAGGCTGCCCAGTAAGAGGTTCCTTCGCTTTCTCAGATTCTCCAATCGTCGTACCATTCTGTGAACTTCCTCCCCATAGAGGTTCGTCAGATATGATTTTAGGTTTTCACGGCCAAAAATTTTATGGTTTTTTCCTTTTGGGGTATTATGCCGTGTTGCGCTACCTCCTCCTTTAGCCAACGTTTTGGACAGCGTTACAGTGTCCATCATCAGGGCAGATGTGTAAATGTTAGAGATGAAATGTGTGCTTAGGTGCTGGCAACACGGTATTGCTTCGAAGTATCCACCACTAACGAAGGTGGGGAAGGGGAGAAGATGATGGGGGAGGGGAAGGTTAAAATTAAAAAAAAATTAAAATCTGGTCGATAAACACGGCTAAAGACTAAAACGACGTTTCGATTCTCAATATTGATTCTTCACAATTCTTTTATCATTGGAGGGGACCCCACCACTTTCCCAACGGCGTTATAAGGAAACATATGGTTTCCTCCTTCACCGCACACGTCAAGACTCTTTTTTTTGAACGAAGCTACATTTATTTGAACAACTCTAGACCATCCAATGTCCACGCACACGGGGTTAGTAAGCAGTATACAAGTACTTACATTAAAATTATACAAAAGATAAATAGAAGTAGCAGCCCGTGGAATAATTCTTCTGAAATAGGTAACATCAAAAAGAGATAATAGTGTTAGTAAAAGAAAAAGAAAAATAAAAATAACGGCTATGACCAGTCGAAGAAACCTTCTGTAAATAAAATAGTAATGAGGAAAAAATGGTTACATGATTATGTTATAATGTAATTAATTACTATAATAGCGGAAAGAAAATAAAATATATAGGTAAAAAGAAAAGCCAGAGAAAGTATTCCATAGACCACCGGGCAGTCCCAATGAGGATGCGAATAGCTATCGGCCCAACCGCAGACGATAATCGAAGTCTGCGCCCTTTAGCCGGTTCCCCAATTTTTCCTTGAAGAATGTACTTGGGAGATTCCATTCTTTCATCAGCCTAAAAGTACCTACCACTGATTAAGGTGGGTAGAAGAAAAAAATGGGGAAAAGTACCTAGGTATTCAGATCAAACTCGACAACACCATTTAAAGCAAAGTTTCGGTTCTCAATGGTGGTCTTTCACCAACGCGAAACTGAAAGTATCTACAATCATAAGACAGAGTTCATAATCACACCGTTTGATAAACATCAGGTGCCTACCCGCCGGTAAAGGTGGAAATTATTATTTAATGTTTGCTAAAGGTTGGTGTAGTTCTCCCCAAATTGCAAATCCAGGTCACCGAGCATGACCTTTGTACTAAAATAATTTAGGCACTTATGAAACCGCCGCCACCTATTCAGGATCAATAGCGGTTTATGTACGAGCAGATATTTCAGGCTTTTCTGGTATTTCCAGCTACCGTACGCTCCATCCCCTAGTCACTAGTAAGCGGAAGCGCCCCACACAATCTGGCTTTAGAGCGTCCAATTTAACTTGTTAGCGCAAACATCGTTGTCGTCGATTAATTCTATCGAATTGCTGTGAAAACGATGTTCGATGTATTTTACAAACTTTCAGAAGGGCGTTTTTTTTATTTTATTTATTTCTATTTCTTTGGTACATTTAGAGACTATTTCATTGGTTTACATAAATAAGGTTAGTGATTAGAAAAAAAAATGTTAATGATCCGTAACTGTGGGTAAATAGGTAAGCAGTAGTATTTTGTGAACACCTCTCTTTGCGAACCTATGCTGAGGTGTTCCCATGTTTGGGAAAAAGTGCTATTCTGTCGATATAAGTCAAAACACCATATCCTTCTTGATGTTGTCAAGAAGGGCACTATGGTCGACCCATGGCGGCAGTATCGAATACATAAATTAAAGATTTGTTGCAGTTAGAATCTATTCACAGTTATTTTTAGCATCCAGATTATGTTTAAGATAATTGTCCTGATAAACTGGTGGGTACATTTTTCTATGGACCACACGCCACTCGTTAGATATTATTATTTAACAGAATGCAGAAGAGAAAATTTATCGCCACCTAGCTCTACGTTGAGAGCAGGGATAGCTATCTCAACATAAAACACTCTAAATATCAATTAATCTTATACACGAGGGATGCTCGAGGAAGACCTGCCACGATCAACGGCATCAAATATCTAATTGAGTTAGGTAATGTCAAGAGTCAGAATAACACAATAGTATGTATGAGACTATATGTAAATATGAATGAAGCAAGAAGTGTGTAGCAGTCAATCCTTTGTCTACATGCTGAAACGGCATGCTGATAAGATAAGACACACTGAACCCACGTACGCAACTTACGCAATACTACATTCCAAGGCAGACGTGAACGTTGTTCCACGCACGCAATGCAAATTTGAATCGTATTATGCGATATTCAATAAATTTTAATACTTACTAAATCTATTCGATGTTCATCTCCCATTTATACAACAAAACATGCAATAAACGTGAAACGTAAAAACAAACATAACCCTAAAGGTCAAATTAACTGTATAGAAGGCTTTTCACATGCACATTTTTTTCACACTTCCCACGCGTCGCGACGCGTTGTTCGATCGGCGTTACACGAGGAGCATGGGATTGCGTAGCGTGTGACAAGTGTTTTTTCTAAAGCAACTATTTTCATTAAAAAGTGTTTGAATTGTAAATTTTCCAGTCTTAAGGCGCCGCCGCATCCGTAAATATGTAATTACGAATGTTATAGGAAAGCGCTAATATTTAAAGCGATAAAACCTAAGAGTATGGATATTAGAGAGACGGCATGTAAAGTGTGCACACCCTCCCGAAGTGTGATTTTTAAAAAATTTTACCGAACGGTTTTTAGACGGCTGACATTGGCTTTTAAACCTCGGTCGCGTATAGAGCTCCCAGTAAAACGTTCATAAAACATAGAAAAATGGTCCAGTGCGCCGTAAAGTTCTGTAAAAGAAGTTCTATGAAGACCTTTAAGAAGAAAGACGGTCTTAAATTTCACATGTAAGTGTTTAAACATAGCTTAAATATACATTTTATAATTTTCGGCGTGTTCATTTCAACCGCTATCGCCATGAGCCCGATATTATCACGTGACTCCGACTGCCAATGGGCCGAATCAGTCAACTTAAATTATAATAATTAATAATTACCTAAAATTTTTAATGTTTTTATTAATCATAACGCACAAATATAAAGTTGAGATTTACACATATCATAGGTATGTGTTTTTTATCATTTAGCTTATTAATTTTTAAACATTTTTACTTTGTCTTTTTTGCACTGTTATTTTTAGTTTTTTTTCCTACTAATTTAACACTCCTTTTACATATGTTTACAATGTTAATTTGTAATCACTGTATTGTTATGTAAAAGTCACATTGACATGCCCCCGTGGTCGAGGGGTAAAGCTCTTTACTAGCAATCCGGAGGTCGCGGGCTTAAATCCCGGTGCGCGCTAATAAATTTTATTCGATTTATTTGTGTTTTCAACATTTTATAATTAAAAATAATATAAGATATATTTCCGGCACGTTCCAGGTGGAACATACTCTCAGTATCGCCCTGGTGTAAGACCACCAATCAGAATTGAAATGTCGCTTGAAATGGCTTTAGCTGTGTTTGTTGACTAGATCTCAAAAGACGGGTACTTCCCCACCTTTCTCGTCCCCATCTTCTTCCCCTCCCCACATCTTCAGCCTCACAACATACATGCCATAGTCTCTCTGGCTCCAGATGGAAGCAGTTTCGATTCTTGTGATTTGTATATATATATATATACAAATGCGGGTTGATTTGATTGGAAACCAGTCATCACTCCGATTTAAGGCATCAACCCACTTTCTTTTTCTCTCAGGGTCTTTTGGAAACCTTTAATAATAAAAAATTATATTATTAAATTTTATGCATGTATATACATATACATACGTTCATACTGCACCCTTGAGGTGAATTTTCAAGAAAACGGGCATTTTATATCTATATATATATATAGATATAAAATGCCCGTTTTCTTGAAAATTCACCTCAAGGGTGCAGTATGAACGTATGTATATGTATATACATACATAAAATTTAATAATATAATTTTTTATTATTAAAGGTTTCCAAAAGACCCTGAGAGAAAAAGAAAGTGGGTTGATGCCTTAAATCGGAGTGATGACTGGTTTCCAATCAAATCAACCCGCATTTGCTCCTATCACTTTTCGCATGATTGCTTCTATACAACTGAGAAAGGATTTATGAAATTGCACAGACATACAGTATCTTTGCTTTCAATTGAAAAGGTACTTAATATTTTATTGCAATAACGCTTTAAAAAAATTCGGAATTGGGCTTTTTTTTTTTTTTTACATGAGCTCCACACAAGAGGCCCTGAAGAAAATAATTTCCCTCAGGGCCTGGATATCAAATACAATTTTTTTTTCAGCCTACGACTGAATCAGCAGACCCATTAGCCTACAATAGATCACATGAGTTACTCGATGAAGTGGAAGACACTCCTCGTAAAAAAAACTTAGATTAGAAGCGAGGAATTGGAGAACGCTCTTCATTGAACGCAAAAAAGAGCTAAAAAGTTTGAAAGCGTCACGTAGACGGCAGTTAAAAAAGATTGCCAGTTTGCAGGGGATTTTAGCATGTTTACAAGAAGGTAAACATGTTAATGAAAACGAGTTTACGGATTTGGAGTCAATTTCAATCAGCAGTAGAGAACTTTATAACCGGCAGCTATAGAATAAAGGAAAACCGACAAAAAAAATTCTCCCCGGCCCTTAGATCGTTTGCTCTAACTTTACATTTTTACTTTCCAAAAGCTAACGATTACGTATGAAGAAGTTTTCATATATGTTTGCCACACGCTAGGACCCTTGGGAAGTGGTACGAGAGTATTGATGGCCAGGCTGGTTTCACAGTGGAAGCATTTCGTGCTTTGAAGATGAAGGCTGAAGCTTCAAGTAAAAAAATACTCTGCGGACTAGTGATCGATGAAATGGCCATAATGACTAAGATCGAATTTGATGGCTCCAATTACCATGGATTTATTGACATAGGTGCTAAGTTAGACGGCGATTGCCTGACAAGGGCAAAAGAAGCCATTGTCTTAATGGTTGTGGCAATCAATGATAGTTGGAAGTTGCCTGTTGGATTTTTTTTAGTAAATGGAATTTCCGGTGAACAAAGGGCAAATTTGGTATGTAAATGTTTGGAAAAGATTCATCTTACGGGTATTGATGTGGTATGTTTAACGCTTGATGGGTGTCCGGCGAACATTTCTATTGCCAAAATTTTAGGCTGTGCGTTCGATCCTACACAATTAAAAACTTTTTTCGAACATCCATCTACTAAAGAAGATGTTTGCATATTTTTAGATGCCTGCCACATGATAAAATTAGTTCGAAACGCTTTTCAAGCCAAAAAAGTAATAGTTGATGAAAATAAGATTGAAGCCAAATGGAATCATTTGGAAAGCTTAAATCAAATTCAAAATGACGAAATATTACATTTTTCGAACAAATTGAGGCCGATACATATAAATTTTCAAAATCAAAAAATAAAAGTTAAATTAGCAACACAGTTGTTCTGTGAGAGCGTTGCTGACTCTCTAATTATATGCCTTAGTTATTTCATAATCTTTTTTTTTAATTAAGTAAACGCTGAGGAAGTGATCATTGCTCAGGAAATATGTCGGTTTTTTATAAACAATAAACGTGGTTAAAACTAAGAAAACTATTAATTATGAAAAAGAAATTCGTTCAGCAAATAATACGTAAAGGGCTATTATATTTTGTGCTTAAAATACGAAAAAAAACTGAGGAACGTTTTTTAATTAAAAAATAAATTAAATAATGAGCCCATTACCAGTTCGGCCCTTCCCTGTAAAGCGCTCACCCTCCCCCCTCTCGCTGAGCGGTAACCCCGTCTGTATCCCCACTCTCCGCCGCCGAAAAATGGAGACAGCTACACTGGTTTTGGCGGTATAATAGGTTCCGAAATATTTATGCCGCTTCCTTACAATCATAGTTCCATGGATAAAACCGATGCGAAAATGTTTAATAAAACACGACTCATTTAAAATAGAGCAAAAAACTCGTGAAAGTTATCTTAAGAATCATTTAACGAAACATTGTGAATTTTTTCACAACTGTTATAACTTGTAAAATAACTGAAGCAAACGTGTTTATAATAATTTTCGGAGCATACTTTTTTTCTATGTAGGGAATTTTATATAATTTGCGTTTCGGCATGGAACGCGTCTAGATATTATCTTCAAGATTAACATATATTTTTTAAAAGCTTAAAAACTTCAAATATGTAAGAAATTCGGGTAGCGGCGGCTTGTGTGGGCCAAGTGTGCCTTGTCTTTAGTTAAATAAAATTAAATTCAATCAAATACAATGATTTATTATGCCACGTTGTTTTCAACTTGCATCGTTCCGAGATTTTAAAAGCATAGAAAAAAATTATTCTCTTGATTCAAAACACTATTTCCTTATATAGTAGTCTCTTTAAATGAATACGTTGTAATCAGTGTTTTATCTTTGAACAGCCAAATATCCTGTGCTTGTAGGACAGTAAGATAAAATCCTATTAAATAAGTAATTTTATTATTACGAGTAGATATTATTATTATATTACTAGCTGATCCGGCGAACTTCGTACCGCCTCAGAATCAAAAACTGTTGTCAACTTATTAGCTGAATTGATCTAAATTGTTTCTCCCTGCGTATCCTTTCCCCTCTCGCGTTCCCTCTCCCCACTCCACTTCTCCCCTTCCCCCGTCCCGCTAACCCCCCTTCCTGAGTTCCTTTCCCCCCTCCCCCCTCCCCCGGTTCACAGTTCAATATTATACCCCTTACAATATTGCTGCAGTTCTTTCAAAATAGGAGAATTCGTTCCATACAAAATGTATGGGGAAAATATTTTTTTTCGGAGTGGAACACCCTTTACTTTTAGGAGTATGAAAAATAGATGTTGGTCGATTCTCAGACCTACCAGATAAGCACACAAAATTTCATCAAAATTGGTCCAGCCGTTTCGAAAGAGTATGGTAACAAACACCGTGACACGAGAATTTTATATATTAGAGGATAAAGGCGAAAGTTTGAATGGATGTCTGAATGTCTGAATGTGTGGATGTTACTCTTTCACACAAAAAATAATTAATTGACTTTAAAAAATCTTTCATTAATAGAAAGCTACATTATTTGCGAGTACTATAGGCTGTGGAGGTCGTACAAAGGAAACTGAATTGGCTGACTGGCTTTCCGATTGGTCTCCTAGCAACCAATCGAAATCATTTTCATGTCGCAAGAAATTTCGATCACCGATCATTCTGTTTACTACCGGTCAAGACTCACTTGCATATCGTGTCTGTTCCTGTTCGCCCTTCACATTATTACTATTGTTAATATTTAAATTATTGGTAAGCTCTGGCGTTATGAAATTATTTATTATACGTTTATTGTCCAGACGAAAAGCAAAGCGCTGCTAAGTAATTGTTTGACGAGCGTTGTCCATTTTGTTATTTGTTAAGGTTGCTATAGAGATCCCCTTGACAGAAAAAAAAAAAAAAAAAAAAAAAAATTTTCGAAGAGCAATAGAGTGTATGATATTTTTTGTCAGTCCTTTTTTTATACCAGTCTCAGAGAGAGATAACGTACTTCACTTCATTTATATGGCAGAACAACGTTTGTCGGGTCAGCTAGTCATAAATAAATGCATTTTAACTTTCATAGAGAACTTGCAATGGGAAAAAAAACTTCTGCTTTAATCACGCCACAGTCCGCGAAGTCGAATATTTGCGCGCATGCTCTAAAATTTTCATAATTGCAGAACTTCCACTGAAACATGAAGTTAAAATAACCCTAGTTGTCCAATGTTTTCATTTATGGTTCACCAATTATAACTACAATTAAAACAGCAAAAATATTTTGTGACCGCTGAACCAAAGTTTCATAATAGTCGAATTGTATTTAAATTTCATAACAACGGTGCGTGACTTCTTGTTGCCAATAATAAATAAATAATAAAGCTCTAGCCAATTTTAACCATTAATTCTTAGGCTACTCAGTTTTACAAATTGCAAACATGAACTTGAAATATTAAATATCGACCGTGAACTACGAATTTCTCCAAATATCCCTCACTGGCAATTTTAGGGAATTAAGTTTTTTAACGACATTTTGCAGACGATATTGAAATATACTATGGAAAAATCTCGTATGTACGGAAATATCGTGATGTAATAAAATGAGAATTATTTTTCTTTCTTAAAGATATTTTAAACATATGTGATATAAAAAATATATACCTCCCACTTGCACAATCCATAATGGAACACGGCATTATTGCCTGGGGAAGTGCCAGTAAAAAAATACATTAATACACTGTTTAAAGCTCAGAAAACCCTAATAAAAGTAATACTTAAGTTACCAATACTAACACCCACTTCAATCATATTCGAAAAAATCCCAGTGCTGAAAATTCAAAAATTATATTCAAAACAAATAATAACTTTCCTTTATAAGAACTTATCCACATTTAACACTTCACAAAATTCTCGCCATACTAGAACAAGACATGCTCACCAACTACAAATACCAAAAACAAACATATCCTTTAGACAAAAACACTACAGATACCAGGCTATAAAACTATACAATTCTCCTCCTACACAATATAAAACAACTAATATTATTGAATACAAAAAAAAACATAAGTAACTGGCTACAATCTTTTTAATTTTAATTTATAATTTTTGTTGAATTGAAGTCGATTTTATATTTTGATTTTTATAGTTTCTCTTTTTTATATTAACCATGAACACTCTTTTGTTTTACTATTCACAATTTATAATTTACAACTGAAAAATGTCCTCTACAACACAGGTGAACTCCTAGTGTGGAGGACAATATATTATACCTTTGTAATGTAAATGTACTAAGAATAAATAAATAAAATAAATGAAAAAAATAATTAATGTACCTAATATAAATATGAATTATGAAATAAAATTTATTTCATATAATTGAAGAAGAAGATAACGATAATAATCTAAACAAAAATATGAAAGAGAACAAGACACAGACCAATAGAAAAAGACAATGTTCGCAACTGGGACAAAGAATTAGTGAAAGGGGGGTTTCCACAAACGAGGGATTCTGTTGAAAATGTACGAAATATTTAAAGATCATTTTTCTAATTTTAATCATCCTACTAAAAATGTTTGTTTTTTATGTTTTCATTCAATATGTTTGATTTTAAAAACGATCTAAAACTGACAAAATCAAAACGGCCCGTGGTTGGCAAATCGGATTGTGACGTCACAAGCGTCGTCGCGTCGTTTATCTTGGCCAGCATAAATAAAACTGTCAGTGAGCGTCCACGCTCATGACGTCATACGATAAATATCCCAAATATCGTTTAAGCGGTAATTCAGAAATGGAAAATTTTGACTCGCTGTAGAAAATTTATTCGTCAACATAAAAATAAAATGGTAATGCTATAATCATTGTAATTTTTGCTTAATTTTTTTTAAGCAATAAAAAAAGGTTGAATTACCCCATTATGGAAAAAGAATTAGTTGAAGATAATTTTGTTAATTCTAAAATTTGTAATATGAAATTGACAAAAATGACGGTTTGATAGAAGGTGCCAATAGCAATAGAAATTGGTTAACGCACACATCCCTTTTAGACGAGAGGTGTGGGTTCGTGTCCCAGTTGCGACCATTGTTTTTTCTATTTTTCTGTGTCTTGTTCTCTTTCAAATTTTCGTTTAGATTATTATTGTTATCTTTTTCTTCAATGATATATTACATTGATGGGAATATCCTTAAAAAGTTATAAAAAGAGAGTTTTTCTTATAAAAATTTAAAATTAATTTATTTATGTCATTATGTACACGAGCTTTTCCAAATATGTGAAATACATGATAATTTTGTGGAACAGAAATCATGAATGATGCTATTTAAATTATATAGAACCCATGCAGAAGGATAGTATTACACTAACATTGGTTACTGTTATTGAGTAATGTGTTTATAGCCTTCTCATGACTGTATTCCAGTTTACGCCTAAATAACGCTTTGAATCATTTAAAGTTTTTCGCTTCCTCATCGAAAAGATCATCGGAATTGAATATAAAGTTTCTGTAAGCACAAGCACGACAACTTTCATATTATTATCTTTCTCGCCGATATGGAGATCTACACATATCTTTCCATTATGTTAATGATATTTCAAGTATTTATAGATAACTCTGCAGTCTCTGCTTCCTTATATTCTAACACTATTCACACGCCCAAGCGCAATATTCCATACGCCCGGGATGACACGTGGAACGTGTATTCGCGATCGGATTCGACTATAAAAGGTATACCGGGTGCTAGCATGATGTGATGCACGTAACAGAGAGATTGCAAAAGATCTCAGCATAAGGATTTTGGCATACTACTCCGCGGGAAAAGAGCACTGCTTAGAATCGACAAAGATTTATTAATTAATAGATAAATATATTACCTATGCCCTTTAAATACATATTATGCCATAAACCTTGGTTAAGTATTGCATTTTAATACTTCTTTAAAGTGATATTATGAAAAATCTTGCTTAAATATTGCAATTTCATGCTTCTTTAAAGTGATATTATGATAAACCTTAAGTATTGCAATTTCATGTTTCTTTAAAGTGATATTATGATAAACCTTAAGTATTGCAATTTCATGCTTCTTTAAATTGATATTATGATAAACCTTGGTTAAGAATAGCAATTTCATGCTTCTTTAGAGTGATATTATGAAAAACCTTGGTTAAGTATTGCAATTTCATGCTTCTTTAAAGTGATATTATGATAAACCTTGGTTAAGTATTGCTATTTAATTCTTCTTTAAAGTGATATTATGATAAACGTTGGTTAAGTATTGCAATTTCATGCTTCTTTAAAGTAATATTATTAAGATGGGTTGCTTCGAAGAAGTTCAAATGTAGCATTGTCATAAAATGTCTATGAAAGATCCTCGATAAATGCCGAATCAAGTCCATTTTGCTTTTGACTAAATTGCGATAAGCAGAAGAGGATTAGATGGGATCCTTCAGTTGAAATCAAATGCCGCATTGAGCAAGCTCGTGCAACCTTTATCCGCATGAAAAAAATGTTCTGCAGTCATGATCTCAACCTTGGATAACGAATGCGAATGGTCAGATGCTACGTGTTTTCGATATTATTTTATGGAATGGAAGCATAGACGTTTACTGAAGAACTAATTAGGCGACTTGAGGCATTCGAGATGTGGACCTACAGAAGAATACTTAAAATAAGCTGGATGGACAGGGTTACAAATGAAGATGTTATGGTTCGGATGAATAAAGAAAAGGAAGTAATTAAAACTATAAAAATCCGAAAACTTCAATATCTTGGACATATGGTAAGACTTCCAGAGAAGTATGAGATCTTGTGTCTCATAATGCAGGGAAAGATTGCCGGAAGACGGGGCCCTGGAAGAAGGAGAACCTCATGGCTGAAAAACCTGAGACGGTGGTTTGGCCAGTCTACCGTGGAGCTGTTCCGGGCCGCAGTAAACAAAGTCCGCATAGCCAACATTATAGCCAACGTCCGTTGAACGGACAGGGCACAAGAAGAATAAGAAGAGGATTACAATTTGATAAAAAGCTGAAACGCACCTAGAATCGGCGTGTTTGACGGGGACATTTCAAAGGTGTTTTTTTCACTGTTCCTTGGTTTGCTTAGTAATATAATTGATGTATCTACAGATAATCATCATCGTCATCACTATTGGCTCTACAACCCCTGGTGGGTCTTGGCCTCCTCAAGAGTCTTCCTCCACTCATCTCGGTGTTGTGCCAGCTCTCTCCAGTTTAGAAGCTCCAAGATGGATATGTCTTTGAGGACGTTGTCGCTCCATCTTAGTCTTGGTGTATACTACATATAATATGGTATACTTATAACTTCTTATTTTATTTTTATTGTACGCAATCATTGAACGCTCGTAGGGCTTTTGCAAACACAATAGGTACATGTCGAAATGTTACAAATATTAATATTGTAAAAAGACGTAGAAGAAATACATATCAGTAGCTGCACTTAATACAAACCAGTACAATAAATGCATGTCGTTTTACACACATAATCCAGAAAAAACATATCATTATTCTAACAAATAATTATTTTTGCTTTGATGAGGACGAAGAGGTTTTGAAAATGTCTGGGTGTTATATGGTGACCGGCCTACTATGAATGAAACCAACTCAGAAGCACCTCTGAAATGCCATTAAGGGTGATGATAAAAAATATTTTAAAAAATGGTTAAGTTAGGTTAGGGTTACCGGCTATTTTAAAATTATTTTTTCATAACTTTTAATGACCTTTCTGAGGTGATTCTGAGCTGGTTTCATTCTGAGTTGGCATGGAACCGTGTTATATACTGGCAGTTCAGTAAAATCGCGCTGGTGGTAAGTGACATCTAGTGCTCTGATTGTTAGTGAGTTGTGGTTAGTGCTTTGATTGTCACAATAGGAAAGATGGTGAAGTCAAGTAGATTTAACAGGGACACGCATAGACAGAAAGTCCAAGGGGATCCGGATTGTAGTGCATTGATTATTCATGTATTTTCAACTTATTTCAATAGATGTCGATGGGTTAGCTTGTAATACAAAGTTCTGTTACACCCCAATAGATGGCAGTTGAGTTGGATATCGGAAGAGTGCCACCTATCACTGTTCGTGTCTTAGGTACAAATGGTTACGATGATGAGATTGCTCGGGCCCTCTCAGGCCGCTTAAACTACTTAGAGTCTAGTAAGGACTTAAGGACTTCCATCCAGTTTAATGTTAATTGTAAATATTCATGACAAATAAATACACAAACTAGCAATCATTCGAACCATCAACTTATTTGGAAGATATCCAACATATGTTACTACTATTATACAATACTATCCTGTTAATGACATAATAAGATAGAAATAAGACACATAAATACAGATCAATAATATATTTAATTTCATATTTTTTTGAATGTAGCTATTACTTTGTGGTTATCCATTATAGAAAAATGAAATAATTTACTATATAGTATAAGCTTTCCCTGACGAAGGAACGTTTGTTCCGAAACCGGTCGGATTTGCGCATCAAATAAGTGGTTTATACAAAGTTAAATTATTTCATTTTTTTTTTATATTTAATTTCTATCTAATAACTACAATAATGTATTATACACTCCTCTTCCGGCCACAAGCTAACGCTTCCACGGAAGAGTACCTAGTATTAAAATCTCATAATAAATCATGTAGAAAACCAATGTAAATCCTAATTTAAAATATTCCCCTGGAATTGGTGAAAAATATAAAAAAGTTTAGGTACACCAATTTATTTCTTATACATGAATAAATATGTACATAGTTATAATCGCTGTTGGGGTTTCTTTGGGGAATAAAGTTTACACATCTCCAATAAACTGAAAAGCCAAATACAAAAATTACACCATTTATACCTTCTCTCGAATAAGTCACCCCAAAACGTATTGACCTTTGGCATTACGCCTCTATCGCATGGGTTGATTTATTACGTCTACCCAGCTCGCTATTTCAAAAATGTTATTTTAAAAAATAATCCAATTCTATCATATTTCTTCATTTAATAAGGTTGACGTTGAATTCTCAAGGGTGGCTCCGACGCGCACTGAATCATTTATTAATACCATGTCTTCGATAAGCCTTCATCTACAAGGGAAGGGTTTAGGGCGCTAATGTTGTTTGGTAAGAGGGGAGTTGTTCTGCGCCAAGGGCAAATAATATAAATCCTCTTATGCTAAGATTCACAGCTATTCCAACTGTTCCTTTATTCATAAAATCTAATCATATTAATGGTTATCACAACGAAACTTTGCGTGATAAACAAACCGAAAGAGATTTTAAATTATGAATATACCTGATGCTATCTGCTATCCCGGGGATAAAATAATATGCAGATGCATTGTGGATATTGAATGACGGCAAATTCCTGTGGGCAGATGCCAGAGTTTTACATAGGGTTACGTTTGAAACATTATTACAAAAATTATAAATTGAAATCAATTTTTTTGTATTTCTTGGGCATTGACTATGTAACAATTTCTAGACATTTTTGTTTTGAAGAGTTTTAATTTTCAATGTACATTTGTTACTATAATTTTAAATTTTTGCAACTGGTTTCGACAAGTCCGGTGTCCGTGCCACTCACGAGCAAACTTTAAACTAACTTAAAAATTCTATACAAGTACAAAAATTAATTAGGCGAAGTAGTGGGAGGGGGGATTTTGGTGGAAGGGGAGACCGGTGGGAGAAGTCAAAATTACATGGAAACATCGTAAGTAGAGGTGATTTACGTGGTGCTATTATTAATTGTTAGAGAGGTGATTTACATGGTGCTATTATTAATTATAATATCACCGTGTACATCACCTTTACTTACGATGTTTCCATGTGATTTTGACTCCTCACACCGGTTTCTCCTTCCACTAAAATCCCCCCTCCCACTACCCCTGCCTAATTAATTTTTGTACTTGTATAGAATTTTTAAGTTAGTTTTAAGTTTGCTCGTGAATGGCGTGGACGTCGGACGTGTCGAAACCGGTTGCAAAAATTTAATTTTAGATTTGAATATTATGAGATTTTAATAATTATAGTAACAAATGTACATTGAAAATTAAAACTCTTCAAAACAAAAATGAGATCAAATTAATGGTGCTTGAAAATGAATTTGAAGAGCGTGTTTTTGAACGTTTTTGCAAATATCTATGTTGCAGTTTTTAATAAATCGATGTCAACATGCAACGAATATAATATTTAGGGATTCAAATTCTTCACCGTAATAATAATAGCAAAAAATTAGATAACTTAGAAAGAAGAAGAAATCAGAAGTCCCTAAATAATTATTCTAGTATTTTTAATAACCAATAAAATTTATCTTGTAGTCCTATTTTTGATACATTTCCAATAAAACGCCCTGTACTCCCCGTAATTACCCCTCACCTTTTGTGGACCTGCCATTCCAACCCCTAAGTACTTATGTATATATATCCTGACCGCAACTCGGTCTTGGCACACCCTTTGCTCAATCACATTCATACGTCGTCTCATACATACTCTTCTATTATTCTGGCCCGTCTCAAGTATCTGATTCACTTGATCGTGCCATGGCTTCCTCGGGCGTCCCCGACTTCTTCTACCATTCACATTTGCGTCATATATTCTTCTTACACTACTTTCTTAATTCATTCGCTCTACATGCCCAAACCATCTGAGGGTCCCTTTCTTAATCTTATTCCTATTTCATGCTAGTTTTATTATAGTCCTGATGAAGGAAGGTCGCTTCTGAAACGGGTGAGGTAATAACCATTAAAATAAAATCGTTTCGAACAAATTTATGTGTTTATTTTTTAATATATTTAAGGTTTCCATCGGCTTATTATTTTTTCGTCGTCCTAGCGAAATTTAGGTCTACGGTATCTTTTTTAAGTTTTTTTTTCAAATATTTTTTCTTCAACCTAAACAAACAAAATTTTTTTTTCACATGTTAACACTGGTCACTCAGCCGAGTAAACGCTCAACCCCTCACCATGATCCTAACTCTCTAGTATCCACTGATTTTTTTTTAATGTTTTAAGTTGAAAAAAAAATCAAAAATGTCGCCAGAGACCCAAAATTTTATTTACCCTTTTACTCCAAATACTGCCAGGAATCACTGGTTTAAAATAAGTTAAGTAGGTTCCTTAACACCCTGTATCCGAATCCATATCCAGGATGTTAATTATTCGTTGTTTATCAGATTATTTTGAAAATCAAAGTTATGATATTAAAATAAAATCTGCAACTAATATTTTTAATATAACAAATATTTTTAATATTTGTTATAGTTAATATTTGTTATAGTTAATATTTGTTATATTTAAATTTATAACAAATATTTGTTGTAGATTTTTTTGGTTTAACTCGGTCATAACTATGCGCCGAGATATTTCTCAAGAAAATATTTAAACATTTCGGTTTATTAATTCGAATCAAATTTAAAAAAAATAATACAACATTATTATTACGTATTATTTACGTTCATTACTTCGAACAGATGAACGAACCTGAGAAAATGACAAACATAATTGCATCAACTTTTGCATTCCCCCATTAAGAGTTGACCAAGTTTTAATGAGAAAAACTTGTTCGCAATCCAACACAGATCTTTGTAACCGGGTCTCTTCGACGTCCGCGTTAAATATATTCACTTACAAACTTTATAATTCCTTTGACTCTTACACGAGTCGATGGTTAAGAATACCTTCTGGCAGAATCGGATTGAGAGAAAAACACCCTTAAATCCACGCCCCCCGAAAAAAAAAATTTTTTGTAATCTTTACAAAAAAATTGTTTTGTAGTTTGTAACTCAATAAAATACTATTTAAAAATGTAATGTATCCAGGGTTTAACTTCATACATTTTAATGTAGGTACAAAAAACTTTTAAAAACACTATTAACTAATTTATTAAACCTTTGGGAGGAGGGAATGGGTACCGCCATCCAGCATTTATTGGACAACTAACACCTCTGCCGTAGATCACCCTAAGTGGTTCGCCACGTTTGGTGACTTTGATGTGTGCTTAGGGGTACCCGTGTTCACGGGGTGAGGATTGTTTAGGTCTTGGCAGTGTGGCATGCCGGATTTGGAGAGACTGGTTGAGAGAGGCCTTTTTATCTCACCAGCAAGATTTTCTCAACCCTCTCACCTGGTGGGATGGATTTTTTTTTTTTTTTTTTTTTTTTTTTTTTTTTTTTTTTTTTTTTTTTTTTTTTTTTTTTTTTTTTTTTTTTTTTTTTACAGTGAATACCGCACAAGAATCTCAACTGCTCCCGTCTGGAGCCAGTGAGACTATGGCATCCCCAATTGGGGTATGTTGTGAGGCTGAAGGTAGCGGGAAGGGGAAGGAGGTGGGGAAGAGGAAGGTTGGGAAGTACCTGGCTATTCAGATCTGGTCACTAAACACGGCTAAAGCCATTTTCAAGCAACGTTTCAATTCTGAATGGTGGTCTTACACCAGGGCGATACTGATAGTATCTTCCACTCTGGAACATGCCGCAAATATACTATATATTATTTTAAATGAATTAATTGTGAAATAACACAAATTAATCAAATAAAATTTATTTGCGCATGCCGAGTTCGAACCCGCGACCTCCGGAATGTGAGTCAAGAGTCTTAGCCACTGGACTACGGAGGCCGTCGAAATTAATTCATACGTCGGATTAATTCATACGTCCGTCACTCAAGGACACATTCACCCCCCAAATTTCTACCCATTCTATTAATATTTTTTTCCTTCACACACAGCACCCCAAAGATGACAAATGCTCTGAGGTAAATTATTTTCCTCAGGGCCTTCTATCTGAATTTAACGTTAAAAAAATTAAAAACCTGTTCGTCTTCCTGCCTAGATAAAGCAAATAACATTTGTAAATTTGTGAATCAACATTATCTATTATGTACCTACTCTAATCAATATCTTTAAAAGTATACTCTTCAATTCAACATTGTGGACTGTCAAAAAAAAAAAATTAACTGCAAGTATATTAATTTTGGTCTTTTTTAGACCCATATTGTCTTTTTAGTGAACATACTTAGATTTAAAAACTGTGTCGCCGGCGCCCATACAACATCAGGGCCTGTGGATTAACCTAAAAGCTAGATCGCCTACAACATAATCCGGCTCTGCTTTCAAGTAAAAAGTTAAGTGCAATTAAATTAACAACGGCTTACTTATTTTGCCTTAATCACGATGAAATGAAGAAACTATTTTACCTTCAAAGATTTTATATTTATTTATTATAATTATTTATTTGAAAAATATTATGATTATACCCTTTCACACATTTCCTCAAATGATCATCTAGTCAATTCACGCTATACAATTGCACTATATAAGTATAATAAATACGAAACAATACAAGAACAGCATGTCAACCTACCAGAGACCAAATGGGAAAATAATTCACCGACTCCGGATATTTTCATGTCACAGGGTTCGACTCTGTGGAACTCCTAATTGGACGTATAAATCCCTCAATATAAATATTTAAAAAATCTTTTGTAATCCTACATATATTTAAAATGATTGATTTTTGCATTTTTATATATAAATTCTTTGACAAATCCAAAGATATATTTGAATATCTTTGGACAAATCCAATATGCCTAAATTTTGAATGAGAGACCTAGGTATAGGTAATGCCAGTAGCCGAAATAAAAAAATGGTAATATTTTTATAGTCTGAGAATGCCAAATTCTCATTTCCTAAATCTGTATATTTTATTATTTTTTCAGAAACAGATTTTTGAATATTACAGGAATTTGGAATAGCTACATCAATAATATAAGTTATTTTTTAAAATTTTGTCATGTAAAACTATATAAAGGACTATTATGACTAATTGTTATGTAAGACCAAACTATTAAATTATCTCTAATGGTTTTTTATAACAGTTATATTAAATGTTGTCCATATTTTTCGATGACCCTGTATTATTGACCAGGGGAATATAAAAATAATCCAACGAAAGATCTGCGGATTCTCTAACCTCAATCATGAATTTATCATCTTGAAAGAAATCTGAATACTTTTTTCTAAAATAAGAACTTTCTAGGGAGATTTAATTCCCAGCCAACTTGCCTTCCCGACAAATTGATTTCAGAATCTGATTTGAATCGAGACAGAGAGCTTTACCGTCTTATTACAATTAGTTCAACATGGTAAAAAATGCTTCATTTTACTCGGGAAAATAATTCTATGAAAGTTAAACAGACTTGAAAAATTAATTATCTCAAAGAAGAATTAAACACGTCAAAGCGGGTTACTTTGTCATTTGAGGCATATAAATTGCATTCCAGGTTTCGATTTGGATAAGACGAAGCTTATTAATAAATTGCTATTTTTAATTAAACTTTACAACCAATCGGTTTATATTACATATACAAAAAAATATGCTTTGGATAAATTGAAGCTTTTCTTACCGTTTGAATTGAGTACAATTATAATAAAATCGTTAATTACTTTATAAAAAAATATCAACGCAACATACTAAAAAAGGTATTTTTTCCTTATAAATGTATGATGCGTACCTATAAATAAAATCTTTTTAAAAATATTTTTTCGGCTAAAATTATATGTGACAGTTTCTATTGATTAACTTTTTCCTTTCTTATAAACTTTCCATAAAATTTAAGTTTAGACTTTTTTTAAATACGTAAAATCCACTTTTGAGCTTGAAGGGCTTGAAGTCATGACCTCGAGACTCTCGAATTTCATTTTATTCTTTTTCAAGAGAACAAGTGGTCGCCAAATGGTCGAAATTCGACCATAATCAATTTCAATTATATAGTGTGTGTAATGTTTTTTTTTATTGATGTTATATGCACAATTTTAAAAAAATATTAGCATTCTGCACTCCTTCTCTATGAAAACTATAAGTGTGCGAAATTTCATATTCATCCGTTGGCGCAATTTTCGTAAAAAGATGTACAAAGTTTTTGCTTCACGTATTAGTATACCGATACCTCACAAGAGTTCCAACTGCCCTTGACTGGAGCCAGTGATGGCAATAGAAATCCTAATTGGAGTATGTTGTGAGGCTGAAGGTAAGAACGGAGAGGGTGGAGATAGGGAAGAGGAAGGTGGGGAAGTACCTTGCTATTTAGAATACCTTATATTATTTTAAATTATTAAATTGTGATAACACAAAATAAAAATTTTCTGCGCACGCCGGTGTATGAACCCGCGACTTCCAGAACGCTAGCCAGAGCCTTAAAACCGCTCGTCCACGGGGGCCGTCATTACTTATGAACAATGTCGTAATTTTATTGGTCAATGACATAAATATTCTTATCACTGCCATATACGAATTTATGAAGACTGTTTATAACGTTAATAAATAAAATAAAATAGGCAAAATAAAAATAAACCTTACCAATATTTGTAGCGATATAAGGCACACTAAGAATACACAAAATTTTTGCTTGTGGCTTCCTCTTAATTACCTATCTACTTCATCCACTAACCCACAATAAAAAACAGGTTTTTCGAGTTACGTTTTTATATTTTCACGGCCAAAAGTATTTTCGTTATTTTATTTTTGGGGTGTTATGCCGCGTTGCTCTACCTCCTTCTTTAGCCAACGTTTCGGACAGCGTCGGATCTGCCCTGATGATGGACACTGCAAATAAGGAGGTAGCGCAACACGGCATAACCCCCCAAAAACAAATAACGATAAAAAAGGATTTTTCAATTGGTCAATAAGACATCCCTGCGGAGAGATCGTTTCAAATTATCCTTACTTTATTGCGACTATAGCATAATTATTATTGTACCAAAGGGAAACCTTAATGTAAACATTAAACATATGATAAAATGACTAGACGAGAAAGTATACCTTCATGTCAAAGCAAATGTTGCGTTGAATAGAGGATACATAAAAGACCAAAAATTTGGCGTAAATATTTTTCTTCACATTAGCTCCACATAGGAAGATGAGGAAAACTATCTACCTCGGGACCTACAGCATTTTTGGGGATGCTGTGTGGAGGGTCTTTTTAGGGAAAGGAAGGAGAGGAAGTGCTGGTAAAGAAAAAGGTATGAGGGGTGGGTAGGAATCCAGTAGTGACGGACATCTGAATCCATTCCTCCCACTGTGGCTGCAAGGCGTTGGATAGAGACAGTCTGGCTGGAGATATCAAAAGGTTTCCCTTAAAGTTCAAGTCTCTCCCAATCCGGCCAGCCACGCTGTAGATGGGCAAAAGCATCGGCCGCCTAATCCTAATCCACTTACTATCGTCAAGGCACAACCGAGAAACCGGCTTAAGGGCGCGGACGTTGGGATTCATTCCCTGCAGACCGACCACCATACACATTCTGGCTGGTACTGCCAGATGACGAGAGAGGTATCCCACCCGACACAAGCGTTCTTCATATCACAATACTTGTTTTCATCATATTTTCTTGCAGATGCTTGCAACATACGCAAGATGCCATTTCCCTGCGAGCAGCCGCCATTTATATTTTTCTGTTATCTTTTTTATTTATTTAGTTTATCCCTGACTTGCTTTATATTATTTGCATTTTTTATATTATGTAAGCACTTGCATACTGCTTCCTAACACCGTATGCAGGGACACTGGAGGTCTAGATTCGTTCAAACTTAAATGTAGATTCGTTATTTAAAAAAAATAGAGTCCTTGCAAGAGCTTTGAAAGAGTAACCATCTGTTACTTATACCAGGGCGGGTAAGTGGTGGATTACCTCCACTAACCTAGACAAACCTCACCCCATGAACCCGGGCACCCCTGCTAAGTTAAAAAAAGTAGCGAACCGCATGAGGTTACCTTAGGCAGGGGTGTTGTTCATCTAATAAATGGTTCCCGGGGCGGCGGTACCCACATCCTCCTCGCAAATGGAAAATTATAAAATTTAAAATAACGGCTAAAAAAATTCTATTCCTGAACATTTCGTGTAATATTTCTTGTATCATTATCAAAATTCAATAATTTGTTGTAAAATGAGTTAAAAGCATTGCGAAAATCTGGTATATATATTTAGCCACTCACTTTTAAAGGCGTTATAAATGCAACGGAATCTAGCATTATATATTTACAGCCATCGCAGACGGGTTCTCCGAGAAAAGGTTCAAATTGTTTGGATAGAATATCAAGTCTGAAAGAAGAAAAAAGGTAAAACAATCCTTCAGTGAATATTGCTGCCAGAATTTCTCGGAACGTCGCGTCGTCGGATTGAAGTCAAAAGCTTTAAAATTCGTATTTGATCTACGTCTTAACCCATTTTATTGAGGAGAGAATATTTTGCTCTACTTTAGATTTTTTTTTGTTAACCCCTTAAGCCTCGGACACGTTCCGTCAGATGGTCATAATATTTTCGCGTTGTAATAAAAACAATAACTGGAATATTTCTGAACGTGTCCCAAAACTAAAACAGTTTTTGGAAAGGTGATGAAATACGCTTCCAAATTTTAAATTATTTTTTTTAAATTACTGATAATAAAAAAAAAACACAAATAGAAGAATTAGAAGATTAGAACATTAGACACAATTAAAAGACAAATATATTATAAACGTTAAAACCTCACTTTTTTGTCATTTCATGTAAAAATAAATAATAAAAGTTACACAGTTTACTATTGCAAAAGTGTCGTGACCAAAGAAAGGAAGTCTCTGTCTGTTTTATTGACTACGAAAAGGCATTTGACAGGGTAAAACATGCTGACCTAATGAAAATGCTTGCGGATTGTAACGTTGACATCAAAGACCAGAATTTCATTAAAAACCTGTATTGGTTCTAAACAGCAGAAATAAGACATGGGAATGAGAGATCTGATGCAATTGCCATTCAGCGTGGAGTACGACAAGGCTGTATCCTGTCGCCACTATTGTTTAATCTCTATTCCAACTATGTCTTTAAAAGAGCCCTAAGTAATACTGAGAAGGGTCTGAAGATTAACAGAGTTATCATTAATAACATAAGATACGCAGATGATACTGTATTACTAGCTGACTGTATCGATGACCTCCAAGACTTATTAAACCTTGTTAATAATGCTGATGAGCAACTGGGCCTAACTTTTAGATTTGAATATAAAGCGTAGTGTTTTCTCTTTCTAACGCATACTTTATGATATTATTTATAACATAATCCCCTGTGATGTGATAGATAGTAAGGGAGTTACAACGATTTCTAGGAGACCTATATGAGTTGTTCCTAAAAGCGAAAAAATTAGCCTAAAAGGTTAAACGGTTTCTTCTTCGTTCGTATGAAAAAAGGCATGGAATCGGTAAATTTTTTGCATATTAAAATTTTTTTTCTGAAACGATTATGGCAATATACGTATGAGTATTCTTTAATATATAACAGATTAAATAAATCACAAGCCTTCGCACAATAATACATCATATCCACGAGACTGCTTTCGACGTAATAATATAAATTGTGCTTATAGTATTTTAGCGTGAATTTAACACACATGAAGAACTTACCTAGGGAAGGTTCTCGGAAAACATTATCTCTTGTTAAAAAGTAGTATATGGTATTATCGGATGGGGCAGTGCAAATGACAATATCTGAACAACTCCATTCTAGAACAATGCTCCTTTACATCCATAAATACAAAACAATAAATAAAACCAAACATACATATTAGAAACACTAAATCTCAAGGTAAAAACACAACCAAACGCAAAGACGAATACAAAATTTGTACGGAAAAGCTTCTTATACCATGGTATTAAAATACTATATAATAATATTCCACCCTCATTATTCCAATACGATTCAACAAAATACAAAAGTTATCTCAAATAAAATACTGGGTTCAAAACATACTTATGAAATATAAAACACACTACGCAACACCAAATTATATAGACAGAAACATGAACCACATAATTGCACTAAAAACACCGCAAAATTTTATAGTAGGTACATATATTATAATTCTTTCACCAATTTCATACCACTCGAATAATAATAATATTTTAATTTCAAATTTCATTTAAGGGAGATTCCGTGGTATCATAATCTCAATTTGTTATGAACAATAATAAAAAAAATAATAAATTTATTATTAATATTTCGAAAACCTGCTTTAAATCGAACGTTTTGCCTTTCGTCATTAAAATTATTTGTACATTCCGTTTTAAGATGGTGGAAGTTTGAATAGTTCAATAAAGATTCCTTTTCGAAAGGTGAAATCGTCCTTTTTAATTGGACTTTTTCGCGTTTTTTAATATATCAAGGTATCTATCAATTTGGGAGGTGGGTGTGAGTACCGCCGCCCCGGGATTCATTTATTGGATAACCAACACCTCTGCCGCAGGTCACCCCAAGTGGTTCGCTACGTTTGGTGACTTAGCACGGGTGTCAGGTTCATGGGGGTGAGGTTTGTCCGGGTCCGGGTCTTGGCGGCGGATGCGTCTGTCCACCAGCTGCATGGCAGGCCGGATTGCGAGAGAATGGTTGATGTAGTCCCTTTGACTTCTCCAGCCGTACTGTCTCGGAACATCGCTTTGCACCGCAGTGGGAGGGATGGATTCATACGTCCGACATTCCTGGGCACATTGACTCCTAAATTCTCTACCCACCCCTCATACCCTTTTCCTTTCCAGAACTTAATCTCCTTCCTTTCCCAAAAAGTAGAACTGTTTATGACAATATCCACACTGTTCGTGATACGAGAACCAAAGGGCAAAATATCTTACTCATCACTTTCGCCAAAATAACGTTTGATCAAAGAAACTTCAGGTACTTTGCAACAAAACTTTATAACACACTTCCACTGACCATTAAACAGCACACTAATTACGTAAAATACATATCAGATAACAAGTCTTGGATCACTAGCAAAGGCAGATCATATATTAACAATATTTTTTAGAACCTCCTAACGCATGCTTTCCCATTGGTACGATGCTGATTGTCCTTGTACTTTTACTTTAAATGTAAATAACATTGTTGTTATTATGCTTATTTTTGTTTGAAATTACTTATGCTAAAATACGTCTGCTCTCAACACATGAATTCCTAGTGAGACAGGCACAGCACAATCACCTATGTAACTTAATAAATAAAGATTATATTTTTCCAAATCATGAATATCCTTGATTCCCACTTAAAATCCCTTGAGGAGGCTCTTCTCTGACGGCGACGTCATGTTCATAATAATAAGGTTGTATCCTATTACAAGATAGATTTAGTACCTACATAGAAATCAAAAGGGTTGAAAAAATCAACCCTCATCATATTTCCTATTTATGTGAATGTATTTTGGTACTGTGATCCCTATTCATAACAGTCCCGTTATGTTTTCTTGTGATTGTTGGGTTGTTTTTTCCATTTATCCGTAGGCATACGAGCATATCTAAAAAAAGAACTAAAACCCAACCAAATTACTTCCAGATCGGTTTTCAATTTGAAAAAAAGGTCTTTCTTCATTTAAATATCCAAGTCAAGAAAAAATCGTCTCGGAGGAAAACGGGCGTGACTCAGCCGGGCACAGCTGCCCCCCTTGGTTTGAGATTCGATTTGTACAGTTAATACGCGCTGTTCGTGTCAAGCGAATGAACACTATGTATTTTGTGACGATTATCTTTAAACATTTAGATATAGGTATATATCGAAAAAAAGGATCTTCTATAACGCCTGTTCGATTGTAAAAATTTCAATGGGCGTAACACTTTTTTTTCAGTCAACCCCAATTTACAATCCTCCTTACCTACTTCTCAAAAACCCGTAGTAAGATAATGTCGTCTAACAGCTGTTGATCTGCTGCAGTACTCGCATTAACAAATTTTGTTCCATAATAATTGTTCTGAGTAACTTACCAGCTAATAAAGCGTTGCGAAAAATATTAACTACTTAGGAATTTCATTTCACCAAAAGATTTATTCTCAATATATTTCTACGTCACTAATAAAAACCAGAAGGGACTCCAGAAAAAAATATTTATTTAAAAAAATGAAGATAATATTTTAAAAAATGTACTCATGTTTGAACTTTTCTGTTTGAAGTGTTTTCTGAAAGGTGTGTTATTGGTATGTTCTTCGCGGAATCACTCAAACTCGAAGGGAAAAGCGACGATCAAAAAAATTCTAGATTTTAAAAGCAGTTACTTTGCCTAAATAACAAATAAATATTTTTATATAAATAAATATATATGGGTACTTATTATATATTTCTTGATAATGTTTATTTTTCTTTATGTCATTTGTACCAAATATATTGTGTGGGTACAAATACTACTATATCAACATTTAACTTCTTGGAACTTAATTGGTCTCTAGATCGTACGAATGTTAGTTGTTCATATTTTAATGTACCTACGACTATTTTGTCTCCTAAATAAATATAAATAAAAAATTGAATACATTCTTAACTTCTTGTTAAGTTTTTTCAAGCAGTTACATAAATACGAAGTTTTCAAGTCTGAATTGAAAAACAAGTTTATTTGAATTTAAGAGTTTGCGTACGCTTTCACGTATTTATTTCGGATCGTGCAGTATTTTCTATTATTAGTGATAAAGTACAGCAAGGTTACATGGACGACAATAAACCAATATATTAAATTGGATTTTGGGTCCCAACAAGTTTGTTAAGAAAAGTTTAAATTTCCCATGAAGCTTGTTAAAAGATGATACTCTAAAAATAAACATAAGTGGATAAGCGATTACAATAAGTGAATTTACTTACTTTATTATTTATTTTTGTGCGTACCGTACAATGTCCCAACTGCTCCCAACCGTCAACCGTCTGTAGCTAGTGAGACTATGGTATTCCCGAATGGGGTTTGTTGTGAGGCTGAAGGTAGTGAGAAGGGAAAGGAGATGTGAAAGAGAAAGGTGGGGAAGTATTAAGCTATTCGTATCTGATAACTAGACAGCTCAAAATATGCACGCAAATGTGCAATAAAAATAGCTAAAATATGCACGAAAATCCATAAATAGGGCCAATATAAGCAATATGACATAATACAGGAAGTCGTATTTTAATTTTTTTTTTTTAATTTTAGTAAGCTATTAGTTCTTAAGGAAAATATTCGTATTTTCGAAAATATCAATAAGGATCTCCCAGTGAACTATTATGGCTTTAAAAAGATATGTTCATATAGACCAATAAACGCTGATTCTGAATATATAAGTTTTATTTAATAATATTAAACGCAGAGTTTTTAAAAAAATAATAAAAAGTCCATTTTTAATCGGGTCGTAAAAATACGCCGTCAAGTTTGCATTATTGAAATTTTACCGTATTTTACGTCAATTTGACCGTAAAGTCATTGTATGGGAATGTATGATATGACACAAGGCATCGTATTAGTTTATTTACATACTGTTTATAGAGATTTAGTTGTGTTTATTGAGGTATCTCTTATTAGTTTATCTCTATTATTGAAAATATTCCAGGGGGAATACTTCGAACAAGGGAATTCAAAATGGCGGTAGTTGATCAGCTGATTGCCTGATCCTATACTAATTTTTTAGGAGTGATGACGTCACACGATTCATCATACATACGGTGGTTTTCGGGGGGTTTGGAAAAATTAAAACTTTGACAATTATTTTAACTATTAAAACTGACTCTAAAAATAAAAATAAAAATGCAGTTATTTAAGTTAGAAGGTCATTTTTAATTAAAAAAAATGGACTGGAGTTCTCTAGTACAAAATATGTTTATCAATGTAATTTACAATTTACCTTTAAAAACGTATATATGACTAAGTGCTGTTCTAAATGTTCTGTAGGCAAATTATGTCTACGATCGCTTAATATATTTTTGTAAGCGCAAAAGGAGCATTTTACGTCTACTTATGTGATTGGACAGAATTTAAATTTGGGTGCCATTTTTGAACTTATCGTGCCGGTCAAAATTTCACCTGTCCCGTTGATGAAGCTATCAATATGGCACAAGGGTTCAAACCCCGGGTTATTGTTTAGTACGTAAGTTTTCAAACTTTTCTTTGAGTTTACTCGGGAATAGCTTTGGCAACAAGGAATTCATAAGGCGAATTTTCTCCATAACCTTAATAGCCAATTCAACGCCAATCCATGAGTTTCTAGCGTTTTTATACTAAGGCGAAGAGGAGGCGAACGGAACGAGATCGAGCGTACACATGCAAGATCTCAATTTTTTTGCTAAATATGCAACTACCGCTGAAAAGGGTCTAAATATGCATATGCAATTGCATATGCATTTGCATATAATCCGGTCTTTACTGATAACCAAACACGGTTAATACCATTTCAAGCAATGCTTCAATTCTGAATGCGGTTTTTCACCAGGGCGATACTGAGAGTAGACATCTTCCGCTCTGGAACGTGCCACAAATATGCTACCTACGTATCGGTTTTTTTATTAATTATGAAACAATACAACTTAGTCGAATATACAATTTAAAGCCCGCTACCTTTTTTTTTTACATAAGCTCCACACAGGGGTCACCAAGGAAAACAATTTCCCTAGGGGCCTATGTCATCTTTGAGGATGCTGTGTAGAGGGTTTTTTAGGGGAAAGGAAGGAGAAGAAGATATAGGAAGGGAAAAGCTATGAGGGGTGGGTAGGAATCGGGGGTCAGTGCGGTGCAAGGCGAAGGGTCGGGAGAATCTGGCTGGAGAGGTCAAAAAGCCTCCCTCACTCAATCTCCTCCGATCCAGCCCACCACGCAGTGGTTGGGCAAACGTATCCGCCACCAAGACCTAGAAAAACCTCATCCCTTGAACCCGGGCACCCCCGCTAAGTCACCAAACGTAGCGAACCACTTGGGGTGACCTGTGGTAGGGGTGTTAGTTGTCCAATAAATGGTTCCTGGGACGGCGATACGCATACCCGCCTCCCAAATTGTAATTGCAACCTGCGGATTCGAGTCAAAAGCCGTGCCTCTCGACCACGAAGGCGGTCAAAATTAATAATAATACGTTTTCGTCTGAATCCTACTTCAGTTTAGTGAGAATCACATTGTAATCTATTTTAAATACTGGCAATATTTATTCAGTAACTACACTGAGACGCATTCGAATTTCGTTTCCGAACGAAATTTTGGAATTAAGTGTCGCCATTCTGTCTCGAGTGACGTTTGTAATAACGTCGTACTTCCTACATACTAAACTACGTATTTCCAACCTTTGGGATAACATCGCTTTGTTACTTTGAGTGTTAAATAAAAGTTAATCTGTTTGAATAATAAATAAAATATTAAATAATATTATTTAATTATTCTATAAATAACAACAACATTGCAACAGTCTCAGATATTTGTGATCTGGATAGTAAACTACAATATAACCTTCATATACAACAAATCACAAATAAAGCTTCTAAAATGTTAGGTTTCATCATAAGAAACACAAAACTTTTTAATAGCATCGATATCATTGAGCAACTCTACTTTGCCTATGTACGGAGTCATCTGGAGTTTGCATCAGTTGTTTGGTCTCCATTTTACAAAATCGAGGCTATTCAAAACAAATTCCTAAAATATCTTTGTTACAAGTCGTTTGTAAGATTTAATAATTATGCAGAGGCAGCTTCACACTTTAAAATTGATTCATTGAGTATACGAAGGCATCATATGGATGCACTATTCCTGTATAAAGTAATCAACAATAATATTCAATGCCCAGAGTTGATAAATAAAATTCAATTCAATGTACCTCATGTTCAATGTTCAACACGCTCTTCTGTCCTTTTCAGGGTGGATCAATGCATGACAAACTGTAAGCAGAATTCTTGCCTGAACAGACTATGCAATAGTTATAATAGCGTATTATCCAATGTGGACAGTTTCAATTGCAAACTTACTGAATATAAAAGGTCCATAAAAGAGTATTTCTCTGATGGTTCTTGAATAATGTTACGTTTTTATTTCTGTTCTGATTTGATTTATATGTACAACCTCTCTCCATGGCTACCTATGTATTGATAGATTTTTTGTTTTGTAATTTTTCATCTTATATTAAAAAAATTGTTTTGAGTATATATATATATATATATATATATATATATATATATATATATATATATATATTTTTTTATATAATTTTGGATTCATATTCTTTTTTTATAAAATGAATTTACTAATTCTTATTATGCTGTCTTAGAAGAAGTAAAGTCACAAGGAGGAAATCCGTAATTGGTTTTATGTTGGCTATTTAATACTATGTACAAACTGAAATAAATATAAACTGTCGATTTCCAGAAAATTAATAAATAATAAATAAATCTCTTTATTTAAATACATCCTGTTACAATGACCGCATCCTTTTAGAAATCAACAGTTTAACATTAACAACTGTGGCCCCGTGATACTAAGAAATAATTTTCGAGGTTCAGCTTTGACAGGTACTCCCAACTTCTCTGTTTATATTATTTATTTATTTATTTATTTATTAGTAAGGGACAAACAGCTTATACATAAAACATAAAGATAAAAAAATACATTGTTAAATCGAGTCAAGCCAAAAAAGTCTCCTATGTTAAAGTTGATTGGAGATAGAGTTTTATACTTTCGTACTATGTGATGCACAATCCAGAAAGTTTAGAAACCGGCAAACAATGAATTGCTATCGTAGGTAATGCTTAATGAGAGCTTCCCCGAAAAACACATTTTTCATTTCGGCAATGCCGCATATGGTCATTAGCAGAACAGGTTTTCTCATTATTGTAGAAAACTTTAAAATTCCGAGAGCTAGGGTTAGTAGGTAGCTTAGCTAATGAATGGAATACAAAGTTCTAATTGTAACTGCACCACTTTTTACAAGGTCGTGCTACAATTTTGCTTAAGTGAATTCCGACATTTTCCAAAGTGCTGCAACTACCTACATAATATGTGTATAGAGTAACACAATATGTTTTAGAAAGCTCCTCCCGACATCAAAAATAAGTAGTTACAGACTGATTTTTTCACAGAAATTCGAATTTAATACCGACATCAAGTGGCCATTTGGTTTTTTGACTGCTGAAAGGTCCTCGTTTCAAGTTTTCAACAAATTATGATCAGCAGAAGAGATTTCAAATGTAAAAAGAGAAACAAAATAGCGCTGAATGTCTATTTGATAACAACGTTACATTTGAATTTCTGCAAAACAACCGGGCCTAAGAGTCGATTGTTTCCGGGTTCCATGGGCTTTGCAACTTGTAACTTACTCAAATTGCAAATAAATAATTGAATTAAGCAGTCAAACGGGGAAAATAAAGTGTATGAAAACTGTTTTAATTTGTACCCAGGGTTCAAACCCATTATGAATTTAAATAAAGAGAATATTACTATCAACAAGTTATCTCATTTGTTCAGCAGATGTCTCTGTAATAGAATAATTTTTGTCTTCTCCCCCCTCTCCACAGAGAAGGAAGTACATTTATAAAAAGCCTTACGCTAGTTAAAAAAAACTTACTTCTTAACTAAAACTTGCACTGAAAAATTAAAAATACCATTGAACCCTTGTCCGTTGGGTGAGGAAAAGTTATTGTCATCAATTTATAAATATCAAATCATAACAATAAAAAACGAAGAATTTAAGTTATCAAAAGTGCTTCATTCAAAAAACCAGTCTACCATTTTATTCCTTTGTGAAGACCTAAATATTTTACAATGTTGACTATCATAGTGTTAGTCTTCCTTCAAATGATTAACCCTTTGGACGGCTTCACCTAGTTTTCTGCAAGGATTATTACTATTTCCGTCTGCAAAACCCCAGCTGCTAATTAAATTAATTAAAATTACTCCAGAGAAAACAGCAACACAAATATACGAGGGCCAGTCAAAAAGTAATGCCTCCTGTTTTTTCTACTTAAATAAAGTTAGTTTAGTAAAAATTTTGAATTTGGTGTCTTTAAACCTTCTTCCACAATCTAGCAGCAGTAACTTTTTGCATCAACAGGTGGCATCACTGCAGTCACTTGAAAAATGACCGACATCGATGTTCGTATTAGACAGCTTTCTGTGATTGATTCTTGACTGTAGAAGGTAAAACGCCCACTCGCATTCATGAAGATTGTGCACCATGATGTAACATATTTGTAGGACATAAGATATTTAGAAAACGTAAACCATTTTAAAATTTTTATCATCATGTTTTTGATCATTTTTGTTGCTAACTTGAGTGTAGGTAATCATTAAATCAAATTTTGAATGAAATTAAATTGGTATAGAGTTATTAGTTAAAAATGCTGGTACCGAGAATAATCAATCTTTCTCATTGAAACCGCCCTGTACAGTTGCAAGGGTTTGCAGTTTGAATTCTCAATTCTCAATACGCCTTAATTGTGAATATGGAATCACAATTTTAAATAATAATCAAATCAAAGCAACATTTGACTCTGTAATAAAAAAAACATTTGCCATCTGATTTTTGGTTGTTTATTGTTGTATTTTAAGCTTCAGTGTGCACCTATCCGCTCTTTTTCACATGGATAATATTTTCATACTAAAAATCTTTCTTCTACCAGTTAAAGCAAGCAAATAAACAACAATTTCGGCCAAAAATATTTTGTATGATGAATAAGAAACGAATACAATGGTGATGAAAATACCGCAAAGTACTAAAAAAAGTAAATTTGTTAAAAAAGTTGACAGGATGAACGCCAAAACACTTTGCGTACATATGTTTGCAGGCGCCGAGTTGAGCGAACTAATCACCGATGAGAAGTCGACATTTATTTTCCCCCAAAAAAGGAAGCAAATGATCCCGGAAATCCCCTAGATTCCAAGTCCCCTCATAATTGGACGAAGTATATTGCCGTTGGGGTGGTGGGGAGTGGCACGTCACAATTCATAAAATCTCACGTTTTTAATACGTATTGTATAGAATAAATTGAAAAATGAAATAATTAAACTTTGTATAAACCACTTATATGATGCGCAAATCCGACCGGTTTCGGAACAAACGTTCCTTCGTCAGGGAAAGGTTATACTAATTTGACAGTTTCGAACAATATTTTATTATGGTAGGGATGGAGCCGTTGCTAGTTAATAATGTAGATTGGGTGGGTAGGTATTAGTAAAAATATAGAATAAATTGAATTCCCTGTGACTAATATCTTTCACTACAAGGAAAATAAGTATTTCAGGTTGATAAATTGTTATTATACGAGATTAGTTTTGACCGATAAATGAAAAATTTGCAACACATTTATTGATATCAATTGTTAGCGAGTTGATAGACACTTGATTACAAGTATTTAGTTTTCATGTTCTCGGTATTTTTTTACATTATCTCTACTCAGGGGGCCATGAGGAAAATAATTTCCCTCAGTGCCTATGTCATCTTAGGGGATGCTGTGTGGTGGACCTTTTTATGGAACGGAAGGAGAGGAAGTTCCGGGAAAGAAAAAGGACGAGGAGCAGTTAGGAATCTTTGTGTAGTAAGTCCAGTAGTAAATTCATCCCTCCAACTACTGTGCAAGGCGATGCGATGGGTAGAGAGAGTTCGGCTGGAGAGGTAAGAATGGCAAAAGGTCTCCTCTCTCAACCTGTCCCTCTCGATCCGGCTAGCCGTAGGTGGGCAGATGCATCAGATGCAGCCGCCAACACAAAGATAAACCTATCTCCTGTTAAGTCACCAAATGTAGCAAACTACTTGGGGTAACATATGGCAGAGGAGCTAGTTATCTAAGAAATGGTGGCGGCGGTATCTATACCCGTTTCCCAAACTGATTAATTTATACCTACTGGATTTTACAGATATTTTCACTTAAATGAGAACATCCCAGTTATGAAAACTCAGTAAATATGCAAATAAGTACATAACATTACGAAAACCCAATCAGTCAAAGAATACATAATATTTACATAAATATAGAAATAAAATATTATAAAATTATGTAAAAGTACACTCAAATGACTAATTATAAAAAGAGAGGTAAAAGACCCAAGAGACACAAAGAGAGTGACAAGTGATACATTATATAATTACCTCAACATATTTGTGTTTTAAACTCCTAGTATTCTCTACCTGATCAACGGCCAAGTTTTATATCAAACTGAAAATGTACCATTTGGTACATTTCCACCGCCCCATAAATTCATATTATGAACCCAAATTACTCCCTACAAGTCACCTGAGAGCACATGACACCCTATTATACATAAATCTTTGTTCTGATAATATTCTCTCTGACAATGAATCCAACATATAATATAAAATAATTAGTATTGTGACATTCAGTCTGTAAATTAATTGGTTGTTGATTAGTTATAAGTTTTAACTAAATGGAAACAAATAACTTTGTAAAAACACTATTATATATACTCAATATTATCAACATGTAATGTGTTTAGAATTAAACCCAGGACGCAAACCAATTATGGAGTTGAGTTACCATCAAAGGTTGGATTGCGATCCAAGAGTTGTCTGATTTGTTTGTTAGATGTCGATAGAATCATGTTTTATTTTTTGTCTCTCTCACACAACAAACAAGGGAAATATAGAGGTACGAAAGTCTTATAAAAAGGCTTGTATCAGTAAAATTAACTTACTTCTTTACGAAAACTTGCACTAAGAATTTAAAATACTACTGAACCCTTGTCCGTTGGGTGGGGAAAGTTATTATCGTCAGTTATAAGTTTATAAATATCAAATCATAACAATAAAAATTCAAGAACTTAAAGTTAAAACAAAAAAGTGCTTCATTTATAAAAAACCAGTCTGCCGAAAAGAAATCTCCTGAGTGAAGACCTTCAATTTTTTAAAACAAAGTTTTCTTCGTCAGGATAAGATTCATGTTAAAAAAACAAAAGGCAAACAAGTATAGACAAATAAGAACTATAAACAAAATATTAAAGGGAGAAGTGGTAAATGACTAAATTAATTTGCCAACCACGAAAGAAAGATAGTTGCCAATAATATATGCGTTAAAGAAAATGAAGATAATGTAGGTGGTTCTTAGTCGAAGAATGGTACAGTTAAAACATGACCGAATTTCATATCGACACCGTGGCGCAGTGGTTAGCGCGTTTGACGGAAAGCAAGAGGTCCTGGGTTCGAGTCCCAGAGGTGTCAATATGTTTTTCTGATTTTTCTGTTTCCAGATTTTCGATTGAGTTTCGCTTATATTGTCTGCATTTATTTAGAAATCATTCTATTGATAAATTGTTTTTATGATACATTTTTAAGTAATTAGTCACCTCACCCTTTAATACTTTGTCAACAGTTCTAATTTGTCTATACTTGTTTGTCTTTTGTTATTTTTAATACTCGTATTTATCTTAACCTGACGAAGAAAACTTTGTTTTCGAAACGTGTTGATAATATTGATTATGTAGCAGTGTTTTTACAAAGTTGTTTGTTGTCATTTAATTAAAATTGTATTACAAAGTGTATTTGCAAAGTTTTAAGAAATAAGTTTTTTCGTTAAAACTAGAGGGATGAAATCGACAATTTGATTTTTAATTCAAGAGATTGACTAATATATTATGTTGTTTAAAAATCATATTGATCGATATTGCATACAGGTACCTAAAATGAAGCGTATTGAAGAGCAGTAATAGCATGAATCAAGTATTTACAATAACAGATATGTAATTTTCCCATTAAAAATTGAAAGACAAAATACGAATAACTTTCATAATGGTACTGTTCAATTGTGCAATAAGCTAAAAGTGCTTTTTGGGCGTGGTCTATATCCCATACAGACATGTCACACATGACAGATGATATATTATATGTAAGGGCTTGGTTTAGATCATAGTTTCTCAACTTGGGCGAAAACGCCCCCTTGTGGGCGTTTGAGACTGTCCTGTGGAAGACCCAGAGAAAAGTAGGGGGCGTTGAGATGGCACAGGGAGGGCTTGAGTAGGTAACAAAAATGGTCTAAAAAAGACAAAAAAACCCACTTATCACGTACTAATAAAGCAAAGTAAACTTTAATGTTGGTTAATTTTTGTTATTGTATGTATTGTAATCATTTTTATCACGTGTGCGATAATTCAAACATTTCGGTAGTTCGGAAAGTGGATGAATATTGAACTGAAAGATTCCATTAATATTTTCATCTATTATTATTATATCTATCGTATTATTAAGAATTGACGCTAAATCTAAAAGACAAGGCGGTAGCAACCCAGTACTTAAATTACAAAATAATTGATATTTTTTACTTACTAAACACTATAAAAAACGATTTCGCTTCATGTGAGCCTACAACATAATATTATCTGTTTAGGCCACGTCAAAAAAACGCTAGTTGCGTATAGCGCGGTCTGACACAGTTACTCTATTTTACCATTTTATATTCCCCTTCATTTAAAATACATAAAAAATGCTTTTTCAAACCCTAATAACTATCCTTCCAATTTTTCGGAATAGTATAATAGAGGACGGGACCTGGGTATCTAGCATGGTCGATCGACATAGGTTTTATCGAAAATGTCGGTAACTTGTCATCGCTCCCGAGCACGACTGCAGGCAGCTAACGAAGAAATAACAGTTCACGTCAAATAAATTAGGAACCCTTAGACGCTGTGAACTGTTGTTTGTTTTTAGCGGCCTGCAGTCATGCTCGGGAGCGATTGCAAGTTACCGACATTATCGATAAAACCTAAATCGATCGACCATGCTAGATACCCTGGACAATATATTCATTCCACAAGGATTGTCCTTGTGTGGCAGTGTGGCTTTGTTTGTTATAAAAATCTAGAGTTTTACTTCATGATTTTTAAAATTTTGCACACTCGACTCACAAAATAAGAAAAAGGTCACTCACTGTTAACATGGAATTTCCAAAAATTACTCTCAAGTATCTCATTTTCCTACCCTTTGAATTAGATCGTACATTTTGATGAAATTTTGAACACTTGGCGTTCAAAATAAGAGAAGATCATTATTTACATCTGATTTCGAAAAATTCTGTGTAAAGCTCAGGTAATGCCGGTGTCTTCACCTAGTCTTCTATCTATCTATCTTCTATCCACAATATATATACCTAAATAAAAATGAATCGCCGAAATGTATGTAAGCGCTTAACTTCCGAATGACTGCACCAAATTGGATAATTCTTTTTTTTGTGTTTCTTATTTTCAAGACAAGGTTAGTATATAACTACTGGTGAGCTCTGGCATTATGAAATTCGTTTAAAAAATTGCAATAGCTGGTACTCGAGCTGTTTGCAAACTGAATGTATGGAATGCGGGAGGGAGGAGAGGAACTCGGGTAGGGGGTTCACGGGAGGAGGTTCGCGAGAGGGAGGAGGGGAACTTGGGAGGGGGGTTTGCGGGTCGGGGGAAGGGGGAGTGGAGTTGGGAGAGGGAAGGTGGAGGAGGCAGAGTGGGAACGCAAGAGGGGAAGGGGATGCAGGAGAGGAAGGGGAGGCAGAAGTAAAACGGGACGAATGGGAAAGGACACGCAGGGAGTAACAATTTATTTATTAAAAATGGTATAGCAATGCATGCCGGGAACCAGATAGTTTATAATAAATTGCACTTAAGGTGAAATATCACGAAATTCCCTTACTACTTTAATAAAGCAATATATGTACATAGAGAATCTCAATCATAAGTTTCCACCATAGAGGCTGTAACTTGACTCATAAAAGTAATTTACTAAGCTTTTGAAACTATTACTAGTAAATACCTTACAAGGCATCCAAGTATTGAAATTTTAATGGTTTTATTACGTGTAATTGAATTACTTGCAATGTGGCATTTGCGTGCTTTAATAAAAATTATATTTGTAGGAAATACATAGATACTTGAACGTCTAAGAACAAAAAAAACGAGCAATTAATAAAAAGGTGATTATAAAACAATTGTCTCGGAACAACGAGTTTTTAATCGCATGACGTTAAAGATGACTTGATCTTTGCATCCAACATGCAATTATTGGCGTCGCGCCGACTTATCTATCAGTCATAATTTATTTCAAAATAATGGGAATAAAGGTCGATTCATAATTCTGAACATTTAAAACTTTTAGAATCACAAACTGACAATGTGGGGACGTAATTTTAAAAATGCCTAATTTCATTATGTCTTAATGGTAAATGTTTTCATTCAAATCCGACTCCATTCCTAGCCATGTCTTAGGCACATTGGCAACGTTGCACTTAATAATTCCTAGTCATTCGTACAGTTTCCTATGAAAATTGTGATAGTGTTTTTTTGCTTAAAAATATTTGGATTTTTTTCGCGGTTTTTTTTTTTTTTTTTTACAGTGAATACCGCACAAGAATCTCAACTGCTCCCGTCTGGAGCCAGTGAGACTATGGCATCTCCAATTGGGGTATGTTGTGAGGCTGAAGGTAGTTGGGAGGGGAAGGAGGTGGGGAAGAGGAAGGTTGGGAAGTACCTGGCTATTCAGATCTGGTCACTAAACACGGCTAAAGCCATTTTCAAGCAACGTTTCAATTCTGAATGGTGGTCTTACACCAGGGCGATACTGATAGTATCTTCCACTCTGGAACATGCCGCAAATATACTTTATATTATTTTAAATGAATTAATTGTGAAATAACACAAATTAATCAAATAAAATTTATTTGCGCATGCCGGGTTCGAACCCGCGACCTCCGGAATGTGAGTCAAGAGTCTTAGCCACTGGACTACGGAGGTCGTAATTTTGTAATCATCGTTGGATAAAACATCAAGTTAACTTTTATTGATGTGTTTATTCAGCAAAAAATACTACGTTTAATATATAAACTATCGTTTTACATGTTTCGCTATGTAACCTACTCGCATAAATGTACATATGTATCTAGGATACTTTTTATTCAGTTTGTTTAGATAAATGGTTTTCGATTTTTGTTTACATATTAACACCACACAGGAGGCCAATAAGGAAAATATTTTCCTTCAGGGCCTATGTCATAATTGAGTAAGTTATGTAGAGGGTCTTTTTAAGGAGAGAAAAGAGAAAAAAGTTCTGGGAAGAAAAATGCATGAGGGGTGGGTAGGAATATACGGGTCAGTATGTCCAGAGTGACGGGCGAATGAATCCATTCCTCCCGTTGCGGTGCAAGACGATGGAAAACGGTGAGAGACACGAGCTAGTTTACCGTTAATAATTTATATTATTTTCAAAAGTTAAATATATATATATATATATTTCCACTTTAAAAAATACTACTTTAAATATTGTTAAAAAAAAAAAATCCATCGAAAATAACATCCGTTCACTCTAGTTACAAAAATGCATCGTTACCAAATTTAACAACATGGTTTGAAACATTTTCAGATGGTTTTGGTTCAAGCTATATTTAAAAAAATGATCTGGTAAAATTTTCTAGTTTTAAAATGAATTGACGACAAGATTATTGTATTTATTTTTTCTTATTGCGACATCGAACTTTTTTAATAAACCAGAAACTTGAATATGGGTCGTACAACGGGATGGAATTTATTTTTATCTATAATATAAACCATAAACAAAATGCTCCGGGGTTTATCTAAAGAATTTGCCATCTTACCATGATGCTTTGCAAAGGTTCTTTTTCTGGATAAGACGTATTGAACTGAAGTCTTAGGCCACGTCCGCATAGGCAGGCGGCTTGCTTAGCGCCTAGAGCCTAGCGAGTCACCTAGCGAGTAGCTTAGGAAAACGAACGTTCTCGAATTTTCGCGACCGGCCGCACTGTGCGCTTGGTGCCTAGACACTCGCCTAGCGTCTATCGAAGTAAACTAACGTGTTGGTTTTTTGCCACTAGGCGCGAGGCATTTTAGAAGTAAAAAATGTATGAAATATTAATTGCATCAGTTTTAAAAAGAGAACCTTGTCTATGATGTTGAATCCAGCTAATAAAAAAGCTCCATATAAATGCAAACTGTAGGAAGAGGTAGCAATCGAAGTAGAAAAAGATGATTTGTACTGAAAAGTGATTTATTTATGATGAGATTTTTTTTACATTGAGAAGTTAATAATGGTTATGAATTTTCGTTATTTGTTTTTTGGGGTGTTATGCCGTGTTGCAGCTCATCTGCCCTGATGATGGACACTGTAACGCTGCCCGAAACGTTGACTAAAGAAGGAGATAGCGTAACACGGCATAACACCCCAAAAACAAATAACGAAAATACTTTTGGCCGTGAAAATCCAAAAACATACATGGTTATGAATGTATATTATGGTTATGGCGTTGGATTATGTTTTCAGGCAATGAGTTGTTCTGCCAGGTAATCAATCCAATTCCGTTGAAATAATTCAACAAAATTTCTCTGGTTTGTAATGCACTGTTTAAAAATCTACATCGTTTATACAGAACATTTAACTCCCCATGGCTTGACCGTGACTTATTTATGTCATGAACCCAACATGATGGATAAGACCGTGAAATGGAATTTTTTAAAATATGAATTTTCTGTAAGTAGCAGTTTTAGAACTATTTTTGAAAGTGATATCTCGTCAACGTGCCGACAAACAAATGACCAAGGCACCTAGCGACCCACCACGCAAACCACCTTCAGTGCGGCCACCATGTATCCTAGCAAGTAGCCAGAGTGCAAGCCACTAGGCTCTAGGCGCTAAGCCAGCCACCTGCCTGTGCGTTCGTAGCCTTAGAGAAACCAATTTCGAAAGATATAGGAAACACACGCGAGTAGCTAGCGGTTCGTTTCAGAGGCATTTTTCAATATATTTATAAAAATGTCGTAAAACAGGGTGCCTGTGCAGAATCAGATTTAATACAAAAATGTATGAATCCAATTAAATGAAAACATACGATAACAGTTAGACAAATGGAAAATATCAAAACGAATAGAATATTAATTACTGTCGAAGGGTTAGGCCCTCGCTCATGAAGAAACCGAAACCAAACTATAACTAGTTGGCAACTCAAAACTCGATTCACGGCGCAACTAACTTAACGATATCATAATTATATCAGCTTGTTTAACAAAAATATGATTTATTAATAATTTATCAATTATCAATTTTAATGTATAATAATAATTTCTCAACCTCCTAAGCAAAATCGATATTTTTCTGCTCGGACACATCTCAAATTATTCGAAAACTTGACAAGTCTTGAGACGCAACCACGGCAACCTGTCAACCTGGCAACTGAAACGCGCCGGCCGCGGCGATTAACAAGACCAATTGCGTGACTGGTTGCGCCGCCCTTGACAACTGGTCTTTTAGAAGTTGCCTGTATGCGGACCGTCAATGAAATTCGCAAGTTGCTTTCCTGTAGATAGCGACTGAGTTGCCAACTGTTTTTTTTTCAGTTGCCCATGAGCGGATGGGCTTAAACTCAAAACTAGGCCAGAGTGCAAACATTGTAATATTATTATTTTTCTTAAATTTCGTCGAAATTGTAAAACTTCACGCTGATGGGGCAGATGTGTGATTTTCGACGTAAATTATATCTACAACACATATATTTGATCAAGTACGTGGTTTATGTTTAACCTTCATAAACCACGATATATCGTATAACGAATAAATAAACGTTGCAAGTAATTTGTATATCTATATATCAAAATTTTACTAACGGCCAATAGCTTGCAGCTAATTACTAATAAAGCACATAACTACAGTTATGAAGGCACACAAAATTTTATTTAAAATGCGCAAAAGCAAGATTTTCCTTCAAAATACATTTCGCATTTAATCACGCCAATAAAGAATTAATAATGGCCTGCCTATAGGAATACAAAACGATTTTAAAAATTATTTTAGGCAGATATAAAAATTACATTTCTCTGAATGCCAAAATCTGTCGGACAGATGCTGTAAGTCTCTGACTTTATCATATTTAATAATGTAAGTAAATCCGGTCCTACATAATACATTCTCACCAAATCCCAACTCCGAAATCACCTTTTCACTCAACCTTTACAAAATAATTATTATTCGAAAAGTCTGACCTGTTTGATCGAGAATATCCATCATGTTAAAGTAAATTCTCAGCCATTCAAAATGAATCTCTACGGAACTGGATATACTCGTATATCTGTTGCCAAGCAATAAAGAAAATGTTCGTGGGTATTTACATGGTTTATTTATACAGTTAACTAGCAGACCCGGACACATGTTGCAGTGGCTAACGAAACACAACGCCATTACCCAACCTTCATACAATCCACACCACCCGCTTGCCAGCTGCCCGCTGCCTTTTTTTTATTTATTTATTTTATCCTTTTTACAAATATAAGACAAAAAGTCCCGATAAACTACTTTTTAGAAGTTTGTCTAACGGGTTCTTTACATTAAAGATCTTATTATAGAGATTTAATAGTTACATTTTTACAGTTAAAGATATAAAATTAAATTAAATTTTTTACAGAAATATACTTAGATAAAAGAAAAATTATGAAAATGAATATTTGAATTTCTCGGTCTTTATCAACTATCATGAGCATGTATTATACATATAAACCTTCCTCTTGAATCACTCTATCTATTGGTGAAAACCGTACGAAAATCCGTTACATATATTGAAAGATCTATTCGTACATACATTTTGAGCGACTTCATTTTATACTATTAGTTGGTTTCGAAAAATATGTATTTTAGCATTCATACATACAAAAGGGTATTTCCACGTTTTTTTATTGCTTTAAAAAATTAAGCAAAAAATTACGATGATTACAGCATTTTTATTTTATTTTTATGTTAACGAATAAATTTTCTACAGCGCGTCAAAGTTTCCCATTTTGGAATTACCACCAAAACGATCATTTGGGGCTAGGCCATCGATTGACGTCATGAGCGTCGACGCTCACTGACAGTGTTAATTTATGCCGGGCCAGCTGAGCGACGCTTGTGACGTCACATTCCGATTTTCAAACCATGGGCCGTTTTGTTTTTATCAGTTTTAGACCGTTTTTTAAATCAATAATATTGAATGAAAACATATAAAAAAAACATTTTTAGTAGTACGATTGATCTTTAAATATTCCGTACATTTTCAACAGAATTCCTGGTTTGTGGAATTACCCCATTGGCACATCATCATTACATAGTATAAAACGAAGTCGCTCAAAATGTATGTGCGCGTTAATCTTTTAAACTACGCAACGGATTTTCATGCGGTTTTCACCAATAGATAGAGTGATTAAAGAGGAATATATGTATATACATGCAAATTATATTAGAGAAAAGCCGAGAAATTCAAAGAAAACATACTTTTGCGCGACTTAAAACGGCTGGCGGGCCGTAGTATAGTCACTTTTGAAATTCGTATTTCAAATGGTATTTCAATAGGTATTTTATTTTCCCTTTTCAAATATGCAGTGTTGCATTGCAAGCATTGCATAATTAGTGGCGATCGCTCGAATTGCATTACATAGTATAAAATGAAGTCGCTCAAAATGTATGTGCGCATAGGTCTTTTAAACTACGAAACAGATTTTCACGCGGTTTTCACCAATAGATAGAGTGATTCAAGGGGAAGGTTTATATGTATAATACATACTTATTATAGTAGAGAAAAGCCGAGAAATTCAAATATTCAATTCAGGCAGCGGGCAGCGGGCAGCTGGCAAGCGGGTGGTGTAGATTTTATAAAGGTTCGGTAATGGCGTTGTGTTTCGTTAGCCACAGATACGTGTTGCCGGGTCTGCTAGTTTAGTACATAAATAGAATAACGAAAATGTACGAAGCTCGAGTTTCAGTCACAATAAAATCATACTATTCTCGGTTTCCTTTCAATTGTTACATTCTTTGAAGATAATAAATATTCTTTCAGTAATCAATTAATAGAATCTTTTTAGCCAGAGAGCCAATTTATCAATTTTCAATTTATTCGCGGGCCGCAGGGGTAAGGTACTTACAGCCCGACAAGTTTAAATTTGCAGTATAGCAAACCGATATTTTGTGTTTTCGATAAAAGTTTTTTTTAATAATCCATTCTAATATTATAAGTGCGAAAGTGCGTGTTTTTATTTGTTACGCTTTTACGCTTAAACCACTTAACCAATTTTAAAACTTCCGTCACCAATGGAAAGCTACATTATCAGCAAGTAACATAGGCTGTATATAATGGTAAGCTCTAGCGTTATGAAATCTGTATAAACGAAAATGTTTTTTTTTTGCTATTAATTTTGGGGTATTATGCCGTGTTGCGCTACCTCCTTCTTTAGCCAACGTTTCGGACAGCGTTGCAGTGTCCGAAACGTTAACTAAAGAAGGAGGTAGCGCAACACGGCATAATACCCCAAAAACTAATAACAAAAATATTTTTGGCCGTAAAAATCTAAAATCGTATCAAACGAAAATGTGTGTATTTCATACATTTTAAAGCAGGGAGGAAAGGATGGGGGAAGGTGGGGTTCGCGGAGAGTGAAGAGACGAGGGAGGGTGGAAGGCGGGGAAGGTGAAAGGAAACGGGGAAGCATGGGAAAAGACATGCAGATTTCTTTGAATGGCATTGCAACGCATGCCAGAAACCAGCTAGTACAATTATAAAGCGCAAAAACGAAACGTTTCAGTTTTATATCCCTAAATAAAATAAAATTGCAATTTTGGGCAACTTTTATTTTTTCCATCTGTTTGAACGTTCGTGTTTTATAAAACGGAAACTTTAACATTATACCTTACCATTAATATCTATGAACAAAAAAAGCGTTCGCTGCGAAGGTGGAATTTTTTCAACAACCGATTTTTTTCTACTTGCGGCCGAACCACGAAATTTTGTCTTTTTAAGAAAAATCTTTTCATTTTAAACGACTGATTCAAAACTTTGAAGAAATATTGAAATTTTACGCTAAACCCTTTTGTCAAATGGAACAGAGACTGTTGAATATTCTTTACCGCAAATTTTAAAAAATAGGTAGTACGAAAAGGCTTGCGGGCCATAGGAAATGGGCTCCGCACATAACTTCTAACTACCGCTCTGAGCCAATAAGGCTCCAGAATCTGCAATCTGGAAAGATGTTGAAAGAAAGTTGGGATAGGAAGGATTGGAGGTACCTGCCCATGCAGATCTGGTTGCTAAACATTGTGCTTCGAGGATAAAATACCCGAAGCGAAGCTTTGATCATTGATCCACAAAATGACCTTTAAACTGCTGCGCATGTTTACTATCCGGTAAATGTGGTAAACTATGACGTAAATAATTACCGCCTTAACTACCCGCAAAATGTTTTTTCTACTATTTTTTTAAAAAGTCAAAAAATCATGCAAATTTATCAATCCGCTCTTTTAACACATAATTTAATCGGTGACAGTTGATCCCAAGGAGTTAATCGAACCTACGTAGAAGCACAAATAACGTACATTTTAAAAATGCATATTTTACTTCAGCTGCGTTTTTATTCCTTACATTTGGGTAAGCCGCTTGGACTGAATCGTTGCTCACTTCAGCATAGAGTTTTCTTCCCTCCTTTGGATCCCAGACTATCTACTAAGTCGTTAGTTGCGCCTAGCGATCACCGATGCATGCAAATCTAGCAAGTATGAGTACTTACAGACTTATTTAAGCTGGAGAGGATTGTATCCATTCCTTTTTGAGATGGAACCGTTGTCTAAAGTGGATCCTCTAACTCGAAAACCAGCGAAAATGGTGTAAAAATATTTCCACAAACTTAGGAATTTGAAAAAGTTGAGTTATTTTTCACCGATATTGACTTTATTTTTGATGAAATACGCCTTTTTAGAGAATTTTGCGTTATTTTTGTGAAAAAGCGTTTTTTTTCAGATGATATTTTGTGGCAGTGTAAACTTTTTATTTGACAGTTGACATTCTGTGTTTTCGTCGTGAAGTTAGCTACGTTTTTCAGTTTTTGGCTATTCAATTAAGTCTAAACCAAAGAAATATTCATAATGTATATTTTCACTTTCGAATTTTAAAACATCAGAGAATCGCGAAAATTGTGTTAATATAAAATTCCGCATCATTGCAAATGGGAAATTTTCAGGTCTCTTACTAATTGTTTCTCTATGGTGCTGTCTCCAAATTGAAATTAATTTAATGTCAACATCCGACAAGACAACCATTAGATTTGTTTAAAAACGTTTTTCCGAGCGATTATTTTTTGCTTCAATTTTAGTTTTTACAGTCAATAAACTTTTATTGCCGTCAAAATAGTTGACTTCTCGCATGCTTAAACCGGCAATTTCTTATTAATAACCTAATGATTCATGAATGTTGTAGGTATTGATATATATTTTCATTTTTGGATCAATAAAAATTTCTCTCTCATTTAAAAATTAAATTACAATAGTAATAGAACAAATCAAGTATATCGCAAAACCAATTTGAGGTGTCATTTTTATTTAAATCATTATATTATGAAATTTCATAAAATTTAAACAATGAAGATATCAAGTTATTTAATAATCCAGAAAAGGTTTTTTCTCTTTTTCGAGTGCTTAACACCAAGCACCAAATAAATAAAAAAAAGCAGTAAAGGTTCTAAAGGGAACGTAATTAAAATTAAAATTATTTGAAAAAGTGTATACATAAAGATAATTAAAGTTTAATTAAATCTAGCTAATTAATTTTGACGCAAATGGGCGTTATTTTCTAAGTTTAAGACCAGTTTCTTACCGAGAATTTTATTCTAGGTTTCGTGTGTCATGTTTAAGGTCTTTATGTTCAATTAAACAAAATGAAGTTTGTTTTTCTCCAACCATTTACGTTTCCTTCGCGTTCTTTTACGTAACAAACTACGTCGAAATACTAATACGTTATCTTTTGTCGTTGAATTTTTCTTCATAGGTAGTTTATTATTTTTCAAGCTCGCTTATACCACAAAGACATATTATAGGGTTCAGATTTATCTGATAGTGGCCGAACTTTGGAAAACAAGGACATACATAATGTAATTCGAGTATTTGTAGTTTCATAGGATTTGTAAATTTTTTTGTTTTAGCCTCTAGAAAATTTCCTTATTTTTTAAATAATGTGTAAATCACAGAAAGGATTAAGCAATATTTTCTATTATATTTATGATCCCTTCACGACGCAAGGAGCGGTGTTACAAGTTTGACGTTCTGTGGGTCTGTCTATATATCTATCTGTGGCATCGTAGCTCCTATACGAATGGACCGATTACGATGCGTTTTTTTTTGTTTGAAAGCGTGATCGAGATGGTTCTTAGCTACAATTCATGAAAATCTGTTCAGGCGTTTCAAGGTCATCAGCTCTTTTTTGTTTCGGGGGTTGGTAAAAATTTTACTTAAGTGTGTTTTTATTTATATATTTTTGTCATGTGAATTCCTCACTAGAGTCACAACTGTTCCAGTCTGGAACCAGTGAGACAATAGTATGAGGTAATTGTATGAGTACCAATTGTATGAGGCTGAAGGTAAGTGGGGAGGGGAAGGAGATGGGGAAGAGGAAGTGGGGAAGCATCTGGCTATTCAGATCTAGTCAACAATCCGTCATTTCAAGCAAAGTTCTTAGCTACAATTCATGAAAATCTGTTCAGGCGTTTCAAGGTCATCAGCTCTTTTTTGTGTCGGGGGTTGGTAAAGATTTTAAAAATTTTACTTAAGTGTGTTTTTATTTATATATTTTTTTCATTTTAAATCCTCACTAGAGTCACAACTGTTCCAGTCTGGAACCAGTGAAACAATAGTAATACCAATTGTATGAGGCTGAAGGTAAGTGGGGAGGGGAAGGAGATGGGGAAGAGGAGGTGGGGAAGCATCTGGCTATTCAGATCTAGTCAACAATCCGTCATTTCAAGCAACTTTTTAATTCTGAATGGTGGTCTTACACTAGGGTGATATTGGGAGTATCTTCCACAGTGGAACTTGTCGCAAATATACCATATATTATTTTTAATTAAATAGTGAAAACAAAATCAATCAATTAAAATTTTACCGGCGCACGCCGGGATTTGGACCCGCGACCTCCGGTTCTCTAGTCGAGAGCCTTAATCCTCGACCACTAAGGGGGTCAAAAATTATTACTAACAGATTACTATTAACAGATCAGTTTTGCGATATCATTGATAAAGAGAAACAACTCCCGGAATGACCTTGATATACACAAAGACAAACTGAAAATTCAGTTGATTGGTAGAATCCTTACTACAATAAATTGTATCTGAAATGTTATTCACAATAATGTTATTAAATGAAAGCCATATTCAAGCGAATTTCGCACAATGGAATGTCGTGGCTTACGGCGTTAAAGGCTTTTGAGAAAATCGCTAAAGTAACAGATTTCTTAAATCACATTATTCACAGACCGCTTATATCCATAGTTTCCTGAAAAAATATTGGTTCTCTTTGAGGTTTAATAAAGACGTCATAAAATGTAAATAAAATAAAATGTTTGCAGTAATTGAACTCATGATGATCTACTTATTTAAAGTATAAAATCGTTTATTTATAAACAAGTTCTGCTTTGTTATTATCATTACGCGTGACGACAGTATGATGAAAAACCTTATAACTTTAATTTTTATTACATATGCCCATCCACTGGAGCGATCACGCGAAATAAATAAATTTGCTTCGATAGCTTGAGATTTCCCAGATGGTCATTTTTTAAATTTTTCGTCAACATTTAAAAATCATACCTTCATATAGTCATATAAAAGCTTCCCAGATTCGCACATAGATGGCGGTGCAAAGAGCTTTTCCGAAAGTCCGCAAGATGGCGGCTGGGTTAGTTGTGTTAGTTCTCCAGAGGGCCGAGGGCCGAGGTTAAGCGGCTTCCACAAAACACGGTGGGAACCAGATCTATTCCAGCTAGCTCCTAGTTAGGTTGACTACTCGCAGTCAGGCGCGGCCGGTGCCTTAAATTTTTGGTGATTCACCGATTTCATCAAAAACGTAAAGTATGTAATTTATATAAATGCACGTATCTTACTTATTTATAGAGAAGATCAATTCTTCGATCCCTTCGCCGAGCGAAGACTTCGATCACCCTTGTATTGAAATCAGGGATAGTTCGAATAAGAAAATGACTTTGCAAGCGGCAACACTGCATTAAAAAACTTCAGAAATTTTTTGCTATTTTACACTACGGTTAATTTCTTTTGACATTAAATCTATTAGCATTAGAGGATTAGTGGCAAAGAAGAGAAGGTATTTATTTTGAAAGACCTTCGTATATAATTAATATCACAATAATTAACACAAGCACAGGATGCAAATGGTGGCGGGCGTTTACTGACCCAATGAGCGTTGATATGAAGTTAGCAATAAGTAAAAAAAACGCACACAAATAAAAGGTTACTTTCTGCAAAAAAAGCAAATAATAAAGTCAATGCCAAGTATGTAAATCCGCAGGACTCTACCACAAGATAATATCGCACGCATAGCTAATCCGTGACCCGTTGACCCGAGGTTGCATTTTACAAGAGAAATATTATGATTTTACTTAATACTTCTTCAAACCCTACATCGTTCGAGCCCTGCGTTCGGAATTCTTGGATTCTTCGTTCGGATATCTCCGCTGTCCGTGCGGCGGACTGTCGTGGGTTTTTTCTTGATACGTTTTGTCAAAACCACGGTCCGGAGATGTTTCGTATGGGCTGCATATAAAATAATATTAGCCAAACGGGGTACTTAGGTCTAACGCGCAGATTGGTATGTACCTCGATTTCTCGTTCCTAGCCAGTGTTAACAGCGCGGGTGGAATATTTTGCCGTATTTATCTGCAATATTCTTACATTTAGTATGTTATTAATTGCAATTTTTAAGATTTTTTTTTGATATTTTGTTTAATTTTATAAATAAAAACATTCAGTAAGATTACGATGAGCTGTAAATTGTTTTTCAACTTTGTTGGCGGTTCGTTGCACGAGTTCACTAAGGCACCGGCCGCGCCTGCTCGCAGTCACAATTTGTAATACGCGAAGTATTAATAAATCCCAGATTAACGTAAAGAACTCCATTTATTCCCAAAAATAATCTCCTTCCAAGACGAGTCAAATAATCTGATTGTGTAAAAACAACAATAACCATTAATAATTATCAATATTTTACTTGAAAATCAACAGGGGCAGAGGTAATAAAAATAAGAGCAATAAATTTTTCAATAGAAATAATATAAATAGATAAAAAGAATAGAAATAATATAAATAGATCATCTGTAAGTGGCCTCACCACAGTTTAATAATGTCTTTAGAAGGCGAAACAGCAGTCATGCACAATATTAATTACATAGCGGAACTTGTTAACAAAACAACTGTTTTAATAAATTAAATTATAATATCATTGATTACATAAAAGAAATTAAAAAAAAAGTTAACATAAGTTTACTTTTTTTACTGTAGGTAAACTTACAGGATAAAAGTAAAATTAGGATTTTTACAGTTGGCAGCGGCGCATTGTGAGATTTAAAGCTTTTAAATTTCTTTTGTATTAAAAAATATTTTTCACCGCTTACTACCGCTAACAAATAATATTGGTATCATTTACCAGATTGAGTTACAAACTTAATGGCTTTTAACGGCAGTTGGCACACCTTTTGAAGACTACGGTCATAAATACTGATTTTTCCAAAGCCTTTGACAAAGTAAGGCGACATATCCTTGTACAAAAATTAAGTATGTTGGGCATCAAGGGTAATCTATTAAGTTGGATTGATAGTTATCTTAGTAAAAGAGAGCTATGTGTGAAAATAAAATCTGTGGAATCTTACGTTTTCGAAGCCACAAGTGGGGTTCCTCAGGGGTCTCACCTGGGACCAATTCTTTTTTTGTTATTTATTAATGATATTGTTAGCATATTTAAAGATGTGGAAGTTCTTCTCTTCGCAGATGACTTGAAAATATATAAAACAATACGTAGTTTAGACGATTGTTATACTTTGCTACTTAATTTAAATAAACTATATCGTTGGTGCATCATCAACTCTCTGTTTCTTAATATTAAAAAATGTCAGGTCATTCGTTTTTGTAAAATACGTAATCATATAATTTATGTATATTCGCTAAATAACGTAAAATTGACAGCTGTCACTCAAATCAGGGACTTGGGTGTTATATTTGATGAACAGTTAACATTCAATCCGCATGTAAATGAAATCACAAATAAAGCCTTAAAAATGCTTGGGTTTATATGTAGAACCGCATGCGACTTCAAGTCATTAGTATGTTTGAAAACACTGTACACATCTTTAGTAAGAAGTCAAGTAGAGTATAATTCGCCTATTTGGTCCCCCTTTTATAAAATACATTCCAACAATATTGAAAGGGTACAACACAAATTTCTACGATTTATTAACTTTAAACTAAATATTCCAATCCAAAATATAAATTATATCCAGCTGATGCACCAACTAAATTTGATTACGCTGTCAGATAGGCGAATTATCTCCGACCTTGTTCTACTAAATAAAATTATTAATTATAGAATCGACAGCCCTGAAATTCTGGCCACAATAAAATTATTTGTACCTCCCAAAAATACGAGACAAAATTCCACGTTTTTCTGTGACAATTTCAAAACAAATTATCAAGCGCACATATCCCTAAATCGAATACAAAATTTTGGTAATAAATTTGGTAATGTCGTTGATATATTTAGAGATTCCGTAGCAGTGCTTAAACGAAATTTACATAAACACTTTGCTGAAATGTATGACTTCACCATTCCATAGTGAAAAACCCTTTTTAGCTTCTATCTATTTCACTCTTTTCTTTTAGACTTTTTAACTTTAATATATATATGTAACTTTACAAATTAATATTGTAATTTAATTTATATTTCGATTATGCTTAAGTCCCTACTAATGCTGATTAATTTCAATCCCGTTATTTTTGTTTGTAAGTACAAAAAAAAAAAAAAAACTGTTCTCCATAATGGTATTCTATATTATTTGTAAAACATTTATGTAGGTACTACACATATAATAATTATTTTATTCATATATGTACTTAAACTTTTATATGCCATATAGTTAATGTAATAATACTTATAACAATGTATGTAAAAGCCCAATGGGCGTTTAAATAAATAAATAAATAAATAAATAAAATCACTATCAATAGATTGCCGTTTTTTTTCGAGTAATAAAAATAAAAATAATTTATTATGAACTCGTAGGATCTAATTTTATTATTTACAAACAGATATTGAAAACATACTTACCTGGTCACTTCCGATAAAAACACTTTAATTAGAATGTTTATGCTTGGAGGAGATACAACTTTGCATGCAGGGATCACTATATTAAAAACACTAGACATTGTATGATTTTACAATCGCTATTTCACCTTCTATATATTATTTCTACTATTATTACAATTACTATTGATAATACATGTATTAGAAGGTTAGTGGCGAAAGTAGAGTAAACTGTTTTTTAAGCTGGTGACAGAATTAGGTCGACACAGTTTTTATAACGGCTCGAATTGAAGTAGAAAAAGTAACCTTTTTTAACGCTGGTGGCAGAATTGGGTTGACACTGTTTTTATAAAGGCTGGAATGGTTAGTGGCAGAAGTAGAAAGAGTAAATGTTTTTTTAACGCTGGTGGCAGAATTGGGTCAACACAGTTTTTATAAGGGCTCGATTGATGATTAGTGGCAGAAACAGAGAAAAGTGTTTTTCTAACGCTAGTGGCAGAATTAGGTCGACATAGTTTTTACAAGGGTTAGATCAATTGGTGGCAGAAGTAGAGAAAAATGTTATTTTAACGCTGGTGGCAGAATTAGGTCGACACAGTTTTTACAAGGGTTCGATCAATTAGTGGCAGAAGTAGATAAAACTGTTATTTTAACGTTGATGGCAGAATTAGGTCGACACAGTTTTTACAAGGGTTCTATTAATTAGTGACACAAGCAGAGAAAACTATTTTAATGCTGGTGGCAGGATTGGGTCAAAGCAGTTTTACAAGGACTCAAAACAATCAAAAACGCGCTGCGTCAATGGCGCTTGTCAATAGATGTACCCCTCATTCACCCCGTCAATGTGAAGTCCCAATTGTCAATCTCTTCAATTTAATATGTAAACGATCAATTGGCAATTGTCAACGACCTAAATTGACCGTTGAAAATTGATAATGATCGTATCGGGAACATTAAAGTCATACGTAATATAATGCTTCGTGAATCACGTAGATGCCTATAATCAAACTGAATGTACTCATTTTTGTAAGACTTACATAATCTTACTAATTATACGAGTAAAGGCGAAAGTTTGTATGGATGTATGTTTGTTACTCTTTCACACAAAAACTACTGAATGGATTTTAATGAAACTTTGCAATGATATAGCTCTTACATCAGAATAACATAACAAACAAGCTCTAGCATTATGAAATTTGTAGAAAAAAATTGCAATAGGTGGCAAGCAAGCAGTTTGAAAAACTGATTGTACCGGGAATGAATATACGGAATGTGGGAGGGGTGAGGAGAACCCGGGAGGGGGGAGGGGAACTCGGGAGTGGGATTAACGGGTGAGGGGAGGCGAATACGGGAGGGGGGAGAGGAACCTGGGAGGGGGAGGGTAACTTGAGAGGGGGGTTCGCGAGACTGGGGAAGGGCGGAGTGGAGTGGGGAGAGGGAAGGTGAAAAAATCGAAATGGGAACACGAGAGGGGAAGGTGATGCGGGAGAGGAAGGGTAGGCGGAAGGGGAACGGGAACGGGACCAATGGAAAAGGACACGCAGAGAGAAACAGTTTCTTTATTAAATGGCATGGCAACGCATGCCGGGAACCAGCTAGTTATAGATAATTAAAAAGAAAAACCTTAATGAACATTTTCAAAAACCTAATCTTAACTCGATAAGACACTCGAATTTTGTGCTGTGTCATGTTATTACAGAATTTAACGTGCTGCGAATGCAAAATGTCTTTCACCATTTTTTGGCAAAAATAGTCTATAATCACAATATTCAAGAAGATGTCACACGTAAAGCATTTTGGAATAACCTTCGCGCGTGATCTTTCCAGGGAAACACAAATCAAAGATATGATTTAAACAGAGAAAAATAAACCTAACACTTGTCAAAAATGTTAAAATTATCTGGAGCACATGCATAAATCATTCAACCACACATAAAGTTTGCAACAAAAATGTCATCAACGCCCACTGGATTACAAAGTGTACAAACAGAAAGAACGCGTGTTTCGGCTTTCCGATTAGTCGGCGCAAGGTCGGCCGACTGGCGACAAGAATATTTGTGTGAAGACGTACGAAACCGCACACAGTGAAGCCAGGACACCCTCAACTCGGTGCAAACTGCCTCCGGTGGACTCAAGCGCTGAGCGCCGGTTATCTGAATCCCGAAACTCGCGTCCTCTCTGTTTGTACACTTAAGTCGTGACAAATGGTATAGCTTATTAGAGTCCATTCTGGTGGTTCACATAAAAATATTATTATTTCATTGCAGATGATCCCCCGACAGTTAGCCTACCAGCGTACTTATTTATATACGATAAACAGTCGGTTTAGAGAAAATACAATTTTTTTTTTTACACAAAATACGACTAAGTATCCCGCAAAAGATGTGGAGAAGATGTACCGTCCTATAATAAAAGCATAAAATTAAAGTAATAAATTTATTTTAATTAACAATAAACTTAATTCTACGATATTTTCATTCAAATGCATCTTTACACATTGTAAAGCAAAGTCGTTACCGCTGTCTGTACGCTTAGAACTTTTAAATTACGCAACGGATTTTCATGCGGTTTTCGCCAATGGATAGAGTAATTCACGAGGAAGGTGTAGGTACCTATATAATTTTTCAAGGTTTGTGTAAATCGGTTGAAATATATACTATATAAAGGGAGCGGGCTGGCAAGCGGGCGGTGTGGATTTGATATGTATGAAAATTAACAGATGGCGTTGGTTATAAAGGTTGGGTAGTGGCGTTGTCAGTAGATGGCGTTGTGTTTAATTAGCCACAGCAACGTGTGACCGGTCTACTAGTTAATAATAAAACTACTTGTCCATAATACTATATGTATAGGTATACCAGCGTTTAAGTCCAATAAATAAAATCTTTTGATGTAAAACCAACTTTTTATTAAAGCTATTTTTGAAGTCGATTTTTGGTTGGAAATTGGTAAATAATTCAAAAAAATATTATTATTTTAATAATTATAATTTCGGGAGGCCAACTGACGGGGGATCAACTGTCGGATCACCAAATATTATAATACTTTTGGTTTATTAAATTGTACCATCTTACCAGATATTTTTTTATATGACACCTCACAAGAATGCCCCTGTCTGTACATTGTAAAGAGAGGGGAACTAAGTCGCCACCCGCCAATCAAATATTTTTTTTATTTCGTACAGCACCTTGAAAAGCTTTTTCTGAGATCTATTAAACAATCGGAACAGACTTTGTCTAGTGAGGTGGATAATAGAAATCTGTGTACATAATGAAAATAAAATAAACGCCCGGGTTACCGGCACTGAAACTGAACTGAAATCAAAATCAAACTGAAATCAAAACACCCATTCTGGTGACGTCTGTAAAATTTTCAGATAAACTCCGTGTCCTTGTTACACTCTTGTCACGGCTGTTTTTGGCTTTAACCCACGAATTCCTCACTCAGAATCAATACGACTACACTTCGCAAGCTGTAATTATTGTTTTGTATTTTAAAAAGCCAATTAATACAATGTATAAGATGGCTAAAAATAAATATTCAATAATAAATTTCTGTTTTGGGAAATCATTTACCTAAGTACTTTGGATATATTAATATATTAACGCTATATTTAACGGAAACCACATAACACCGCGAATTTAATTAAATGAATAAAGAAAAATATTTCTTTATATTTTGTGAAATATATTTTATGATCAGGGGTAGTAGTATCCGAATTTAATAGCCAAAGAAAATATTATAATAATAAGATACATGTGGGGTATACGAACGCAATTATTTCATACGGATTTTTGTGTTAAAAAGCTATAGATTTTTTGTTCTGTTTTGTAAATTAATTCCTATGATTGATTATTTAGGTATCTCAAACAAACACAAAACCTCACATGGCTCATAAACCATAAAATTATATCAAAAAGTTCACACGCAGATCGATTGGGTAGACTCGACCCGTCTACGGGGTATGTATACACATTCCGCAGAGTAAGTGTTCCTACACATTTTGATTTCAATCTGCCTTTGAGCACAAAATGACCAATTGGAATGTTTTCTAATATAAATAAAACGAAATAAAACGGTGTAATAATTAAAAAGGTGGATGAAATATTCATATTTTATGCTTCAAAATCATTTTTATGTAAAGGGGTTAAATGAACGGACCTACAAAACTGCGTACGCTTGTCCCCGAATTCTAACTCTAACCCCATCAAACAAAAATAAAATAAACCGAATAAAACAGATGAACGAAAATTGAATCGGTATGAGAATTGCCACTTTGCACCCTTGAAACCTTATTTTACCCAAAATGTTCATAGACCACACCGTTGTGATACAATTGTTTACACAATGGCACCCATCGGTAACAGAGACGAAACAAATAAGAAAAAAATGAAAAAGATATAATTTACCTGTAAATTTTTAATTTTCCATGTAAGGCTTACATACACACGACCTGCTTAAAGGCGACTCAAAACGCTGCAGAATTGAGATACGAGTGCAGGCGAAGCATGTATTAATTTGTCGCAAGCATTGCCGCGTACACTTACCCACCGTGTACGGTTTCCCCAGGTAACCCTACCTAGGTAGATAAGTTTGGCCAGATAGCGAAATTCTTTGAAGAGGGCATCACAAATAAAGGAAAGTAGAAAACTTAGAGGAATTGTGTTGAATAATTGAGCCCTTGCCTGGAAAAATGTATAAAAAAAAAACTACCAGTATTGAGTTATTGATGGAAGAATGTTGGGCATATTAATATTCATTTTTTAAGATACGGATTATCTGTAATGAAATTTTTTTTAGGCCTGTGGCAGTATTTAAAGTTGGTTTGTGGAAGTACTTAGTGTAAAGCCGTTTTTCAAAATCACGAAGCATGGTTTAATTATTCATGGGAATAAATTCCTTGAGCACTTTTAAAAAGATTGTTAAATTATTAATTTGTTGTTAGCCGAGTAATTGCCAATTGTTTTTTCTCTACTTTATCCCTTCTAAATGAATAGCATATTATTTTGTCTTAACTTTCTTGCATCTTTCTCCTACCAAATGAATGACGTAATAAATTATATACATATTAGGTCCTTATATATTATGAAATTGGCGTTTTGCCGTACTGGCAACTTTGATCTCAAATATCTTCTCTTTGGTTAGGAATTCCAAATTCAAATTTATACAGCTATTTATTCATGTATTTGTGTTTTGAAAATTATAATTCATTTGTTTTTTCCTTAGTTGTTTTTTTTCTTTGCGTCACTTAGTTTACAAAATGGAAAACTTGAAATATCGCGTTATTTACGAGTACGAGTATTTATTGTGGAAGCGGATCCATCGCAAACCACGTCCGAGTTAGTTGCAGGCTGCGGTGTTAGTGATAAAACTGTTTTAATCCACTTGAAGCAAATTGGGAAGGTGAAAAAGCTTGAAAGGTGGCTACCTCACGAATTGAGTGAAGCAAATCAACAAATGCGAGTTAGAACGCTAGACCATACACTGCACAACAGACGGCTACCAAATTAGAGGAGCTTCAATTGGAATGTCTAAGACATCCACCGTACTCTCCGGACCTTGCCCCAACAGATTATCATTTTTTTCGAAATTTGGATAACTTCTTGCAAGGGAAAAAATTCAACTCCGATAACCGCCTTCAAAGATTTTATTGATTCCCGTCCGAATGTTTTTTTAGTAAAGGGATCGATGAACTACCTATGAGATGGCAAAAGTGCATAGATAGCAAAGGTTTATATTTTGATTAAATAAATATATTATATTTAAAAAAATCGACTTTATGTTCCTCCCATACAAAACGCCAATTTCATATGTAATGACCTAATATACGAGTATATTTATTATTTTTCATCTTAAACCTTTTGAAATATATATTTTTTAAATCAAATTTCAACATTATGGTCGCCGTACATGTTAACATTGTAATTACTATCGTCTTCAGCTTAGTGGGTCCTCATAATCTATAAGAATCGTACAACAATATTGTTCTTCAATAACTACCTATATTATTTTTTATTAAATTTTAGAATTGTTAACCTCAACGCAGGCTTGATCTAGTGAGGTTATAAATTGAATTGTAAACATTAGACCTAAGTACCACGTAAAGAAACAAATAAATTAATAAAACAAATGGTCAAAATAATCGTCTGATGGTCAGCTTGAAAGATCGGCTTCAACTCAATGACGTTATAGCTTCAACTAGAAAGACTTCAAAGCCAAGAAGCTGAAGGATGCAGGGAAGTAGTATTTGTCCAGAAAAAATATAATTAAGCCTGCTTTTTAGCCGTTGAAACAGGTTTGTCGAAAAATGTTTTAAGTTAATCTCACACCAATATCTCGAACGTAAATGGTTTCATTTATTCATATCATTTTTTGTTTTTTAAGCTCAAATACATCAAAAACTTTATGTTAGAAAGCATGTTGCTTTCTGTAATGTAGGAAGATTAAAAAAAAACATTTGTCCACTAATTCAGTATAAATTCTAGTAATACATATTATTTAAATTGCCTTTCTTCACGACTTTTCATTTTGGACTCTTTAAGAATTGTATGTTTAATGCTTTTTAGATATTAAATGCTTTGAAACATAAATAGTTTAATTTTTTCCATTTTTCTCGGAACAAGAGTATTTTTCTTGGAAAGAACTGTATTGTTGACCAATCTATAGGAATCAGTTATATTACTTTTTTTTCTTTAACAGTTAAGAACAAAATATGGTTAAACCGGTACAGTTGTTCAGTGACGATATCTTCTCCTCGGGCACCTGTTACAAAGCCTAATAACGTTTGTGTTGCGCATATTTCAAAAGAATTCCTCGACCTCACAATTATGGAAACAAACTGTTGAATGGAAAATCAATATCTGGTATTGTGTAAAGGGAGGGTTTAGTTGGACGCCTTCTATTTCCAACCCCCACAACCTCGCCCAGCGATAAATTATTCAAATCTATACCATCATTACTCAAAATACGATGTGATCAAATATTTATTGTTTCGAGCGTGATCGTAAAAAAAGGATTATTGAACTGTTTAAATTTATGTCAAAATTGAAAGCGTGTAAAAATGGCGTCCAACAATGTCACACTGCTCACAATGCGATATTTTTTGGATACAAACAATATGTTGGAATAAGAAACTCCAGTTCAAAGTATTTTTTTAATGAATAAATGGATCTTCTAACTCAAATCTAAGTTTAAATATTTTTCAAAGTTTTATATTATTGTAGAAAGCAATCACTTTGTGGTTTGACATATTTAATAAAATAAAATACTTTTTTTGTTTAAAACCACGAGATTAAACAACAATCTCGTGGTTTTAAAAGTATTTTATTTTATTTTTGTCAAAGTTTTAATTTTTCAAGATCCCCTAAAAACCACCGAATCGTGTGACGTCATCACTCACCAAAAGTTTGTTTTATTTTCAACAGGTGTTGTCATTTTGTATGACAGTTATCTGGAAGAAGCCATGAAACTATTCAATAAATAAAAACATTATTTAGTTGGAATTATTTATTTATTATATTATACTTATTATATTATTTTTCAATATTATTATGGGAGAGTGGCATAAAAATTGTTTGAAACTATTTTTTTTAGCTTCACGAATCGATAAATCAAGCATCGATAGGCAAGATACGGCGCCGGATCAGCTGTTCGATATCCGCCATTTTGGAATTCGGAGTTCGTGGCCGTGGAAACAGCATTACGATTTTTTTTGAACGGATAAAAGTTTTTGAATATTTTAAATAATAGAGTTAAAGATACCTCTATTTTCGAAACTGAAATATTTTGGCCTAAATAATGTTTCAATAAACACAACAACTAAATCTCTATAATCAGTGTGAAAATAAACGAATAACATGAAATGTTGTTAATACCGATGGCTTGTGTCATACATTTCAATACAAAGGCTGGAAAGTTATGGTGAGCAGTGACGTCAGCACTAAACATTCAATAATACCAACTTGACGAGTTTTAAAGACACGATTAAAAATTGACTTTTTAATATATTTTTTTAAAACTCTACGTTTAATATCATTTAGTAAAACTTATATGTTGAGAATCAGGTTTATTGGTCTACATAACATATTTTTCACTGGAGTTCCTTATTTTGAATGTAATATACACATACACTCGTGTATGCATTTTACGTATTGTGTCACAAATGCAAAGTTCCAAAATTTTTTTGTATCAGAACGATATCGCCGTTGAAGAACAGTGTGACCGTATTTATTTTTATGTTTTATTTACACATCCTTTACATTTATAGTTAATATGTGTGGAAGAATATAGTTGATACGGTAGTTGTATCGATTATGCCTTTAAATCAAAAAGCGTATTTTAGAAAGATATTTTTTATGCAATCTTATCTCCGAAGCAGAAATCGCTCTGTTTGACGGCCTGAAATTTTCACATCTAAATACAATACACATGAGCTAATTATAATATTTTTATTTTGTATATATTTATTCAAAAAAAAAAGTTATCACTTACAGATATACATCTTAAATTTATGTAAACGATACTGCCGCCATGTCTACTTATGTCTTACTATTTTACTTATGTCGACAGAATAACACTTTCAGTGTATTTTTAGAGGTAAGATTAGAAAAAAAATTAATTCTGATTTATATTTCTGATAATTTTTGGTAATGTATTGAAAATGAATTCCAAGACATTTATAATAGAATTGCCCCATTTTTTAGATTTTGGATTTGGGAGAATGGATGTTTGTCCGAGTTCTCTATTATTTTTAAGTAGTGCAGTTTTACCTAGAATATTGTATTTTTAAATTTTAAATGTTCATGCTAGAAGTATAAAATATTCAGTTTTCTGTCTTTAATTTCATGAAACAGAAGTTTTGATGAATTTGTACGTGGTTTATATGGAATTGTTTTAAAGTTAATTTTTGTGCATTATAAAGCGGTTGCGCCTTTTTTAAATAGTTCCACACCATCTTATAGTGCCATAATTGGCAGAAGACATATTTATACATTCATAGTTCTTTTATAATGAAAATATTTACGGTTCATAAATTGTAATTATTTCAAATATTTATAAATTTAAAAAATACAACCGGATCAAAAAAGATCATTCTTACCACTAAATTAATTGTTGCTCTTTCTTCTATGACTGTTACTTTATGACTGAGGTTTAGCAATTTATTTTCAGAAGCTTACCTTAACGAGAACAGAGAACTGTGAGTCTCCAACGGCAAGCTTTGACGTCATGAAAATTGCACCGCTTTTTCTGGAGACATTATCAGGGTTAACGTTGCTATTTTTAGCTTGTTACTTCATTTGTATAATGAGATATATAAGGAGTTAATTAATGACGAAAAAAAAATTTTTGCTTTGTTTTCAAATTGTGGAAAATAACATTAGATTTCGAAAATTTTCTTTAAAAACAAACTCATGATCACTCGATGACCAGGACACACTGAACCCCAGATTCCTACCCACCCCTTAAACCCTTTTCCTTCCCAGAACTCTCCTTTCCTTCCTTTCCTCAAATAATCATCCACACAGCATCCTCAAAGATGATATAGGCCCTGATGTAAATTATTTTCCTCAGGGCCTCCTGCGTGGAGCTCACGTAAAAAAAAAAAAAAACCCGGTCAAAAAATAACTTCCTGGGCAAAGCCGGATAATAAAGCAAGTAATATAATATGCTAGCTGGTTCCCGGCATGCGTTGCTATGCCATTTAATAAATAAATTGTTTCTCCCTGCTTGACCTTTCCCATTTGTCCCGTTCCCCTTCCACCTTCCCTTCCTCTCCCGCTTCCCCTTCCCCTCTTGCGTTCCCCTTCAGTCTCTTCCACCTTCCCTCTTCCCACTCCTCTCCCCCCTTTCCCCCGTCCTGTGAACACCCCCCAGAGTTCCTCCTCCCCCCATCCCAGGTCCCCACCCCCTTCCGCGAACCCTTACCCTAGTTCCCGTATTCCCCTCCCGCATTCCATACATTCAGTCCCGTTACATTCAGTTTTTAAACAGCTCGCGAGCAAACTATTTTTTGCCACCTTTTTTTATACAAATTTCATAATGCCAGAGCTTACCATTAGTTTAATAGAAACCTTGTCCTGACAATAACGAACGCAAAAAAAAGAATTATCCAATTTGGTGCAGACAGAAGTTATGCGCGTACATACATTTCGGCGATTCGTTTTTATTGATATAGGAGATAGATAGATAGATAGATAGATAGATAGATAGATAGATAGATAGAAGATATAGATGTAAGTTTTTCGCATTTAAGTGGACGCCACATGCGAAACATAATATTACATTTAATTAAATTTGCTGGCTACACATAATATAATTGTAAGTGCTCCACCGGATATCTTATTGCGTTATAAACTGGGTATATCTTTATTATCTTGCGGCGGGAAATGTTTTCTGTTGATAAATTTGTGAAAATTATAATATCGAGCTTCGGCCGAGTTTAAACACTATTTGAGACGTGGTATTGGTACTGCCAACCCGGGAATCATTTATTGGACATCCAACACCTCTGCCGTAAGTCACCCGGTTCGATACATTTGGTGTCTTATCAGGGTTGCCCGGGTTCATCGTGTGAGATGTTTTCAGATCCCGGCAGCGGATTCTGCTGCCCGCCAACTGCAGCGAGCCGGATTTGGAGAGGTCAGTTTAATAAGTTAGGTACGCTTAATGCGTCATTACATATGTCTGGCAATGTTGTAGGCAGATTGAAAACAAGCTTATGGGTCCGAGTGGTCAAGGAGACCTCTCCATCTGGTCCTGCACCGCAGCGGAGGGGATGGATTCATACATCCGTCACTGCTGAACGCACTGATCCCAAGATTCTCCTTTCCTTCTTTTCCTTTCCAGAACTTCCTTTCCTTCCCATACCTAAAAAAGAACCACAACACAGCTACCCCAAAGATAAGATAGGCCCCGAGGGAAATTATTTTCATCATGGCCTCCTATGTGGGGTCATTTGAACTTATTATGCAATTCAAACACATGGAACAAACAATATGGCATAATGTCTCATTATTTTTACTGACAAATGAATATTGCGTAGCATAAATACCCTCGAAATCATGGTTTCATTAGACAAACTGAGAAGTGCTAATTTTATTCCGTCAAAGTCCACCGTTCCAAAGTTTAGAACACAGATAAATACAGCTCTTTATACTTCATCATTACATAGTATAAAATGAAGTCGCTCAAAATGTATGTACGCAGATCTTTTAAACTACGCAACGGATTTTCATGCGGTTGATAGAGTGATTCAAGAGGAAGGTTTATATGTATAATACATGCTCACTATAGTAGATAAAAGCCAAGAAATTCAAATTCAATTCAGGCAGCGGGTAGCGGACAGCTGGCAAGCGGGTGGTGTGGATTTTATAAAGGTTGGGTAATGGCGTTGTGTTTCGTTAGCCACAGCAACGTGTGGCCGGGTCTGCTAGTTGTAGATAAAATGATACTCATACATTTAATTTTCTTTTCTAAACTATGCTTTCAGATACCAACAGATAATCGAAACAATTACCGTACCGACTAATTACTACCACACATATTTAAATACAAATAAAGAGATTGTATAAAATAGATAATTGAACGCGTAATATATTATTTATTTACTATGGATAGTCTGGATCATCGTATTCCATCACCGCACCGGCGACGAGTCGCGCGGTGTTCGTTTATTTTTATCTCGGTCCTTGGTGTATTCTTTTCAATCAATAATGTTTTGGATCGAAGGCGAAGCGCGTGACTGAGGAATCAAATATTACACGGTTCCATTGATTGCGTTGGCGATGTTGATGGAATTCTCAATTCCTGTGTCAACACGGTTCCACAAATTGAATGAATAGGGAATAAACTATCCCAATTTTATTCGTGTTGAATTTGCGCAGCTCGAGACTTTAATGCGAAAGTTATTTTCTGTTTATTCCGGACATTAATTCGAGAGTTATGTTTCAGATGAGGATTTTTTATTTTTCTCTTGACAGTTATTTCACTTAATGTTAGCACTTTGTGTAAAGTATGTATTTAGAAGGTAGTGATAGCAAATTCTTATTTAAAGATAATATTAAAAAAATATGAATCAACCTGTGTTGAGCATATTATAGTTGACGTAAGATGCTGTAGGTATCAAATATGCTAGTCCCAGCGAGAGATGCATGTGAAGGAAGAGGACGAACTTCGATGACGTCCGTACTAGCTCTCACTGGGACTTGTTTACGGCTGGTCATGTGGAAAGAATGTCAAGTGATAGAATATATTAAATCTTCGACAAACGAAAGAATCACAGGGGCGGTCCGAGGAAGACTGCATGGAAGAACTTTTTTGTATGTGTGAATACCGCACATGAGTCCCAACTGCTCCCAACCGTTTGGATCCAGTGAGACTATGACATCACCTATTGGAGTATGTTGTGAGGATGAAAATAGTGGGAGAAGGAGATGGTGTAGAGGAAGGCGGGAAAGTACCTGGCTATTCAGATCTGGTCATCAAACACGACTTAAGCAATTTCCAGCAAAGTTTCAATTCTGAATATTGGTCTTACGTCATGTCAGTGCGATGCGGAGAGTTTTTCTCACTCTTGAACGTTCCACAAATGTACTTAATATTATTTTAAATTAATAAATTGTGGAAAAGCACAAATTAAGCAAATAAAATTCGCTTGCCCACAGAGAGATTTGAACCAGCGATCTCCAGAAGAAGAGAGACTTACCCCTCGATCAAGGAGGCCGTCAATGGGATGGATAGGAACGGTGTAGGAAAATTGGAGACTGGAAGTGGCTTGGAACCGTAGAAGATGGAAAAAATGTGGGGAACACGGGTCGTATCTCACCCTGGGATGTAGTGCTGTCATGATGGTGGGATATGCTTGTATTTTATTTTTACTAATGGATGTGTGTATTACTCAATTCTTGAGATCTGTGTTTGATTGGGCACCACAGTTATATTTATTTATTTAATACAAACGGCATAAGTATGCCATAAACACTAATTAAATGTCACAAATTCATATTCAAAATATTAGTAATGGTAAAACAGTTGTGACGATACATTGGGAAGTGACAACAGAGATACCTTTACATGCAAAAATCTATAATACAAATAAGATTAGCAGTGATTTAAAAAATATGATAGCATAGCTTTCTTGTACTCATGTTCCGTGCAGTTAAATAGATCTATCACATCTGCATATCTATTAGTAACTTCATGTAACCTAGGTAAAAGTGAGTGTTTCGTATACTCAGTCCGATTATTGTTACATTTAAAAAGGATTTTAGAACGAGTGGTTCTCGCGGGAATATGAAATTCAATGAGCTTATTTAAATCAGGACTGTCTATGCTACCATTTACAATTTTGAACATAAATATTAAGGTATATTCTTGCTTTTATGTCCGCCTATATCGATGGCGGCCTCCGTGGTCGAGGGTAAGGCTCTCGACTAGCAATCCTAAGGTCGCAAGTTCAAATACCGGCGTGCGTGCTGTTATGTCACAATTAATTAATAAAAAAGAATATATGGTATATTTGCGATACGCGCTAAATTGGAAGACACTCACAGAAACGCCTTGGTATACCGACCACCATCCAGATTTGGAACGTTGCTGATAATGGCTTTAGCCATATTTGGTGACTAGATTTGAATTGCCAGGTACTTCCCCACATTTCTTTTCCCATCGTCTTCCCTTCCTCACTACGTTCAGCCTCACAAAAGATTCCAATTGGGGATGCCGTAGTTGCACCGGCTCCATATGGGAGCAGTTGGGACTCTTGTGCGGTATTGACATAAAAAATGTGTATTTATATCCCCCACCACCCTTTTCCGATTATTTTGTCACCGGTGGACGAGATAGCGCCGTTAATTAGTACAATTTCAATTTTTTAACTAGCAAGTTACATAACTAGTGTGGGAACTACTCGGAATTTGATTTTAAGTACTGGAAATTTTCATTTAGTTGCCACACTGAAACTCACGCGCGTTGAACAACATTGACAACTAAATGAAAATTGCCCGTATTTAAAATCAAATTACGAGTAGTCCCTATAGAAGTAATCTGAATAAGCTGTGAAATTTTAGTACGTATCAGGGGAGAAGAGGATATCCACCACAAGGTAGGTTGTACTTCAATAATCTGGTGGCATCCTCCCAGCTGGACCGTTCTTTTCTTTCCGTTCCTAGTTATCATCTGTCCATCCTTTGGTTACGGAATTGAATTAACTTCGCAACCTGGATTGCAGTTTCCAAGAGCGATCGAAACAGTGTCGTATTTATGTCGTCATGCAATCTGGAATATTGTACCACCATTCCAGACATTATTTTATTTTTTGTACACGATAATAATATTGATAAGCTACTATTTGAAAATAAAAGCTTAAATCATTTTCAAGCACTTAATGAGATAAGATAATATTGTGTTATCATACAGCCTTCCATTCAAGTTTTAGGGAATGAAACGTGCTATCAAAATTATGCTTAGTAAGGCAAAATTCATTGATGCAAAACAAAATATTTCATCAGTGAATCGAGTTCAAACTTAAAATAGCACTGACCGATTGCATAATAAGATATATTTAGTTCTATTTTGATTCAGGAAAAATACCATCGGCAAGAACGAATCCTAATATTTTGGCAAGAGCAGTAATGGGCCTAGAGCACTTGAGAAGTAGAGATTGTGTAGTACAGATTGAACACAATTGCAAATTATGTTTTTCGAGCACAGAGAAAGATTCTAGTCGTTTGAATATTAAATTAAGCTTACCTCTTGTGTTCAATTGTCTTTAGTCAATACATTATTTTGTTTGATAATAATAATTATCAAACAAATAATCTGTTTTTCACAATAAATAAATAAATAAATAAATAAATAAATAAATAAATAAATAAATAAATAAATAAATAAATAAATAAATAAATAAATAAATAAATAAATAAATAAATAAATGAATGAATGAATGAATGAATGAATGAATGAATGAATGAATGAATGAATGAATGAATGAATGTATGAATGAATGAATGAATGAATGAATGAATGAATGAATGAATGAATGAATGAATGAATGAATGAATGAATGAATGAATGAATGTATGAATGAATGAATGAATGAATGAATGAATGAATGAATGAATGAATGAATGAATGAATGAATGAATGAATGAATGAATGAATGAATGAATGAATGAATGAATGAATGAATGAATGAATGAATGAATGAATGAATGAATGAATGAATGAATGAATGAATGAATGAATGAATGAATGAATGAATGAATGAATGAATGAATGAATGAATGAATGAATGAATGAAGGAATAAATGAATTAAAAAAATAAATAAATAAATAAATAAAAAATAAATAAATAAATAAATAAATAAATAAATAAATAAATAAATAAATAAATAAATAAATAAATAAATAAATAAATAAATAAATAAATAAATAAATAAATAAATAAATAAATAAATAAATAAATAAATAAATAAATAAATAAATAAATAAATAAATAAATAAATAAATAAATAAATAAATAAATAAATAAATAAATAATAATTGGATAATTTTTAGAGCGCCGTTTTTGTGAAAAATCACCTCAACGGCGCTGAACAACTTATTAAGAATTCTTGGGTTCTATCTAATTCTACTATTTACAAATGGATACAAACATACTTACCTGGCAGGTCACTCCCGATAAAAACGCAGAAACACACTCCGATAAACACACTTCGGAATGACCTTTAAAACGCTTACAAATAGGATTTTTTCAACATTTTCAAAAATTAGGTATTTACAGTGTCGCGGGCAATGAATGTGAAGGTGGAAGATTTTGATTTTATGGGTACGACTGTCTGAAAAGGTGAGTTTTAAGTTTAGCTCTAAATTCCGCCGAGTCTGTGATCATTCTTAAGAAATGAGGCAGTCCATTCCAAGCTTTAGATCCTGACACTCCGAAAGCACGCTCACCGAACTTAGTATCTGGTGTGCGCTTTGGTTCCTTTAACGTTCCGGTAGCAGAGTTTATAGCTGGTTACGTAGAACAAAAATCTAAAAAGAGATCTAAATTTGAATGGTCCAATGCAAGTGATTGCATTGGACCATTGGATTGAATGCCCACATGCCCAGGGAGAGTGATTTTGAGAAATGTGCTTTTTATGTATTAAATCTGTAGAAAAGTTAATGAAGTCTACATTTTTTATAAAACATACGTATCTAATATTGTTAAGTTCTGAAACAGTTTATGAACTAAAACCCACTTTCCCAAAGTCCTCGCATTGCTAATCATCTCCAATTGTCCTTTTCCTTCCATGAAAGGCCCTATCTAGTATAAAAATAAGAAGAAGATGATACTACCTACATAGCCAGTGTACGATTATTTGCTCAAGAATTGAAAAAACCTATATTTAGTTAGTTAAAAATTGTCGTGAAATGGATCACATCTCTCTATGGAACTCTCGCTTAAAATTCATATAAAATTACTACAAAAAACATCTGAAGTGACGGTGAAGTTTAACAATCCCTTGCGCCATTCAACCTGAAAGACCAGCCATCATTAATATTGGATCCAATCAGCGTTTGACTCCGTGAAAGGTAGGGCTCTCTTCTTTCAAATATGCACAAAAAAACGCCATCAATTGTCTTACATCAAAAATTACAGATTTACAGTCCATCCTCGAGTGTCACGATATCGTTCGTGACAACTATAGTACTCTTACAAATACAAAAAAATGTATGAAATAATACATTTTGTAACAAATAAATAAAAAATATACAAAATGTTATATTATATATCATACAAAAAAAAATTGTCATATGACTCCGAAGTTTCTCTGTAGTCCTCTCCAGAGATATTATACTTTATTTGTACTGGACCAGTATCTCGTGTACTATTCTGTATTGATTAAAAGACTTAAAAGTTATTTGAGATCACAGTGACTCTTTATTGTGATCCGAGTGGCCTATAGACAACTGAACTGACCACTTACTACTTATGATTCGAGTATATAACAATTATTGTCCACTAAGGTGGTCCAAAAGTTTTTTTTTATTATTTTTAATTTGGCCACCCCGTGAATTTGTTACACGTATTCATAGAAATAACATAGTAAAATTTCAGCGAGATAGCTCAAGTAGAAAGGGGTGCTCAATCGAGTGTTGTTTTTGAATTTTTTGTGTAAAATGCTTAATTTTTTCTTTTTGGTACAGGCCAGTTTCGTGTGTTAAACTATTAAATTAATATTTTATATTTTTGAATGTAGCTATTACTTTGTGGTTATCCATTAGAATAATGAAATAATTTTACTTTGTATAAACCACTTATTTGATGTGCAAATCCGACCGGTTTCGGAACAAACGTTCCTTCGTCAGGGAAAGCTTATACTAATTTGACAGTTTCGAACAATGTTTTATTATGGTAGGGGTGGAGCTGTTGCTAGATAATAATGTAGATTGGGTAGGTAGGTATTAGTGTAGAGTGGGTGGGTAGGGGAACAAATCCATGATTGGGCTATATGACAATATTTTTTGTTTGTATTCAAACACACAATTCTATATTTAACTGTCAAATTTTTATACATTTTAGCTTTTGTGGCTGTACTTGCCAATTTTATATTTTTGAATGTAGCTATTACTTTGTGGTTATCCATTAGAATAATGAAATAATTTTACTTTGTATAAACCACTTATTTGATGTGCAAATCCGACCGGTTTCGGAACAAACGTTCCTTCGTCAGGGAAAGCTTATACTAATTTGACAGTTTCGAACAATGTTTTATTATGGTAGGGGTGGAGCTGTTGCTAGATAATAATGTAGATTGGGTAGGTAGGTATTAGTGTAGAGTGGGTGGGTAGGGGAACAAATCCATGATTGGGCTATATGACAATATTTTTTGTTTGTATTCAAACACACAATTCTATATTTAACTGTCAAATTTTTATACATTTTAGCTTTTACCAATCTACATTATTATCTAGCAACAGCTCCACCCCTACCATAATAAAACATTGTTCGAAACTGTCAAATTAGTATAAGCTTTCCCTGACGAAGGAACGTTTGTTCCGAAACCGGTCGGATTTGCACATCAAATAAGTGGTTTATACAAAGTAAAATTATTTCATTATTCTAATGGATAACCACAAAGTAATAGCTACATTCAAAAATATAAAATTGGCAAGTACAGCCACAAAAGCTAAAATGTATAAAAATTTGACAGTTAAATATAGAATTGTGTGTTTGAATACAAACAAAAAATATTGTCATATAGCCCAATCATGGATTTGTTCCCCTACCCACCCACTCTACACTAATACCTACCTACCCAATCTACATTATTATCTAGCAACAGCTCCACCCCTACCATAATAAAACATTGTTCGAAACTGTCAAATTAGTATAAGCTTTCCCTGACGAAGGAACGTTTGTTCCGAAACCGGTCGGATTTGCACATCAAATAAGTGGTTTATACAAAGTAAAATTATTTCATTATTCTATTAAATTAATATGAAAATAAACTACTGAAGAGTTTTATAGACAAATTTGAACAGTATTTGATACTTATTTAGTAGACTGTGAAGTGAATCGGTGTAGTAAAATGTGTTCATCTACTCGAAAAAAATACGAAATTTTTTTACTTGGGGTTCGAGATATTGAGCTATTGATGAGGCTTAACCAACATCCTACTCTTCGGAAAGTTTTACTCCGTTATCACTACATATTAAATGATTCCAAAAATGTGAAAGATTCCGCGCATGTACTTATTCAAGAACTTATAGAAGTATGGAGTAAATCCAGTTTTTCGACCAGACAACAAAATCACTGCGTTGAAAAACTGATTAAGTTTCTTAAGGACTGCCTGCTATTGAATAAAAATAGAGGCACAAATTCTGAAGCACAAAAAAAAGGAGAGTATTATTTAAAAAAAGAACTAGACAAACTTTTTGATATTGCCCATGCAAGCGCTTTGAATTTGATAAAAATTGAGGAAGACAGAGCGTTTCTCATCGGTCAAAGATGAGAACATAAGATGATTATGACCTCAATCGACAAAAAACTAGAAAAGGTCAAAGAAAGTTCTCTAATACGGAAACAAAGATCTGAAGAATTGAAAGAAATGGCTGCTGAAAGTAATGCTTCATCTTCGGTGGTATCGAGACAAGAGTTGAAACTTGAGTGCAGCTTCAGTAGCACTTCTAGTAATGCTAGCATATTAGAGGAAGTCCAAAAATGAGTTTGTAGTGCGTTGAGCTGTCTACAAGTGACATATTTACACAATACGTTACCAGTGCGCTTGATTGTAACAAGATTTAAACTAATCAAGAGAGAAAAAAAAACAAATTGTTCGATTCGTTAGTTATCATCAAAGATATTGAAATATAAGTAGATGTGCTATCTGCTGTTTTTACTATGTGGGTCTGCGCTTCCGGGTGTCACCGATATTGTTTACCAATTAACAAATAAACTAAAAGAACAAATAATTAACGAATAAACCAAACGAACGTTAAACTAAATGAACGAATTCTTTCCTTATTCAAAATATATTGTTAACCAATATTAATGCACATTTTCAAAAAATCAACGAAATGAACAAATTCTTTTTGTATGAAAACTACGCTAATTAGCGCGTAGTCAGGCGACAGTTGCGCGGACACCATAGCATATCTCTTCTGTATTTGAATATCTTTGGTTATCATCTACATCAAAGTTTGAATCGAAGCGTCTTTGGCAGCAGATGCACCAGTAAATGACTTAATACTTTGGAATAGCTTAAAATTGTATGAAGCCATTGATTCCGAAATCAGTACAGCAGCTAGGGGTGTCTTAGAACGTGACTTATGGTATTTGTCAGATGAACTAGTCTCATTTACCTTCTTTTCTGAGAAGCTGTCTGATGCTGAGAAACAGGCCATTGTTCAAAAAATAAATTTTGATGGCGGTAATCGTTCAGTACGATTCTGCTAAGCTTGCCTCAGAGGTTACATTAGAAGCTTTTGCAACACAAAGAACGTTGAAAACGCTCTCGGTTCTTGATATCAAGGACTCTTTCTTGTAATTACCTCCTAAGACTTGGAATAACAATGTTGATTACCTTCAAGGCAAAAGCTTAGTCAAAAATTTGCGTGTTGTTAATGATACAGCGGAGAGAGGTATTAAACTATTTGAAGATTACAACGCGATACTCACTATGAATGAGGAAAAAAAGCAATTTTTACTTCACGTTGTTGAACAAAACAGAAAAATCGTTTCTACTGAAACATTCAAAATGGAGTTAATAAACATAGTTTTGAAAGATTGCTACTAATATTATGTTAATTATTGCTTAGTTACCAAATATTTTTCAAATTTAAAAACGTTTTATAATTATTTGAATAAAATACTAGTAATATTAATAAACCTTAAATTACGTGTTTTACTTAAAATCCAGAACTTTTGTCATAAATTTCTAATTCGATGAGCACCCCCTTGTATATAAGATAGGGGGCTGAAATTTTTTACACATAATAGGAACGATAGGCGTAACAAATAAAATGGGTGGCTACAACTATATTTGAAAAAATAAATTTTACTGTATAGGCCTGGACCACCTTATTGTCCACATTGACGCACATTCAAGAACCATGATTGTCCACATTTACGTACTTTCAAGAAATATGATTGACGTTTCTACTATTTAAGAACGAGACCGCCACTCATTCATTTGTGACACTAAGCATTCTAGCCGCATGTCACTTTTGGAAAAGGTTATTTTTCTCGACACTGTGAACGGTATTGAATATTTTAGATACCTACATTCTAAGTTGCTAAACTAAGCTAACCAATGGAATTCATAACCCCCAAAAACATGTGATATTCAACAGTCTTACACGTGACTCATTTACAAACATGTTTTTAAAATTTTCGACACAGAAGCAATTACATAACATTACAAGCATACACTTTAATACCAGAAAACGCATGTTTAGGAAATGAAATAATCTGAAATGTTTCGCATTTAAAATAAATTGGAGAAATAAAACCTAATGCATGAATTGTGGACGTTATATTGAAAATCAACCCAACCGCTTCGACGGAGTTGTTTAACATCGTAAATCATGGCTCTATCCTACCGACTTTCTCTTGGGTATACTCGGAATGAACCATCATGGGTCAAAAGGGATGTGCACATTTCTACACATTTCTCCAAACTGATTCGTGGATGGTTGCAAAACTCGGCAATCATGGGAGCATTCATTTCAATGTTCCCGATGTTATCTCAGTCACCGACAGCGAAGACTGTTTTAGCTCCCGCGCTGCAGGAATAACTTGCCAATGGCCATGCCGGTGGGAAGGCAATCTTACTCAACGGAACCAATAATATGTCGATCGATATCTAGCCTCAATGAAGCTTCTTTTAAACGGCCAGCTAAGCCGCTGCTGGCATAGTCGGTACCTTTTTATATTTTTATGTTTTTTACTTTTGCTGTTTCTAATATTAGGTTGCACATTTTTTCGCTAACGGTTAAAAATTTAAGTTACGCGGGGAATGTTTGGATGAACGTTGAAATTGAAATTCTACACTCCACCGTCCGCAGCAGGCGGCAGCGCTGGCATCTTGACGGATTCCCCGTCGTATCTGGCGGATTGGAGTGTCCCGAACTGGGAAATTGGACACTGTCTATTGGAATTTACAGGTTGACGGATTTCCTGAAAAAAATCGAATAAATTTTATCAAAGTACATGATTTTATAGGCAAAATAGCCTATAATGTATGGTGCTGCGCGGCTAATTGACCTTTTGGGTCGGCTGTACCACAAGTCAAATGTGAGATCAGATTACCAGTTTACCAGAATTACCAATAATGGAATGCCGTGTTCTGCCGTTTTTGGCTCTACGTAGTTGGTAACGTCGTATCCAAGAGAGGCGAGATGTGGTTGTCGTCGAGTTAAAGTCCTCACGCTACCTCCCCTGGTTGGAGATCTGTGAGTCAAACACTATACTAAATTCTCCACGTCAAAACTAAATTCAAATCTAATTACAATCTAAGCAAATAGAGTAGAAGAACCAAATAAATTCAAGCAAATTGACCTTTGGGTATTGATGTACTGTGCCCTTTTCAAGCAATATACGCTGTTGTTTAACCATGATTGACCTGTATTATTTTCTGGCAACTGGGCTCCCTTTTCCCGGCTAATATGCAAGTAGCTGAACCCATTTCAGGGTTGATGTGTAACGAGATCCCTGCCTTTCCGCTGAGCTGGTCGAGGGCATCCCAAATCATCCCCGGGGTCTGGCAGTCCCCCACCTGTGTAATAATGTAAGTACCCTGTAGGTTACTGCTAATAAATGTTCTGTAAGCTCCCGCAAGCTAAGAATGGCACCACAACGGGTTGTCAATACCTAACCTATCTGATTAACTAACATAAGCCTCCAACGCCCTCCTGTAGCTAACAATAATTATATATCTTAACTGCTAGTTACTTTCGCTACAGAATTTCTTTGTATAACATTCTACGTTCGAATAATACATAACACATATTCATGATGATTAAATTAATGGTACCTAATATTTTTGAATTATCTGCGTGGCAACTTTCCCTTATCCCTGTCCTCCCCTTACCCGTCCCAATCCAAATACCTGTTTCGCACCCTATTTTCTCTACAGTTATAATCGCATTTTTTTATTGCTGTGTATTTATATTTAGGTTTATCACTTGTTGAATCTACACCTGTATTATATATATGTATTTTTTTAATTGCTGCTTTGTCCTGTTTTTTTTTCTTTTCTTAAATATTCTTGTTTTCATTCAGTTACTTTTATGTTTCTAAATACCTATCTGTGAACATTAATAATTGGTCTTTTTTTGTTATCCTCTTATGTATGTTATATTATTAAGACTGTTTATGTTCCTTAAATAAATAAATAAATAAAACAAAATATATAAAAATACATTTGTTTGTTTGCTCGTAATTTTTGTGTTGCCACACCGTTCATCTGATTGCGATGAAACTTTGGGGATTTGTTGTGCGTACGCCCGCAAAGGTAATAGACTATATAAAATGGACAGCTCTGGCGTTATGAAATTTGTATAAATGAAAATGTGCATTAAATATATTTTAGCGGCAGGGAGGAAAAGCAGGAGGAAGAGAGGAACGGGGTAGGTGGGGTTTGTGGGGGGTGGGGATATGGGAGGGGTGGCAGGGAAGGTAGATGGGGAACGCTGGAGGGGAAGGTGACTTGGGAGGTGAAAGGGGACGCAGGAACAAGGATATGCAGGGAGAATCAATTTATTTCTTTGAATGGCATTGCAACGCTTGCCGGGTACCAGCTAGTAAAATTTATTTAATTATGATTTATAAACTTATGCAAATGTGGTTTAAAATTTGTACTTTTGTGATGTTTTTGATATAATAAAATTAATTTAATCATTTGTAATCAAAATAGAAACAATGCCTTCATTTTTTACAACGACCAAACTTCTCCTCGAAACAATGGAACAATTGCAACAGTTCAAGGAATTGTGCACGTGTTGGTGGGTTAGAATATTTTTCATACCAAGTGTGAAGGACTTGCAATACCTAAAACAAAAATCCCTCTATTTCTTTATGTTCTCTCTTTCGTGCATTCTAAAATTACTCCCAAAAGGTTGAACAAACCTTCCCAAATATGTAAGTTTAATATTCGCCCTTATGGATCCATTAAAATTGAAAATAATGTGAAATAATAACTTAATAGTATAATAATTCAATGTCATTTAACTCTGATAAAACGTTCACGAACAATGAATTTATTTTGTGTCTGAATAATCTGTTCCATTTCAAAGCCTGAAATAATAATGAAATCCGACTGAAATTGCGGTTAATAAATTACATGAAATCAAAAGATATTTCATATAATTTGAATTACGATAGAGCACCAATAAAACGGGAAATGCTTTTATTCAATTTTATTTTCCTATTATTAATTAACGCCCTTTTACTGATACCTCAAAATTAATAACACTAGCTCTGAATGTAATGGATTTTATCAGTTTTGTTGGTTACGCCCATACACATACCTACACATACACATACCTACATAGCACGCATACATACTGTCACTGCTTGGGATTGGTATTAATTATTGTTGCAAGTTCCTTTTTCCTACCCATCCCTATTGCCTACCCGTCAAGCTTACCCACAGTCAGTCTGCAATAAACTCCCGCCGCAACATATAGCATTGTGCTTCCGCTATTATAAATAACTCCGCCGTGTACTATAAAATAAACCAATTCACGCCTATTGCTGTTTTGTGCCTGTTGGATGGGAGAGGAAGCAGACAAGTGCATTGCCACCCTACCAGTTCTTTTACCCTTTTCGGTGAGTCCTTTCCTTTCTATGCCACATGTAATTTTATCATTTCAGGCAGTGATAGTAACACAAAATCAAGGTCCTTCGCCAGTCATTTTTTTACACAAACATATCAATCCACTCTACACAATCATAATATCATTCATCTTGATGTTTCGTTTAGTACACGTTCTTTCGTCGGTGTGTACGACAAATACAAAATAATCAATCAATTACAATAAAGGATTACATTAACTTTCATTGATTTTACCAAAGCTCTAATGTAATTTTTGAAATATATATATATAAATAAATATATAATGTTGATTTTTCACTGTCGACCGGTTCCAGAAGAACCATTCCATGATGTAACTGTTTCTACGATCAATTTGTTTATTTCCCATGTGCACCTTATTCCCCTGGCTATAACCTAGTCCCTTCCCAAAATTCTCCAGTATTGCCATTGGGTATTCGACTATGTCTCCAAGTTCCACAATGTACATATATTCCCATGTATATGAGCCTTTTTCCCGTCAAGCACCATAAGCGAATTTTGAAGTTCCTTTTTCCTATTTTCTTCAGTTCTTGTTTCTAAAGCATTAAATAAATTTTAATTTTTCCAGAAACCCTCAAAATTTGACGTGAAGGAAGCGCATATTGATTCGACAGTCTTCACAGGTATCTGAGCCTTCAATTCTGATAATTTTAAAACGACTTCGAAAAGGAGGAGGTTCTCAATTCGACTGTATTTTTTTAATTATTATTTTTTTTTTAATGTTTGTTACCTCAGAACTTTCGACTGGGTAAACCGATATTGATAATTCTTTTTTTATTTGAAAGCTGGTGCTTCCCGTGTAGTCCTATTTTAATTTGGTCCAGTTCTGACAATGGCATCCATGAGAAAATCATATAAGTCTTAAATTTGCATCAAGTATGTGCGCGACAAATGGACGAATAACTCAATATCACGCCAACCGATTTCGATGATTCTTTTTTTATTGGAAAGGATGTACTTCAAGGGTAGTTTGATGAGAGTTTGGTTAGGTTCTGATTATGGGATCCATGACAAAGTAACGGAACTCTCCAATTCTGAAGAACAAATTTACGATACTCGGCCGAATCTTAATCAAATTAGTTAGTGTACTTCAGATTCACTAAAAATCAAAAAATAAACAAAAATTTTAACAAAACAAAAAAACGACTTCAAAAAATGCACTAAAAAGTAAAAAAATAATTTCGTATTCTTCTACAACTTTATAATCAACTTACCTTTTCTACTCATCAATATGTAGGTAAGATTGTTATTTTTGGAGTCGGTGTCAACCAAGGTACCCGCGGCCCGGCGTGTTCACTTGACAGCTCCTCTCCCGCCGGCACCGACTCCAAAAATAACAATCTTACGTACATATTGATAAGTAGAAAAGGTAAGTTGATTATAAAGTCTTTTTTTGTTTTGTTAAAATTTTTGTTTATGTAACTTCGTAGTTAAAATTTGTTCGAAGTAGTCTTTCAGGGTCTCCAGTACCTAGATAATTGATAAAACCAAAAAAAAAATACATGGATATGTTTATATATTATAGGTGGACTTACCGGACATTCGCGAGCGTGTGTCTTCTGTTCTTCAGGTATCTTCCATGATACTTCTGCAACTCTCCTATACTGCCCTGCTCTGCCTGCATCTTCGGCTGTCCCCCTCTAACGGCACCTTCTCCGCTACCCTCGCTGGAGACACTCGACTGAACAGATCTGGTCTGCCGTCCGTTGCTCCGATCCTTCCTACACTTGGTAGAGGAGGTGGTGCACAGCTTAATGGGCGAAGGCGAATTCGAAAAGACACTACCGGATAAGAACGCTCGCTTTTTGTTTGGATTGGCGCTGGTCGTACGCGTCGACGGCTGACTGTTGCTCCCGCTCGAACTCTTGTTGGATCTGCAGGACGGGGTCGGAGTCTCGTCCGAAGGGGATTCCTCGAAGTCGTCCTCTTCTTCTATCTCCGGTAAAGGAGACTGTTGGCTGAGAGGGCGTGGTGAGCTGACTATCGGTCCGGGTGGCTCTGTTTAAAGATTAGACCAAATATTATGCACATCCAAACAAAAAAGGTTTTTGGTACGACAAGCACTTAAACTCATGGCTTTGCGGGCGTATACCCTAAACAAGTATTATATTAACCCTCAGACCTGCTGTATTTCCAAATATTTCATTTTTTTCAAATTATGTACACATCCACCCCTATTAACGTTAGTGATGTGTTCAAACCAAACAAAATCCCAACTAGATATTGTCGGGGTAAAAAAATAGTTGCGGGAAATATGTCAGGTCTGTAGGTTGCATCGATACTTTCTTCCTTAGGGCCTTACAAATAAACGCGTTTTAAATTTTACACAACTGATGAACACCTACTAATAATGTAGGGTAAATGGTTGTCAAATAGTTGTATAAAATTTAAAACATCTTTGTAAAAGGGGGTTGGAGTCTTACGACAAAAGAGCAAGAGGAGTTCAGTTTAAGTCTCTGTCGCAACAAAACTTTTTGTGTGTGTATTTTTACCTACATAATATAGTATAATGATTACTTGAGTACATTGTTTCTAAATTATAAATAAATCGAGTCTTAATATCATGCGATGTTAATAAATAATTAAGAAAGAAAAACACCTTTCATTCCAAATTGTCAAGATTTCATTCCATTCTGTGATGCTCAGGAATTTAGATATTTGAAAATATACGAGAAGTACTTTCGGAAACAGGGGAAATTCAGAGGGCCAGCCAGTTTATTTATAAATCAACACAGAGACAGAAGTGCTATATAAAATGGTGAAATACTTCTTTCACCCCAGCTGGATAACCAATCAATACTTTATTTCTGGGTAGCTGCTAAAATAATTAAATCTCATCTCGCCTAGGAGAAACCACACATATTTAACTGTGGTTTTGGGAACCTTATTATTATAATTCTACAACAATATTAATTAAAATTGATTTGTTGGCTCAGGATAATTAATTTTCTGCCTCAACATTAATAGGAACCGTAAAAATAAATTAAGTTTTGTAAAATAACACTGAAACTGAATTGGTATGTCGACGGTATCTTTGACAAAGCTTTGCGAAGTCCTGCTTTAACTCGACTGTTTTAATTTCGCCTGTCTGTAAATTATTTGTTCGTTCCTTTTCAGATTGAAGATGATAGCCGTGTTGTATACTACTTTTTTATCTTTTGAGAGAGAGTTTACACGAGCGTATATCTTTCTACGAGCTGTCAAATCGGAATTATCAAACTTATGCTACGAGTACCTATATGCTCGGAGAAAGGTTTGAAAAATAATTTTCATTGAGATAGTGACGTTTCTTTAGAAAAATTATGAATTAATTAAGTAATTCCTTATATGATTTTTTTTAAATGTTACGAAAACATGTCGTTCGTAGTACCTACTTACAAATCTTAATCTCAGAAGAAATTTTCGTTTTGATTTATTAAAAAGAGAATATCGGAAACACTCTTTGGACGCAAGGTACAGTCTGTCAAATGAGAGTAGAAAATTAAAAAAAATTGAACTACAAAATTTGTAGGCTGGCAACACCGATTTACCTGTCAAGTATTCTTTTAAAGTGCAATGACAATGAAAATACAAAACACTGTAAACATTTTTTTGTACTTAAAAAAAAAATTTAAATCAAAAAATCACAGTTATTAACGTACCTACTTAATGACATAAATTTGATTAAATTGTGTTTTAAAAAGTGATTGGCTTTCATTTAATTTAACATATATATTCCAGTAGGTGGAAAGGAAGAATCATTAATGGTGAGTTTAGTTACACTACTTTTAGATCTGAATGAGTTAAATATATTCAGATCTAAAATTAAATGAAGCCTGGGCAACGCTATGTACGCCAATATGAAATAAATGTGAGCATTTTCTAAAGTGTGCTTTATATTTTATTATAATAATTATTATTCTTCATTATGTTGACAAAAAACTGCAAACCTATAATAATAATATACCTACACGCAATTCTAATATCAGTGGGTATCTATATTACAATGAAAAAAAATTTTTTTTTTCACTTTTATGCCTTTTTAATTTTTAATAAAAATGTTGGTTACACACACGGACATATGAATATATCTGGACCTGCCCTAAGTGATAAAAACGTATTATTTCCCCCTCCACATGGCGCCGGCTGTAGCTCCTCCTTGGAACCGGCTCGCTCCATGGGGAGGGGATATAGCCTCGCTTGAATCTAAAATGTGTGACGTCATCATTCTTGCCGTGAACAGCGAGAAGCTGACATCCATACATTTAACGAAATAATGGCAGCTTGTGCTATACAATATATCTACGTATCAATATGCACATAGCAAATGTGGGCGGTACTCCAATGTGCTCGTCGCTGGTTACAGGAGTAAGTAAATTATGAAACATTTGTAAAAGTGTTTTAACTAAACACGGCAAGAAAATATTGATATGTGTATTGGCGCGAGTCTTTTTGGAGCGAGCATTTGGCCTTAGCAAATAAGTTTTGAACGTGGCAAGCAATTCGCGCTCCCATGTAAAAAGGTCTATTCATTCAAAGCAGATTTTGCTTTTAAGAACTAAATGGTGATATTGTAATGCGAGATGCCTATATACTGTCAGATTGATTGTTCAACGAATGACAGTCATCTTTCCCCTCTTGCTCTCCATAGTTTGGTTTTACCCCTCATCTGTAACTGCTTGTCTATCCATTTGGATGTCTATGGTTACACAGCTTTAGATAACCACCATGGTTACATTTTTAGTATTGCCATTTACACAACAGTGGCGTCCTCCTATGTTTTCTCCTCTTATTTGACAAACTGTATATTGCTCACTCTGGTAATATTTTTAATCTAAAATGTTATATTGATTCCTACCTACTTTTAATTAAGAACCTACTTTTTATTTGACGAAGTGAGATTTATTTCTCTAAAAATGTCTTTTTGTGGGCATGGATTTCAATGATTCTTCAAACAATTAATCTTTAAAGAAATATTCTTCAAAATAATTGATGGAACACATTTATTATTCTTGTATGTTCGGACTCTCGACAAAGAATTGCGAAGATCTGTTCAAATTCGAGATTACTCCCTAAAGTCTGCAATTCGTTTTATATTAATCATGTTTTTTGATAAAGCAGTGGTCGCAAACTACGGCTCGCGAGGCCCACGGTTATTTACTACTTGAGTGCGGCTCTTTGGTTTCTTGAGTGCGGCTTTTTGACAAATGACCTCCCCAATACATTTTATTTGACTAATTAATTATTAATTACTAGCAGGCCCGGCCACGCTTTGCTGTGGCTAACGAAACCTTTATAACCAACGCCATCTGTTAAATCAAATCCACACCATTTGTCTTGTCTGACTTCATTTTATACTTAGTACTAGCAGACCCAGTCACACGTTGCTGTGGCTTACGATACCTTTATAACCGACGCCATCTGTTAAATCAAATCCACACCATGCTGCCCGCTGCTACTTGGCCAGATATATTATGTATTTCAACCAATTTACACAAAACCTTGACAAATTATATACCTAAAAACCTTCTTCATGAATCACTCTATCTATTGGTGAAAACTGCATGAAAATCCGTTGCGTAGTTTAATAGATCTAAGCGCACACACTGCGAAAGCGACTTCATTATATACTTAGTAAAGATAAAGATAATATAATATAATAATGAAGACATATCTTTTTTTTTAAATAAAAATTACAATACCTACTAATAAGTCAAAACATTCATGTGAGGCTCTCAAGAGAAATCTAAATCGTTGTCCTTCTGATATTTGGCATCTTTTTACATAAGTTTCACACAGGAGGCGATGGGTGGAGAGGTCAAAAGACCTCCCTCAACCAGACTCTCTCGATCCAGCCCACCACTTAGCGGTCCACACCATCGGCAGCCAAGACCTGGACAAACCTCACCCCAACCAGTAGCGAACCACTTGGGGTTATCTATGGCAGAAGTGTTGGTTATCCTATAAATGGTTTCCGGGGTGGCGGTACCCATACCCGCCTCCCAAAATGTGTCTCTTAATTATACATATACCGACCACTGGGGTAAGATTTTTAGATATTCATACATAACAATTTACGTTGATCTTCAAATATTTAATTTAATTTTTATAAATCTCCTTCAGACTATTCATCGCGTTTCGTAGTCAAAGGGAACTGGTCGAGATCTATTTATAAGGTCAGAATGCCTTCTTTAACCAATGCGACCAGCAAACTAAACTAGAAGCCAATCCAAACAAAATACAATATGTTTCCAGTTTATTGTTATGAACGTTTGCTCAATAAAAAAATCACAAACCACTGCCATTTTAATCGCTAATTAAAATCAAACGTTTTGATGCCGACATTTTGGTAATGCTCAACACTTCTAAAGGGAAGAATTGTTGTAGCGCTTATACGAAAACGACGAATCTAAGCACTTATTCATAAAGAAAATGTGGAAACAAAAAGACAGCAGAAATTATCTTATCAAATATTGATTTTCTGATACGAAACACGGTTTTATTCTCGGACAATTAATTCTCTTGGCTTAGTTACCGATGGCGAAATAAATAAAAAAAAATCCAATTTCAAACGATTTATTCTCCATCAAAACATTACCGAACTGATATTAATCACTACGGGTTAAAGCACAGCTTTGTCTCTTTGATTTATATCCATTTTCAGAACTCATTTTTATTTTCCGTCATTATTATTATTATTACCAAATATTCATGTGATACGATTTTTAAATTTGTACGTTACTACCATCTCGAGCCTTTGGAGTTTTCAGTAATTTGTCGGGTATAAAACACAGCTGCCATGATATCCCCGAAAGTAAATTAATTCGTTAATCACAATGGAGGAAACTTTAATTAAAATCAACAACAGGCAACTACAATTCCAGCGGCCTGCAATCAAGTTGAAGTGAGTAGCTGCGAACAGAGTACAATGTTTCAGAATAATTATAGAGAAGCGATCCAAAGTGATAAAACGACGACATACAATATGTATTGGGTACAAATATAGTAAATAACGAACCAGAGTACTAAGCACATAGGTACAAATTTCGTGATTTGTGAATAACTGAAAGTTATCCTCAAAAGACTGCTAATTATTATGTTTCAGAATAATTATAAAGAAATGATCCAAAGTGATGAAACGATGGCCTGGTATATCCCAAACCTCGTATATCAAACCTTTTGATACGCGAGTTAAATATTTGGATTAATAAAGTTATTAGTTTTATACAGTCAACCTTTTATTTCATATCTTAGTAACATAAAATCATCCGGTCTTACCAACATTATTCAAGTTAGCGACTTCTATAACACTCAACAATCCCCTCCGAAAATCGCCATTTAAGAGCGTTTAACCAGCCAGCGGACGAAAATCCACATTTCGTCGAAAGTTGTTCTTCCGATCGTGCAGGGCGGTTACAATGAGAAAGATTAATTATTCTCCGTACCAGCTTTTTTAAATTATAACTCAATATCAAATTTATTTCAATCAAATTAGCTTTAATTTATACCTTCATCCAAAAATGCTGAAAGGCGTGATGATAAAACTATTAAAATAGTGTACTTTTTGTAGTTATTTTTTGATTATAAGTATTTATCATTTTTCAATAATGTCTAAATTTAATAAGAATGTTAAAAAAATCTGAAATATATTAGTTTGTAAGTGCGCAAATAAATACACAAATGGACCAATTTTCGTCAAGAAACACATGTACGTACATATTTTTAATGATTTTATTGAAACTAAAATTAAAAATCTAAAACATAAGTTTGCTAGATAATGTATTGATTTATTTTACTGCATGATTATATCATTTGAAATGGGTGTGGAATAATACAAAAACTTTTTTAAAAATTTAACAAATCTGCCAACGACCTATGGAATAACCTTATTATACTAAAAATTTAAAAAAATTCTCAAAATTTATTACAAACGAATGCTAGATAAAAGAACAATCTTTCGAAATCCATTTATAATTTTTTGTGGAAAAGAGTCAATACGTCTAAAATCTTTTTTGAAAATGACGTATTTCCGGTTTTCTCTGGTAATGCCCTCTGAAGCACTTTAACTGTCTCTAACGAAATGACATTTTACGAAAACTTTTTGTTATTACCTCTTCACAATTAAAGCTCTATAAATGAAACAAACAACGTAGCCGAATAGTAAAAACTGTTTTAGAAAGTTTACAAAATAAGCTTTCAAATTATTATATTACAAATAAATATTAGCATTTGTAAATATTAAAATTTAGAACGCAAACATTAAAAATAGGTTAAAAATGACTCACGTGATGTTTTTATGTGAAAACGGTACTAAAATCACAGATAATGTAAACAACAATACTTATTCTATTGTATATATGTGTAATAAACACTTTTGTCACCTCACTTTTTTATCATTTCATATAAAAATATTTTATAAAAATTTTAAATGTGGGGTGTGGTGGAGCCGCCGCGCCGGTAGTAAATTTGAGCGGGTAAATATTTTTGTCAATTACGCGACTGACAGCTGATTCCTGTTATGTATTTCTATGGACAACTTGATAGTGATGTACAGCTTGATCTATTATCGACCTTTTACTTTTTGTTTTAGGGATGTAACTAAAACAATAACAGAGTTACAACAATTTCTATAGAGACACACCCGCTGACGTATAAACACGCTTATTGTACTTGACTGCTGTCGTATTTCTAACGCTTATATCTGCTTACGTTGCGGAGGGGTTCATAAAATATCCCCTGCAAGCGATACTATGTTTAATGTCAGATCTTGCCACATTAATAGAATAGAAATATTGACAACTTTTATTTAAGAAGTAGCTACGTCAGAGGCCCAACAACATTGGCGAAAACGAATTGACAGTTGACATAGACTAAATTCCTAAATAACCTTCATATGAATAATATCAACAACCTAATTCGTATAAAAAATATAAATAAATTTTAACTTCGATAAACGATATTTCGATATAGGTATTGATAAATAATAAAAACTTTAAACAAAAAATACTAAAAAACAAACAAAGAGCCAATGTCCTAAAATAAGCCACCATAGGGTGTTTTTTTCCCGACATTGATTAATTTGTAGATATATTAAGCAAAGGTGGGCGTGCCAGGGATATAGATAAATCAACTAGTACTCTACAGTCTATCGTATCGATTCTGTTAAATTGTCAATGTATTTGTGCTAGGCCCGCAATTATTATTTTTATGATTTATTATTTCCTGTCAGTACTGACGGCTTTACCACAATTTTGATAATTAAATACATCTCGGAGACATATATTTTAATGCATTCGATGAGAAAGTAAGGCGCAAAAGGGAGAGATAAAACAGTATTTTTACTGTAATAGGTTCGAGTAATAATCTGTTCTGTAATAATCTCCAGATCATTTAAACATTTTGCAAAATTTTACAATAAACAACTCATTCAGGCTTACACAACTTTAAAAGGGGAAAAATATTTCAAAGGAAAACAATAATCAAAAGAATATACAATTCTCGCTCGAATTAATTAAGTTATGTAATCATTCATCCCGGTTTCATAAAAACGCTTCGAAGCATGTTTTTTAACTTCCAAAGTTTTTCGATTACAATCTATGAAAGCAAGAAAAGCTTTGAATAAAATTAATAATCTCAAAAACTTGGGGCTTATTAATCAGTTTAATGTAACCATTTTTTAATTAAAAATATCGAAGAAATTAGAAGCAACACTATATTTTATCAATATTTATACAGAAATATTTTCAATTCGATGCTTTTGTATGTAAATATTAATAAATGGTCAAAATATTTAAATTCGATTTTGTAGGGGTACATATATATTTTTTTATATTTTATTTATTTTTAATATGTTCATTGAAGAAATAAATTGACTTAATTTAAATGTGATAAAATAAATTTAGGAATATTTTCACTCACCTATTGTTATTTGTATAACCATAATTAAGCAAAGCTTTTGTGTATGGGTAATATGTTACATCATCGTTATTTCTTTATTTATATGTTAAGATGAATATAAATGCTAGAAATATTTCGAATCTCATGCCTGCAAAATTTTAAAATCAAGCATCTTTTTGCACGAGGCTAGTAAGCGAAAAAGTGGTTTTTATTTATTTTGTGCATAATTTTATAAGAACCAAAAAAGTTAGAACATGGAAAACCTCAAAAATAGTCTTAGCCATAAAGGAGTATTTTTTAAAAAAATGTTTCTTGTATTACTTCATAGTTAAGTCAGAAAAAAGATATTTTTTTGTGGTTTACGCTTATATTTTTTGTTACGTAAATAATAATTTTATTGTAATTCCAATACATAGAAAAGCTAGTAAAAGCATCGATTTATCCGTAGCATATTTTTCGATGTTCATACTGTAAGCCGATTCATTGTAAAGATTAATCAAAATTCGATTTCACGTTTATATTTATCTTAAAGTGTTCACTTTATATTTGCAGTGTTAAGGTGAAATATGAAAATTTATAATTTATATTTATATTTCAATATCTTTACTACACAACAAGATATTTATAATTTATTGCGTTGGCCTTCAATTTTCTTTAAATTTTGCAGATAGGAAAAATTAAGTTTTTCTGAGTTTTCTAATATTTTTAAATATTGTTTTATGTTTAAGTAAAATTATTTTCAATATTAATTTGATTGGCTGAAGGTAAAATTCAGGAGCAAATAATATTTCTTTTTATTCAAAGAAAATTAAAGCGTTCGCCCCATATTAAGATGAATATAAATAATGCAAAATCATATGTTTTGGCTTTGAAAATTTGATCGCTAAGAAGTATTACAAAAGGTTAAATTAAATACTGCGTGTATAATCTTGGCCCTTAAAAATATCGGTCATTTTTTTATAAGCCTAGAAAAAATAAAGTATAAGGTTTATTAAAAACACTTTCAAGTCCAAACTCTCCTATTTATAAACTCCTTTTTGGATATAATTTTAAGTTGAATGTGGCAAATTCAGTTTCTATTATAATAATCCCAAAAAAATTATGTTTACGCCCGAACTTCACAAAATAAAATAAAGTATGCATTGCATGTATGACGAATTTGGATTTTCAAAATGAACTCTATGCCGTCCACCCAAGGACTACAGACTTGCCACACCCATTTTTATATACTTGCCACGCCATCGAATAGACAAAGGATCCGCGTCGCTTGGTTCCGTGAAATTAATTTTAAATTTCCGTTTTATTACAATAAACAATGCTTAAAAACGGAGTTTTTGTTTTTGATGTTTTTTTATGGGCCTTTACGAAATCAACCTGTAAAAAAAATCTCAAAACCTTTTCCAACCTTTCCAAAAGCTTTTCCTCAAGTATTTTTAAACTCCTCCCATAAAGGGCGTGAATGTTGATTTCGATTTTTTTCTGGACTACCTTAAGAAGGAATCGTCTGGGTGAGCTTTAGGAGTAAATCTAACCATTGAATAATATACATGGTGAACTTACGAATGAAGGTATGAAAGAGACAGGCGTGTTTGAGTGAGACAGCATGAGTGAACGCATAAAATGGCCATTGTCCATTCATCATCTATTGTATACAGGCTTCACGGAAGCACACCTCATACAAATCTCACAATAAAACGGAAGATGAGTGTACCCACTTCTAATTATTGACTCAAAAACAGAATAAATCTTAGTGACCATAAAGTACTAATTACTACAATATTTGAAAAAATATATATTCTTTAACATTTACGCCGAAGATAAAAATATGAAAGGGATATTAAGCATGTTACATTTTATTAAAAACGATACTATCATATCAATACGATACTCCATATATTAGAATACTCGTTTATATTCAAATCCTTTTTCGCCCTACCATTTGTTTAAAATTCCAACATAATATTTGGAATGTGTCGCTTTTTATTGAGGTTGAGTGGTTTCAATTGGGTGAGTTCGCTTTAAGAGTTTTTTTCCGCATAGTGTATACTCTTACTGAAAAAAACATTCAAGAAAATTATGTGTTTCTGGGGAAAATACTTTACAAAATATAAGCAAATCCAATTCAATTATGAATCAAAACTCTGAAAGATGTAGCTATTAATGCTGTTAGCTTTATGTGTGTTTTACGACGGGAATATTAATATGTTTTATTTATGCATGACGTATCACAAGCTTAGTACTGTATGTACATACAAGATGGGCCTTTGTGGTATTAAAAAATAATCACAAACATCAGCCGGTTTCGCGAAAAAGCCATAATATCAGTAATCGTACCCTTGCAACTGTACAGGGCGGTTCCGATGAGAAAGATTAAATAAATTTTAACATAATAACACAATATCGATTTTATTACATTCAAAAATTTGCTTTGATAAATACCTACATTCAAAAATGCTCAAACTCGTGATGATAAAATTATGTGATTTTTTTAAATTATTTTTTACACATAAGTATTTATAATTTTTTAATAATGTCTAAGCAAAATAAGTCATTTTTTTAATATGTTAGTTTGTAAGACTGTAAATAAATATAATTAATATTATGTATTTTCGTCACAAAACAAAGGCGCGGATCTTTTTTATGATTTTATTTGAACTAAAATTAAAATTCTGAAAAGCAGCTTTCCCAAATAATTTATTGATTTATTTTACTGCATGATTATATGATTTGAAATGTTTGTTCTATAATAAAAAATTTGGTTTGAAAATTTAACAAATCTGCCAACAACCTTATTGTACTAAAAACAATTTTTTTTTTTCGTTTTGCCTGGTTTTTCCCCTTTAATATTATACATAGGTAATTTAGGGTTTCATGACAACTTAACCTAGTGGCACTTCAACACACCATTGAAAAATGATATGAAGTTTAAAAAGATGAAAATCGATAACCTAACCTAAGGTAACCTATTGAATCTAGTTTATTTTTATCATTTTTTATGACTTTATATCACTTTTAAAGGTGTTTTTGACTGCTTGCTACACTAGTCTATGTTCTAATGTCTAAACCAAAAATGGACCAAAAAACCGTTTACTATATAAGGAAACTAATTTATTCGTTATATTAATTTTCAACCGGTTTTGCGTAAATCTAAACATTATCAGTTGTGATGCATAAAATGTTTATAATGAATAATTAACACAGCGTCTGTGTTTCCTCCCTCCTATAACATGGGTCTCTTCAAGACGGTTCCATGTTAGTTGATCCGCCGAAAGTTGGCCCCCGGCATACTTATGTACAATATGCAGTCGGATCAGGCAAAATACGGTATACCTACCTACATAAAATATAACTAAGTAACTCCGACGTGGTGTGCAGAGAGAATGTGCAACCTTTATCCGCATGATAAATATGTTCTGTAGTCATGATCTCAACCTCGGATTACGAATGCAAATGGTCAGATGCTACGTGTTTTCGATATTATTTTATGGAATGCATTTACGCTTACTGAAGAACTAATTAGGCGACTTGGGGCATTCGAGATGTGGATCTACAGAAGAATACCAAAATAAGCTGGATGGATAGGGTTACGAATGAAGATGTTATGGTTCGGATGAATAAAGAAAAGAAAGTAATTAAAGCTATAAAAATCCGAAAACTTCAATATCTTGGCATGTGATGAGACATCCAGAGATAGCTGAAAAACCTGAGATAGTGGTTTGGCCAGTCAACCGTTGTTCCGGGCCGCAGTAAACAAAGTCCGCATAGCCAACATGATAGCCAACGTCCGTTGAATGGACAGGGCACAAGAAGAAGAAGAAGAAGTAGATTTGAATGGAAACGAATATTGCCACTGACGTAGTACCTTTTAGTTCTAGCCTCTTCTGTCTCTCTTACCCTTGCTGAGGCAAAAAATCAAAGATTTTTCATCTAAACTGATTGAAGAAATACATATTATAACAGTATTTCTTCAGCAGCAAAAGCTTCAAATAATGAAACCTTTACAATGGAACGAGTAGTTTCTCGTGTTTGTATGAAACACGAGCACTGGGAAATGGCCCCTAGCTAATGTTCTGGAGAAAGAAAATGGTTTCAGGGAATGTTCGTTTCTTATTTGTTATTCTTCGAATAAATCATTACTGGCTGTGAATAAAACCCAACGCCGAACAAATAAGAACATATTAAATCTAAGGGTAGCGTTTAGTTTGAGCAAGGTTTCAATAAGTTTCCATTAGTCTGAACATATTTGTTTAACGTCTGTCTGCGGGGTTTTATTTTAACCTCGATACAAAGACTTGAAATTGCCTTTCTAACAATGTTAAAATTTCGATATTTGCATTATTGTTAAAAGATTCATTCCTTTTAACAGAATAAATATTTTAATCCACTGAGGCACCAAACTTATGAAAGTGAGATTAAATATTAATTGAAAAGCTTAGCTTAGCTTTTCTGTAGACATGCGGTCTGATATAAAAATTATATTGGTTTGGTCGTAAACAAGGTTTGGCAAGGGACTTGATGATAATAATATGAATGACCGTGTCTCTATATTTTTTAATGCTGTATGTGATCCTTACGTTTGGGATGGGTTATTTAAAAAAATTGAACAATTTATTAATTTTTTCAAGTTAATTTTCACGTTCTACGAAAGTTCTATTCAAGTTCTGTTATTATTTCAGTTTTTGAAGCAGCTGGACTATAATGATATAATAACAGAATTTGAACAGAACTTACACAGAACGTGAAATTTTGCCTAAAAAATTTCATGAATTGTTAAATTTTTTTGACAACTTACAGATTTTCATTTTTGCTCCATGGCATCATTGGACATAGATCAAACTGACTCAGCTCCTCAGTTCAGTGGCCCCTAACGCACCGGGTCTAGGTAAATTAACCGAATTGCAATTTATTTGATTAACAAATTCGAAAAATTTGTCTTTCGGCCAATTGCTGTTCGAAAAGTTAGTCTTTCGAAAAATTAGTCTTCCGAAAAAATAAATTTCGAACAATTGATTACAGTACGTACAAGAGTATTTTATTATGGGGTGGACAATATCAACTCAATTTGGGAGGCGAGAATGGTTACCGCCGCCCCGGGAACCTTTATTGGATAACCAACACCTCTGCCATAGGTCACCCCAAGTGGTTCGCTACGTTTGGTGATTTAGCAGGGGTGCCCGGGTTCATGGAGTGAGGTTTGTCTAGGTCTTGGAGGCGGATGACCAGGACATACTGAACCCCAGATTTCTACCCACCCCTTAAACCCTTTTCCTTCCCAGAACTCTCCTCTCCTTCCTTTCCTTAAAAAACCCTCCACACATCATCCAGCATCCTCAAAGATGACAAAGGCCCTGAGGGAAATCATTTTCCTCAGGGTCTCCTGTGTGGATCTCATGTAAAAAAAAGTGAAATGTAAATTTTAACAGTTGATCAACAAATTCGAAAAATTTGTCTTTCGGCCAATTGCTGTTCGAAAAGTTAGTCTTTCGAAAAATTAGTCTATCGAAAAACTAAAATTCGAACAACTGATTTCGAACAGTTGATTTCCAAAAATTGAATTCGAAAAACATGTCTGCTCCATAACGCACCATGTCCAAATGGATTCAGCCAAATGGTTCGTGGCCAACTTAGTCTACCGGGTTTGCCCATCTTAATAAAGGTAGCATTTTTAGTGCGCGCTGTTGGTATTGCACTAAAGTTACATAGAGTATCGGCGATACCAATTATTCAAAACTTTACCATAATGCCACCAAATATATTAGGTCCTTACATATGAAATTGGCGTTTTGCCGTACTGGCAACTTTGATCTTAAATATCTTCTCTTTGGTTAGGAATTCCAAATTAAAATTTATACAGCTATTTACTCATGTATTTGTGTTTCGAAAATGACAATTCATTTGTTTTTTCCTTAATTGTTTTTTTTCTTTGCGTCACTTAGTTTACAAAATGGAAAACTTGAAATATCGCGTTATTTACGAGTACGAGTTCCACCGTGGCACCAGTGCTGCAGAAACGGCTCGAAAGATTAATGATGTGTATGGCGACGGTGCCACAAAAGAAAACACAGAGCGTTTTTTGTTCCAACGTTTTCGTTCTAGAGATTGCGACCTGCAGAACAAGCCCCGTGGATGGCCGGAGACCAAAGTTGATAATAAAGAATTGAAGGCTATTGTGGAAGCGGATCCATCGCGAACCACGTCCGAGTTAGCTGCAGGCTGCGGTGTTAGTGATAAAACTGTTTTAATCCACTTGAAGCAAATTGGGAAGATGAAAAAGCTTGAAAGGTGGGTACCTCACGAATTGACTGAAGCAAATCAAGAAACGCGCGTTAGAACGCTAGACCACACACTGCACAACAGACGGCTACCAAATTAGAGGAGCTTCAATTGGAATGTCTAAGACATCCACCGTACTCTCCGGACCTTGCCCCAACAGATTACCATTTTTTTCGAAATTTGGATAACTTGCAAGGGAAAAAATTCAACTCCGATGGGGCAGTCCAAACCGCCTTCAAAGATTTTATTGATTCCCGTCCGAATGGTTTTTTTAGTAAAGGGATCGATGAGATGGCAAAAGTGCATAGATATCAATGGTACATACTTTGATTAAATAAATATATTATATTTAAAAAAAAAACGGCTTTATGTTCCTCCCATACAAAACGCCAATTTCATATGTAAGGACCTAATATTAGTCGCTTCAACTGAAATTGATTTCATAGCTGATAGCATATTGACCTTTTCTTTAAGTATCCGCACCGCATGCACCATTTATTCATTTAATGTTCCATCACATTACTAAGTACTTCAATGTTTAGTACTAAAACGGTTTATATTAATTGTGTTGGCATGCCAATGTGATCCTTGATTCTGATAGCCAATGCGGCGATATTTGAATGACGGGATAAATGGGCTTGGCACCTATTAACCATTACGACTGCACATCTACGTACATAATACGTACTTCAGACTATAAACGGTTTTGACCGTGACGTCTCCTTTGTTGAAATATTAACATCCAAACCCTACATTCGAGCCAGAGTTGATCGAAAAACCAATATAATATGAACATGAACCTATTTTTTTATTTTTTTTATTGTGTATTTTATTGAGATATAAAATTTGCCATCTTATATCTAATGTTTTCTTTTCTATGACCACTACAATATTATTTCCTACCTACTGACTAAAATTTGGACTTTACTACATTAAGACATAATCCACGAAAAACTGCAAGACTTTTAGCCTCCTTAACATTTACAGGGAGTTCATTGAACATTTTAAAACCTTTATAATAAATATTATTTTGTGTTCCCGATAAATTTGTTTTAGGAAGCCTAAAATCGTTGCAGTTTCTCGTAGGATAACAATGAACTGTACTGTTGATTCTAACATTATTCAACATATAATCAGGTAGCATTTTATTTTTTAACTTATAAATAAAAACTAGGGTATTGAAAACTAATCTTTTGCCACACAGTTAAAATATTGAGTTGGCGTTGCGTGGTTTTTATCCTGGTATACCTGCTATAGCACAATATAGATCTCATGCCTGTATTCTGAATTATTTCCATTCTTTTAATTTGTGTTTCATTGCTCAGAAAGATTACACTTGAGCAATAATTCAGATGGGATGCTACAGTTGTGTTATAGACCAATTTCATAGTTTTAATGTATAATTTTCCCTTTATCCTACTTAAGAAATTAATCTTTTTGGCAATTTTTTTAGTTAGCATTTCAAAGTTAGAGTTAAGTTTTAACTTATTATCGATTATGATTCCCAAATATTTAATTTCTTCTACCTCTTCAATAGTTTGATTGTCTATATTTAGGGTGATAAGTCCATTTTGTTTTTTCCCTAATACCATGAATTTACTTTTAGTTACATTTAATTTGAGTTTATTTATGCATAACCATTTAGATATTTCACGAAGTTCACTTTGTATTTTTGACAATGCATCTTCAATATTATTTGCTATGATATATAAAAGTATGTCATCAGCAAACAATTTGATGGAACAGTACTTTAGGCACTTCACTATATCATTGATATATAAAATAAAAAGTACTGGTCCCAAGACCGATCCTTGAGGAACTCCAAGGTTTGCTCTTCAGAGATAGCATCTCCAAATTTGGTTCTTTGTTTTCTGTTTTTTAGGTTGATTGATTTGCAAAAATAGATTTATAATAGTTTTAACCCTTTCAATATCAGAGTTCTTCCTGAGTAACATTAATACCTATTATAAAAATTAATTCCACTTAATTTTGTGAAACAAATAGCCCCGCATTTTACTGATGGCTTGTGAAGTGTTTTTCTCATGGGGTCTAATTTTTCTGCTAGGTTGCAATTTTTATTCCAGCGACGAATAAGGCAAAATATAATTTTTTTTTTTCATAAGAAGCAATTACTTTGTGGTTAGCCATTATATTATAAAAAATAAAACAAGCACTTCGTATTTAACCACGAATTTACTATTTTATATATCGACCGGTTTCGCTTCGACCAAACTTCCTCAGGATATTATAATAACTCTAATAATAATAACAGTTATCTTGAGGAAGCTTGGTCGAAGCGAAACCGGTCGATATATAAAATAATAAATTCGTGGTTAAATACAAAGTGTTTGTTTTATTTTTTATAATAAAATATAATGACAGATCCCGTTTCAGTTATTTTGCTTGGACCGGGATCCATTAGTAATGTTATTTTTATATTTAAACATGTTACACTGAAAACTATAATATTTTAAATGAAACAATTTGTTTGTGTGATTTTTTCCTTGCTATTTAAAAACAAACCTTCGTGGCTGAAAAATAATAAAAAATCAATTTAGAAAAAATCAAAATTAGTAAGAAAAAAATTTTTCCTTCAAATATTTTCAAACAAATATTTAAGATGTTATCAAGTAATAAAATATGATCTTTATGTGAAAACAAGAGTGAGTGCTGAAACGGTTAAAGTATTTTAGTTCATTTTAGCTCGCAAAAACCTTTTTGCTTTTTGTGGTTTCGAAACTAAATGAAGTGTTTTTTCCTACGTGGTTATTAAACTAAATATGGTTAACGTTAATTTGTGTTACACAAACAACAAGGTGTAGGTACCTGCTTTCATGTTTAACGCACTTGAAGTGAAATGTCACAAAACTGCGCTATACAAATATAATGTTATATATATACACGGACTTCAACTGTAATGTTTTGAAACCACATAAAACTATAACCACCCAGCTGATGTGGTTCTTTATTCGTGAAAAACATTTTTCAATAAAATATGATCTATATGTGAAAACAAGAGTGAGTGCTGAAACGGTTAAAGTATTTTAGTTCATTTTAGCTCGCAAAAACCTTTTTGCTTTTTGTGGTTTCCGTTTAGTTGGTAGGTACACGGGACAGTCGGTTATATGGGCCAAAGTATTAATCAAAGGAAATGGGAGTAGAAAATAGTAAGTAACCTTTTAAATTTGGGAGGCGGTTATGGACACTACCGGCTCGGGTACCATTTATTGAATAACCAACACCTCTGCCATAGGTCACCCCAAGTGGTTCGCTACGTTTTGGTGACTAAGCACGGGTGCCTAGGATCATGGGGTGAGGTTTGTGTCTGCTCACCAGCTGCATGGCAGGCCGGATAGGGAGAGAACGATTGAGGGAGTCCCTTTGACTTCTCCAGGAACATCGCCTTTCACCGCAGTGATAGTTCGATTCCTTGGTGTGACTTATCTTTTTCTGTTCAAAATTTTGGGTTGAGAGTCACTAAAATGTTTTTCTTTCATTGATTATATTTCAATTTAAGTTTTTATTCATTGAAAATAAAAATAAATATTCATCCCAGACTTGCAGAAAAGTCAACAGAAGTCGCTTATTAAATAAAATGGGCATATTTATCCAAGACACCAGCTAGGTAGCATTTAGTTTGAGATGAATTTTGCAATCGTACATAAAGATAGCAGCCAATAAAAATATGCGTTAAGAAAATGAAGATAATGTTGACAGTATTTGGTCGAAGTATGTATGATACAGTTAAATATGATGGAAGGGGATAGGGTCCCATTATTTCAGTGGTAGAGCACCGCCCCGGCAAGGTTAAGGTCCTGGGTTCTGTTCCTAGATGTAACCGTATTTTTTCTGGTTTAAAATTATCGATTGAGAGTCGGTAATATTGTCTTAATTAATTAAATATTACACTATAAGGTGTTTCCATGTAATGTTGACTCCTCCCCCCGTTCTTCCCCTTCCCCAAAATCACCCCTCCAACCACCCCCACCTAATTAAATCTAATAATTTTTGTACTTGTATAGAATTTTAAAGTTCGTTTTGAGTTTGCTAGTGAATGACACGGATGTGTCGAAACCGGTATTAGAAAATTTAAAATTTAAAGTGACAAATGTACAACTCATTAATTAAAAAAATGGAACTCATCGAAACTAAATGAAGTGTTTATTCCTACGTGGTTATTAAACTAAATATGGTTAACGTTAATTTGTGTTACACAAACAGGAAGGTGTAGGTACCTGCTTTCATGTTTAGCGCACTTGAAGTGAAATGTCACAAAACTGCGCTATACAAATATAATGTTATATATATACACGGACTTCAACTGTAATGTTTTGAAACCACATATAACTATAACCACCCAGCTGATGTGGTTCTTTATTCGTGAAAAACATTTTTCGACGGGGCATTTAAAGCCACGTAATCTTCAAAGAGCATCATAAAAAAATCTTCAAACCCAGAGTTCAAGTGTGAAGAAGTTGTTCCAAAAGCATAGAACTGGGTGAGTAAGAAGGTAAACAGTAAACATATTTTGAAGAGTATGAAATCCAGTAGAATAAAAGGTAATAATTTAATGAAATCACACAAAGTTTTTGTGTTAAAGCGACGCTAAATTAATGAAAAAATTTAAGTTTTTTCTATCGTTTCACTTAAAAAAAAAAAATACAATTTCACTGAAGAAGAAGATAATATCTGATAAAACGGTAATGGTTGCAACTGAATATGACATTCAAAAAGTTGTCAAAAAGATTTTTCCAATAAAATCTATATATGTAAAATAAAGTCGGGTCAGTTACACCATTTATAACTCAAAATCGGTTAAACCGATTTTTATGATCTTTGATTTGTTGGATTTGTCTCCTCCCCGAATAGCAGAATAGATATTAAAACATCGGAAAACTTCACGAAAAAAAAATTGTGACGAAAATTATTTTCCTCATAAATTTTGTATGGAACGAATTCTCACATTTGAAAAAGCTACAGCAATATTCTGATAAGTATAATATTGAATAGTGAGTGAGTTCCAAAAATTCGAAAACATCAAACAATGTCAATGTGCTGATTGTTTTGCTTTTGTTATTAAATATATAATGCTGTCCCTCTTTCTTACATAGTAAATATTTACAGTCGAAAATGAGACAAACGGTGAAACTATGTATGTACCCCTCCAAAGAAAAAATACAATACTTATGATAAATCTCCCTCACACGTATAAAGAAAGTGAAATGCCATTTCCGTGAGTGGAAAAGTAAGAAAATCACAATAAATATATATCCGTTCACAACGCCATCTCTGATACTGACAAAAACAAAACGCAGACAGTTGCGCATCGATAATTGTTTCATTGTGTAACTTTTAACTTAATAAAATATTGAATTTAATTAAGCTAATAAGTTAATACAATATTTATTGATTCTAAGGCGGCGGAAGTGCGCCGGGTCAACTAGTTTGAAATAAAATTGTTAATCTTAATATATAAAAATGATTTTTTCTGTGTTTGTCCCTCATGCGTTCTTAAACCGTTCATCCGATTGCGATGGAACTTTGGTGATTTGATGTGCATATGCCCGCGATGCTTTCTATGTATAATGGCGTTATTATATTATTTCCTATACTATTCATCGAATCGCGATGAAACGTTGGTGAGTTGTTGTGCGCACGTCCGCGAAGGTTTCTATATTATGTATTAATAGGGGCAAACGAGTTGTTTTTTTAAAACACTAATTTTTCATATAGTTTAGCGACAGAGAGGGAAGGAGGGAGGGGGAGGGGAATCCGGTAACTATGTAAGAAATACAGCGTTAACTACTTAAAAGTATAATTTATATTTAGAAACTTATTGGTGCATAAAAGAAACATCTTAAAAAAAATACAATATTACGGCTAAGATTATCTGTGACAGCTTTCCTTGATTAACGTTTTTTTCTTTTTTTTAAATTGTACCTACACAAAATAAATAAAAAAAAAACATCTTTTGCGCTAAGGTCGACCGTTTCTAGACTGAAGCGATTTTATTGCTTTTTACTTATGTTCGTAGTGGTTGATATAAGGCTAACTATTTGCATTTTACACTTCAATTTATATGCCGGTATAAATTTGGGTATGAACACCGCCGCCCCGGGAAACTTTTATTGGTTATCACCTCTGCTATAGGTCACCCAATGGTGAATACAGTAGGTAAAAGTTATCTCCTCTGCTATAGGTCACCCAATGGTGAATACAGTAGGTAAAAGAAAAATCTTCAAAGAAATTAAAAATGGAAATATTTCCACCCAAGCAGAACCCTTTCCAAGTTTTTGACACTTTACGCCAAAGTCAAGATAATGATTATTTTTTAATAAGCATTACAAATTTGCCTAACTTACGCGCGCATGCTATTTCTGTTAATTCTTTTTTGTGGGCTAACATTTTTTATATCTGAGTATAAATGTTTTTTTGTTAACACGTACTAAAAGCACAACATGTATACGGCATTCGTGCTTTTTGCGGTAAATGTGGTTATATTCACGTTCAGGGTAATAAATAAATGCGTGAAAGTGTTTAAATGAAAGAGACCACAATGTGGAACATTACATTGAATATAAAACTAAATTGCTAAAATTAAACAGTTTTTTTTTTCAAAACACCCGCTCTAAATGTCCACTAGTAAAGGAAATTAAAAAATTAAATTATGAATTTATATGCCATGATTATAAATATAATTCTGCCACTATCGACGCACGCCAATAGATACCAAACAACGTTTTGATTATTCACCATAAAACTGCCATTTGCCGGTATAAGAGATATGGTTATACTTAAGCTGGGTCCACACATGTTCTTTTGTCCGTTCCGTTCCTCCGTTCCATACCTCCGTTTCGTATCAAAAACTCTGGACGCAAGTAAAAATAGCCCGTACCTCCGTAACGTCGCTGCGATCATCGGCATCGCGTGTTCATTCCATTCGACAGAGAGAACGACCTGCGCATGCCGCGATCGCGTCCAGACTGGCGCATACCCGTATCGTATCGCCTTTGAACGGGCCGAATAACCGACTCCCGATGGATCGGGGCGTACCTCTACCCGTACCGTACCTCCGTAACACCGTACCGTTCCGAACGGGCGTCCAAACTAGCGTTCTTGATCGCGACGCTGATACGGAACGGAGGAACGGAACGGACAAAAGAACATGTGTGGACCCAGCTTTAGACACGAAAATAATATATTATTTGTATGTATTTATTTGTTTACGTCTGTTAAAGGTTTTTTTCATTTACACAATTCACATGATTTACTCATAAGTACGACTGGTATAAACATATTTAAAATGATTGTACAAGAGAGAAAAAAATACGAGCGTGCTTTAGACCACACGACTGATGTAAAACTTCACTAACTTATATCTCCCTCTCAACTTCCGTTCGCCTCGCCCGATCACACTTTTCATAACGCTCTCGTTACGCATTCACCAGCTTACTCCCCAAGTCAAGCGTGTGTAAAGGCCCGACTGTTCGCCTCGCCCCGTCACACTTTTCGTAACGCTCTCGTCAAGCATTCACCAGCTTACTCCCCAAGTCAAGCGTGCGTAAAGATGTTTTACTTCAAAAAATAACAAATAATACGTGCTTACTAGTGGCGGTCTGTGAGTTTTTAGTCTGCTAGAGTGCAAAGATTGAAAAATACAACATACATATTGACATAGCTGAAAACGATTTTTTTTCAAGTTTTCTATTTTTCATAAGAAGATTTTCAGGATTTTTTCAGTTCGGGGATGCACCGCATCCACAAACTGAAATTGGTATTTTGAAAAAAAAAATCATTTTCAGATAGAACAACATCTATCTTCGCTCTCTAGATCACTGAAAACTCATGGACCGTCATAACACTTCGTTTTGATTCATAGAGAGTGATTGCTTTATGTCATATTATAAATATAATACTTATATTGTTAAATCGCAAAGTGATAAAATTTGTAGAGAAAGCTCCAGAAGCAAAAACATCCAATATTATAAAATTGCATTGTTGATTAAATATTTACAAATATATATACCATTATTTATTTTACGAATGACTTAAATGATTAGCGCTTCACTAACAAATTAACTCAAAAATGTACAAACTTTGTCAAGAATTGTATTCAGCTGACTTGGGGCGTAGATTTAAAATACATTCTGAAAAAGTAAAATATAAAGCATACAGAAACGTTCGTCTAGAAAAGGCAATGCTGATCACGCAAGCCAGCGATCGGATTTAGAAAGTGAATTTTCCCGTCCCGAGGGAATATGAAAATTTGCTATTTTTTACCGTTTTATTGATAAAATCAAAATCAGAAACTTTTACTTGAATAAGATGAAATATTTTTATAGAAGCCGTAATTTATTCAGCAGAAAGATTGCGGTGCAAAGAAATCACAATCGTTGCATCTATGGAACAAAATCCAGTCCATGGAAACTAATAATTGACTGACCGTAGCAGTCTTTCTTAACTCGAACTACTCAAATGTTTTGCGTTTCGTCTTTCTGTAAATTTGTTTGGTGCGCTTCGGTCCCGGTTAAAGATGGTGGATGTTTTAACCTGTCGTATAAGCAGTTCTTTTTTTTATTGGCAATCCTGATTAAAAATACACATAAAGTTACATCAGTTACATAAGGTTTTAACAAAGAAATAAAAAATTGCCTTTCCTCACCATAAAGAGACAATGCTCTTGTGTTTGGTGAGGGAGTAGTTCTAGCTCAATTAGTAAATTAAAAGATCGTGTAAGTTAGTAATAACGGCTATTGTAAATAATAAGTAGGTTAAAAAATCATGTGTAAATTTAAAGATAAAAATCATGAAGAATTTAGAAAACATAATATAAATTAAAAAATCATTATAAATGAAAGAATCGTGTAAGTTAGTAACAAAAATTATTCTAATAAGTAAGTAAAGGATATGTAAGAAAGTTCTTCTGGGAAAAATACTAATTGAAGCATTGACCTTGATGAATCAGCCTAAAAAACTGTGTTACCAGAGTTGAATAATCGACGCTTACCACTTTGTAGTTGGATTTATAGAGGATATCAACTTTACAGAGTAACGGCTGTGCCTATCTTTGGGTAGATATTTTAATTTTTATACAACAAATTTGTGTTAAAAACGTCATTTTTTATTTTTTTATTTCGATAGTAAATAAAACAACATGTTTGTTAATAATTATCAAAATCTCACAAATAATTGCCAAAGTTGCTGCTTAAATCATGAAAAATTAAATATACCTTTTGATTAAAAAATAATCAAACAGTTTCGAATTCAAGTTTATTAGTTTTAGTTAATTAAAATTTTTCGTTAAGTTCGAGTATGTTGACCTCAAATCCAAAATCAAGTTTTAAAAGCGTAAAGCTTTTGCAGCTTTTGCTTGCGCAACGTTCCCCTTAAGATAAAACTCTCGTGACATTAAAATTAGCCAAAGATTCGGAAAGTAAATGAAAGTATAACAAAAACAAACTAATATAATTTAATACATCAAAAAGCTCGAATAGCTGAGGGTAGGACCATCGACCAAGTATTAACTAGACAGGGCTTGTGAACTTTAAAATTGACACCGAAACCAAACATATTAATTTAAGAAAACATGTATCAAAAAGTGCTTTATCTCGCAGTCGAAAAATCGTAAAAAGCATGGTTTTTACCATTTGTCAATCATCACGGAGCAACTTTGTACTCCAAAAATTTCGTCCCAACGCTCAATAGTGAAGATCAATTTTCAAACATGAATTCGAGGCAGTTAGAAATATTTTAATAAGGGCTCGCGTGGACTTTATTACTAACGATTTAATCAACTGTGTGAAAATTAAAAATATATACACTCCTTCGAAATAGCTTCGAGGCGTCGCGTCGCGCATATCGATTTAAATACCAATTAATAAAATTCTTACATTTGTTTTAAATTCTGTCAAAACAACTACTCGTACGTCATTTATCAAATTACAACAACACTTTTGTCACAAAATGAACGAACTTCGCTGGTTTCATGTACATTTTTGGAAGTTTTTCCATCAAGTTTACATGAAGATGGGGAGTCGCATTATGAAATTTCTCTCAGGTGGTGTTATTTTTAGTTTGAAATTAGATATGAGAGGGCTAATCTTTTGTTATTATATATCGAAGGGAAGGACACACACACAAGGGAAGTACTGGCAGTGGGTAGACCATTTTCGTATTTCAGCGGCATCCAAGAGGAACCGAGAGGCTTATTGCCGCCTTAAGCCCATTGGATCAACGAGATAAACGATTAACAAGTTGGGCGGAATCGCGTGGAAGCGCAAAGCATGGAACCAACAAACATAATATAATAGTAGTTAAAGCGATGTCGCTAGTGTGAGAGGCCAGACAACTAGCTTTGCCACCAGCAGTAGACGGCATAGGCATCTATGTATGTTAAATTTAGTAAACATTTATTAAAATTTGAATAAAATTACATACAGATTCGTACCTTATGAGCTCTATATAGCTCCCTTATTTTCTGTTAAAAATATAACTTTAAACAAATCAATGTTTAAAAATAAAGAGGGTTTAATTTTCCACATACAATGCTAATAGGTTTACAATTAAATTAGTAAAAGTGTTAATTGTTAATTAAATATTAATGATAACCAAATATATTTTTATAAATAGCCAACTCTTACATTTATTAACATATTAATAATAATTAATAACTTTATTCATAAAAACTTATTTTTATTATTCTGACATCTATCTTGGTTATTATTTGATTGTTTCGTGTTAATTTATAAAAGTTTTTTTTTCATATATATAAAATAATGCAATCATTACGTATCTAGTCTAAAATAATGGGCCTCAGCACGGGTAAGCCAGCCGGTGAGGCCAACATTATTCGATGGTACTACGACATGTAAAATGTTTCAAAACAAACAAAAAAAATAAAAAAATATATTTTTAATTAAAAAAAAAAAAAATTCGCAGCAGTTTCGAAATAAAATTTTTAAGACACTTTATTGTTATTTTTTAGTCTTTTTTATTTATTTAAAATGTCAAGTCACAATGTGTTTGCTTCTTTTGAAAATTTAAACTCGTCTAAATATAGAAATGCATAAAACCGTAGCTTATGACCGTAACACTTTATTAATTATAATTAGACACGACAATCGACTTAAATAATTATTTATTAATTTTCAACGCCCTGATGGGCTTTTACACGACAAGTTTATAATACGGAGACAGTTTTTAAATATTTAAGTTATGAGTGATTATAATCACCCATAGGTGATAATTCACCAAGTATTTACTGTCACAGTAATTGTTTCACGATACCAATCATTTTCTCATCGTGGTTGATAAAATCCTTTAAAATATCCAATAAAACAGGGTAGTCAAAGCTCTCATCCGCGCGATCTTGTCATGTGAACGAACCGATTTTCCCAATAGACGTGGCCAGCCATATTGGTTCCGACAACCCAAACACATCGTTTTATGATGGAAAATGAGGGTAGAAACCTTCAGAGAGGGATTTAATATTATAAGGTAAAGCGAAAATGATTTCAGCCTGATCGCAAATGTGAAAAGAGAAGTGACGAGTAATTGATAAGGGTAGTAATCGCTGTTCTCAATCGGCATTATTGTCATTTTATCTTTAGATGCTTTCCACTAAGCACGGTCCTCGTTATTATTTAATTTTATACTTATTAATATCTACGCGGTTTCATCCGAGAATAATAACGCACACCTAGATAAAGAATAACACAACTCGAAATAATCCAAAATCGAGTTATTGCCATTTTCGGAATCTGCGTCGAAAACTACACAAACCACAAAGAGACCTATTTAAAAATCTCCAACAATAAAATTGTAGATGGCACTTAAGTCAGTCTTTCTGAATTGCTCTACAAAAACCCCCACCAACAATAGTAACGCTAACGCTTCACCATTTACGACATACCAGCTGTAGGGGAAGGTGCTGTCAATACGCACAAAGACTGGATTATTTCGACTTAGTCTTGTATTCGTGATTAACCGCAGTCATAGTGCGTGAATATTTTGAGTTGATTTGGTATTCATGATTGAAATTGTCTTTTTTCTCGGGTGTTCTACATATCAATTCCACTTACTCCGGTATTGTGAAGATTATAAAACAAAATATACAGAATAAGAGTGCATTTTTTAATCGGTCAAATAGAAATCGAGTAAAACGTTTTTCGCTGTTCCTGAAAAAAGAGTTACGAGTATTTTGAGTTGTACTACTCTTTATCTAGGTGTACGATATATGAAAATATATGGATCACGCAATATAAGTGCAAATTCAGGCATTTTTTCTTCTGTCTGCTTCAGCCGATTGTCTGCGTCTGGTTTATTCTTTGTTAAGATTTAATTATTCTTGGCTTCAGATATGAAGATGCAGTTCCCACCCAGTGGATTATTAATTAAAAAAACATATTTTTTGTTAGATTCCAAGAACTTCGGTTCGCTACTTAACAGTGTTTTCTTTTGGTAGACGCTGATCTAATACGAATAAGCTATTTAATGGGATAAAATTTTACTTCCCTCTTAAATAAAATTCAATTAAGACTAGTACAATCTCCAGATACCCTTTACCATTTCAACCAGCAGATAAATTACTCTTCATTTTCCAAAGGAAATAAAATTTTTCAGTGAAATTTTCTTGGAAGATTTGGAAAAAAATAAATCTTTCAAACTTGATTACCTAATCCCTGCCCTGTTCGATCTTCTTGCAATTGCCTCGGTCGGTGGATGAGATGGTAGGATGAAAAGGTTTGATTCATTTATATCAAAATCTATGAAATGATTTTTGTATTTCTTATCAATAAGTCTTTTTAAGTCATACAATGCCTCTCATCTGAACAGCTCTGGAGGTGATTTTTATGAAAACCGCACTAAGGAAATAGATTATCATTGTTTTCTTTGCCGAAGCCAATTTCTATTTAACGATATGTAGAGGAAGCATGGTGAGAGATCTTGATATTTGTATTTTTGAGATCAATAAAATATTACTTCGTAATAAAATAGTAGTTACCTATATTACCTTGAAAAAAACTTAAATATTCACAACACTAAACGAATGAACTAGCGATAACAAGAACATGCGATACTATGCAGTGATAAAGAAATACGTCGAAACGTCTCCGCGTTTCTCAAAATTACACATTTACCACATCGAAGCTGTTAAATGGAGGATCAGTTAGAATAAATTTCTAATAACATGGAAATCGATCAAGCACAAGTTGTACCGTATACGTGAAAATAAATAAATAATTAATAATTAATATTCGTAAAAGCGTAAAAAATTACACGTAAACTGAGTAAAAATGGTTGTAAAACATTTTGGCAGCAGTTTTGAATGATGAAATTTTATGTAATTTAGAACTGCTTTAGACTGGTACATATATTATCACCCAGCAGACTCTCATACAAAGTTATAGAAAATGCGAATGCCAATGGAGAACTCCAGTCCAATTTTTTTTTAAATTTTTTTAACGAATAATAATGTCCTTCTAACTTAAATAAATGCATTTTTATTTTTATTTTTAGAGTTAGTTTTAATAGTTAAAATAATTGTTAAAGTTTTAATTTTTCAAGACCCCCCGAAAACCACTTCATATATACTGAATCGTGTGACGTCATCACTCCTGAAAAATTACTATAGAATCGGGAAATCAACTGATCAACTACCGCCATTTTGAATTCCGTTATTCGAAGTATTCTCCCTAGAAGAAGCATTACTATTTTTTTGTGCAGTAGTTTTTGAATATTTTCAATAATAGAGATAAACTAATAAGAGATACCTTTATTTTTGAAACATTATTTAGGCCTAAATAATGTTTCAATAAACACAACAACTAAATCTCTATAAACAGTATGTAAATAAACTAATAAATTAATACGATGGCTTATGTCATATCATTCATTCATACAATGACTTTACTTCACCACTAAAATTGCAATAATTTCAAAAATTTCAATAATCGCCAACTTGACGGCGTATTTTTACGACCCGATTAAAAATTGACTTTTTAATAATTTCTTAAAAACTCTGCGTTTAATATTATTAAATTAAACTTATATATTCAGAATCAGCGTTTATTGGTCTATGTGAACATATTTTTTTAAAGCCATAATATTTTTCACTGGTGTTCCTTATTAGGTCGGTAATGGAAGGAGGCCACCGAAGTACCGCAATGTAAGGACGCCTGAGATGCCTTGCAAAAGGTATCCATTATCCAACCCAATCAAGAAAAAGGGATAAAATAATGATTCTTTAAAAAATGTACGATTAACATAACTCATTTTTGTCAAAGCAACAGTGATTGCCTTTCTTAAAACAAACTGTTTTCTTTCCATTAACTCGTTCAAAAATAAACTTTTTCAATCAAAAGAAGCACTACTTAACGAAGGAATCCCGTAAACCTCTCTTGAAATAATGAACGGTTTCCTAACTAAACATTCTTCTGCAAAGAGTTTTAGTTGAAGCTTGACTGACGAAAGTTTTCACGTTTAAAAATAAATTCAGAAGAACCAAGGCCATGCAGTGGTGTGCAGTTCATGAAAAGCTGTGCCAAACTTAAGCAAAACGATCCAATAATACTCATGTTTTTAGGTGTCCATAAAGATCACCAGAAGATGACAGTACAATGACCATCCAAAAAAATCAATGCCCAATATTCTCACCTTAATAAACTACATACGGACTACTTTTGATCAGAGAGCAAAGCACGCCGCTGAGGTCGGGTCACCTTCTGCCAGTATTGAATAGAAAATTCTCACTTTAACTAGTTCAGCTTCTGGACGGTAAGTTGTGAAACGTGCTATGTGGTATAGTAAAAGAACTCACTGAAACATCTGAATTTTAGAACACGTTAAGCTGAAAGTTTGATTTTAGTCATTTTCAAAACTTTTAACGATTATTCCATTGCAAATATGCACTTGGAATAAGATAAAAACAGTTTTTCTGAAAATGACAACATTTTACGAAAAAACTTAAAATTGCTGTAAATGTTGACCGGTTGGAGATAAATTTGCATATGTACATACATAAATATTCTTAAAGAATTAAATGGTGTGAAAGAATGTTTGAAGAAAAAGAGGTAAAATTATTTTTTCGAAAATATCTACATTTATGGAGAGTGTAACTCAAAAACGGCTGGGATTTCGAAAATTACGTATAGAATAAAAGTTGTAGATAATTTTATGAGCTCTTACTTATTCTAACAAAATTTTCCACTGTGACGCACCATTTTTGAGATGTAAGCGGAAACCCGAAAATTGGGACCTTCCCTCCCCCCTCCCCCTCCTAGCTCATTACCTAGACGTCAGGACTTTTAGTATGTTCACACCCTAAGCACCCTGAACAAGTTTCTGAAGGTATCTCTTAGGTCCCTGCTCACGCACTATACACCTCCTCTCTTAACTGGACTAATAGCTAAGTAAATAAATAAACTTGAAAATTTATGACATCTGTATTCTTCTATCTTCTTCTTCTATCTTCTATCTTCTATATAAATAAAAATGAATTGCCGAAATGTATGTACGCGCTTAACTTTTGAATGACTGCACCAAATTGGATAATTCTTTTTTTTGTGTATTGGTTATTGTCAGGACAAGGTTTGTATAAAACTTCTGGAGAACTCTGGCATTATGAAATTTGTATAATTAAATTGCTATAGGTGGCACGCGAGTTGTTTGAAAACTGAATTTATGGAATGCGGGAGGGGGGAAGGGGGAGGGGAACTCGGGTAAGGGGTTCGCAGGAGGGGGGGGGAGGGAAACCAAGGAGGGGGGAGGGGAACCTGGGAGGGGAAGTGGGACCTGGAAGGGGGGAGGGGAACTCAGGAGGGGGATTCGCGGGACGGGGTAATGAGGGGAGTTGAATGGGGAGAGGGAAGGTGGAGGAGACGGAGTGGGAATGCGAGAGGGGAAGGGGATGCAGGAGAGGAAGGGGAGGCAGAAGGGGAACGGGACGAATGGGAAAAGATACGCAGGGAGAAACAATTTCTTTATTAAATGGCATAGCAACGCATGCCGGGTACCAGCTAGTGATATTATAAAAGACACATTCATTCATACTGATCGAAGAAAAAAATGTTAACACCATTTATGCAAAGGACATCCATTTTAAATACTTGTATAGTATATGAACGGGCCGATAAAGTACCTATGTCTACTGGACCTAGTGCAGTGAAAATACGCATTATCACAAAAATGTATCATCACTCTATGGATTAATTTATGTATCTGTCAAACACAATGAAAAATTGCACATTAAAAGTAAATAATTATTTATTGATAAAATTGTGTTGATACCTACTAACACTTTTCATAATATTATGATAAGTAGGTTCAATAAGCAGTTCCAATTTTGCATTATTATTTTTTTATTGTAGCTATACTATATTTTATGAATTAATATTTCATGATGGTTATTATAATTTATTTTCGGTCGATAGACTTGAAATAAGAAGTATTTTTCAATTTTTGCATTTATTTTTACGTTGCCATAATAGTAAATATTTGACATTCCCAATAAATTATTTTTAACTTTAACTTTGTATGAATATTGCGGCATAAAATAGGGTAAAAAAATTCAATCTTTTCGAATAAAAAATACCTATACGGTTATTGCATAATATGCCTGTTGGGCTCAAACCAAGACCATAATATTTTCAATCGGTAAAATTAGAACCAATAATGTATTGTGCTCCGCCACACCCCTTTCACAATACTGTTGCGTTGTTGCTGTTCGGAGAAACATTTTTCAAGACGGATTAGACGATTAGAGCAACGTTCGCATCAACGTGGAAGATTTTGCGAACATTGGTAAGACATTAAAAGGTTTTGAAGAGAAGCATGAGACAAATTACTCTGTTGAAAATTTGCTTATTTATTTTTAAAAGCTCTCTCCAACTACGTACTACTCAAGGTTCATATTAAATTTAAAAGAATGCCGGTGCACCTGACTTATTGTGCACTGATTTGTCAAAAAAAAATTTAACTTCACAAATTATTTTGTTTTATCTACCGCAAACGGTTTATTTTATTTTTTATTATTTACAATTTGGGAGGCGGGAATGGGTACCGCCGCCCCGGGAACCTTTATTGGATAACCAACACCTCTGCCATAGGTCACCCCAAGTGGTTCGCTACGTTTGGTGATTTAGCAGGGGTGCCCGGGTTCATGGGGTGAGGTTTGTCTAGGTCTGATGGCCAGGACACACTGAACCCGAGATTCCTACCCACCTCTTAAACCCTTTTCCTTCCCAGAACTCTCTTCTCCTTCCTTTCCCAAAAAAACCCTCCACACAGCATCCCCAAAGATGACATAGGCCCTCAGGGAAATTATTTTCCTCAGGGCCTCCTGTGTGAAGCTCATGTAAAAAAAAAATTCAATTTTAGACGCGGGTATGAGTACCGCCGCCCTGGGAACCATTAATTGAATAACCAACACCTCTGCCGTAGGTCACCCCAAGAGGTTCGCTACATTTGGTGACTTAGCATGCCCGGGTTCATGGGGTGAGATTTGTCCATGTCTTGGTGGCCGATGCATCTGCCCACCTCATGGTGTTACAGCACGTTCCTGAAGGATTTTAACCTGCGTTTATTGAGCATATTTGGTGTAAAAATTTAGAAGTCGTTTTGCTGTCCGTTGATATTAGCTAGGCACATTTAAACGTTAAAGCAAACATTTATTTTAATAAAAAAATATGTATACGTATTACATATATTTTTAAAACTAAAATTTAAGCGATATTTTGGTTTACGGTTTCGGTTTTCAAAAATGTATATATTTCACTTATGTAAAAATTCTCAATTCACAAGTGAATTGAGTTTTCTTATGCCAGATCATGTCTAAGAGTTAATTGAATGTGCATTTAAGGATTATCATAAAATTGTAACCACAAGTGATTATTCACTTAAAACTGTACAATGAAAAAAGAGTATTTGGTAGATATTTGTTTTTGTGAAACGCTCTTCAATTCCGTTGAGCTAGTTATGATGTGTTACGACGCGACGCCGACGCCTAAAAATCTCTGAACTTTCGTATGGGAAAATAAATCTTCTTCCCAGTAGTTGTAAGACTTTTGTACGTATTTCGGTACCAAAACAGGACTCAAGGCTCATTTTTATTTGTCAGCTTTAGGAAAATGCTGATTTATGAAAATTTTACATATTCCCAAGAACACTTTTTTACAGACATCAAGGAAAATATTCTTCGTCATTCCCTCTGGGACAACTGTTTTACACCGCTGAATGCTACAATTTATCTAAATAATATGAAGTGTCGAGAAGGTACTGCTTCAAAGATACCGGGTGAATTAATGTTGTTTTTTTGCATAACTAATGATAAAGTTTAATTCTACAATAATTATTGTAAATTCCCTTTATTTAATAGTGGTTTAAACAAAGTTCATTATTTCCATTGAAGAAGAAGATAACAATAATAGTCTTATCGAAATTATCAAAGAGAATAAGACACAGAAAAGCAGAAAAAGATAATGGTCGCAACTGGGACTCGAACCCAGACCTCTCGTCTAACCGGAACGTGCGCGTTAACCAAATAATATGAAAAAAGAATTAGTTGAATTGGTTAAAATAAATATTGGTTAAAGTTTGATTGGTTAATCTAATATAACTCCTAAGTATTTAATTTCAGTTAAATTTTTAATAATTTCACTAACAATTTTAATTGGCTTTCACTGGATGTCTTCTTATGTCCAATCACGATACATTTTGTTTTTTTTTGTATTTAATTTAAGCTTATTTATTTTTAGCCATCTTGATACATTATTTAAAATATTTATTAGTTCTTCATAGTTATCTCCCATTAGGTATATTAGTGTATCATCGGAAAATATTCGTACTTTACATTTTGAAAATATTTTCACCATGTCATGAATATAGAGTATTAACAATATAGGTTGTCTTTGAAATACTCTTCTATTAATTTAATAGTTACAGCTGAGAAACCAATTTCTTTAAGCTTTCTTATCAGAATTTCTCGATCTATAGTTTCGAATGCTCTTTGAAAATCTATAAATTTATCACTATTCATTTCTTCCTTCCAGTCTCAGACAATTACGTTTAATACTGTTTCGCAAGAGTAAATCCTGATTGCTCTTGGTGTAAAATATTGTGTTTATCTGGGTATTGCAATATTTGTTTTTTTATTATCACTTCAAGTATATGTTCATATTTCGGTAAGATGTGGTCCAAATTCTTCACATTTTCTGATATTTTTAACCTTTGGAACCGGTAGATAGTTTCCATGACTGCGGAAATTTTCCATGACAGTGGAAATAAAAAAAAACAGTAAACGGAAGTTGATATGAGAAAAAATAAATATACTTTAGTAAAGAGTAGATGAAATCAAAAGACGAATGAAAAGAAAAACAAAAAATCTATTATGCAATGGCCTCTTTAAAATATTCACCGTTAAAGTGTTTCAAGTACAACTTAATACTTCATTAAAAACATCGGCTACATTAGCAAAAGAGTTACCAACGGTGGGTAATCTATTTATATCTGAATGATAGCCTGAAATCGTTGTATAATTGTCATAATAATTAACCTTGATCTAATGGCAGGAACATGGAAAATTTACAATTTTATAATACATTATATGATAGACTTAGATATGTTGCAATTTCACCAAAATCACCAGGTGACTTCGTTTTCATTAAAATCAAACATCGGCAAAGAGTAAGGGAAAAACACCTACAAAAACATTCTTAAGGAGGTATTTTCTAAAAATAAATTTGTGAAATCTTAAACCCAGATTTACGACTTTGAATGCCAGTTCTCAAACATGGTCGTCAAATTCCCTCGACATTGTAGATAATACTTCAAATCCCTCCTCCTGAGATGCCTCCGCCTTTGAACGGGCGCTAAGCATGCATCCACAGCGTCGCCCGACCCACCTTAATCAATAACTCGAGTACTCACTTCGGAAGCAGGCACAAGTGCTGAAATATTAAGCTGTTTTAAAATATGCCTCAATATTGTTAAAGAACATAATGTTATACCTTTTTTCTATGTACCCCACAACAGTCCAGACTACGGGTGCGTGTTTGGTGGGGTTATGGCATTCCCACTTGAGGTTTTATATGAGGCTGAAGGTAGTCAGTGGGGAAGGGGAATATTTCAAAGTACCTGACTAATTAAAACTCGTAACAAAACACTCCTAAAGAAAGCCATTTCAAGCAAAGTTTTGATTTCAGGGCAACCAGACTGTATTGAGAGAATCTTCCAGCCTCTTTGAAATGGTAATACACTGTGTAAGTATTAGTTTATATTATTTATGCGTGAAATAATACACACCACATTAAATTAAATTCATATGCGCATATCGCGCGTCGGTCAATCTTCTGCAAGTTAAGTCTACCATAGTTGCAAAAGCAATATTTTCCGCTTAAATTTATGTAAGTAGAATTAGGCTATTCGTAGCTGAGGAAAAAAATTTCTTACTTATTGATTTTTCAATATTGAAAATATTGGATTTCCTGTAACGCAAAATATCTCTCAAATTAAAATTTCTGTTAAATCTTTAGTACCTCGCGTTTCTTAAATTTATTTTCGACAAATTGGGCTGACGTCATATTTTTGTTACGCTATACGTAGGATATATTTATTATCTTAGGTGAAATGCTTTCATTTTATGCAGAACATCCTACTGATTTACAATCTGCGGGACTCGCGGAGATGTCTGGCACAAATCCAGGCCTCTTGGGGAACGCGGATCGGCGTTCAATATTTTGATTTAAATTTAGTTCATAACCTACTGCCGCTGGAGAAATAAATACTGTAAGCCACAAATTAATTGATTGACACAGAAGCGTGTCGACAATTTACGGGTGCTGTTTTTAACACAGAGTTTAGTTACTGCAAGATATCAAAATTCTTTATTAATTGGTACTGAAGTATTGTTAGTTCTAAGGTACGGATGTTGAAAACATCGTCACATATAAAATTGATTGATGATCAAATCGACGATCAGTGTTATTTCAAATTATACAAATTGAATGGTAAATGTTAAACTCCATACGTTTCAATTTTTGATAAAAATTTTGATCAGCTGTAAAAAATAACGGCCTTGCTGTTGAACTTAAAGAAGCTAAAAATTTGATCCAACGCCAAAACAAAAATCGGCATTTGACGGATCGAATATTAAAAATTCATAATGTCTCTGATCGTCAATCTAAATGAGACGGTTGTCAAACTCCTCCTTCTAATTATTAAAGCTTTGGAGAAAAATATTGTTGTTTTAATATGAAATTGCTGATTTGATTAGTAAAGTCATAAGTTATATCTAACATAAACCTACAGTGTACAAGGTTCCTGGTACTCGATGCAATATATTGATGGAGGTGATAGTGGAAGCATTATTACCACATAAAACGCATGATGCTACAAACGTGTAAACCAAATAAATAAATATTGATTTCATAATTAACACTTTATTAAGTTGATGTTCTTTTTCAAGCTGTACTGTCGAACTATTTGATTGTCGAGTTTGTGGAAATAATTAGTATTGTCAGTACACCCGTGTAACAGTTTTCTTCGTATAAACGTTAACATTTATGGTTGAGGTTCAACAATGGCTTCGCTCTAAACTAATATTCCATGAACTTGTTGCAAGTTATCCGCCATGTTATAAAATCGCTAGTAAATAGTTATGTTTAGTTTCAGTTTCACAACACTTACTAGCAAAAACTAAATACCTAACGCAAATTACTTGCGTATTAATAAAAATATCGGGAGTTTGATAAAAAAATTTAATTCTATATTGCTTAAATATCTAGGCACCGACCAGGGGTCAAAAACGAAATCTTTAAAATATTTCTTGAGAATGATGATTTTATGCCGTTTTCTCGGGCATGGCCACACTGTTGATAGTCAGATCGATATTGACAGAGAATAAATAATAAATCGATACACGACGGCAACACTAGCGGACCTGTTGAAGAAGTTTGACATTTACGTATGGATTTACATACGTAAAGGTCAAACGGCTTCGTAAAAATTAAAAATAAAAATAAATTGACAATTTAGGATTGAATCTTTGATATACATTAGCGCTTGCATGTGCTTTTTGAGACAAAATGGAAGTTAATTGGTTAATGACATCTTTAGTCATATTTCAACTATATACTTTCGTTTCTCCAAAATTGAACGGAATAAATTGATCGCGTCTTAAAATAAATTAATTAACTTTTATAAATTATTTAACTCTACGGATCGCGTATATGATTTTATTCAAATCTAAGAGTTTCGTCAATGCACCTATATTCATTGATAAGCCAGTTGTTTTGCATAATAAACAACATTATTCATCGAGAATCTCATAAATATCGATCCAAATAAAATCTTCTTTATTAGATTTAAAGAAAAAATAAAGACCGAGAAAAGATATTTTAATTTTATTGTAATGTTAAAGATAGCGCAATTTGATTTGCCGAGCAAAAAAAAATTGGGTTGTGTGTATTAGTGCATAGAATTTATTCGCGGCCAACAGTGATATCCTGTCTAAAAAGTTGTCGAAATTGTAAAAAAATGTGAGGATACATTATTATTGGGACGCGTGATTTCCTCCACACAGATCTCCAAAAATGACATAGGCCCTGCTGGAATTTTTTTTCTCGGGGCCTCCTAGGTGGCGCTATTGTAAAAAAAAAAACAAAACAAAGTTCCGGTTATAAACAACTCTAAAGCTTATAGAATTTCTATATCATCCTAAAATCCACGATAAAACACATCATAAAGGCTACGATAGTGTTTTCTGCCTATCCTGAAAATAAATAAAAGTTTATCGTTCTAATCCCGTAATAACTCTGAAAAATGGTCGTCCAGCATTCGATAAAGATATTTTGATGCCCTCCATTCGTTATTAATTTCTCAGCGGGCAGTTACTAATCTTTCTCGGGCATTAAATAACTGTAATGGATCCTTCAAAATAAGTATGACCGTAACACATCTTTCGAGGTTTTCCTGGGTGATCCAAATAGATACTAAATTATGAACACACATCAGGCCAGGGTTTGGACTTACAAAAATAGTCTCAAATGTTACACCGGAAACATTAATATTTTTTCTTTGAATGATTTGTTAGCGGAAATTATTTTAAGTGTTTTTTTTCTGTTTATGTTCGAGGCGAATTTAAGTTTATTTTTTGAAATGAAAACTTGTTTAGTATCACCGTTGTGATTTGAAACTGTGTGAAACGAAAATTGCGACACTAAAAGGAGACAATTACAATTTGGGAGGCGGGAATGGGTACCGCCGCCCCGGGAACCTTTATTGGATAACCAACACCTCTGCCACAGGTCACCCCAAGTGGTTCGCTGCGTTTGATGATTTAGCAGGGGTGCCCGGGTCCATGGGGTGAGGTTTGAACACTGAACCCCGTATTCCTACCCACCCCTTAAACCATTTTCCTTCCCAGGATTCTCCTCTCCTTCCTTTCCTTTTAAAAAAATCCTCCACCCAGCATCCCTAAAGATGACATAGGCCCTGAGGGAAATTATTTTCCTCTGGGCCTCCTGTGTGGAGCTCATGTAAAAAAAAGACACTAAGAAGAGTCTTCTCATTGTGCAGTGCTTCGTAGCCTATCGTTCTCCTCTTTGTGCGGTGCTTAACATTTGCTCTACACAGGAGCCTCTGATAAAAAAAATTGCCACAGGGCAAATGTCATTTTTGTTTGTCATCTTTGTCATGCTGTTTGGAGGGTCTTTTTAGGAAAAGGTAAGGAAAAATGTGTGAGGGGTGCGTAGGAATCTGGGGTTTTAGGAAATTGGTGTCAATGATCCCACTGCAATGCAAGGCGATGGGTCGAGAGAGTCCGGTTGGAGCGGTCTATGTTAGGTCTACTATAACCAGTCTCTTATGATTCGGCCCACCACGCAGTAGGTGGGCAAACGCATTCACCGCCAAGACGTAGGCAAACCTCACCCCAAGCAACTGAATCCAACTGGTCTAACAAATTGTCAGAGTTAATATTCTCCCTTACCAATAATAATCCTGGTCCAATCGTAAAACTTATGAAGCTATTAATGAAAATTATAATTTTTCTAAATGTTGAACTGCCATCACATCTCCTGCCGTAGATTCCAAGATGACACGGATTCCCGGTTGCGGGGTTTATTATTTTTGCAAAGTTAAAATCGGATATTTCGGTGTAAGCATTCCAATTTCGCATCGACCTCATTCCCTCGCATCCGAACAGCCTATCATATTTTCTTCGTATATTTTTATTCTTACTGGCAGATTTAACTGTCGGACTCCAAAATCGACCTTTAAATTGAAGATGGAAAAACAACTAACGTAAATAAATACCGTACAAACGAAGCTCTTCGAAAAACTCTGAATGGGAAAGCACGTCTCATTAGGTGACACATTATCTTTCATGTTTACACATTGAAGACAAGTTTTCTTATGTTTCCTGAAGGTGGCTCAGTGCACCAGACAACAGACAACAGAGTTCAATTAAATTTTAGCTTGCTTCTCGAAGCAAAACACGTGACTCTCTGTCATGTATTGACATGGGTAATTAATAAGTATCACGTAACATGTTTATTTCATTCCTCGCATGTGAAAAACACATTTTCATGACGCCTGATCCCCCAGACAATGGATTCCCCGGACGTTTATTCCCTCTGTCATTCGCCTTTGCCTTGATTCCCCAATACGGCTGTGTAACAAAAGTCAATAAGGGTACTTTCACATGCAAGTGCATTTTCTCTAAGCCGACTGCACATAATATAAACATATCCTCCAGCCTTACTATAAATCGTAAAAGTTTTATGTCTTTCTTGTCATTAACTATGTATCATTTTCTAGACATTTTGTTTGGAAGAATTTTAATTTTCAATGTACATTTTTATTTTAATTTTATATTTTCTGCGACCGGTTTCGACACATCCGTGTCATCCACGAGCAAACTTAAAACTAACTTAAAAATTCTATACAAGTACAAAAATTAATTAAGAGGGGGTAGTGGGAGGGGTGATTTTGGGGGATGGGGAGAGCGGTGGGAGGAGTCAACATTACATGGAAACATCGTTAGTAAAGGTGATTTACAGGGTGCTATTTTTTTATTAATTTTCGATTCAATTTTTTTGTTTATTTCTAAGGTTTCTAAAGCGCGCAAATTAAAATATGAATTTACATTGCAGTGTTCAAACTTAGTTTTTCCTTTGTTAAAGCTACGGCCTGTATCTATTAAATGGTTAGCAAACTCGAAGTAGTTATTATTTCGTTAACAAAGTTCATGTTCCCTGATTCTAGTTTTAAACTTTCTAGTAGACATCCCTACATACTAGAATGTAGGGATAACGTAGGGATGTAGGGATCGTGGAATATAACGATTGTGACGCACAGTATGTAGGGATGACTACTAGAAATTTTATAACTAGAATCTGGGGTCATAAACTTTGTTTACGAAATAATAACTACTCCGGGTTTGCTAACCAGTTAATAGAGGCCATAGCTTCAACAAAGACAAAACTAAGTTTAAACATTGCAGTGTTAATTCATATTCTAATTTGTGCGCTTTAAAAACCTTAGAAATAAACAAAAAAATTTAATCGAAAATTAATTTAGTTAATATATTGGATAAAGAGAAATTAAAATCTGTCTATTATGCCTTAGTTCAATCTAGACTTTTTTACAATATAGTATGCTGGGGATCCTGTCTAAAGTCCAATGTGGAACCACTAAATATTGCTCATAAATTAATTCTTAAAGTCATGTACAAAAAAATTTTTGTTATCCATCTAAACTACTTTACAAGGAATCTAATATTATGTGTATAAAACAGCTGTACATTACTAAAATAATTTGTAGATTTTTTATCAACACTAAATCTGCAGAAAGAACCCAACAAATCCATACAACTAGAATTGGCTCAACAATGAACTTTATGGCAATACATACTAAAACATCTTTTGGCCAAAGAAACTATTTATACCAAGCTCCAATTATGTTTAATATTCTGCCAGACTACATTAAATCTTCCAATTCATTAGCTAAATTTAAAAAGAATGTTAAGATATTTGTGTTAACAGAGGATTGGCATACTATTTTTTCATCCTTGTACTTTTTTAAATAATAAGATTTCAATTTTTAAATAATAAGATTTGTTTTTTAATAAGATTTGTTTTTAATAATATTTGTTTTTTGAATAATAAGCTTTTTTTAAATAAATAGATTTTATTTGAGTTCCATTTGCCAAAATTGGAGTGTCACCCTAGATGTTTTGAACTAGCTTTGTTTCTTGGTGGGTATAGTAATTAAACATTTATTTATGGTCTATATTGATACAAATCATACTTAAATTACCCATCTGGTCACTAATATGATATTTTTATTTCTTACTTTATTATAATATTTTAGTGTTTTAAATGTAGTGTATTTTGTGTGTGTAAAATCACTCAAATTTATAAATGTTAACCTCAACACAGGCCTAGTCCTAGTGAGGTTATTTTTTTATATGTAAAAATACAAAATAAGAATGTATGGTGAGAAGTTATAAATAAATAAATAAAATAAAATAAAAGTACCCTGTTATATATATAACTATATAACCCCTCTCCTATACTAACGATGTTTCCATGTAATGTTGACTCCTGCCACCGTTCTTCCTCTCCCCCAAAATCACCCCTCCCACTACCCCCTCCTAATTGATTTTTGTACTTGCATAGAATTTTTATTTTAGTTTAAAGTTTGCTCCTGAATGACATGGATGTGTCGAAACCGGTCGCAAAAAAATAAAAATTAAAATAACAAAAGTACAATGAAAATTAAAGCTCTTCAAAATAAAATGTGAAAATTTTATTCAATTGATAAATGACCTTTTATGTGAAAACATTACTAATTAAAAAGTGACAAAAAATTGTTCATGGATAGATACGAGTAAATACATACTTACCCAGCCATAGGGGATAGTTTATCCCGTATAACAAAAAAAAATACTTTCATGAAATTCTTATCAAATACAAACTCAATTTGTATATTGATATAACCTATTCAACCATTTCTGATAATTTAATTAACAACACACGATTATTGTGTGATAACTATACTAACACTGACGAAAAATTATACAAATAGGATGAAAACATATCAAATTACACGAATGTAAAACAAGCAAATTATTATTAAAAAAAAGTAATTTTATCTTTTTATGAAAAAAACAAGCGATTAGTGTAGAGTTTTCTAAACTTAAATTTTTATCTTTAACACAACAGTAAATATATTCGAAATGTGCGCATGCGTGATTCAGTGAAAAACAGAGTTGGAGATTTTCATAATTAGTAATAAATCGAATCTAAAAATGTACGGTCTTTCTACAACGTGTAACAAAACACGCAATTTCTAACAATTATGAATGTCATATTTTATTATTCAGCGGTATTTCCTTCCTGGATATCCCTTATGGGTATATATTATTTAGTTATTTTACATTGCATACGTAGATAGGTATAGCGTATTTTGCTTAAGCCGACTGTACATATAAGTTTATCAACTGTACGGAGGATCATCTGTCCGGGATTCAAGAGTCAGGTCACTAAAAACACAGCGAATTTAAAACAAACGAGGAAAAGTTGCTTACCTTGTCAGGTCGCCACAGAAATGAGCGTTCTGAACTGTAATTGACAGGAGCCTTGTCGCGATTAGAAGATTAATTACTTAGCACACCTTGTACAGTGTACAATGAATTTAATCTACTTAATTACAGTCATTATAAAGATGTTTAATTGCAAAGATACTGCTAAACGGGTTGGGTGTTATTGCCAAGATTATTTTCTAAGGAATATAATTGATGCAGAAATAACTCTGGCTCGGATGAAGAGTTATTTCTTGACCTTTCAGTTGTTTTCTTGCGGGCGCGAGTGAAAAAATTAAAAAATAAAAATATCAATTAAAGAAAGCGTTATTTTATTTAAATACAAGCTGGTTCCCGTCATGCGTTGCTATGTCATTTAATAAAGAAATTGTTTCTCCCTGTGTGTCCTTTCCCATTCGTCCCGTTTCGCCTACCCTTCCTCTCCTGCGTCCCCTTCCCCTCTCGCGTTCCCACTCTGCCTCCTCCAGCTTCCCTCTCCCCACTCCACTCCCCCCCTTCCCCCGTCTTTCGAATCTACCTCCCGAGTTCCCCTTACCCCTCCCAGGTTCCACTCCTCCCTTCCGAATTCCCCTCCCCCCTCCTCCCCTCTTCACACCCGCATTCCATACATTCAGTCCCGGTACATTTAGTTTTCATACAGCCCGCGGGCATTTTTTTATACAAATTTGATAATGCCAGAGCTCACCAGTAGTTTTATTCAAACCTTGTCCCGACATAACGAACACAAAAAAAACAGATTTTTTGCAGTTTTTGGTGCAGTCGTTCGGAAGTTATGAAGTTATTTTTTTTCGGTCTTGCCGGACGGGAGAGCAATCTTACTGTTGACCAGAATTAATTCGGCCCTCGAACCCATCATTAAAGCACAAAAACTAATAATAAAAATAATTCTTAAACTTCCTCTCACTACCAGCACTGATACGATCTTCAATACTTTCAACGTTATGGACATCAAACAGCTCTACGCAAAATCCATCTTACTTTATTTACATAAAAACAACAAAATCCTATACAAACCAACACAAATGATACACAATACACGAGCCAAAAATAAAGAACTTCTCCAAACTCCCTTTTCTAAAACCACCTTTGGACAAAAACACTTTAAATACATAGCTTGCAAACTATACAATACACTTCCAGCCACGATTAGACAAACCGAATCAAAGACCAAATACAAACAAGATTTAAAGAAATGGATTATAAGTATTGGACGCCACACTACTGCTAACATCTGTAAAATAGAGTACAAATAGACAGAATTACCATCTCACGTATGTCCTTACCCTTATTAAAGAACTTAAAATAGTAAAATCCTATATGTATAATATAACTTCCTATATAGACTCGAAAGGATTTACTACTTTATTCATCTCTTCCTTCACCTATATAATGCTTTCTTTATGATATTAACCCTCAATCTTAATCATCTTTCTGTTTGAATTGTATAAATCAGTATGTATCTTACCTTAAATATTCTCATGTTGTAATTAAATATTCTTATGTATGATACTCATTTATGTACCTCTACGCCTGTCTCAACACAGGTATTCCCTAGTGAGACAGGCATCGAATAATGTTATGTAAACATGCCTTTTATAGATAAATAAATAAATAAATAAATTCGGATATCGACGTATTTAGCGTTAGTGAAGCTGCTTTTAAAAGGCAAGCTCTATTAATGCTTGTATAATTTTTGCCTACCATTTATGCTTAATGTAATACCGTTACTATTGTATTTTAAAGACACATTGAAATGTTTAATTTTGTAATGTTTTTGAACGAATAAATAAATTGAATTGAATTGAAAGTTGTGCGCGCCATACATTTCGGCGATTCATTTTCAAATATAGATATTTATAGATAGACCAGCCTTTTCCCGCGGCTTCGCTCGCATGGTATTAGGGGATTCCCACTCAGCCTCCTCCACCTTCCCTCTCCCCACTCCTCCTCCCCCCACCATCCTTTTCCTTCCTTCCCTCCCCCCTCTTCTACCCCACTCCACCTCCTCCACCTTCCCTCTCTCCACTCCACTCCCCCCATCAACCCCCTCCCCCTCTCCTGCACCCACCCCACCCCTCACCCCAACCCCTCCACATTCCCTCTCCCCACACCACTCCCTCCCATTAACCCCCTTCCCCCCACCCCCTACGTCCTTCCCCTTTCCCCTTCCTTCCCTCCCCCCTCTCACTCATATACATTCAGTTTTCAAACTGCTCACGTGCCACCTATTAAAATTTTTATACAAATTTCATAATGCCAGAACTCAACGGTAGTTTTATACAAAATAACGTTTGGGTTTATGCGCATACATACATTTCGGTGATTCATTTTTAGAGATAGTTATTAAGTACGACGCCAAGAAAGTACTCTTTTTAGGATGAATTGCCTAATTAAAAAATGAAAAAAAAACATCTTTTCCAAGGCGACAATTGGTTGACGTTTGCAATAAATCGATTTTGTTATCGACAGAAAACGATTGATAAATAATTTCATAACGCCAGAGCTTACCAATATAAATATAGCCTATAGATCTCGCAAATAATGTAGCTTTCTATTAGTGAAAGAATTTTTTAAATCCATTCAGTAGTTTTTGTAGGAAAGAGTAACAAACATAGATCCATACAAACTTTCGCCTTTATAATATTATTAAGATAATAATAATAAATAATATGATATTCAGAAAGATTATATTTAACATTAAGCACAAATTGCAAATCCTCTCCAATAGCTTTAAGCTGTAAAACGTATTTAAATTACATTTACGTAAGTTTCCCGGCATCTTCTTATTAAAGTGCTTCAGTTTTAAACATCATAATCACCAACTTTCTTTCCATTTTGAGTTTCCTCTGAAAGTGAATGTTTGACGTTTTGCGGAATACTGGAAGTTTCATTTAATGTTTTTATATACATTTGCGAAATTTCATTCTTCCGACGTCAAAAGCAAAATGTGACTATCAAGGATTTCGATTCTACTGTGTAAAGATCAAATACGCGAAAGCGAATGAAGCAATTTCTTTTGATATCTGATTAAAAATGATTAAACGAGCGGAGAAACAAAAATGAACATTTTGAATGTGCCGTTTTTAATAAATTTTGTAAATTACGAATAATATGCTACTCCCATAATCACTTAATGGGTTGGGTTCAATAGCACGAAGTCATTTGGTACTTTAAGTCGGTAATCGTTTATCTCTTCAGAAATGGCGAAGCGGTTGATTGGATAATTAATAGCTCAATTAATGGCCAAGACAATTATCCAGAACAATGGACGTAGAACAAAATCTTCGCAATCATTATGAGCATTTATGAGAGTCATAAGCACGACCGTGCTCAAATAGATGTCCATTCATAGGATAGTCTCTGTACACACATCTATTCATTAGGTTAAGGAAAATATATTCCCTGTACTCGGCACTTGGGAGCGTATTCCAAGACTAGAGAGGAGTCAGAACTTGGACGATTTTGACTGATCTACTAAATAAATATTTTATTTTTTGTATATATATTTTTTATTATTATTAAGCAATAATAAATGTACCTAAAATACTAAATGACATTACACCAGACAAACGGATGTTTTTACAAACTAAGAATACCGTAAAAAAAGTTTCGAAAATTTAGATTAGAAAATAAAAAAGATTAAAATACATAAGAATCAACAAAATATTTTTTTATCTATAAGATTAAAATACATAAGACAAATATATATATAAATACTAGCATCACGTGTCTTATGTATTTTCATTTTAAATACTTATATTTTCACTAATTTAACTACAAATAATTCAGCGCATTAAGAGGGCATTACCAGAGACAACCAGAAATATGTCATTTTCAAATCAGATTTTAGACGTATTGACTCTTTTCCACAAAAAATTACAAATGCATTTCGAAAGATTGTTCTTTTATCTAGCATTCGCATGTAATAAATTTTGAGAAAAAAAAAATTTAATTTTTAGTATAATAAGGTTATTCCATAGGTCGTTGGCAGATTTGTTAAATTTTCAAAAAAGATTTTGTATTATATCAAATTTCAAATATTTTTTATATATTTGTATTATATCAAATTTCAAATAATCCATTTCAAATAATATAATCATTCAGTAAAATAAATCAATACATTATCTAGCAAACGCATGTTTTAGAATTTTAATTTTAGTTTCAATAAAATCATTAAAAATATGCACGTACATGTGTTTCTTGACGAAAATTGGTCCATTTGTGTATTTATTTACGCAATTACAAACTAATATATTTCAGATTTTTTTAACATTCTTATTAAATTTAGACATTATTGAAAAATGATAAATACTTATAATCAAAAAATAACTACAAAAAGTACATTATTTTAATAGTTTTATCATCACGCCTTTCAGCATTTTTGGATGGAAGGTATAAATTAAAGCTAATTTGAATTGAAATAAATTCGATATTGAGTTAAAATTTAAAAAAGCTGGTACGGAGAATAATTAATCTTTCTCATGGTAACCGCCCTGCACGATCGTAAGAACAACTTTCGACGAAATGTGGATTTTCGTCCGCTGGCTGGTTAAACGCTCTTAAACTAAACTAAATAAAACAATACAGCGCTATTCTATGTCATTACTTTATTTATCTAGAATTAACAATAATGATTTTTTTTTAATTTATCCGCTTTTTTATGATTAATATCATGATTTTTTTTTACTTAATTTCTAATAATTTTATTTAAATTATACATACTTATGTATGTATATGAATGCATATATCTATCCTTTCAAGGAGACATTTTATAAACTATAGTCTCTATTTGTACTCTTGGTTTACACAATTTGTGTCATTTGTTTTTAGTATTTTTAAATGTTTGTGTTATTACCCATCTTAGAAAAAACATCGTCTAGTGAGGCGGGTAACTTACTAGCATTATCAGAATATTTTATCTCAATATTATGTCAATTTCACAATTAATTTTTAAAAATTAAAAATGAATTTTAATATTTTTTTCTCGTTGTGAATACCCTACTAAATACTAATAAAAAATATTATCGTTAATAAATAATTATTATTGAATTTAAAAATAATAACCACATTTAAACCATGTATCCACAAAACTATCGAAATAGGCTATAACGTAATAAACGCTACTGATTGCATCAAAAATATTTATATAAATACTAGCTTTTTCCCGCGGCTTCACTCGCATGGTGTAAGGGGGGTTCCCACTCCGCCTCCTCCACCTCCCCCCTCCCCTCCCCTCACACCACCCTCCCTCTCCCCCCCGTCCCCCCTCCCCCCACTCCCCCCATCTCTCCCTCCCTCCCGCTTTCCATACATTCAGTTTTCAAACCTTGCGTGCCACCAATAGCAATTTTTTTATACAAATTTCATAATGCCAGAGCTCACCGGAAGTTTTATAAAAACCTTGTCCTGACAATAACGAATACACGAAAAAAAAGAATTATCCAATTTGGTGCAGTCGTTATGCTCTTAGCAACACATTCAGCGTGCAAAGTTATGCGCTTAGCAACACATTCAGCGATTCATTTTTATATATGAGAAAGATGTATTAAAATGTTTAAATCGTTATAGAAAATATTTTAAATCGTTTAAGAAAATTTATTCGTTAATTAAAAAAATAAACAAAAATGCCGTCTATCGCAATTTTTTCAAATTCACATTTACGTTCTGGAACACCTAGATAGTAAAATTTATGAGGATTTACATCTTACAAATGCAATTATTTAATGACTTTGAAAATTTTATTATTTTTCCGTTTTTGAAAATTGGCTTTCCATAAAATACTCGTAGTAGAAGTAGAAGCATTGCTTACAGGAGGGACTGGTGCTTTGAAAGAATTTTAACGTCGGAGCGAAGCAATTAAAAAATTGATCTGCTGCAAAGCCCCAACCTTGGCTTGGCCATTGACGAAGATACCTACATACCAATTCAGTTTCGCGTAACAATTAATTAACTTTTAAATTTAAGTAACCAGTTTTTAATTTCTCGTCGACATGGATAACACTAAAAAAATGTACAAAATGGTAAAATGGAACATGATTTATTTAACGCAGGTGAAAAGGCAAATGGGCATAAGTCAATTGTTTTTTAAATATATATTTATATATGTGATTAACTCTTCTACGCAAATACACATAATTTCTAACTTATATTGAAGGTGTCATGGTGTTCTTCACTTTCTAAGCCACGAAGGAGATAAGGGGGTTGCATTCCGTTCCAGCTCTTCGATTCCTTCAGCCATGTCCATGACAATAAAATTGCCGTCTTCCCCACAAGCCTTTCAGAACCAGAGTTGAAGGAGATAGTATTTTATATTTATGAGGATGTGACTAGAATACAAAAGCAGCATTTCAAATTGCGTCTGAATCAATACGCCTTTCTTAGGCAGGGAATACATGGGTCGGGTTAGAGTGGTTAGACTATCGGATCGGACAAACCAAATGCACGTCCGATTTCTTTGCCGATTTCCTCCCAGGCAGAGTCCTGTATTTCACTCTCATGGTACTCCTTTAGCCTTACATTACAGGGAGGAAAATTTTTTTTCTCAGGGCCTTCTGTGTCAGAGTTAATGTAAAAAATATTATTATTCAATTTACGTTACTTTTTATTTATAAAAAACAAGCTCTGTCGTTGAATTATTAATACGTGTGATAGCTGTTTGTCTTCTGAAGACATTAATAGTTTGCAATGCCTTTAGAATACGAAATAGCTATCTCGCGTAATAATAATAATTACACTGCAGAACTGTTTTAATAAAATTCAAAAATTATATTATTATATTATCGGCGATGATACATTAGTGTTGCAGTTATAAGTACTCGTAGTTAGGTTCTACTCATATAAAAACTGGTCAGACGGAAGAAAAAGTTGGACATGTATTTTCTATGCAAAACGGTGCAAAAATAGGCACCGCGGGCATTCAGACAATCGGGTCGGTAAAAAAATGGATCAGCCACGCCCTTTCCGAGTCGGCCATACAATCCGATAGTTCCAATTCGGTCGGACGCGTATGAACTGTCTCAATAGATGTAGGTACTGCACGAAGGCCTACCAATAGTCTGATTAGATGATCGAAACCGATTATCGGATGGAAAAATCGGACAAGTATTCCCGGCCTTAGCTGTGAATTTCATCCTGATCCAAAAATAATTAACCAAGTTAAATGTCTCAAAGCTTGATACAAAGATTTTCGTACCAAACCTTCCAATTCGTACAAAATAATGAATGAAAAAGTGTGTAAATATCCGAGGACCTGAGTTTTTCCACGGAAATAAACTAAACTCGGAATATTTCTTTGTTAGGGGTTACAAGAAGAAAACTCGTTGCGCAAGCGTAGACCTGCACATAATATATGCTGTTAACACAAATGTTAATTGTTTGACGTGTTATTTATTACAGTAGTGTAAAAAACAAAATGAAAAGTTTATTTCACAGAAAACACCACACTTTATTGTAATCTGACCTGGTTAATTCATTTGCGGTTACATCAGTACCAAAATATCCAACAAAATACAAATTCTTAATTATTTTTAGCTTTTTAAAGATGTTTTTTTTTCAATATCTACTTGTGGTGGGAGACAGTTGATGCAGGTCAAAATGGAATGCTGAGGTTAATCAGTCAGTAATGTTGTTCAGCATAGATCGGAAACCATCTCTGGGAAACCATCTACGAGAGGTTCTGTCGTTCGAATATGTCGACATTCAAACAATTCAAAATCATTTATTCCCCATTCGCCCCGATGTGGCGTGATTACCAACAGGTTTGAGTGTGAAAAAAATTGATTTTGTAACTTTTTATATCGTCCGCCCATTTGCCTTTTCACAGACGATAATTATTTAATATACATGTTAACGGCTTTCAGTGGAAAGAATAATGCATTTGAAATGTAATGGTGACTATGGTGGTAATGACTATAAAAATAAAGAGAAATAATAATTATTATTTATTGCAGGCACATTTCAAACGAAGTGCGTTACATTTCTTTCCACTGACAGGCTTTAATTAAAATTTGAAAGAATGGTACTATAGCAGAAGAGATAAATCGGTGGAAGTTTTATCTGTACCGATTTGAAAGACAGTTATTGGTAAATTTACTAATTTTATGAGACTTTCGACTCAGGACAACAGCTGAGGTGCACGATTGACATTGAGAAAACGAGAATCACATAAGAACGGATCGCGTCTACGACTATTTCTTGTATTCAACAGTTTGACTGTGGAACAATTTTCCCACCACTCCTGTTATTTCCAAAGTCTTGTGAGTCGTTTTTACACAATATGGTTTTCGTCGCGGTTTAGGTTTACAGCTTCATTTCCTCAAAAAGATCCTCTACGTGCATCACCAAGGATGATATTAGTCTTAAGAGAAAATATATTTCTCATGGCTTCATATTTAAAAAAAAAGAAGTAATTATCTGTTAAAGAAACAATTATTTAGATATTCCATAAAATATGAGATTTTGACCAGAACCAGAAGTAATTAATATATTTTATTTATTAATTACCAACGCTCTAGTGAGCTTTTACAAGAATTAATCAAAATTAGAATTTACTTCGGCCACATAGACACACCCTTGCCGATTTATCTGTTCTGCGTTGAGGTAGAGTAATAAAATCACCTATGGGCTCCTCTTTGACAGGACTGCCGAGGGCTCCGCGGGGTTGGGGTTGCGCCCCGCCGCAGCACGGCAGGCAACACCGAAACAGCCCGCCCCCAACCACCTTGAAGCCGTTCTTCTTGCCACTCTTGAAACCTTCACTCCTTGCTTAGCAGGACATCGGGATTCTCGCTCGACGGGATCTGCGGTCGCGGTACTCAATCCAGGGGATGTCTCACCCCTGATATCTGCAAGGGATGATTCTTCTAACCCCTTGCGTATAACGAATCTCGCTGTGATGAGACGTTTAGTGGCAGATGTCGATTTAAGGGATATCGTGCCCCTGATTTCTCTGTAAGGTATGATTTTCTAAACCCCTTGTAAACAACGCTTTTTGTAACGTGGGGATTCTGTACCCCCTATTTGTTCTTGGCAATATTTAAGTCTTTATTTAAACAATCTCTGAGTTGTAAGATTACCTAGACTCTCTTATCAGGCATAAGCTGTTTTCATAAATTAGCAAGCTCTCTGTTCTTAAGTCTTGAGTCTTGTATTTAATATGCCTTTCTGAACATGAAAGTAATTATGATTGATCTTGTAGGCTTAGTTGTGATATATATTTATGATTCATTAGAAACTAGTCTTTTTCAAAGATTATTCTTGTTTCAAAGGAAAATAATTAATAAATTTTCTCTATAATATTTTAACCCTTTTATACACCATTGGAGAATATTTATCAACACACTATTCATCAGATTTTTGCGCTCAGTGTATTTATTAACAGTGTTCAAATAATTAGCAATTCTTATTAATTTATATTATGAGAATTGCGATAAATTCTGTTGTTTGAGTTTATTTTCTTTTTTAGCTTATTAGTTTTTTTCAGAACTGTCAGCCCTTCAATTCAAATTTTTCATAAATTAATTTCACGCAGACCGTTGGCACTTAACAACGTCCCGCGTTTGCAAGAATGCCTTAAATAAATTGCCCAATTTACTAGAAAATGTATCACGTTAAGGAAATATAATATCTTTTTAGGGGGATGATATTAATATTTTTCAAGGTCCTTTCACTGAGATTCCGCTGTTTTTAGAAAATTCCAAAAGAATTCCAGGCAATTATATTTTTCAGTGATCTCGATTCTTGCTTGGTTATTTGTATCCAACGTGTGAAATGTACAATATTTGTGTGAAGCTTCGATGTAGAAGTAATAAACAGAGGGGTTGAACGGTACGAAGCAGGTTTCACGGAAGAATAGGCAGGAACGGGGGAGGGAAGGATTTACCAAAAAGGAAAACAAAAAGGGATTGGGGGAGGTAAAGGGTGGGAGAACTCACTTTAGCTTTAATTCACGCAACAGTGTCGGTAGAAATATAAAACAACATTTTAAAATATAATAGGTTGATAACACTGGCTATTCCTCTCGTATTTTCATGATACTATGTGAGTCATATTGATTAATAATTGGATTTAGTTTACACTATTATTAGTTTTTTACATTACTGTTTTTCCAAGCACTTTCGATGGTCGAAAAGCGATATTTTACTTTTACTATTCCTGTACCGGATAATTCCAAAAATATAATACGCATGTTTCAAATCATTTTTTTCCTGTCGTGAAACTTAATCAATCAGCGCTAAAAATGTGTTGGGTCGATTGTCACACATTTATGTAAATGTCAGATAAGATTGAAGCTGATGTGTCTTGTCGAGTTCCTTAGAAGCAGCTGAGCGGAAGTACGGAGACGCACACAGCCTCACTGGTCACGTGACATCGATTGGATCCGTTCGCTTCGGAAGCGGAAAGGTCCGAACGACTTATAATTCAACATGGCCGCCTGAAAACAGCGGATGTTACGTTCGCGACTAATTTTTATTTTGTATTGTTTTGTTTTACGTTATTATGTAATGTTCATAATAAGCGAATCAGATACAGAATTCCAGTAACTGTGAGACTTGTCACCTCGAGTGGCGTGTGCAATGTTCATTATCGCGTGCCGCTTTTTTCAAGGCTGATATCAATTATTCAAGTTTTCATAACGCTTTTTTACCAGTAAAGTTCACCTTGGTCAAATAAACACGGTAATTATTTGCAAAGTATACAGTTATTATTATTTTTAACAACAATTTAAAATTTCTATTGATATGAGATTTCAACAATGAGTATTAATGATAAAAATATAATTTTCAAAATATAATATGTCAATATATATTCTTTAAAGAGTTAATATATATTTCAATGATATTTTTAAGAGACGTTTCGATTACCACCTGATATGCATCATTTGCTTGTATATCTAAACAACTCAACCACCACTTAGGTCCACGAACTTGCCGACTTGATTAATAAAGCCAAAACAAAAGTGTTTAACAATAAAAGCGAGTCGTTCTTATTTGACGCACGTAAACAACATTATTTTCGTCACTAAAACAAAGCTTTACACAACGCGCACTGAAAAATTTCCAGACACCGTAAATTGAACGATCGGTCGGCAGTAAACCAACCCTTTATCACTCACAATATTGCAGCTCCCAATTGAGGGATGAATTGTATTCACAAGAATTCACACGCAAACTTTCCAGATGAATTAGCACGTAACTTTCCACACTCCCTGTAGAATCGGCCGTGCAGAAGCAGTTTCCCCACGTGCTACGTGCTACGCACTTTCAGGTGAAGATAACCATGTAAAAATGCAATCGCACCCGATTTGAGATAACGCGCGCCGCGGACTATCCGGGAAAAGGAAAACTGTACACATCAACAACCCGACAACGATTCCACAAGTTAATAGAAAAGTCACCGGCAGAGCGCTGAACTTTTGACGTTTCGCGAAGAAAACAGAATTCGCGCGGAATCTCCGAGTTCCCTTCCGTTCAAAAATGGGACGCGGTTCATGTTTTGTGCGCTTTCTCGCATCGTCTATGCTTAACGATATGTTTGACAGGCGGATCGGATATCGCGCTCGTTTTCGCTCAAAGGGAAGGTGCGGAACATGGAGACCGCTCGAGGGTCGCCAGCCGACTGAGGATGGAGAACTGGCGATAGCATCGGCGTACGGTGGGGAGCTCCGATAGGCGGGAAAAAGACGCAAATACTCATTTCCATGGCACAGAAAAAGATAGCGGTACGGCCGTTCTCATAACGTCTCGTACGCACAGAAACCGAAATATTATTTTGGAGATTTTAAATAATTTCCCTCAAATTCAGGACATTAAAAAGGTGTTCAAATATCTCACGACTTTAAAGGATATTAATGAGATTTATTTAATTGATTTAATAATGGCATTGGATTTCACGAGTAGATTGTATGATTGAAAAATATACCTACATAATCCTATGTACCTCGGAAACACTTTAAGAGATTAATATTTGTGATGTTACGTAAAATTGTCAAGTGGTGTGTATGCACATTTTATATTTTGTGGAAAATCAATAGTTTTCATTTCCCGTAGAACAGCGTCTGTAAGTGTATGTACTTTGTAGGTGCTTACCTATTTAATGTTTTTCTTTTCGATCGTTGTTTTTTCACGGTTCAGTATTTTCGTTTAGAAAGCCGTTAAATTTAACGCTAGATCCTTATCTGTTTTATTTTATTCTGATCTGAAAGTCAAAGCGATCTCTGCTCTTTGACAGCAAGCGCTTTCCATTCTGGTCGTTCTTTTAGAGACATTTGACTAAAACAGAATTTATATAGAATATAAAACTAACAGAATACAAAACGATTACTACCTTCAAATTAATAGGAACCTAAAAAATCAATGGCTACTTTTTAAAAAATGCAGAAAGGGTTTCATTTGAATTAAACATGAAAATTTGCTTTCCTAGTCAGAATATTATTAACATTTCACTTAATGACTTCAAAATAAAAATAAATATATGGTTAAAAATTAAGTGATTTTTTAAGATAAAATAAGATTAATTTTTATATTAGCTCCACACAGGAAGTCCTGATCAGGAAAATATTTTCCCTTGGGGCCTGTGTCATTTTTGGGGATGTTGTGTGGAGGGTCTTTTTAGGAAAGGAAGGAGAGGAAGTTCTGGGAAGGAAAAGGGTATAAGGTGTGGGTAGGAATCTGGGATTAGTGTATCCAGGAGTGACGGACGTATGAATCCATCCCTCCCACTGCGGTGCAAGGTGATGTTCCGATAGAGTACGGCTGGAAAAGTGGTAGGGACTCCCTCAACCACTCTCTCCCGATACGGCCTGCCATGCAGATGGTGGGCAGACTTAAGGCAGGCAGACCCAGACAAACCTCACCCCATGAACCTTGGCACCCCTGCTAAGTCACCAAACGTAGCGAACCATTTGGGGTGACCTATGGCAGAAGTTTTCGTTATCCAATAAATGGTTCCCGGGGCGGTGGTTAAATGGTATGATATAACCGCCATGAAAACTTTATTACGACTGGAAAAGATTCAATAAATCAGTAATAGCTATCATTTCAGTCAAGTGAAACAATTGACCAAAAATGATATGATAACAGAACTTATATGTAACCTTTACAGTCCTTGAAACTTTGAAATTTGGTGAATTGTTCAAAGCTTTCTTTTCCCATTTTATCGTCTACATTTTCCATATTAAAATAAATGCAGTTCACACGCGGTAGAAGTGAAACCTCCAGTAAACTAAAGTAGACAAGAATAGGGAGGCTGTGAAGTACCGCACAAAGAGGAGACCGATTATACTATACCATTCTCTCGCAGGCAAATCCTATAGATGTATGTATTTATCTCTTTAGAGTTGCTATTATTCGTTTCATCCAGTTTCAAATCACAGCGGTGCTAAAGAACTTACTTCACTGATTGATGTAACCAAATAAATAATATAAACGTCGAAATGTGTATGCGACTGTGCGTTAATTAAGTAAATAATTAAAGTATATAAATAAATAAAAAATTCAATTTTTTATGAGAACTACTCTCTTATACGACTTTTGAAGGTTATTCCCTCAATGATATTTGTATTTTTTTAACGCCTCATATTAGGTCCAATTTCGAAGAGAGGCCTCCAGCTTATCATCCCCGGTAGCCCTCACTAATCCGAAGCCATTGGTCATCAACCAATGTCATCTCTAGGTGACCTATGCTTTTTTAAACCATGGACGCTATTTGGTGATATTAAAATTTCAAAGGTCGCCTGTCAGTCGTGCTATGTGGGCAGCATAGTCTCAATTGAGTGCGGAGATTATGACGGTAATTATTAAGTCATTAAGGCTTTTCATCTCACGAGGGGACACCCATATAATATACTAGTACCCAAGCTTTGCTCTCACCGCAGCCCTTTGTGTGAAAGCTATTTTTCTTATTTGCCTTCCCAAGTGTGTTCACCTCTTTTAATAATTTTAGTCATTGAAAACATGAATAATTCCGCTTTACTTGAACAACTTCTTTCACTATTCTTTTGAAAACTCTCTTATACTATATTTTCGTACTTAATACTCCATGAACTATGTACAGTTAATGAATTATGTGTCTTGTACACTTATGTATGTATCTATCAAAACTATGTTTTGTGAACTTAATGTCCTTGACTCCATTTGATAGATGTGATTCCCCCATCTCAAATGGATTACAATCTGTTGAGCACAGGCGTTAGGTGGGAATGCTCTCCTTGTTCTACCGGTATTTTAATGGAAGATACTACCAGTGTCTCGATCTTTTCGGCACCGGTGCTGGGTCGGGAAATACGCCAAAACCGCGCCTGGCATTTGTACCACCAGAAAGGTTCGTTTCTACGACTAGAATTTAACAACTAGGTACTATTTGCCGGCTCCTATGTTTCTTCCCTCCTACAACATGGGTCTCTTCAATGTCCACTCATTCATCACCTTGAAAAGACCTTTCAAAAAAATCTCAGTATCGCCCTGGTGTAAGACCACCATTCAGAATTGAAACGTTCCTTGAAATGGCATTGGCACACAGATCTGAGCAGCCAGGTACTTTCCCACTTTTCTCTTCCCTATTTCCTTCCCCTCCCCACTACCTTCAGCCTCATAACATACCCCAATTTGGGATGCCAGAGTCTCGCTGGCTTCAGACGGGAGCAGTTGGGACTCTTGTGCGGTATTCATGTAAAAAAAAATCCTCAAGATGACCTAGGCTCCAGGGAAAAATAACATGAAAGAATGAAGTGGAAATCACAAAATGGTACCACAAATTGTTGTTTTTTTTGTTTCAAAGAATTTTAACAATTCATAAAATTTTAAAGTTAAAAATCAAGTTCTGTGAAAGTCCTATTCAAGTTCTGATATTATTTGATTATATGCCTGTTGGACCACAGGGCTTAGACCAAAGGCTTGGACATAAACAAAACATCAATTGCGGTTATATAATTCAAAATACTATGTTTCATTACAGAAATTCGCAAGTTTTAAAAAGATGCAATATTGTATTAAATATATTACTAATGGGTTACAAACTTTCAGAATGGTTCCTATGATCTATTTACTAATCTTTTATATAAAACTTATCATCGTCTCTTGTTAATTTGATTACAAAAGCTGTGAGAACACAAGATATCTACCATCAATACCATTGAATCCTCAATTTACACGAATTAATATTAGCAGTTCTCAAGCAAATTCAGTAAAAAATCTAAAATGAGCCATTCTAAATAAAAGTTTTTTGTTTCATTCTGATGTAGGAGAACGTCGGGAAATTTGTTTTAAAAAACTGGAGTTGTCCATGACCAACCGATTGCGAGCGAGTCTCGTAAAGCCCAGTAGACGCGTCATAATTCACAATATTTCAGTCGCGTCAATGTATCAAAGGCCAATTAGTCGTCGCTCTGTTTGAAATTTGCTAACACATCTCAAACACTTCTTCTGCAAATTGTTTGTAATCAAATCAATCAATTTCTTTTTAAAAGTTGTTATCTTTCTTATTAAGTGAAAATCACGTTCTTTAGAGATATTGCAAACTGTTTTTTTAGACAATGATTATTTATCGCTCTTGCGAGAGCATGATGATTGTTATTGCAAATATATTTATTTCACACTCATTTCAAAAGCGAGTGATTCATGGAACATATTATATATATGTCCAAGGTTATATAATAATCTTTAACTGGAAAACCGGAAAAATCACAAAAACAGTGGTAAATTATAACGTTTGATAAGTGATATAAAGTAAGGGAAGAGTTGAAGCAAAACTAACTAGATCAGTGTAGATTTTAGGGAAGTTATTTTTTCATCACTTTTTGAAAGTGATCTGATTTGTCGTGGAATACTTTCATGCACTGAATTTAAAGACGCGGATACGCATTCCAGTGACAAGCATGCTTTTGGCTAGTAGTTGGCATACTAACTCTTCGCGTGCTTGATGGTCAGTATACACATGCTAGATACAGGCATGCTAGCTATTTACATCTCTAGTTTCATGCGCGTATCTGGATAAGATGGAGGTCGTGGAAGAAATAAGAAACGAACTGCAATTTTATTTTTGTATAGTGGCTAACCTGTCATCCACAAGCACTGGTAGTTGTGGTAGTGCATAATGAAGTTGCGAAAATGCGATAAAACAACATAAGTTCATGTTCACTCTGCTAACTGTTACCAAAGCGGGTGCCTCTGGCACACAAAAAACAAACATTGCGGTTAAGTGAAATATGAGCTTTTTTGTATTTCTTCAAATTTTGCAAATTCACTTTGTGGCACCATTTTTTTAATGAAATAATTAAAAACACTGTGTTTTTACCACGATAATCTTTATTTAAAAAATCAACATGTTTCGAGAACGATGTTCTCTTCATCGGACATTATCTCCCGATATATCATATCATATCTCCCATCTTCAAGAATGGTAAAAAAACTGACATTAAAAACTACAGGCCAATCTCCAAACTTTGCGTATTTAATAAAATTCTCGAAAAAATTGTTTATGATCAACTATACGCTGCTCTTAAGCCTAGTCTGAGTACGACCCAACACGGTTTCATTAGTGGTAAATCTACAACCACAAATCTTTTAACTTTCACAGAGTACCTCCAGGATAATTTGGATAACAGAATACAAGTGGACACTATCTATACCGACTATAGTAAGGCGTTTGACAAGGTGGATCACTCAACCTTGTTGAACAAGATTTTAAAGATTGGTATTCACGGCAATCTTTATCGTTGGCTCTCTTCTTATATCTCCAACCGTAGTCAAATAGTAGTGGTTGCTGGATTTAAATCCGATTCTGTTGCTGTTACATCAGGAGTTCCTCAAGGCAGCTTGTTGGGACCATTATTATTTAACATCTACATCAATGATGTTGGTAATTGTTTTTTAAACTCGCAGACCATCCTGTATGCAGATGACATGAAAATCTTTTCACCTATAAACTCAATCGAGGACTGTCAGAAGCTGCAAGATGATTTGCAATGTTTGAACACGTATTGTAATGCCCATTGTATGGAAATAAATATATCCAAGTGCTTCGTCGTGCGCTTCACCAGAAATAAAAACATTTTTATCCACGAATACTCAATTAATCATCAACCATTATCCATCAAATCAGAAATTAAGGACCTTGGGGTTATACTTGATAGTAAACTGAATTTTAATAAACATATCGACCACATAGTCACTAATGCATCTTCTATACTTGGTTTCATAATCCGTTCCTGTAAACAATTCAAAGATCTTATTACTTTCAAAATACTATACTTCTCATACGTTCGTAGTATACTTGAATACGCATCTCAAGTGTGGAACCCAGGCTATGCAATACACAAAAATAGAGTCGAAAGTGTTCAAAATAGATTCTTAAGGTACCTTAACTTTCGCTCTTTTCGATCTCACGTTAGTAATGAAGACTCTGCAAAGTTCTTCAATATGCAGACGTTAACTTGCCGAAGAAATATAGCAGATACGGTTATGTTATTTAAAATTACACGTAACCTAATTGATAGTCCTGATCTTCTTCAACGCCTATCATTCCATGTTCCAAATCGCAACAGCAGACAGTCACTTACTTTTAATCTCCCTCTTTGCAAGACCAACTCCAAACAGAACTCATTTATCTATAGATCCACACATTCATTTAACTTAAATTATTACCACATTGACATTTCTAACGAGACTTTACATGACATAAAACGAAAACTCACTAAGCAACATGACTCAAATTAGAAAGTTTAATCCTTATATATTCCCATCCTTTGCCTCTTAATCCTAATTCTATGTTCCTCCTCCCCCCTCCCCTTTCATATTTGTAAAAAAAATAATTTAATTTAAGAAAACACCCTTACAATGTTACAATGTCATACTTTATTATTCATTCACTATCATAAGTGGAAAGTTCATAATTGGCATAATTAACTATCATACTATTGTTTTATTGTGTAATCTCAGATTTGCTGTCAACTTTCCCTAAAATAAATAAAATAAAATAAAATAAAAAATTATATGTACATACAATATAAGTACATATAATGTCCTACATATAATGTAAGTACATATAATGTCCTGAAGAAGAGAACATCGTTCTCGAAACATGTTGACTTTTTAAATAAAGATAATCGTGGTAAAAACAGAGTGTTTTTAATTATTTCATTTTTCTGTATTTCTTCGGCATTAACTACGTAACAATTTCTAGACATTTTATTTTGAACAGTTTTTGAAGTAAAACTTTTTTACGCACGCTTGACATGGGGATTAAGCTGGTGAATGCGTGACGAGAGCGTTATGAAAAGTGTGATCGGGCGAGGCAAACGGTCGATCGAGGCGAACGGAAGTTGAGAGGGAGATGTAAGTTAGTGAAATTTTACTTCAGTCGTGTGGTCTAAAGCACACTCGTTTTATTTCCAATGTACATTAAATGTACATTGAAAAATTTGTTACATTATATTTTAAATTTGCTAGTCAATTACACGGATGTGACGAAACCGGTAGCAAAAAAAAAATTATATAAAGTAACAAATGTACATTGAAAATTAAAACTCTTTAAAACGAAATACGAGCTTCTAGCATGCGAGTCATTATCAGAGACACAATACACGTGCCATTTGTAAGCCGAAGACCGCCACTGGCATGCTTTTATGCGTGTTACTAACTTGTAATTCTGCGGCAAAAAGCAAATTATGACAATACTCATCGGTTTCTAAACGCGTTTTCCTGTAATCAAGAGTCTAATATTAGAGTCTCTAACTAAGTGAGCATCATGGATAGAAAAAGACAAAATATATTTTTTTAAATCATTTAGTTACCTTGGTGCAATATGTCGTATTCTTTCATTCTACAATTTGGAAACGGCTCATTAGATTAGGAATATTCCTAATCTAATGAGCCGTTTATACTTATACGTATATACTTGTCATGGAACTAAAATAATAAATTGGATTATTGTTCAAAAAGAAAGTTACGTAGAATCATTACGGTATCTGTTATGAGCAAACCAATGTTCAAACTGCATAACAACGAAAACAACATGAAAGATTTAACTTTCATCTCGGAGTTAAAATTAATTTTTAGTAACGAGCTAACAACTAGGCACTTACAAGTATATTTTTTGTAATTATGATGAGATCATCTACTGTACTCTTCAATATTGTCTGACGATATTGAAATGTCAGTGTAAATGGATCGATCGATCCCTTTTGACATACAAATCCTCCCCCTAATCTCGAGCTCGCACCCTCCCTCGTCTTTTAGATTGAAACTGAGGTAGACAAACTCGTGCACTGTCTCGGGGTCGATCACGTGGGAGATTATGCCCTCTATCGATTAGGTACCATTATTAAGTCTTAACTACAGATAACAGAAACAATGGAGGCAAGACATGAATCATTGTTAGTTACTATTGCCAGTGCACGTCTTATTATGGCACAAAATTTGAATTCACCATAAATCTAATTCCGAATATAAGAGCAAAGTGGAACATGGGCGTACATAATACTAGGTTCACAAAGAATGAAGGCATGCTTGTACCAAATGTCTCAAGCCATCCTTCACAAATCTTCACAAATTTTTCGTTTGATGTCGAACACTGCCGATTTTACATAATTCGACAGGAATGAACACGGTAGGTAGAACTGATTTCAAGGATTTTGACGCATGCTGTTTGGGTAAAAAAATAAATTAAAATTTTAAATGATAAACTGTTATCTGTCATAATCGTAGGTAAGATTTCATTTTATTTTATTCAAACGCTTACAGATCTTTCTTATTTTATTTTAAATATTATAGTTATTTAAAAAATATCATGTATAGCTTAAAACACTAGGCTAGAAACATGATGCCATTATAATTGTTTTTTTGTTTTTATTTTTATGTGAACATCTCACAAGAGTCCCCGCTACTCCCGTCTCGTGAGACTATGGCATCCCCAATTAGGGTATGTTGTGAAGCTGAAGGTAGTGAGAAGGGGAAGGAGACGGGGAAGAGGAAGATGGGGGGAGTACCTGGATATTCAGATCTGGTCACCAAACTCGGCTAAAGCTATTTCAATCAATGTTTCAATTCTGAATGGTGGTATTACACCAAGGCGATACTGAGAGTATCTTCCACTCTGGAACGTGACGCAAATATACTCTATATTAAATTTTAATTAATTAATTGTGAAATTCCACAAATTAATGAAATAAAGTTTATTTGCATACGCCGGGATTCAATCCCGCGACCTTCAGATTCAGAGCCAAGAGCCTTACCCCTTGACCACGACGGCCGCTTATACAATTAGGAACTGGGGTGAAAAATTTTACGGCTTTAAAAAAATTCATGTAAGTAGATTAGCAAACAATGATTCGGAATACAACATAATATAAGTTTTATTATTAGAATTATTGCAGAATTAATAAATCGTCAAACCCATAAGAGATTTAAACGCCCTGAGACTGGTTGGCGGTTTCTGACAGAACTTACAGACAGACCGCTCCCTCACGAGTCGGTAGGCCTCGTGCTTTAAGAATACGGGCAATGTCGCGCTGCATGGACGAGCACTCATGTTGTAATGTCACCACTGGGGCACACAAATCATTTCAGAAATATTCATGTTTTTTTAATTATTGCTAATTATACCGACCTATGTGGGAATGGCCTTACAATTAATAAATAAAACTGAGGTCCCTATGACGTCACGCGTACCCAGCCCGAAATCAATCTGTTTTCGGGTTTTTCAAAATTGTAACTTTGAAAATTAGTTTAACCCGTCAAGTCTATTTGTTCTGTTTTCGGAACAACTAACATTGATTTAATCTAAATCATTGTATCTCCCTTACTATCATAGTTAGAAATATGATCTGAACGTGGTTCAAAAAAAAATACCACGCTTTATATTCAAATCTATAAGTTAACCGTAAAATAATTCAAATGTTAATCCAAAGTTTCCGACCGCAGTTTGAAAAAAAAATATTCAACTTTGAGAATTTTTTATTAACCCATATTTCGCTGACGTTGCAAAAACGCAACAGTTTGATGGCTGGGTCATATTTTGAGAACTTGATAAGAAATCACTGATATTTTTTCGTGTACTTATAGAGAAGGTTTGACTTTATTGTTAGAACTTAACAGGTAGAAACATATTTGCTTCAGTTCCAAATTGCTCCCCCCCAAAGTCGGACGAAATACGACACTCAAGTAAGCGATTTTTAAATAATTATTATGGTTTAACATACGACTAAAATTCTTAATGCATTTAAGTTTTTTTAATACACAATTAACATACATTTAATAATATGTTCACTTTAAAAAAATTAAAAATTCTAGAGGTACTCATTTTACATAGTATATTCAAGTGATGCATTAACGCAACGACAGCGAAATACGGGGTTAAAAACTTTTGCATTATTTTATTCGTAATTACTGGCATCAATCGCTATTACTGTATTTTTTCTTCTGAATAGGATGAATCCAAAGGACTTTTTTACCGCATAAGAGCCGATCTTTGTCGACGATGAAGAAGGCGAAGAAGATATTCCAGGAGTGGTCATTTTACTACTTCGGCGACTTCAGGGGGTCCAACATCAGTAGATGAAGAGGATTTTGATAACAATGTTTTACATGAAGTCGCTGCATTTAGCCATACGTTCGGGGGGATACGGCAGGAACTTTGGAATTCTATTCCAAGAGTGAGTAAACCTTCAACAATTCCATCGCAACCCAAACCATCAACATCTTTGTCGTCCGTGCCAAGGGAAATGCGTTGGAAGAAATCGAAACCTAGTTTTCGCGAGTGCCAAATAACGTATTTGTTTTACGTACTGATACGATAAGAGAAAATCGACTACGGCAGGAAGTCCACTTCAAGAAGTTGATGAGGGAACCTTCAACAACTCTATCTCAACCCCAACCATCAACATATTCGTCGTCAGTGCCAAGGAACGCGTTGGAAGAAATCGAAATTTAGTTATTCACGAGTGCCAAATGATGTATTTTTTTCGTACTGGTGTACGATAAGAGAAATTCAACCAAAGAACACTGGTACATGAAAATCGACAAACAAATGAATAAATTGCAAAGAGGGGAATATGATTAGAGATTCGAAAAAAAAACAATGTCAAAAGTGCATTCTTCTTCTATTGGCAGACCCAGTAGATTTGCGACAGCATCGGAGTCAAGAATAACAGGGAGTAGTCATTTTTTAAACAAAGAAAAGAAATTAGAAAAAGATGTCACATAAATATGTCATTTACGAACATATTTTGTGTTCAAAGTGCAATGAGGCATTGCACCATAAATGTAACGAAATTTACCATACCGGAAAATAATGTTTATTGTAATATTTGTGTATATTACTACTTATTCATACAATAATTTCAATTTTAGTTAATGTTGGTAGTATGTAAATGAATAGACATAAATTCACTTTCAAATAAACTTTTTTGGTTTCATACATTTATTTTTTACCCCCCCCCCCCATTTCGCAGACGTTGCGAAAACGCAACACCTCACATTTTTGTAAGTACAAGTTTTAAATTTTTTTATTTTCTTAATTGGGTGTTTATATACAACATACACAAATTTCATCAAAATCTAACCACGGGAAGTGATAGTGGCGTAATACGAGTTAATTATTTTTACACAAAAAAATGAGTCGAAAATAAAGTTTGTAATACATTTGCCTAATAAATTATATACGTGTTTTATATTTTTTTTTATATCGGTAATATCAGTTATAAAAAACGTAAGGTGAGCCATTTTTAAAACATTTTTATGTTTGCATGCAAAATTTTTGAATTTCAAAAATTATATGTACACTAGCTGGTACCCGGCATGCGTTGCTGTGCCATTTAATAAAGAAATTGTTTCTCCCTGCGTGTCCTTTCCCATTCGTTCCGTTCCCTTTCCGCCTCCCCTCCCTATCCCGCGTCCCCTTTCCCTCTCGCTCCCACTCCACTTCCTCCACCTTCCCTCTCCCCACTCCACTCCCCCCTTCCCCCCCGAGTTCCCCTCCCCCCTACCTGAGGTCCCCTCCCCCGCATTCCTTGTATTCATTCCCGGTACATTCAGTTTTCAAACAGCTCGCGTGCCACCTATTGCAATTTTTTTGTACAATTTTCGTAATGCCAGAGCTCACCAGTAGTTTTATAAAAACCTTGTCCTGACAATAAAGAACACACAAAAAAAAGAATTATCCAATTTGGTGCAGTCATTTGGAAATTATGCGCGTACATACATTTCGGCGATTCATTTTTATTTATATAGATAGATAGATAGATAGAAGATAGAAGATAGATAGATAGATTAAGATTATATAGATAGATAGATAGAAATAAAGAACACAAAAAAAAGAATTATCCAATTTGGTGCAGTCATTTGGAAGTTATGCGCGTACATACATTTCGGCGATTCATTTTTATTTATATAGATTTCGAATTATAAAATTTGAAAGCGTATTTTATCATTGAGCCAAAACAGTTTACAGTTTTCGGATTCATTCAGAAATATTTCATTTATTTGGATTTTATTGCGAAATGGGGCAATGAAAACGAGATTTATTAAAAAATACTGGTATTTATGTTAGAAGATAAATAATATTCATTAAATTCTTTTTTGCAGAAAATTTCAATAGATACGTCAATTATATTCCTGTTTTCCCATCTCCAACATGCACTTTGATCTTCTAGACATACATATTAGAATATTTGAACAAGCGTACAAGCATCCTGATCTAACTTATTGCATAAACGTTATGCGCTGAAGTCAATCTCCATATATTACGTAAATGTTTATTTATAATAGTGCTCTGAACGTCTGTTAGTTGTCCAAGTCAAACAACCCATAGAGGTACTTCTTCATATTATCATTTCATTTGACCAAGCGCTCAATTTCCGGACGAGTACGTGACAAGAAATAGTATTTTCCCGCTCGGTAAACACATCCCGGTTTTAATCGGAGAAAACTTGACCAAGTACAGTACTCTTTCTTTGTTGCCATAACGTCTGGATAACTTGTAATTTCCGTTCAAAAGGAAGTACTAACACTATCTTACATTTACGCTTAATACAGTTAGAAAGTGAACAGAAAAGAGGAGATAAAAGGACATATTTTAACTGGTTAGCGGCTGAGTTGGCATCACGTTTGGGTCCCACGCAGGAGGTCTAGCACGGAAGATCGATAAAATCCTATATTCATACGATACTAGCAGTTAGTTTCAGGCGGCCTTTGGTTCGGCTTCGCCCAAGTTAAGTGTTGGTGAACATTTTATAAATCCGATAAGAACTGGGTCAAAAAATAGCCAGTTCCTCGGGTCCAGCGACAGCTAGTCACCGGGACAAAGTAACCGCGATAGGCAATGACGTGGAAATCACAACGTGGTATTATTATTCACAACTGCCAGTTACAATAATAAATAATAATCATACCATCCATTTTTCGTTCGACGAAAGTACTAGTACCTACGCCTGCCAGACGAACACAGTTTTGCGTAAGGCGCGGCATCAGAGGTGTATTCTTAAATTTCAACCGTACAGATATATCTAATCTGTAATAATTACATAAGATTAACTAAATCCGTCATCTACGGTCAGTTATCAATATTTTCGAGCACGTTCAACAATTGTTCAGAAATATTCCGATCGATTATTAACAAATTATACAAATTGAGTGTCAAATAAGCTGTCAATATACAAAACGCCTTGATAATATTGTTCGTTATGCAAGATAACTAACTTAATAATGATTGGAGATGAACTAATGAACCTCTTAGAATTGGAAGAAATCATATGACAACTAGAGTATAACTCTACGTTTTGGTCTCCATTTTACAATATTCATTATTGATTATAATTACCTACTGGATAAAATGTCCCTATTAAAACTTTCAAAGAAGAATTACCACAGATTTAATTTTATTACATAAAATATTGATTACAAAATTGACTGTCCTGAATTACTTCAATAATTAATCAACATCCATATTCCCAAAAGATCTTACCGACATTTACTACCCTTTTATTTTAACAACACCAGAAGACTCTCTTACCAAAATTCCTCGATTTCGAGACTTCACAATCTCGGAAATAAATATTCTGATCCAGAAGATATATTTCACCTAAAGTATAATCAGTATAAACATTGTTGATTTTAATTCTTTTATATATCAAGACACAAACAGTCGTAGATATTTCTGCAATTTTGTTTTTTTTTTTTTTATTATTTATTTGAGACACAAACAGGATATTTATAAACATTTTTGTGGGTTAAATATTATAAATTAAAATACAAATATAAATATCCCTCGACTAATGTGTCTGCAGTAATCACATTTGAATATTTACAGAAGCAAACACATGAAAAACAATGCAAGTATTATTTATACATAAACTTTAAAAACAAAAAAAAAACTAAATACAATGTTTTAATTAATTTTAATATTTTGTTTATATTGCATATTTTTTTATGTTAGACTTCTTATCATTTTTACCAATATATTTTATTTCATATTATATGCTTTTTTGTTTTTTTTTTTTCTTTATATTATATTTTCTTTATGGTTTTAGTTTTAAAGTATTTAAAAGTACTGTGTTACTGAACTTATAAACAAAGAATTTAAAAATAAATAAATTTATAAATTAAGTGTAATAAATAAATTTAGGCGATCAACAGGCTTAAATAATTTATCTAAGACGTGATAATTCGTTCGTTAATGGAGAAACGAAAGCGGTTGAAATGTGACTAAATACCTCATTAACTAATTAACTCCCGTTTAGTCTCAAAAAGTACGAGCGAAGCGTCAATGTATATTAATGTCAGTTTTCAGTTTTATTTTCGAAGTCGTCTAGACATTTATGAAATCGTTTGACATCTATAAATCCATTTGCAGATCCGCCAGTGTTGCCAGCGTATATCAATTTCAAATTCATTCTCTATCAATATTAGTCTGGTTATTAACAGTGCGGTTGTACTCGGGAAAACAAGGTAAAAAAAAGATGGTTCAGAAGAAATTTCTTTACCTGAAAGAGTATGGCTACTATCCGTGGCGCTACCCTACTGACTTTCGCTTGGGCGTGCTCGATATGAATCGTCTACGGGTCAGAAGGGATATTCTCACTGTAACACATTTCTTCAGACTGATTCGTGGATGGTTCGAAAAATCGGCTAGAGAGCATTAGTTTCTATGTTCCCGATGGTTATCTCCATCACCGACAGCATAGGTTGTTTTATCTCCCGAGTTACAGAACTAACTTACCAATGGTTATGCCAATCAGGAGAGTTGTCTTGTTGTTAAATAGAATCACTTCAAATATCGATATGTTTAACATCAATGAAGCAAACTACAAACGGCGAGCTTTGGTGTTATTAGTCTAAATCTGTTTGTCATTTAAAATATTTTTCTCTTTTGAAAACGCCTTGAAATTGTAATTTGATAATATTTAAACGGTATAAAATCATCAATATTGTAAAGTTATCGACTTCACTGTGCTAGACTCCTACGCGTCGCGTCGTGTGTTCAATTCCTCGGCTGCTAAATCCTCCATATCAATACAAGCAACATTATCCGCTTACTTTGGTAGTAGTACGAGATTTTCAAATATTGTCATGTTATCTATCTTTCAGGTTTGTCTTTCTTTTAAAAAACGGAGTGTGCAATTCACACGCGGTAGAAGTGAAACCTTCAGAAAACTAAGGTAGACAAGAGTGGGAAGGTTACGAAGTACCGCACAGTGACCCATAGGTTCCGAAGCACCGTCACAAAGAGGAGACAGATTATACTATATCATTCTCTTGCAGGCTAAATCCTAAAGATGCATGTGTTTGTCTCTTTTTAGTGTCGCTTTTTCGTTTCATCGAGTTTCAAATAACAACGGTGCTAAAGAAGTTTTCATTTTTATCAAAATTTATTTATTTATTTTCGGGAAATCGACAGTTTACATTTCTCCAGTTTGTACATGTTTGTATAGCCAAAAAAAAGCAATTATGGATTTGCTCCTTGTGACTTTACCTCTGATTAAACAGCATAAAAAAAAATTAAATAATAAAATTTATAATAAAAGAGTATGAGATCAAAAATTTTATAAAACAAAAGATTAACAGCCTTACTAAAAAACCCAGTGAAAATTTTATTCAATTGACAAACGGCCGCGGATGTGAAAACATTACTAATTAAAAAATTGTTCATGGAAAAAAATTCACTTGGTTTACACGGCCTGAGAGGGTAGTTTATCCCTGTTTTATTAACGATGACAGAACGTTGTTTGGAATTTTTCCAAAGTATTTTGAATGTTCTATATATTTCTTATTTTTGAAGGTGTTGTAAAAACAAATACCATTTATGAAAACTAGATAAAATTACCTTTTAGAGAAATACTCTTTTATGTACCCCTTATATTTGGTAAGTTCGAAATTGAAAATGTCCACCTTGGATAATATGCTATTGTAACTATTGCATAGTCTGTTCAGATAAGAATTTTGCTTACAGTTTGTCTTCATTGATGATTTGTATTGATCAGCCCTGAACAGGACAGGAGAGCGTGTTACGCGCAGGTACATTAAATTGAATCTTATTTAGCAACTTTGGGCTTGTTCTTGTACACTGTCGATAGCTCCGTTTTAACATCTCCCAGTTTCTCGTAAACGACGCTTATACAAGTATCAGAGAGGTGTAACAAGAATTCTTTGTCGAAAGATTACAACCAAACTAATTTCAATTAGAATGAGTATCAAGAAGTTTGCTTTAACGTGATCAGAAATAGGACGCTAGAGAAGAAACGTACTTGTAGCTTTCCATTTTAAATGAGCAATATACTTCTACAACTGCGAACACAAATAAAGCTGAAAAAAATGACTATACAACAAATTATCCACTACAAATTAATGTGGGGTAAACACCTTTCAACTAAGTAACCCAGAAAATTGTTACAAATGGGCTGAACCAAATTTTCCTGATTACAGGCTTTCTTTAATGAGATTTTCTAGTGTCTGATGGGCTAAATGGGCTTACCTTCTGTATTTATTTCAGCTTGTGTTTTACTTGACTACCTATTGTCACCTCATTTGAAAAGAGTTCTAACTTCACTTTAACTTGTTCTGAGATACGACTTATCGAAGTTTGCAAAGACAATTTATCATACCCTACATATTTACCGATTTCCGATTTGAGGTTGAATCTTGTGTAAAGTGTTTTAATTGAACATATTTTAAAGGAAAATATTTAAATAGGACCTAAACTTACCTTTTCAGAATATACCTAAACTTGCAAATAGAACCATATATGCAAAGAGCTAGGGCATAATAATTTATTGTACTAAGTTCTAACTGTGTTTCCCAATTGCAATTCCATGCTGGGGCCATGTCCTATTTAAAAATTTCACATTAAAATATGATAAGCTCAAATACTTTAACTAAAATTTTTAAATAGTTTAAATAAATTCAGCTTCGCAATTTTTGAATCCTTAAAACACGGTAAGGTGAAGCTAGAACTCTCTCCAACCAATCGAGAACCATAATGCGCCTCATAATAACAATAACGATCAATTGAAAGATACAAACAAAATGGAGAGTGTAAGTGCGTGGCGGGCCTGATCGAGAGAGACTGGTTGAGGGAGGCCCTTTGACCTTTCCAGCCAGACTCTCGATCCATCGCCTTGCGCCCCAGTTGGACGGATGGATTCATACGTCCGTCACTCCTGGACACACTGACCCCCAGATTCCTACCCACCCTGATACCTTTGTCCTTCCCAGAACTTCCTAACCTTCCCTTCCTTAAGAAGATCTTCCACATAGCATCTCCTAGGATGACATAGGCGCCTAGGGAAATTGTTTTCTTCGGTGCCTCCTGTGTGGAGTTAATGTAAAAAGAAGTGATGTTAGAACCTTGTAAAATGAATGATTATTTAAAATGCTTGATGTTAAACTTTAAAAAAATAAAATACAACACAGATAATTCTGAAAATTATTTTGGGTAATAAAATGAGCAAAAGAAATGCTTTGGCATTCAAAGGTAATTTTTAAATAAATGTCAGATAGAACCCTAACAAATGAGGTGACGCTTTGTAGGAATCCTATCGCTTAAGTAAGAGTGATGATCTTGTTTACTTACTGTGATGTTAAGTTATTTAGTTTTTTTACACTTTAACTCCGATGAACGATGTTTTCCCTTAATTTGCACGGACATATACCTAAATAAACGACCACTTGATGCTGTGTTGGTATGGTAGTGTTAAAGAAAACAGATTTTGCCGTGATAACATAATGTTTTCGAGTAGGTTATATTTTTATATATTTAGAAGATAAGTCCAACATCGGAATAATGTTCTGACAGTGCCGAGAAACTTTACTTTTAACGAGAAAGCTACTCCCAAAGTAACTTTTGGGTTAGATCTATTCACTTCAAGAATAAAAGCTGGTGTAGACGTGCGTACACGGAATCAAACGTACCTACAGTACATAGCTTAGAAACAAAAACTTTGATGGTGTTCAAGTTTATATTATCAGACATACCTACTTGAACACTCTCAAAATAAAATAAAAACTACTAAAATTTTCCATCTATAATGAATGTGACTTTCACTTTTTTCCAGTTGCTCCACATGGAAGGCCTAGATGAAAATAATTTCCCTTATGGCATCATCTTGGGGCTGTGTGGAGGGTCTTTTAAAGGAATTGAAGGAAAGGAAGTTCTGCGATGGAAATGATGGGTAGGAATTGGGGTCAAGAGTGACGGATATATGATTATACTGCTCCACTGCGGTACAAGGCGATAAGTAGAGAGATTCTTGCTGGAGAAGCCAAATGGTCTCCATCAACCAGTCTTTCTCGATCCGGTCCGCTATGCTGTAAGTGGGCAGACGCAGCCACCGCCTTAAAACTAAACAAATAAACCCTAATCAAACCTCACCCCATGAACCCGGGCACCCCTTCTAATTCACCAAACGTAGCAAGCCACTTGGGGTGACCTATGACAGAGGTGTTTTTAATTCAATAAATGGTTTCCTAATTAACACTACTTAATTCTCTAATACGCTGCACGCGTTCCCCATCTGTCGTAATGACTCTTGTCATAGTAGTTATTTGAATAAGCTAGTACAGTTCGCACAGCCTGTCATGTAATGGGACCTGATGTCAACTGCATATTAGGGCGTGTCGTGAATTAATAAAAAAAGCTCAACAAACAATCTGATGCAAGTTCATTTTTTATTTTTTTATTTATTTAACATTTAAACCTGCTAAACTACTTATGACAACATTTTTGCAATAACATGGTACAATTATGCATACCTACATACAACAGTATGTAGGTATGCATAATGTTGATGATAAAGTAACAATAAAGATAAATTGGTTAAATTACAGAATAGTATAAATATAAATAATATGTAAAAAGTAGTATAAGCCGTATACAACAAACAAGTACAAATTAATGTAATCAACAAGTACTTCTATAGTTTAATATACATAAGGTAATACAAATTTATACATGCATTACACTTATCATACCAGTACTTACGTACGCAGCTGAGACTTGGGTACTAACTAAAAGGAATGAGCGAGCACTGGACGTTTTTGAAAGAAAGATTTTGAGGCGCATCTTCAGACCGGTTCTAGAAAATGGATTTTGGCGCAGACGTTATAACAATGAGCTGTATACTTTGTTTAAGGAGCTAAACGTCGTAAAATTTATAAAACTGGGAAGACTTCGGTGGCTGGGTCATGTGGAGAGAACGACCGAGCATCAAGCACCAAAGTCCCTGCTGAACTCAAGACCAATAGGGCGACGGAGCCTGGGAAGACCAAGACTAAGATGGAGCGACAACGTCCTCAAAGACATATCTTGGAGCTTCTAAACTGGAGAGAGCTGGCACAAAACCGAAATGAGTGGAGGAAGATTCTTGAGGAGGCCAAGACCCACCAGGGGCTGTAGAGCCAATAGTGATGATGATGAATACAAATTTATAATGATTTTCCATTTCCTTGGAATGTGAATTCCAATTAGGAAAACAAGGTCTTCGGTAGGGCATCAATATAACTGTGATGTTCTTTTATTTGTGTCCTTACTAGCCACACAATAATAATCAATATGTAAAACGTAAGTTCTTCGTCCTTTATTGTAATGTACAATTGATTCAATGAGTAGTATATTATTTGTCTCGGTAGCGACTGATTATAACGGAAGTTAGAATGGATCTGGCAGCTGCCACAGACTAGAGCGCTGTCCCGGCTCGTAAGCCCTTTCGGCAACGTTCGGCGGACCCGAACATTTCCGAATTACTACATGGATATAATTGCATATTTCACAATAACATTACAAATATTTTTATTTTTTTAAATGTGAAAATGAACAGTTATGAGGTATTTCTAAATATTACAGAAATTTAGCAAGCACTTTCTTACAATTTGCGTCACACGAGCTGCAAGCAGCGAATCAAATGGTATAAATTAGGAATGAAGACGGGAGCTTTTATTGTCTTCTCCTTTTGTGTGTACGTCCTTTGAGTAAATAAAACACCCTCTCTCTTCCCATCCCACAACTAAGAGCATGCTCGTGCGTGTTGGTACTTTTAAGACTTGTTCTCAAGCACTCGCTAGATAATATTCGTGACAGTTTGAAAGTAACGACCTACTATATCATATGCTTACATTCATAAAAGAACATCTCTTAAGAGCGTTTAACCAGCCAGCGGACGAAAATCCACATTTCGTCGAAAGTTGTTCTTCCGATCGTGCAGGGCGGTCACAATGAGAAAGGTTAATTATTCTCCGTACCAGCTTTTTTAAATTATAACTCAATATCGAATTTATTTCAATCCAAATTAGCTTTAATTTATACCATCATCCAAAAATGCTGAAAGGCGTGATGATAAAACTATTAAAATAGTGTACTTTTGTAATTATTTTTTGATTATAAGTATTTATCATTTTTCAATAATGTCTAAATTTAATAAAAATGTTAAAAAAATCTGAAATATATTAGTTTGTAAGTGCGCAAATAAATACACAAATGGACCAATTTTCGTCAAGAAACACATGTACGTACATATTTTTTAATGATTTTATTGAAACTAAAATTAAAATTCTAATACATAACTCTGCTAGATAATGTATTGATTTATTTTACTGCATGATTACATTATTTGAAATGGGTGTGGTATAATACAAAAACTTTTTTGAAAATTTAACAAATCTGCCAACGACTTATGGAATAACCTTATTATACTAAAAATTAAAAAAAAATCTAAAAATTTATTACATAACTTCACTAGATAAAAGAACAATCTTTCGAAATCCATTTATAATTTTTTGTGGAAAAGAGTCAATACGTCTAAAAACTTTTTTGAAAATGGCGTATTTCCGGCTTTCTCTGGTAATGCCCTCTTAAGAGGGAATAACCAGAGAAAACCGGAAATACGTCATTCTTAAATTAAATTTTAAACATATTGACTCTTTTCCACAAAAAATTATAAATTGATTTCATTCCTTGGGACTATTATTTTATCTAGTGTTTTAAATTTTGGGAAAAAATGTTTATTTTTAGTACAATAAGGTTATACCATAGGTCGTTGGCAGATTTGTTAAATTTTCAAAGAAAATTTTGTATCATAAAACACACATTTCAAATCATATAATCATGCAGTAAAATAAATCAATTAATTATCTGGGAAAGCATGTTTCAGAATTTTTATTTTGGTTTAAATGAAATCATTAAAAGAAGATCCGAGCACGTGGTTTGTGACAAAATACTTCAGTTTGTCAGTTTGTCTATTTATTTACGGTCTCACAAACTAATATATTTAAGATTTTTTATTTTATTTTTCTTATTTTGCTTAGACATTATTGAAAAATTATAAATACTTATGATCAAAAAATAAATACAAAATTACATAATTTTTAAAAATTGATAAAGATGTGGGTATGAATTAAAGCAAATTTTTAATGATTAAAATCGATATTGAGTTATTATTTAAAAAAGCTGGTACGGAGAATAATTAATCTTTCTCATTGAAATCGCCATGTACCAACGTAAGAACATCTTCCGACGAAATTTGGATTCTCGGCCGCTGGCTGGTTAAAGGCTCTTAAATTCTTGCAAACAATGTTTTGAAAGCTTATATCCATGGAGAAGTATAATTTTAGAATGCCCCAAGCATTTATTTTATAATTAGAAATGTAGAATCTCCATTTAGTGTGTTGCAAGGATTAAGAAGTGTTAGAAAAAGTTGGAAGTATAGGTCACTAAATAATACGGCAAAAGCCATTAGAAGCAACATTTCGATTCTGAATTAGTCTGAATGGTAGTTTCTTACCCGGAGATACTAAGAGTATCTTTCAATCTGTAACGCGAATGATCTTTTTATTTTAAAGAAAAACATTTTCAAACCTGGAAAAGTAACGTATAAGCTGAGAATATTTTAAAACCTAGCGAATATCTTCTCGTATTAATGTTTTTTTTAGATAAACCGCGTGACGTTACTGTCGATAGCGTCCCATCTTTCATTTCTTTTCGGCTTTTTATATACGAGCTTATCGCCTCACGATGATACTAAGTTATTCAGGAAATTTAATTCATCTTGTATCCGCGCAACGGAGGAAGGTGACTGAAAAATATATTCATAAACAGTTACGCATAAGATATATGTGTATGAAACGGGGATCCGCTCCGTCGGACTCAAAGTAGAGGAGAGCGAAGCTTTTAGAGATCTCCTTAATATTTAATCTTAGCCCTTGGATGCCGTTTTGTGCGTGTTTAGCTTCTCTACGTATAGTACCTACCTACACAAAGAAGTATAGATAAACATGGCATGATACAACAGTCTATAAAATTTGTTATTTACTAATTGAGAAAACTGCTAATTCCATAAATATATATGTATCTATTCTAAAAATACCTGGCATCGTCTAAGTTCAACACATTTAAAAAAATCTACATTTCAAAATAATCAATTGATATTTTTTGTATTACAAAACTCAATTTTTCAACATTATCGAAACCTTGTTCAGGGTTTGACTTGGCATGTCTTCTGTGATCTTCTATTATCTTCTATTATCATAATGTAAATTTTTGTTTTGCTTTTTGTCATTCCTCTATTCATCCTCCTTTGAAAGCATCTCTTTTTTTCCATGCACGTAATATTACTCATATTGTTATTGTACATTTTTTATAAAACAAATATTGAAATACTTTATGGAGTTGAAAACTGAAAACTGAAAAAAACCTAACTCCTGAGAAACGTCATCGTCAATGAATGGTGGATTTAAACAGAAAGAATGAATACGACAATAATTACCACCATTACCTATACCTTATCTACCAAAAATATTTATTTCTTTCCCTAGGCGTTTTTTCATAAAACAAATCTTCTTGCATTAATGTATTACAATTCATATTGTAATAAAAAAACATATTATCATAGTTTTATGCCCATTTTTTTAATTTCTTCAATAATTAATTTAGTTAACAAAATAATAGTACCCTGTTAATCATTGTAAACCATTATTAACAATATTGTTAGTTATGTGGATTCCTCCCACCGTTCTCCGATTCACCAAAATCACCCCTCCCATAACCCCCACCATATAAAATCTAATCATTTCTGTATCTGAATGACACGTATGTCGTGTCGAAACCAGTAGCGGATAAAGTAATAATTAAGTACCAAAAAATGTAAAACTCTTCAAAACTAAAAGTTTTATTCCCAGCTTTATAAATGGAATGTGCAAACAATAAAATGTGTGTCTATAATAATAATAGGAACAAGAAACCATCGTACGGAGGCAACAAACTTAGTATTTAACTCTTACTTCTCGATTACTGCACCGGCGTTTACACCAGCCTTCCAAAATATTAAACTGACAAAACTTCAATCTATGTTTTATGCAGGGGTGTGGCTCGTATTCAGGGTCTCTAAATATTTTTAAAGCTCAGAAATTAATCATAAAGAATATATTAAACAAGCAATTCGGATGAAATCTCCATGACAATCTGTGTTTTGGACATTAGGCAACTTTATGCCAAAAACATACTAGCACAGAGCTCTTCAAACACAGAATTACATTTGAAAACGTTCAAACTGCTCGAGATACTAGAAACAAACATAATCTCTTACTTATCCCTTTTGCTGAAACAATTTTTGGCCAGAGAAATTTTAGATACTTTGCAACAAACTATACAAGGCACTTCCACTGGCCATTAGACAAAACACAAGTATCTTACCGGATTACCAGCCAAGACAGATTCATCATCAAAGATATTTTCAAAACCAACTTAAAAGTATGTATTTTTTCAATGGTACGATGATGATTGTCTCTTACTTTAAATGTAATATTGGTTGTCTTTGTATTACGTGTGTTATTATTTTAATCATAAACTGCTCATGTTTTAAAGCGCCTGCGTTCATCACAGGTTTTCCTGGTGAGACAGGCATAGAACATCACAAATTTTAAGTCTGGAATTAATAAAAACGAAGGAATAAAAAATAAAAATAAAATAAAAGAATCACTCATTTCAGAATACATTCGTAACCTTCATTGGCTCAAGTGCCCTGAAAAAATCGAGTACCTATTGTACTGGATGGTGTTTAAATCCGTCAATGAAATGAAATGGCCCCACATGAATTCGTATTGCGGATTTACTAGCGCAAGCAAAAAATTCATTTTAATATTTTAAAGTATAACGTGGAAAAAATTTTTTCCTAAAATAATTAAATGTGCTTGCCCACCTGATGAATGGTGGGCTGAAACGGAAGAGGCCGGTTCGCGGAAACCTTATGACCTCTGTAGCTAGTCTTGCACCACAGCGGGAGGAATGGATTCGAACAATCGTCACTCCTAAACACACTGATCCCTAGATTCCTACCGACCTCTCATACCTTATTCATTTCCAGAACTTCCTCTCCTTCCTTTCCTTGTAAAAACGACATAGGCCCTGAGGGAAATTATTTTCCTCCTCCTGTGTGGGGTTAATGTAAAAAAATAATAATAATATATAACATGTGTTCCGGATAATGTCCACTGCGTGCGTACTGTAATCTAATTTTCTCTAAAAACAAAAAACATTGTCTCAAGTGACCTACCAAATAAGTATGGTCCTTACATATATTTTCTGCCTGTACAGAATATAAATAAATAATAATCTACCTACGCACATTCTAACGCAGCCCCGTGTTCATACGTCAAACGCATTGTATGTATAGTTTTGTATAAGTGATAGACGAACCGGTAAACGCAATCTGTTAGCTAGCTCTTATAATAGTTTGCCCAGTCTTTAGTTGTTAGTAATAAGATAAAGCATTATAGAAATAGATTATATATTTTCTGTGTACAGTGCCCTTGATGTGATTTTTTAATAATCCAAATATTCTTATTTTATTAACAAATACAAAGAAAATTGAAAAACAAGTAGAGATAGGTCTACAGTAAAGAGTAAAAATCAACGTCGAAAGAAAAAGTAAAGTCAAAGGGATAGAACCAATCGGTTGTGATCTGGTTCAATGAACTCTAAAACTTGTATGTGTTAATTGTTTTTGTGTTTAATTCGTGGAACTCCATTGAATGTTTTAAAAATTCAATAAATCAAGTTTAAGAATTTATTGTTCTGTAAGTATTTTAGTTTTTTTTTATTATTATTGTGTCAGGTGTTTCGGCTTACAAGGTAATTAAAAAAAATCGATCTTGTAAGCCGAAACAGCTGTCACAATTATAAAAATAACTAAAATACTTGCAGAACATACATTATTAAAATTGACGTAAGTTGAATGCTGTATATGTATGTTTAATGCCCTCACCTTGAATATGCTAGTGACATTTTGTCTCCTTTCTATGCTGTCCACATTTGTTACATGGAATCTGTATAATATCGTTTCCTAAGAGGAATTGGTTGGAGGTTGGATCTTGAAAGAGGCGAGTACTCATGTGAGGAAATTGAACACATTCTTTAGAAAAACGTAGAAGGGACTCTGATCTAATTTGCATATTTAAAATTATCAACAGTATTACTGATACACCTGCTTTGTTACAACTCATCCAGTTTAACATCCCTTCCCGTAGACTCTGAAATAATGAATTGCTGTTCCTCAATCAACATTCTACTAATTATGGATCCAGAATGTCGAGACTTGTCAACGCAAGTCAAAGCATTGATTTTTTTTGGTTTAAAACTAAATGAATTTCGGCAGTCGATACGCAATATTTAAATGCTTCTTCATGCTTTGACTTGTAGTGTTTTCTACAGGGTGTCCGGTGGCAGAATTAGGTTTTAAATTTCCGGCCGCGTTAGCTTTGTCGTTCGTGCGGATTATTTAGTCACGATCAGTCACGATGTCGCATTGGACGGGAGAGCAATGCGCGTTCGTAATCGAAGCCTATTTCAAGGCTAACGATTCGTGTGCAATTGCGCGTCGAATATTTAGTACGCGTTACAGTATTCGACGCTTACGTGATGCTTCAAATGAAGATTTGATTCGATCATGGGTCCGAAGGTTCCGGGCAACATGTTCAGCGGCAAACGACTCACGGCCGGGGCCCAGGAGGACGTCAAGAACAAATGAAAACATCGAACTCGTCACGAACAGTTTGCGCGAAAATCCGCGTCAATCCGTACGCAAGAGAGCGGCTATCCTAGGGCTTCCAAAAACTATTGTGCACAAAATATTGAAGAAGGACCTTAAATTTCATCCTTTTAAGATTCAAATTGTGCAAGCGCTTAAACCTAATGACTACAATTTACGTAAAATTTCCTGCGAAACAATGTTAGAGCGATTTCGTACGGTAAACACTATCTTTTGGAGTGACGAAGCCCATTTTTATTCAAATGGAAGTGTAAATAAGCAGAATTGTCGTTATTGGTCACCTAAAGGAGAGAACCCACGATTAAAACATCAACAGCCACTTCAAAGTCCCAAAGTGACGGTTTGGTGTGCATTGTCTAGCAGTGAAATAATCAGAACTTTTTTTTGAAAATCGTCGAAGGCAAGCCATTACTGTGAACGGGGTTTCTTATCGGGGCATGCTTAATGATTTTTTTTGCCAAAAATGAGAGAACATCCTGCCTTCAATTCACACACATGGTTCCAGCAAGATGGCGCCACGCCTCACACTCCTAGAGAGACGATGGCGCTACTTCGTGATTTGTTCCCTAAAAAAATAATCAGCCGTTTCGGTGACATCCCCTGGCCAAGGGCGTCACCAGATCTCACTCCTATGAACTTTTTTTCTGTGGGGGTACCTCAAAAGTAAAGTGTATGAAACCAACCCCGCGACCATCTCTGCACTAAAAGAAAATATCATTCACGAAGTTAATGGTATCCCGATGTCACTTCTCCAGCGAGTGGCACGAAATACTGAGGCCAGATTCCAAAAGTGTGTCCGTCGTGATGGTCTACATTTAGACAAAATAAATTTTTAAGAAATAAAATCCGCACTTCTCTTCTTTGTAACAGTTATTGAAATAAATGTATATCCTAGGCAGTTTATTTTTTATTTAAGTTTTAAATCCTAATTCTGCCACCGGACACCCTGTATATACTTTTTACATTTTACACTGTCTTTGCTTTTAATTTATATGTGCTCTCCCTTCACCGTCATCTCTGTTTTTTTTATTCTTGATATTATTATGTTTTTAATGGACTATTATCCGTAAATTAATAAGTAAATAATAAATAAGTTGAATTGAATAAAAAACTTCTTAATAGAAGTTTTTATTTTACAGATGTTTTGAATTAAAGGATCGCATTAATTTTACAGCATGTTTTGAATTAAAGTATCGCTATCAAAACTAGAAATTAATGTGTGAACAATTCAGACGAGTGATAGAGTAAGTACTTACTCAAATCTCTTAATTACAATAAATTAAAATTAATTATTATACATTTTAATTGCTTATTTTAAGTTAAATGTCGATATTCATTCAAAGGGAAAAAGTCTGATCTTCCTTAAAATTTACAGTATTTGTTTTTTAAAGGTAAATATTTTTTTTACAAATTCTTTCAACTTCATAATTCCCACAATTATAATATTCTTGGATTCTTGAAATAAAATATTAGAAACTCAAATATCATTTTTTAAATTAAAATATGAACTGAACTGAATTTATTTAAAAGGCTGTGTAACCTTTTACTGGGAAAATAATGAAATAGGTTGTTTTAGGCGAATTAATAGAAGAAATCACGATGTTTTCTCTATTTTGTTCAGATTTTACCGACCCCGTATCATATGTTTCACCTCTCACAGTGCTCTCCAAAGGGTTTTATGTAGATATTGTAAATCCCAAAAAATCCAAAAAATTCATGATTTTGTGCTAAGTGTGTGAGGTATGTTTGAAATGTCTGATCGAATTTCATCGATCCTTTCAATTCCATTATTCACAATTATTTTAACGTAGAATATCTGAGGAGACCAACCGACTGAAATTGAATTACCCCATGAATAAATTGCCCGCATAAATTTCAAATCGACTTCCAAAGCGCCAGCAGTTCTTCTGGGAGTTTGGAAACTTTCTATTTCATGTTTGATATTGATTTAATTCTGTAAACAGAGCAGTTTTCATATGAAAGGGGAGAAAGAAATGCAAACATTGTAATAAGTACAATGTGACTTACTTAAATGTATATCTGATAAACCTGATACTTACGTATAAACTCCTTCCTCATTACTATATGCGGCTAGCTCCAGTAAAGGGTAGGTGCATGATAATTAAAACCAATAATGAAAGAGAAAAGTTCAAGATATAAAATAGGGTTTTTATTGCTATAAACAACAGGGACTTGAACGGTAAAATTAAACAAAAGGTGAGACTCTAAATTATTAGTTAATATCTCGGGCCGTGTACATCATCAATCGAAGATTGATGTATGTTAGACGATAAGTTATAAGTGGGTAGAACGCAAGTGTGCAAGTGTTGAGCGCCATTGCATTTTTATAGAATACAAAAACTAAACTGGTAACCTGAGAATTAAGAAAATAATATAACGTTACGATTTCCATGATGCGAAGATATGATGACAAAAATGATGAATATAATGTTGCGATCTAAAGCGCCAATGGTTGGTCCCCCAGCAGCAGTAAGCACCTTCCTTCCGTGGTTTGGTTTCTTGACTGACATTAGCCGCGAGCCGAGTCTCTGCACAGATGATAAATGAAAAGGGATGACACCTCTCAAACGCCAGTACTTATTCCTATGAAATCGGGGTGAGAAGGTCCGTGTGAAATCAACCCGTTGCAACATAATTAATAAAATCGAAATAATAATAAAATCTATTCATGTACGACAACGGAGGCTGGCTGTGCTCTACTATTATTATTGATCTTCTACAAAAAGCAAAAAAATGGTAATTCGTGTAATCAATAAGCAACCGACAAGATACTCCTCCATTCGTCTCTTCATCGATCACAATATCTTAAATATACGTCAACTCAAAATTTAAGCCAATCCATTTACTGTACAAATACAAAAAAAACAATCTTACATCACAATCCCACTACCAGAAATATAATCAGTATAATCACACATCAATGTACCTGAAGTACTTACTATGACAGCGCAAAGACAATTATCTACACAGCTCCTAAAATCTTCAACCTTCGTCATCGACCCCTAGCACGGTCGATCGAAAAGGATTGTATCGATAACTTTCGGTAACGACGGTTCACAATGACTAGGTGATCTGTATTCGACGTCTAATGTTGTAAGTACGTTAACGATCAGTAGTTGTCCTAGGGATCGATGAGAAGTAACCGAAAGTTATTGATACAATCCTTGTCGATCGATATCGTATCGATAACTATTTTATTGATGGCGCTAATTTCATTATTTTAGGCAAAAAAAATTTGCAAGGTAATAATAATAAAAATATTAGATCCTTACATATGAAATTGGCGTTTTGCCGTACTGGCAACTTTGATCTCAAATATCTTCTCTTTGGTTAGGAATTCGAATTTATACAGCTATTTACTCATGTATTTGTGTTTCAAAATTATTATTCATTTGTTTTTCCTTAATTGTTTTTTTTCTTTGCGTCACTTAGTTTACAAAGTGGAAAACTTGAAATATCGCGTTATTTACGAGTACGAGTTCCAGCCTGCAGAAACGGCTAGAAGGATTAATGATGTGTATGGTGACGGTGCCGCAAAAGAAAACACAGTGCGTTTTTGGTTCCAACATTTTCGTTCTGGAAATTTCGACCTGAAGAACAAGCCCCGTGGACGGCCAGAGACCAAAGTTGATAATGAAGAACTGAAGGCTATTGTGGAAGCGGATCCATCGCAAACCACATCCGAGTTAGTTGCAGGCTGCGGTGTTAGTGATAAAACTGTTTTAATCCACTTGAAGCAAATTGGGAAGGTGAAAAAGCTTGAATGGTGGGTACCTCACGAATTGAGTGAAGCAAATCAACAAACGCGCGTTAGAACGCTAGACCACACACTGCACAACAGACGGCTACCAAATTAGAGGAGCTTCATTTGGAATGTCTAACTCCGATGAGGCAGTCCAAACCGCCTTCAAAGATTTTATTGATTCCCGTCCGAATGGTTTTTTTACTAAAGGGATCGATGAACTACCTATGAGATGGCAAAAGTGCATAGATAGCAATGGTACATACTTTGATTAAATAAATATATTATATTTAAAAAAAATCGACTTTATGTTCCTCCCAAACAAAACGCCAATTTCATATGTAAGGACCTAATATTTGGATGATTTGTAAATCGCCGTTTTTGTGAAAAATCACCTCCAGGACGCTTTACAAATCTGTTATATAAAAATGAATCGCTGAATGTTTTGCTAAGCGCATAACTTTCGAACAACTGCACCAAATTGGATAATTCTTTTTTTTGTGTGTTCGTTATTGTCAGGACAAGGTTTTTATAAAACTTCAGGTGAACTCTGGCATTATGAAATTTGTATATAAAAATTTGCAATTGGTGACACGCGAGGAACCTGGGAGGGGGAGAGGAACTCGGGAGGGGGGTTTGCGGGACGGGAGAAGGGGGGGGGGGGAGTGGAGTGGGGAGAGGGAAAGTGGAAGTGACGGAGTGGGAACGCGAGAGGGGAAGAGGACGCAGGAGAAGAAGGGGAACGGGAAGAATGGGAAAGGACACTCAGGAAAAAACAATTTCTTTATTAAATGCCAGCTAGTTTATAATATATTTTTACAATCTTTCTTCTAACTACGGACCAGATAAACCTAATTATAATTATAACATATATTTTTGAATGTAGCTATTACTTTGTGGTTATCCATTATAGAAAAATGAAATTATTTAACTTTGTATAAACCACTTATTTGATGCGCAAATCCAAAAACGTGGAACGCTTCACGATTTTGCGTGTCATCGCAAAATCGTGAAGCGTTCCACGTTTTTGGGTTTTCGCATCAAATAAGTGGTTTATACAAAGTTAAATTATTTCATTTTTCTATAATTATAACAACTTAAGGATAAAATATCGCAATGCTCTAAAATATCTATTGTTTGTCAGATGAATGTTGTTGTTTGGGCTTGCAGGTACATATGGTAAATTATTATGAACTCGCTGAAGTCCCCGGCGATGCCCGGGCTTTACACAGAGATTTCGAAAACATATGTAGACTGTGCTATCCTTGTTCTACCGGTATTACAATGGAAGATGCTCCGAGGAACTAGCATCATTGATCCCTTCGGCACCGGTGCATAGTCGGGAAACACGCCAAACGCGTGCCCAACATTTGTACACGGTTGACATTTGTCACATGAGAACGGGTCGTTTCTTCGACTCGTTCTTGTGTTCAACAGCTCGGCTGTGGAATGATTTGCCGGCCTCTGTATTTCCTCCTTTCTACAACATGGGTCTCTTCAAGACCAATGTTCATTCCTTCCTCTCCTCAAAAAGACCCTTCACACAGCATCCCAGAAGACATAGGTCCTGAGGGAAATTATTTTCCTCGGGGCCTCCTGTGTGGAGTTAATTTTGTATCGGTGATTCAATCCAATTTTATTTTTATGCCTTTCTTGAAAGAATTGAGTTTGTATACGCATAAAACTATTTATTCATATTCATATTGCCTATATTGAAGATCAGACAAACATAAGCGTAACTTGCAAAAGGTGGTTTTCCTAAAATAATTAAATTAGCGCCATATACTAAACAAAAAAATTATTTGCTACCTTCTGGTGTCTCTTAGTTCAGTTTTATACAAAAGCCTCTCTTGAGTTCTGCTGAATCTTTGTCGACTCTACCACCAAGAGTCGGCAACAACTAACTCTCTTTAATACACAATTAATGTAGTTTTAAAACTTAGTCTAAAAGCTTTAGACGTCTTTCTCCATCTAATATCTAAAGTCTTCTAAAGCCTCTAAAAAAGTGTAGGCAGTTATCGCCATTGTCACGACAGCGGTTGTTTTTCACAGAAAAAAGGACGCAAGTTTTCAGAGTCCTCACAAAAACAAAGCATCAGTCGTCAGGAACTCATTTGTAGGTGACCCCTGTTTTTCTTCTTGTAAATTCAATATACGCCATTAATAATGTTATTCATCTTTTTGTAAAAATCGTTTATTCACGTTTTACTAGTATTGACTGGTTTATAGATAACAAGCATTATTCAGAGGTTACTATTATAATTTTGAACTAATAGATTGTTGTTAGTTTCAGAAAAAAATGTGTGAAAGCTTTCTTTTATAAATTCTGTTACCGTTGCGTGCTTTGGGTCTTTGTGCGTCTATAAAAGCCACCTTTACACCTAAGCCTCCAACATTATGTAGTTTTTTGCTCATGACCAATAACAAAACTTTATGACAACAATGGTAACCTGCTTGCTGTAATTGGACAGAAAAATACTTCCAAGCAAGTGTACCCTAATTTGAAAAGAGTTCTTATCTATTTATTTTTTTGGGTCTTGGGTTCAGATTTGATCGTAAGCATGGTTCACCAAAATGGTCCAATTCTACAGACAAACCATTTTTAATAACTTCTGTTCGTCCGTATTTTTTTAGACTCTCTATTGGCTAAATAAACACTAACATTATGTTGTTGTAAAAAGTGATAACGTTAAATCTTCCTTTTAATTTAGGCCACCTAAATAAATATATAAAATAAAAATAATAAAGAAAACCCTCTCATTGGAGGGTCCTGCTTCCAAAGTCGGTAACCTCGAGAAGTTTTTTTTTTTATTGAAAACTTTTGAAAACGCTTGTGTTTTCATTGAATCTTATGTGTGTAAACATTTTACTGTTATTACAAATTCAAAGAGTTAATAAAAAAGGAAGGCAAATTAATTCGCCCAAAAACCATACCATTATTGATATGCCTGAACTGAATTGTGGTTAGATTTTGCTGTTACCGGATTTCCAACATTGCTTTCGTTTACCAAAGTTGATAAATTCACGACAAAAATGAATGTTACAGGCTACGTAAATCCGGTTTCACATTTTATTTAAAATTTAAAATTAAAAGGGTAGTAGCTACCTTAAAATAAAACCATAATAAAAAAATTAATCCATTGTTAATCAAATTTCAACGTTATACCACATTACTATTTAATATTATTGTTTTTTTTACATTAACTTCACACATGTGTACGTCATTTTTGGTGGTGTTAAATTGGAAAGAGAAAAGGAAGGGGAGGAAGTAGTAAATAAGGGTCTTGAAGAGACCCATGTTGTAGGAGGGAGGAATCACTGTTTGGTTCTGAAACAGTCTTTTAGAAAACTAAATCCATTTTCCTCAAGTCCTTCAGCAATCATGCATTCCTTTCTCTTCCTCCTTTCCTCAAAAGTCTCTACCAGGAGAAGAAGATGATCCTACCTACATGAGGAAATAATTGAACAATATTATCGCCCAAGTTTGCCCTACCTACTTGGGCAGTTGAATTTTGTTCGTGACATGGGTCACAGCTCTCTCGTGGATAATATTGCAAATATCGCAAGATTTCGTTTTTTTATCGTAAAAAACTGTCGTTCGTAGAAGCCTGGTGTTGTGTCAGTGCTGAAAGCCAGGATCGATCCTGCATCGCCGTAGTACGCCGTCAAAAGGTAAGAGATTTCCTCTCAATTCCTATTTCCTTACGATTGAATTTCAAAACACAATTATTTGGTATTTACTCAAAACAAAAAAAAGGGATTTACAGTCATCTTTTCGGGTCTCGGTATCGGCCGTGACATTTTTGGTTCCTCTCGCTGGATATTTTCGTTTTTTGTCGTTTTTTGGTAGACGTAATTTTGAAGCTAGAGTCATAGAGTATTGTGTTTTGAAGTTTGAATCGTTCCATTTCGTTGACCTTTTTCCGTTTTTAAAAGCTGTTTCAGAATTATACATTTAATCGTGAATATTGGAGTAGCATTTTAAATTTGAATTGGATATTGTAGTCGTTGGGCGGCTTAACATTTTTGAATTAGGTAGATAGTAGGTACTTGTACGTACAATATCATCGCCACGCGTCGGTATTACCTACAAGAACTACAAGCGCCTGTCTAGTGTCGGTAACGTAGGTCGCGTTAGTTTATCGCATCAGCTGTTTATAACAGCGGACATTAATATTTTTGTTTACAAGTTTGACGTTATTTGTTGACAGTGTTTTTTATTATTTGGTTTGTTGTTAAAAATATTCATAATGGCGGCTAACACTATTAAGTACAAACTAGCACTGTTAGATATGGAAAGTGTGCGTTCTTCTGCGATCAAAGCCATAACATCTTTGAATATTACTGATAAAAATATATTCAAAGCACGTTTTTCGGACGTATCTGATATTAGAGATAGTTTCGATGCTTCACATATTTTAATTGAATCAAATAAGAAAGATGAATTAGAAATTAAAGTTTTGCAAGAAAAATATACTGAAATCCAAAACATGTATTACGAGATTCAGTCGTATTATAACCAATTATTTCCAGAAGTTTTGGAAAGTGAATCGGATCATTTAATGGCCAAAAATAATGTTTCGTTGCCAAAATTAAAATTAATTGTTTTCACTGGAATATCAACAGATTGGACAAATTATATAAACACCTTTAATTCTTTGATCGATTCTAATAGTGGTTTGAGTTCTATTCAAAAAATGCATTATTTAATAAGTTCCCTTTCGGGTGAAGCCTTAACATACGTTAAACATTTGCCGATTTCTGAAGAAAATTATTTTGTTGCATATAATCTGTTAAAGGAACGGTATGAAAACATACGTTTGATCGCTGATAGACACGTAGAATTAATTCTGTCGATTCAACCTGTAAAAGCTCAGGATAATTTGAGGCAATTTATTTCCATTTTGAAAGAAAATCTTGCTGCGTTAGAAGCTTTGAATTTTCCAGTTCGCCAATGGAGTTTTCTTTTATTACATATTGTATTACGTAAATTAACAAAAGAATTACGTATTGATTTTGAAATTCAACACAGTTCGGAGAAAATCCCAACGTTTGATCACTTATTGAAGTATTTAGAGGGGCAGTGCTTAGCAAAAGAAAAGGCACTTGGAGTTTTTCCTGAAAACCAGTTACAGGCTCATAAAGGTCCATCTAAATCATATAATGCAAAACATCGATCGAGCAATAATGACGACCTCCGTAGTCCAGTGGGTAAGACTCTTGACTCACAAACCGGAGGTCGCGGGTTCGAACCCGGCATGCGCAAATAAATTTTATTTGATTAATTGTGTTATTTCACAATTAATTCATTTAAAATAATATATAGTATATTTGCGGCATGTTCCAGAGTGGAAGATACTATCAGTATCGCCCTGGTGTAAGACCACCATTCAGAAATGAAACGTTGCTTGAAAATGGCTTAAGCCGTGTTTGGTGACCAGATCTGAATAGCCAGGTACTTCCCAACCTTCCTCTTCCCCACCTCCTTCCCCTCCCCACTACCTTCAGCCTCACAACATACCCCAATTGGGGATGCCATAGTCTCACTGGCTCCAGACGGGAGCAGTTGAGATTCTTGTGCGGTATTCACTGTAAAAAAAAAAAAAAAAAAAAATGCGTTTGTATCAAACATTGAAATCAAGTGCATTCTTTGTAAATCGCCACACTCACTGCACCAGTGTGAAAAATTCTTAAGCCTTACTCCAAAGGATAGGTACTTATTCGCAAAGGAAAATAATTTATGTCTCAATTGCTTAGCGCAAGGAAAACACAACGCAAAAAATTGTCATTCGCGTTTCACTTGCAGACAATGTCAATTAAAACATCATACCCTATTACATTTTCCAAAATAAATCGTGGAAAATTCAGACCAGCAAGAAAACTCTTCAGAACCCTTGATGTTGACCACATTTTACAATAAAACTCACAAAACGGTTCTTTTGTCTACAGCTTATGTGGAAGTTTTAGATAAAAATGGAGTATTTCAGAAGGTTCGTGTTATGCTCGATAGCGCAAGTCAGGGAAACTTTATTTCGGAAAATTGTGTCAAAAAATTAGGTTTGACTCGTTCTAAAAATCAACCACTTACCGTGATAGGTATTGGAAATATTCCTACTATTAATTCTAACGGATTAATAAGAACACAATTTCGTCCTGTCGATTCGAAGGAATCTGGTATTGTGACAGATTTCCTTATTTTAAATAACATTTGTTCGAATATGCCATCAAATCGTATCGTCGATCATCATTGGGATCACATCGTGGGTCTCAAATTGGGAGATCCAACATTCTACTTATCATCAGCTATTGACATACTGCTTGGAAGTGATATTTTTGCGTCATTGTTATGTTCAGGAAAATTGATGGGGAAAGAAAATGAACCCATAGCTATAGAAACTAAATTGGGTTGGATTTTGATGGGAAATGTTGGACCATCAAATCATTGTATAAATTCATTCTTCACGTCAATGGAGGAAAATATTGATGAAAAGCTTAAATGATTTTGGGAAATTGAAAATGTTCCAGCTTTGAAGAAAATTCAATCGCCTGATGAAATTCGTTGTGAAAAAATATACACTGAAAGTACCTACCGTAACCAAGACGGAAGATACGTCGTTTCATTGCCATTTAAGAAAAGCCCGGAAAAGTTGGGAAAGTCATATGACATAGCATTGTCACGCCTCAAGCATTTAGAAAGGAGACTGAATAGAGATTCTGATCTCAAATCTCAATATATTTCGTTCATGAGAGAATATTTTACATTAGGGCACATGATCGAAGTGCCACCTCAATCGCCAATTATTGCTAATTATTTCATACCCCATCATGGAATAATCAAAGAAACCAGTTCTACAACTCGTTTAAGGGTCGTTTTTGATGCCAGTACCAAATCGTCTTCGGGTACGTCATTGAACGACATACTTTTGGTCGGTCCCAAATTACAAAGGGACATTGTCGAATTGATGTGTAATTTTCGAATACACAAAATCGTTTTTACAGCTGACATCCGTCAAATATATAGGCAAATACTGGTGGATGAGAAATCTCGCCGTTATCAACATATTTTGTGGAGAGAATCATCTGATCATCCTGTAAAGGAATTTGAATTACAAACAGTAACATATGGCACCTCAAGTGCTCCATACCTATCCATTCGTTCCCTTCATCAATTAGCAAACGATGAAAAATTGAATTTTCCAAAGGCTGCTACTATATTAATTGAAAATACCTACGTAGATGATATTATCAGTGGTGCGCAAACTTTGGAAAGCGCTCGACATTGTATAGTGGAATTAATTGCATTACTTCAAAAAGGTTGTTTTGAATTGAGAAAATGGTCTAGTAACCATCCTGAAATATTGGAAGACATTCCTGTCAGCTACCGGGAAGTACCCTTAAGTTTTGAGTCGGATACTGACAGGAAAAACCTTAATATTTTAGGTATTCAATGGATACCGTCGCTTGATCAATTTACATATAAAATTCATAATGTTTTTAGTGACCACTGTACCAAACGCATAATTTTATCAACAATTGCACGTCTATATGATCCATTAGGTTTTATTAATCCTGTCGTTTTTATTGCTAAATGCTATATGCAAAATTTATGGAAAATTCAAATTGGTTGGGACGAAGAAATCCCTTCGGACATGAATTTGAAATGGAAGAAATATATAAAAGAGCTTCCATCACTCGCCAATTTAAAAATTGATCGATATGTCGCAACTTCTCCCACCAGTCGATGCATACTTGTTGGGTTTGCGGACGCCTCTGAAAGAGGATACTGTGGAATTGTTTATCTGGTAGTGATTAATAACACAGAAATATCCAGCCACATTTTATTAGCAAAATCTCGTGTTGCCCCCATAAAGATAACATCGATCCCGCGACTGGAATTGTTAGGAGCAGTTTTATTAGCAAATTTGTTGACTTATTGTCAAGAAGTATATAAAGACAGACTTCAAATAGAAAAGACTGTCGCGTTCACCGATTCAACTATTGTATTGGCATGGCTGAAGACACCTTCTTTTCTATTGCAAACTTTTGTAGCAAATCGTGTTGAAACAATAATACAAAATATACATTATGAACATTGGTATCACATTTCATCGCAAGAAAATCCTGCAGACTTGGGTTCGCGAGGAGCTTTTCCTAGTGAAATCGCAGACGCGTCGTTATGGTGGAAAGGACCTAACTTTATATCAACACCGTTGGAGGAATGGTTATTTGTTAGGCCTCCAAATATCTCTGTGGACCAGTTACCAGAGTATAAGTCAAAAAATTTAATTTCTCTATCTACAAATATGTCAACGTGTGACGAAGAGTTTTTATTGAAGTTTTCATCATTATCGAAATTACTTCGTGTTATATGTTGGTGCCGTCGGTTTATCAATAGATTACGTTCGAAATCGATTGTCAATTTCAATGGGTTATCCCCACTTTCGTTAAAAGAAAATAATTTAGCCTTGCAATGTTGCATTAAACTTGTTCAAGCAATTTATTTTCAACAAGATATGAACAATATCTCTTCCCATCGCATTTGCTCAACACAGCTTCAAAAACTCGCCCCATTTATTGATGAAAATGGTGTTTTGAGAGTCGGTGGTCGAATTCGCCTTGCACCGATTTCAGAAAATGCTCGACGTCCTATTATTTTACCGAAGCAATGTCATTTGACAACGTTAATAATTGATTATTACCATAGCATGTACCTGCACTCCAATCCATAATATCATTAAAATATTGGATAATTTTGGCAGGGAACGTAATTCGACATCGATTGAGTAAATGCATTTCTTGCTTTAAAAATAATCAGTGCGATGGCTTATCGGAAGGGTGGTGGAATTATTTCCCGGTGCCGATGAAATGGTTCGTGTTGCTACTTTACGAGCCCCCTCAGGGCATTTTTTAAGCGGCCCGTAGTCAAATTGTATAAGCTACCCATCGATTAATCATTTTTAATTTTATTTTATTTTTTGTTTTGTTCAATACTTAGGTTAATTAGTTGTTTTGCTTTCGTTTTTCATTGCTTTTCTTCCGCATATAGTTGTTGAGAAAATATCATATTTCCTCAAGGTCGGCGGAATGTTTGGTTCTGAAACAGTCTTTTAGAAAACTAAATCCATTTTCCTCAAGTCCTTCAGCAATCATGCATTCCTTTCTCTTCCTCCTTTCCTCAAAAGTCTCTACCAGGAGAAGAAGATGATCCTACCTACATGAGGAAATAATTGAACAATATTATCGCCCAAGTTTGCCCTACCTACTTGGGCAGTTGAATTTTGTTCGTGACATGGGTCACAGCTCTCTCATGGATAATATTGCAAATATCGCAAGATTTCGTCTTTTTATCGTAAAAAACTGTCGTTCGTAGAAGCCTGGTGTTGTGTCAGTGCTGAAAGCCAGGATCGATCCTGCATCGCCGTAGTACGCCGTCAAAAGGTAAGAGATTTCCTCTCAATTCCTATTTCCTTACGATTGAATTTCAAAACACAATTATTTGGTATTTACTCAAAACAAAAAAAGGGATTTCCAGTCATCTTTTCGGGTCTCGGTATCGGCCGTGACAATCACAAAGGAAGGAAAATCGTTCTACAGCCAATCTTCTGAACTCAAGAACGTGACGAGACAAATGTCAACTGCGTAAATATGTTGGGCGCGTGTTTGGCGCGTTTCCACACAATGCACCGGTGCCGAAGGGATCGATGACACTAGTTCCTCGGAGCATCTTCCATTGTAATGCAAGGAGAGCGAACATGCCTGACGCCTGTGCTCTAAAGATTACATCAGTGTGTTAAGATAGGAGAATCTATCTAACGGACTGCTCGTTTCTGCACAGAGTCAAGGTTTTTTTTTAAATATTTTGGGATACCAGACCAGAGGTGGCTACCAGATTTAACTGTGGGGCGCACGATTCGTACAGGATCAGCAGTTGTGTACTATTCAAGTATCTACTGAACCTGTACCTATGTACGTTACGCCCACCCGAGAGGCTAACTTGATGGAGTAAGACTAATGAATGGAGTAGATAGAGCTAGCTGTTACGGCTTTTTACTACGGCGTTTATCAACAGTATGTAATAAGTTTGATTAATTTTAAATTATGATAAAAAAATAATGATTGAGGTGGTTCTACAATTAAAGACAAAAAAATAATAGGTTTGATATTTTCGGGTATTACGCTGTCCGAAAAGTTGGCTAAAGAAAATAGATCACGATAACAAAAAATGATAAATGCACTGAATAATATTGTTCAAATATATTTTTTAATACTTATGTCCTGTGTTAAGTCTAACGAAACAGAAACGATCATACTCTAATCGTATTCGAAAACATTCAGTATTACAGGTACTTTTCACAATTTACACAGGTAAAAACCTATGTAAATAAATAAATAAAAAATACAACGAAAACTAAAAATACAATTTTATCACATTCCATGCACGAATTTAATCTAGTAGAGAAACCTGCAATATATGAGGTGTTTAAAATCAAAATTTGAATCGCACTACACAGTACACGTACCATAAACAAATACAAAATCCAAAATCCTCTTCTACGAAAAGAGAAAAAAAAAATATTTTTAACATAACTTCGATAATAATATACAAACTCAATAAAACTTTGGAAATCTTCAGAAAACTGTCTTCACATTAACTTCATCGGCACAAGAGCACGCATTACTTCTCAATCCCCAAAAAACTGTTGCTTTATTAACGGAAACTAAGCAAAAAATATCATGCGTAAGGAATGGAGGACATGTAATAATAGGACATGTAATAATATACAAACTCAATAAAACTTTGCAAATCTTTAGAAAACTGTCTTCACATTAACTTCATCGGCACAAGAGCACGCATTACTTCTCAATCCCCAAAAAACTGTTGCTTTATTAACGGAAACTAAGCAAAAAATATCATGCGTAAGGAATGGAGGACATGTAATAATAGGACATGTAATAATATACAAACTCAATAAAACTTTGGAAATCTTTAGAAAACTATCTTCACATAAACTCCATCGGCACAAGAGCACGCATCACTTCTCAATCCCCAAAAAACTGTTGCTTTATTAACGGGAACTAAGCAAAAAATATCATGCGTAAGGAATAAAGGACATGTAAATGAAACCGCTATTCTCTTTTTTGATGTTGCGCGCAACCTCGGAATAATGGTGGACAGTAGATTGAGGTATGAGAAACACAAAAAGAGTGGTGCTAGTACAGTACAGCTAGTACAGTGCTAGTACAGTGGTGCTATTCGAGGCTTCGTCTCTTATATAATATATCATTACCGATAGTCTTGTTCTCCCAGTGTCGGCTACGAAGACACATGGTCCCACTTTATTAAAAAAAATCCCAAAAACAAGAGCAACGTGTCTAAAATGCTTACGTTCGATATTGCCATGTTGTTCTGAGACGCCAGTAGGTACATCTCGCCTTACCTCTATCGGCATCCAATTCTACATTCTTCGAAATGAAGCAATTCACATCAAATGTATCAAAAATACAATTTGATGAATTCGAAGGTTACTTACTGCCTATCTGTTCGACAGACTGCGGTGTTCCCGTGAGTCTTATGCACACAGAACACGCCAAAGAGACCGTTTACTTGTCCTTCTCAGATATAAAACTTCTGTATTTGAAGGAAGTTTTAGCTATTCATAATACATAAATACTTCTGTCTACTCGAATATCGACTTCGTTGCAGTGCTTCAAAAAGCTCTGCGGCGAATGGTTGCCGACTACACAGTCAATATACAATGAAAGGAATACTACTTGTTATTGTGATTACATTATATTTTTTATGTAGATTGTAGATATTATTTACTTTGTTTTGAATTTTGATTTATATGATTGTATTTGAATATTTTTAAATTTCTTTTTGATTATTTATTATATTATAACGGAGGCACTGCTGAAAACCAGCTGCATTCCGGGAGAAATCCTGAATGTGTAGCTGAGCAGCGACCTATTTCTAATCAATTTTATAAAAATAAATAAAATCTTTTAATTTGTTAACACTTATTGACAAATAAATGTTAATTATTATTTTATCAAACCAACCACAAATTGGTCGTGTTTTCAATTGTTGATTGACTGTAATACCTTCCTCTGAATTATCGCTTGGTTTTTCTCCCACATATTTTTCGAACACTGCGAGAGGTACCTACAGAGTTTGATAACACTTCCAAAGCGGCAGTAAATTTATTATAATAACGGTAAATTTGTAAGCATTTAAAGGACTATTAAAGCTTGCGTAAATTCAGAAATTCCATTGGTTGAATCATAACAACAATGGCGGCGACTCGATGTTACCGATTTCGCAAGAAAAACTTCAAATTTCAAATGCAATTGTACCTACATTGAAATTAAACTTGTTGTGATTCTTAAATTCAAATACGAAACGTAATATTACTATGGGAATAAAGTGGCATTCGCAGCTTGGAAAAAAATTACAATAACGACTTTTAATTGACGTTACCGACGTTAATTGTCTTCCAACGTTTTATTTAATATAATCGCGTCATAGAAAAAAATTTCACCCTCACGAAATTAAAATAATTATAAAATATTTGAATAATTCTGTTTTTCCAACTGTTTGTGTGGTTCACCACAAAGGCTATAAAATAACGAAGCCCAACAAAATATTAAATAACCATTTTCATATTATTTTGACCGTAGTGAACTAATAACAATTCAAATACGCAGCTTCTAGCAAAGTTCCAATACAGGGATTTGCTTGGTCGAAGTTTTAAAAATATATATTGTATTGAATTATGCTTACGTTATTTGGTGTCCGTAAGAAGTTACGTTTAATGTGACTTAATTATTGTTCATTTCGTAATGATTAAAAACACCTTCGTAACTTTCTTCCATTTTATTTTATTTTATTTATTGGGAAAAATCAACAGATATTTTACATTTATAAAAATAACATTAATAATACACAAAATATTCAATAACAGATTTTCACATAATTATATTTATAATTAAAAAGTTTAAAAAAAGTAAGGGTCCTGCACCCGTAAGAAGTTAACAAAAACATATCCTTGAAAGTTGTAAAAAAATACTTAAAAACATAATATAAAGTAATAATCTGCTTACTAAATTTCAAAACATAAAGTAGTCGGAGTCAAAAATCTATTCTCACTCCACAATAGCAATAATAATAATATGTACACACCTACAACCCAGAGTAAACACAATAGTAATTCAAATGACAAGCGTGTAAATGGAAAGGATTCACAGCAATAACATAATTACTTGCAACACGGTCAAATAATTATTTAACGTTAGCTCCGACATACTTATTTAATGTACTTGAATTACATGAGAATTTTGGTCTATATTATTAAAATTCTTATCAAATACATTGCATGCTCTGAAAATAAAAGCATTTTGTCTGAGATTAGTAGAACATTTTTGAAGATGAAAAAGTGATTTTTTTCTGGTTCTAACGCCTGGGACTGCAAAATAAATCTCAACCAAAAGGGGCGAACAATCAATAAAACCATTGATAATTTTATGAAGATATATTATGTCTGCGGAGTCTCTTCTAATTTTTAATGATTGAAGTCCAGCGAACTGTTTATGTCACGATAACCAATATTAAACTTGAAATTTAAATGATGGACAAATTTTCTTATTAAAAGTGCAAGTAAAGTTAAAGGTATTTAATCATACAAAAGCTTATATTAAAACGCAATTCTACCATACATTATGATTTTTTTTTAATTTAAAAGCAGTTAGAAGAAACACATTTTGTTATTTTCAAATTATTCCCTTAAAATTTCCAAACTCTTGACTGATTAATAAGAACAACACGGTGATATAACATGTTTTCTTATGCCATATGTAAAGCACACGAGATAAAAGATCCAACGAAGGGGAAAAAATGTCGAAATTGGGGAGAGGAGGCAAAAGAAAGAAAATCAAACACAAATACTAATAAGATGACCAAATGTATAGGAAAAGGTGCACTGGCATTATGCGACAAAAATATGGAAAAAAATTATTCTTTACATTGATAAAAAAAAGTGTCTTTTCTATTTTAGTTTTCTGAAGGTTTCGCTTCTACCACTCTGATTTTTTATTAGCTCCACCAGGAGGTTCTGGGAAGGAAAAGGGTATGTATGAGGGGTGGGTTTGAATCTGAGAGTTAATATGTCCAGGAATGATGGACGTACGAATCCATCCATTCCACTGCGGCGCAAGGCGATGGGTGAGAAAGTTGGGCTGAAGATATATCTTTAAGAGTTAAGTCTTCCTAAACAAGTGTCTAGCGATCCGCTCCGCCCCACATAGGTGAGCAAATGCATTCGCCGCCAAGATCTAGAAACCCCATGCGAAACAATTGGGGTGACCTATGGCAGGGGTGTTGGTTATCCAAAAAATGATTCCCGGTGCGACGGCACCAAAGATATTGAAATATTGTATTTGAATATCTTTGGGCGGCACCCATACCCATAATCCAAATTGGAAAATATTTATTAGGAAGTTTTATCCCTAAAGGTGTTTTGAAAAAAATAAGTGTGCGGATAATAATTTAAAAACTTTCATTTTTTTTATTTTTGCCCACCCTAAGTTTTGAACCAGTAAACTCTATGTCAACTGAGGAGACCACCACCACTACAATTACATATAATTAATAGTTATAACTAGCGATTCCGAATATAGCCTAAGATCCCGATATAAAACGACCTTCACCGAGATGGTTATTTGATTAAACGTATTTTATATTTAATTTAATATGTCAATAAATATATTGCAAATGGATTGCCTAACAAATTTTAGTCCATGGTATGATTAATTAATAATTAAATTTTTTTTTTTAAATAAATTTAAATTATTAATTATTATTTCTTTTATTATTTTTTTAAACATTTCACCGGTTTGAGTGAATCTGTGCGACTGAGAGGTCCCAACCAACCATCCCATGCGATAGAAGAGGACGCAGCATAGCAGCTGTTTGAAGTCCGTCATTTAAAGAAAGAGAGTGCGCATGCTATTTGTTCTTGAAAATGAAAAGGATAGCGATAGACTCGTGTACGCTGTGCATCATTTTGGAGTAGTTTATTATTAAAATAGAGAATAGTTAATAAAATTTTCTTTTTAATCAATTAATTATTTAATAATAATAATAATAATTGGATAACTTGTATAGCGCCGTTTTTGTGAAAAATCACCTCAAGGGCGCTTTACAATTTAATATGAATCCTAGGCTCTATCTAATTTTATTATTTTCAAATAGATACAGAATCATACTTACCTGCAGGACACTTCCGACAAAACACACTTTATTAGAAAGTTTATGCTTATCCTATGGGGATGATACGACTTTGCACGTGGAGGACATTATATTCAAAACACTGGACATTGCATGAGTTTTACATATATATTTATATTTAACAGAAGATTAATTATAGGCAAAAACCTGTGTGCCTAAGCAGCGAATACTCACCAAAAGTCAATTTGAACTAATCATGAACAGAGTTCGTGTTAACGCAATTAGTCACGTCATTTTAATAATGAACATTAAATAAAAAAGCGTCAATTTCCAAATTAATGTTTTCTGTAATCTTATAATGTGTGTATATTTTGATACCACCGTGTTCATAATGAAATAATCTTTAATTTCATTTAATTTTAATTCAATAATCAGACCGGTGCAAAATGCTAGTCTCGATTTACCTGTTTAAATCAAATAATTTTTTAAATTATTAATTAATCATACCCTGGACTAAAATTTGTTAGGCAACCCATATGCAATATATTTATTGACATATTAAATTAAATATAAATTACGTTTCATTAAATAAACATCTCGGTGAAGGTCGTTTTATATCGGGATCCTATACTAATACCTCAGGAGGTGCAAATCATGTTTTCCACTCCATAAAACTTAGCAATCACAACGACGACATTACGCAGAAATACGGTGCATTTAGCAAGGGGAACTGAGCGTATGGTAAGGCTGTATACTGTACAGCATTTGCATATTACGTAGTGGGAGCTTTATCGCTTTAAACGTGGATATTGACCTATTTGGAGAGGAAACCTCACAGGATAATAACACTTTCTCTTCTGGCTTCTATGATATGGGCTGTTAGCTCTCATCGGGGCAATCTTCACCCTGTAAACTGCAGCGGAACTGCACTTGTTGAACTCAAGTAAGAACGTATAACCTTCACCATAATGTTCATTCAAATATTGAAATCACGAAACATGGTATTGAATGTGCTATCTTACGAAACCTCCAGATATTCACTTATTTTATTTGGGTTTCGCGAACAGGTACCGTAAACCTGGACTACTCTGCATCTTAATGGGGAAATTTTCATACAATAATAAATAAAAATGAAGCTTTGGGGGTGCCAAAATATTTTTATGTCATTTCGTTGCACCAGTAGGTATGCGATGTCCAATGAGATAATATGTAAATACGTAAGTTACACTAAAATCGAAGTTATTTTACTTCATTTTGAAAAACCACTACTAAGTAAATTTAAAACTACAATAAAGATTATGTTCACACCTACCTCATATTATCTGATCATTAAATTTTAAAAATAGTACTCATTCTCTAAAAAAATGTTTTTGTGAAAAAGTACTAAAAAGTGCTGCAATGTAGCTCTCCGGTTTACGGTAAGAGATTAATTTAAAGTGCAGTGGTAAGTCCCTGCCACAGATTTTAGCGGAAAAAGGTGGCATTTTGCTTGCAACAGAACAGTTAGTTTTTAAGTTAAGTTAATTATTTAAACGCCTGACAAATATTACCCATATAGACAAAAACTCATGTGCCTAAGCAGCGAATACTCACGAAAAGTCAACTTTGACTAATCGTGAAATTTATACAGAATTCGAGTTAACGCAATTAGCCACGTCATTTTAATAATGAACATTAAATAAAAAAGCTTTAATTCCCAAATTAATGTTTCACTTAATCTTATGACATTATGTGTAGGTATTATATAATATACGAGTATATATTATTACTTTTTTGGTTTTATGTGTTGTAACACGCGTATACCTAAAAAGCTAAAAACCAGCTGTTATACATTAAAATTGGTTTTACATCAGGTCTTATTATTTAAATACTTCGTGTACATATATTTTTTTGCTAAATTGTATTAATTTTATTGGTGCCAATCGTATTATTTTATTTTTTAAATATCTGCACCCTATTCTACTCCCTACGAGTAAATTACATTCTTATTTATTCTGTTTTATTGGTTTGTAATACACATAATTAATATTGTAAGCGTATAAGCACACACTTGCTTTTCTATGTTATAATATATTTTACTTACAATTTAGTTCAGGCTTATATCTGTTCAGTAATTATATTTGTATTATATTTTTAATCATATTATAAGTATTTTGTTAATTTAAACAATTTTTTTTGTACGAATATTTTGTTTTCTTACGAATCCAACAAATATATTTATCATATTATACTTAAATACTGTAAACAATAATTTTTCATAAGATCTCACTAGGGCGTTAATAAATCGAAATATATAAAAATGAATGTTTTCTTGTTTGTTCCTGTTGCGTTCCTAAATTTGGAAGAAAAAAAAAATTTGGAAAAGCATAAAAGAATTAGTACATGGCGAAAACAAAGACGACATAAAAATTGTAAACTTCCCAAAAGAGATAAACGAAGAAAACATGGCTAATAGCTTTAATAAATATTTTATTGAAAGCATCACTCAAATCAACAAATTAATACCCAAAATTGTTGCTAACCCCATAAATGAAAATAACGACCCAAACAAAGAATTATTGGTCTTCAGAAAAATAAATGCAGAATATTTATTTAAAGTCTTAAATGAAATTAAATCAAAGAATAGTTCAGATGGATTAACTATTAGTATAATAAGGGATGCTTTTCCAGTAATTGGATCTACACTATTAAATATTATTAATGAGACGATTGAAGAAGGAAAATTTCCACAGTCATGGAAACAATCTACCATTATACCGGTTCCGAAGGTTAAAAATACCAGAAAATGTGAAGAATTTCGACCAATCAACACCTTACCAAAATATGAGCAGATTCTTGAAGTGATAATAAAAGAACAAATTTTACAATACCTAGATAAACACAATATTCTATGCCAAGAGCAATCAGGATTCAGATCTAATAACTCGTGTGAAACAGCATTAAACGTAATTGTCGAAGAATGGAAGGAAGGAATGAATAGTAATAAATTTATCTTAGCAATATTTTTAGACTTTCAAAGGGCATTCGAAACTATAGATCGAGAAATCTTAATAAGAAAACTTAAAGAAATTGGTTTCTCATCTATAGCCATTAAATTAATAGAAGAGTATTTGAAAGACAGAAAACAGGTAACAAAAATAAATAATCAATTCTCAAAACCAATGGAAAATAAATTAGGAGTACCGCAGGGATCGGTCCTTGGACCCCTATTGTTTATACTCTATATTAATGACATGGTGAAAATATTTTCAAAATGCAAAGTACGACTTTTTGCCGATGATACACTTATATACTTAATTGGTGATAACTATGAAGAACTAATAAATATTTTAAATAATGAACTAGATGATGTATCAAGATGGCTAAAAATAAATAAGCTTAAATTAAATACAAAAAAAACAAAATGTATGGTGATTGGATATAAGAAGACATCCAGTGAAAGCAAAATTAAAATTGATGGTGAAATTATTGAAAATGTTTCTGAAATGAAATACTTAGGAGTCATATTAGATTCCAAACTAAACTTCAATAGACATGCCGAATATACCCACAAGAAAATTGGCAAAAAGATATCTTTTTTGGGAAGAATTCGGCCTAAAATTTCCAGAAAAACCGCCATCACCATTTACAATTCAATTATTGCTCCACACTTCAACTACTGTTCAAGTATCCTTTTCCTTTGTAATGAAAGAGAACAGAATAAATTTCAAATTCTCCAAAACAGAGCAATGCGAATAATACTCCGAAGAAATAGATTTTCAAAAATAATTAAAATGCTAAAGGAACTTAATTGGTTAACAGTGAAACAAATACTGACCTTGAACACGTTGATATTTATTCACAAAATATTAAACAACATGTTACCAAAATACTTCACACATAAAATCGTATACAATAAGGACATTCACAGACATTACACGAGGACTTGCAAGGAAATAAGATTAAACAAAAAGGACAAAACGAATACGCAAAACAGTCTGCTATACAAAGGAATTAAGTTATATAACACACTACCAGAAACTCTTAAGTCCTCACCAATTGAAAAGTTCAAGATGGATTGTAGGAGCTACATAAAACAAAAACAAAAAATTTTGTGATTTCAAAAATTTTGTGAATTTAAAATATTATAATTAAAAAAAAAAAAAAAAAAAAAAACTGCAATATGAAATATTATAATCAATTAGAAATTTGTAAACTTAAATGTACAAATTACTAAAATAAAATTCAAATAAAAAAAAAAATTATTCATCCGATTGCGATGAAACTTTGGTGATTTGATGTGCGCATACCCGCAATGGTTTATATATATATATAAAAGTGAGCTTTGACGTTATGAAATTATTTTCTACACTATTCATCTGATTGCGATGAAATATTGGTAATCTAATGTGAGTACGCCCGGGAATGTTTCTATATATACTTGGAGATCCAGCATTTTGAAATTGATTGCGGCGTTATGTATTGAAATTTTGCATTAGGTGGCGCGCGAGTAGTTCGAAAAATGAGTGCATTTTAGCGGCAGGAAGGAGAGGAGGTTGGGGGGAGGACGTTGGGGGGGGGGGAGGTCGAGAGGGGAACGAAGGAGAGGGATTCGCGTGATGGGGGAGGGGAACGCGGGAGGGGAGAACGTGGGAGGAAGGAGGTTGACAGGGAATGCGGCAGGGAAAGAAGTCGCGGCAGGGGAAGGGGTCGCTGGATGGGAAATGGAAAAGGGACGCATGTGAAAAGATGCTCAGAGAAAAACAATTTGTTTCTTTGAGTGGCATAGCAACGCATACTAGGTACTCGCTAGTAATAAATAAAAACACAATCTTATCCAAAACCCGAGCCAATCAGGGTAGTGAATGAATAATAATTATACATATAATATACATGCATACATGCATAAAAAATATAACCCATCACGTTGCTCGTATAGTGCAGGGATGGCGAACCTTTACCTTTCAACGTGCAATTTTTCTAAAGAAATGTTTAATGAGGTCATAGACGTGCCATCAAATAATTTTGACTGTGATTATTGGGAAAATAATAATAATAAATACTTACCATCAATTTGCATAAGATATTACTATAAGATGTTACTTTTAGCAGAATGCGTGCTGAACTGGAGTCATCTGTCAAACGGTTTCTGACCAAGTCTTTAATGTTATTCATCTCTGAAAATAATGACACGCAGGCATAGGTTGATGAAAATATTGTTGAACATAAAACGCATACCGCTTTGTCACCTTTACTAATCATGGCATATTGCTCTGTCCACCAAGTTTGAAAATCTCTGATACTCTTACCATCTTGCACTTTTTATTTTTTTGCTGGACGATCCATATTAAATAACATTTAAATCACAGATAAAACTCAAATAAACTTTGAAGTATAATTATATTAACGAAATTCACTATTATGTTATGCATAAAAAAACTATGGGTCATTCATTAGCAATAGAAACGCGTGCCATTGGTTCGCCACCATCCCTGGTATAGTGAATTACTCCTTAGTAATCGCCGTTTACTCCTTTAGCAAAATAATCTGACGTAAAGGAAATAAATTAATCAATTAACTTGTGGCTCAACTAGCGCCTTTCAGGAAAGATAAGATTAATAATGGTGAAATATGAAACGCGCTTGACAGTGAACTAATTACTCTTTGCTCTTATCCACATCTAATGTTCTTCACGAATCATACCTTCTTCTGAACACCTCAGCCAGGAGTAGGTATGTATGTTTTTGTAGATTGAAATACCTGCTTTGAGGGTAGGAATGGGGTTTTAATCAGGGAAGCCACAATCAGAAGACAGGAGCTCAGGGAGGAATTAGTATAGGGGTGAACGTTCTTGATGGACGGAGACACTTAACGTTCACTAGCTTTGGTTTGTTTTCATCAATCAATTATTCTTTCTTTGGAGCTGATTAGGCTTGTTGAAAAAGTATCGATGAATCGATATTTTTAATTCGATACATCGATATCTTTAGCCGATATATTTTGATCCGAAATATCGATATATCGATACAAAATATCCAATATCGAAAATTGTAGCAAAAACGATATTTTTATTTATTTATGTAACTAAAGTTACTAGAATCCAAAACCGTATAGGAACGAATGGAAAAAAAATAACTGTATTAGGTCATGACAGCTGCGGTTGACATTTTAACTATTAATAGCTTACAAATATATTTTTTTGCATTAGTATTTGTGATCACTAATACTATCTCATATGTGTAGGTACATACATAGAAATGTATGCTATTTTTTTCTTAGCCACTCCTATGTGTTGGTTTCCAATTGTCTATGATTAGATTATTGACTATACTTGTTCCAAACAATTCCTTTTTGACATATTAATACGCCAATAGAATGACATATTAATATAAATTTTTGACATATTAATACGTTACTGAGACGCATACAAACTTTGTATGCGTCTCAGTTTACATATAAGTTAGAAGACAGTTCTTTTTAGTTTTTGATATTTTTGTAATTATTACCTAATAAAAATGAATTCTGATAAAAATACCTTAATTTTTAATGAGATTTTTGTACATTAAAATAATGCACATTGTGTACAAAAATTACTATTGATAATATTGAGCTGAATACACTATTATTTTAAAAAGGCAAAATCTTTGAAAATTTGACCGGTATATCGATACATCGATATTTTTTCCTCGATATATCGACGTTGATATTGATATTTTAATAAATATCGATACATCGATATATCGATATTTTTTTCCACTTTCGACATCCCTAGAGCTGATATTTCAGTCAATATTGAGCATGTTTTCGGTTTTTGCTGCTTACGAGAGTTCATTTCCTTCTATCCTATTTTTTTCCTTCTATGATCAGTATGAACCCATTTAATATGATTATACTTAAAATAAACTAGTTTTATTTAGTTAAGAATGGCAAAATACATTTTGCATATTGAGCAGATTTTTGTTTTTTTCTCGTTCGTTTGTACATTCGTTCCCAGTAATTTATTTACTCTATTATTCACAAAAACAGGTTTAATCAAACCAAAACATTGTACAAGTGATGATAATTGCAAAAATGTTGTTCACATACATAATCATAACTTAATTGATGGATCGTACATAAATTGATTTATAATTTTTGTCATTTTCATTATTTTAGCATCGTTTGTAATTTTTCGACGATCTATAACTTTATCCAGTACTTATTTGGTTAAGTTTTTAGATTTTCACGGCCAAAAGCATTTTCGTTATTTGTTTTTGGGGTGTTATGCCGTGTTGCGCTACCTCCTTCTTTAGCCAACGTTTTGGACAGCGTTGCAGTGTCCATCATCAGGGCAGATCTAGCAGATCGGGCACATCTACCGGATCTGCCCTGATGATGCAACGCTGTCCAAAACGTTGTCTAAAGAAGGAGGAAGTGCAACACGCAAAGATATTCAAATACAGAAGAGATATGCTATGGTGTCCGCGCAACTGTCGCCAGACTACGCGCTAATTAGCGTAGTTTTCATACAAAAAGAATTTGTTCATTTCGTTGATTTTTTGAAAATGTGCATTAATGGTGGTTAACAATATATTTTGAATAAGGAAAGAATTCGTTCATTTAGTTTAACGTTCGTTTGGTTTATTCGTTAATTATTTGTTCTTTTAGTTTATTTGTTAATTGGTAAACAATATCGGCGACACCCGGAAGCGCAGACCCACATAGTAAAAACAGCAGATAGCACATCTACTTATATTTCAATATCTTTGGCAACACGGCATAACACCCCAAAACAAATAATGGAAAGTACTTATTTGGTTTCGAAATATTTATGGTTTTTTTAATATTACTTTTTACTGAATTTTACAATAAAGGTTTTCCTCAAAAGTTATCAATTATTAGATTGCATTGTTTTTCACATGATATGTAGCTATCAAGATCAAGAAATTGGCCTATATGTTTCAATTAGAGTTCCGATATCATGTTTGTATTCTGCGTGTATATTTTGTAAATATTTACGCGACATATAATACTGCTCACGAGAATTATACGCATTAATTGTATGCCTGTCTACAGAATCAAATGGGCTCTGTGGGAATAATGTACAACAATTCCGTCTGTTTGCGTTGCTCTTCACCCTTCAACGAACGATTTTCTTAGAGTGAATGTATCAATGTCGTTTTGCTTGTACAAAATGACGGTGATAGAGAGTTCAAAAATATTTTGTAGTCTGAAACAGTTACATATATTCAATTCATGTAGTAATATTATATCTCACTTATATCACAAAATTACCAATTTCCCAAATACTTATGCAATACTGCTAACCAAGAACAATATTCTGGAAAAAAAATAAAAACCTACACTCGATGTTAATTGGGAAAATTACACAATCACTTCTTTAAGGCGATCCAATAGTTCAGGAAAAAATCGAAATCGAAATTCACGCCCTTTATGGGAGGAGTTTAAAAATACTTGAGAAAAAGCTTTTGGAAAGGTTGGAAAAGGTATTTGAGATTTTTTTTAACAGGTTGATTTCGTAAAGGCCTGTAAAAAATATTAATTCCCTTTTTACGCATTGTTTATTGTAAGAAAACGGAAATTTAAAATTAATTTCACGAAACTAAGCGATGCGGAGTAACGCGTGCATCTCCCGCTAAGGCCGGGGCGTGACTGATGCGAAATGGGTTGTACCCAGTGCATGGTTCTTGTGCCCATGCCATAAGGGTCACTTTAAGAATCCAAATTCGTAGAGTGCGGGCCGTATTGATTGATGTCAAAAATAACAACGAGAAAATGCATATTTTATTTTATTTTGTGAAGTTCGATCGTAAATATCAAATTTTTTTGCGATTATTATAAAAGAAACCAAATTTGCCACATTATACAATAAAAGCAAATCCGAAAAGGGGTTTATAAATAGAAGACTTTGGACTTGAAAGTGTTTTTTATAGACCTTATACTTTATTTTTTAATAGGCTTATTAAAAGACTTACAAGAAAAATGACCGATATTTTTAAGAGCCAAGGTGTGTTCTACATGCAGTATTTAATTGAAGCATCTATAATACTTCTAAGCCATCAAATTTTCAAAACAAAAACATATGATTTTGCATTATTTAGTATGGCTTCATCTTAAACGCGTTTTGTGTGTTTAGGGTACTCCTGATGGATGAGAACAATTTGGAACTTTTGTGCGGTATTTACAATAAAAAAAAAGAATTATCGCTTAAGGCGCCGTACCCGCGCTCAAAAAGAAGAAGATGAAGAGATATGTAACAATGAATGTTAGAGGAGTGTGCTAATATTTAAAGCGATAAAATCGATGCGAAAATTGTGAAAATGTTTAATAAAACACGATCTATGTATAGAGTAAAAATCTCGCGGGGGTTGTCTTAAACAACATTTAAATAAACACTGTGAATTATATTCATATAACTTGTAAAATAACTGAAACAAACGAGTTTATAATACTTTTTCGGAGCATACTTTACAATTTATTTGAATTTCATATAATTTGTGTTTCGGCGCGGGGAATGTCTAGATATTATCTTCAAGAATAACATATATATTTTTAAGAGTTTTAAAACTTAAAAGTGTTTAAGGGAGATATGTAAGAAATCGGTAGAGATTCGGGTAGCGGCGGCTTAACCAATGGATAAAAACATAGTTGTTGAGTGCACAATTCCCACAAGGGTTCAATAAGCAAACGTTTTCCGCTTATATTGTAGGAAGTTTTTTTTTTACATTAGCTTCACACGGGAGGCTCTGATTATACATAATAAATTAATTCCCCTCAGGACCTTTATCATATATGGGTTTGCTGTATGTTGGGTCTTTTTAGGAAAGCAAGGGAAGGAAGTTCTGGGAATAAAAAAGATATGGGGGTGGATAGATATCCGGCGTTCAGTGTGTCCAGGAGTGACGGACGTGTGAATCCACCCATCCAACCGTGTTGAAGAGCAATGTTCCGAGAGAGTCCTACTGGAGAACTCAAAAGGTCTCTCTCAACCAGTCTCTCCCGATCCGGCCAGCCACGCAATTGATGGGCAGACGCATCCGCCGCCAAAATTCGGATAAACCTCACCCCATGAACCCGGGCACCACTTGGGGTGACCTATGGCAGAGGTATTGGTTGTCCAAAAAATGGTTCCCGGCTTAAACCATTACCCGCCTCCCATTAAAAAAAACGGAAATTAAAAAAAATGGCAGGTTTTTCGTAACCCGGAAACGTTCCTCTTTATTTTTTTTTTTAAATCTGTAACCACGCTAACGAAATGATTGACATTATTTGGTTAAAAGCTTAAATCAAGGCTTTGTTTTTCATTATCTCTGTTATAGTTTTCGTTCTAGAAAATGAAGCATCGTTGAGATTGTGAGCGCTAAGGGTGGTAGTTTAACAAGGAGGGTGGTGTTGGGGGCGGCGCATTACCTGGGTGATATTGGATGAGCGAAGGGGTGGCGATTAATTCAATTAAAAACCTTGTCTTCCTCAGCTTTCTTTTCAGGAGCAAACAGCCCCTTGTACAAATTCTCTAGTGAAAACACTTTGATCAAACGAACCTTGTATGTGTTATTTTAAACCTTCTATGTCTTGTATTCTAGATCTGATATACTTAGGCTTTAATAGAACCGCCAAAGATAGGCGGGTGCCAGAGCCGATGTATCGATTTTCCAACTTACTTGAAAAATGTACTTTCACATTTTATGTATTGCACAAATTCTGTGAGTCCTTAGATTTTTTTCTTTTTTTAAACGTACTTTTATCTTTAGGTTAAACGTGACGTACGTTATAATCTACGCATTCACAGATGGCGCCAATCAAATTATTTTTGGTTTTTAATACTTTTTGCACGTTACGCTTTAAAATATTAAGATAAATTAATTGTTTGCGCCCGTACATATTTAACATGGATATAAATAAATAGTTTTATCTTAAAAAAAAACTTGAGCTCACAGCTAGCGTGACACGCTAGACGCTAGACAGTAGCGAGAATTACGACTCCCGCGAGAACTAATTCTGATAGTTTTGAAATCAGCTGTTAGTGGGCCGCCATCTTGAGCGAGTAGCGAGAAAAGTTGACTACCTTTTAACTTTGTTCGTAGATTGTCCACAATCTGCTAGTTAGCTAGTAATACGATTACACTGAGCGAGTTTACTAACAGAGTGAATTTCCCAGATAGTAGCTTGTATACTCGCTCAATGTAATCGAGGCTTAAGTAAAATAAATCTAAAAGGCCAGGAAAGGAAATTTTAACAATTGTCTATGACTTCATTGCTGTCTATGGGTATTAGTTTATTTTTGTGTCTATGTATAACCTAAATATTTACACGTGCCTTCTCCAGCGTCAGTCGTTTCATCCTGTTTCCAATCTCTAATTCTACATAATATCCCTTTCTCTGTTTAATCCGCGTAGTTATATTTATTATTCCATACTTGCTATAGTTATTGGTAAGTACTAATGCTGATATTAATCACACTATTCATTTATTAGCGGCTGACAGTCAAACTGATCGATATCTGTTCTTTCTGAGTCTAACGCGGTCTAGCTTACCCTATCCGCGCTAATCGGTACATCGACTTATGTAAGGGAATTCATTTTACATTTTGTTCGATGAACATTTAAACCAATTAGAAGTCTTTTTGATTAGTGTTTCTGAAGAAAAAATAAATTGCTACTTTGACTTGAGCAGTACTAGAGTAAGACAGTAACAGTGTACGGTTAAGGCCGGCCGTAAATATCAGATTTTTTCATCCGATTGTCTGATCCGACAAAATCGATTAGTCGGCCGACGCGGAAAGGCGTGGCCTATTTTCATTACTCCGCGCTGGCCGTCCAATCCGGTCCGACAACTATTTATTTTTATGATCTATGATTTGTTGGATTTGTCTTCGCCCCGAATAGCAGAATAGCTATTAAAGCATCGGAAAAATTCACGAAAAAAAATTATGAAGAAAATTCTTTTTTCATACATTTTGTATAAAACTATCGAAAGAGTTACTAATTCTCTTCTTTTGAAAGAGCTGCAGCAATATTGTGATATTATGTATAATATTGAATATTGAGTGATTTCCAAAAATTCAGAAATATCAAATGTTAATTGCGCTGATTGTTTTGCCTTTAATCTTAAACATATAACGCTGCCCCTCTTTCTTACCACTAAATGTCAACGATCGAAAATGAGACAAACGGTGAACGTATGTATGCACCCTTCCAAAGGAAAAAATACAATAATTACAATAAATTCCCCTCACACGTATAAATAAAATGAAACGCAAATCCCGTAAGCTAGTTGAAAAGTAAGAAAATCACAAAAAATGTAATTCCATACACAACGCCATCTCTCGAACTGACAAAAACAAAACACGTACAGTTGCGCATCGATAATTGCTTCATTGTGTAATTTTTAACTTAATAAAATACTGAATTTAATTCAGCTATAAGTTAACAAAACAGTTATTGATTCTGAGGCGGTACGAAGTTCGCCAGGTCAGCTAGTATAAATATAAATTAAAATTGATATGGTTAGTTAGCTCCCAAATAATATATGTCTGGCAAAATATATATATTTTCTTACATTATTATTTATTCTTTCACTTTTTAAATATTTATGAAATAAGGCTCTAACGATATTTATCGTTAAAAGGCACTATTGATAAATTTCCATGGTTTTAAAAAATCCTCAAAAATATTTTCTTTGGAATTTCTGGCAAACTTATAGGAAATCCGAAGGTTATCAAAAGGGTTAGGTTAAGCACTGTGGGTGTATTGGTTCCATAATATCTGCACATATTCATGTAGTGGTGGCCTAGATATATCTCCATAGGAAATTGATTGCATTGTCTGCGTGGATTTGGTCCTACACTAAGCCTTGATTTGTTCTGAAGAGTAAGCCAATATCCGCAGTGGGATTCGAGCTAATTCTCTTGCCGGACCGAAATCCAATTCGCCCGGCCGTCAAGCTGTTGTTGTCAAGCATGCTATTATCAATGACGTTATACGTTACATCTAGATAGAATGTGGCGAGTAGGAAACAATCTTGCTTGCTTAGTTGAAAAGTTATTCAAGTGTGATAAAGATAGACTTTCAAAGAATGTGTGTGTACGAACGACATAAATATAACGACGTTTTGTACTGGTGCCGAATACTACATTCTACATCTCGGAAGTGACTAAATTACACTAAGACGAATACGGAATGCTGTATGAGACGACCTACTGTCCCAGGTTGTCCTTCTTATACTTAATAGTACCTACGTTTGTTATCTCACTTTCTCTATCGGCGCTAATAATATTCTGGAAACAATCAAAATAATTGTATTTTTCATAATGATAAATAATTTGAGTGTATTTACGAATGACATGTTATTCCTTAGCTTTCACTAGTGTTTGTTGTATAATGGAAACATTTTGTCGTGACACACAATGTCGTTTTTTTAATGCAATTTACTTACTGGTAGGAAACGACGTTACGCAACGCATGGCAGTTAATGTACTAAAATGCAAAATTGAAGACAATACAATTGCATTGTCTTTGGCTTACCACTTTGAGATTTCCACCACGCGTCTATATTATTATTTATAACGTAATTAACTATTATATTATATCCAGACAAAGGTCACATGACCATGAAAGCTAACTGAGTTTTAAACATTAAGAGAAACAGCTGTGCGACATTTTTTCATAAAAAACTTAATTATTGATTTGAGGCCAACCAGAATCAAACAAACTGACATATTATTGTTTTTTTTAAATGGTGTAACAAATATCTAGGGAAAATATGAGCTATTAAATGCAGAATGTTAAGAGACTTGACTTGGACTTGATATACTTTAACCAGTGATTCCTAACATTTTTAGAGTAAAATTTACAAATGCAGCTTTGGTCTCCGGTGACTTTGTGAGATTTTTTTGAAAATTGTTTTCTTGAAACCCAAAAAATCTTCGATCAGCACTGGTCACGCAGTCAATTTACCGTCCAACCCCTGACTCTGACCGTAACCATCCAATACCTACCTACTGACTTTTTTAATGGTTTAAGTTTTAAAAAAAAAATCTAAAATGCCTACGTTTTTTTTTTCTCAATAATATCAGGAATCACTAGTAAAAGTAAGTTAAGTATGTCCCAGCTTTCTGTATATATCTGTGTTTCTAATTATTACAAAATTCCAAAAATTCCAATTTTCATGATTTTTAGAGGTAACTTTGACATAGAGGTTCAGCAAAAATTTTCTGATCCCATCAATAAACATAAGAAACATTACGAATATTTAACGTTTATTTTTACACGACTAGCTAATAAATTCAAAACGCGTTTCATTTTCTTCATAAGCCAATGTTTTTTAGTAATGAGTATTTAAAATCTCTCAACGAAAAGGGTCCTGTTTTTAATAAAAATATGATTACGCTTAAAATTATTTTTTAACGACAAGATTACGAGAATGTTTACATTTGTTTACGAATTCCATTCCGAAATTAAGTTTCGTTATATCTCTCCGTGGTATATTAAAATAAAAATAAAACTTATTACTCAGACATGATAACTTCCCAGGAGACATCATAAAGTTAATAGAGGAGCAAGAAAAAGAGATCAAGAAGTAGTAAGACGTAAGTTGGAGAGAGGGCTAAGGTCAGAATAGACGACAGAAGCCAGAAACTGTCAGTTCTAACGATACATTTAGATAGGCACGCAAAGCCATATATATGGTCATCAGACTACGTATATATAACATTCAAGTAACTATTCTCAGAAACAGAGCACGAAAGTTGACCTATATCTTTAGTTGTTTGAGACATATTCTGAAAGGGACCACTTAGAAGGACATACTTCGCTTTCTATCAATACACAATTCCATACGGTATAACAAAAAGGGTTGTAAACAGCATTATAAATCTTATACACAATTCTTTTACATTGAACAAAACTACTAATTATATAAATCTTGCAAAAACATATTTATATCCTTGAACATATTAATAATTAACAGAATTTATAGTTAGAAGATTTAATAGGCTGTTCCCGTACCATACAACTTTACAAATAAATGTATTCATTTATTTGTATAATCATCTATCATCTATCATCTTCATCTATCTATCTATCTATCTATCTATCTATCTATCTATATTAATAAAAATGAATCGCCGAAATGTATGTACGCGCATAACTTCCGAACGACTCCACCAAATTGGATAATTCTTTATTTGTTGTGTTCGTTATTGTCAGGACAAGGTTTGTATAAAAAACTACTGGTAAGCTCTGGCATTATGAAATTTGTATAAAATAAATTGCAGTAGGCTTGAAAACTGAATGTACCGGGAATGAATGTATGGAATGTGGGAGGGGGAAGGGGGGAGGGGAACTGGGGTAGGGAGTCGCGGGATGGGGGGGAACCTGGGAGGGGGGAGGGGAGTTTGCGGGACGGGGGAAAGGGAGAGTGGAGTGGTGAGAGGGAAGGCGAGAGGGTAAGGAGACGCGGGGTAGGAAGGGGAACGGGACGAATGGGAATGGACACGCAGGGAGAAGCAATTTATTTATTAAATGGCATAGCGACGCATGCCGGGTACCAGCTAGTTACATAGTAAAAAATGATGTCGCTCAAAATGTATGTGCGCATAGATCTTTTAAATTACGCAACGGATTTTCATACGGTTTTTACCAATAGATAGAGTGATTCCAGAGGAAGGTTTATATGTATAATACATGCTTATTATAGTAGGGAAAAGCCGAGAAATTCAATTCAGGCAGCGGGCAGCATGCAGCCGGCAAGCGGGTGGTGTGGATTGTATAAAGGTTGGATAATGGCGTTGCGTTTAGTTAGCCACAGCAACGTGTGGCCGGGTCTGCTAGTATATTATATAATATACAGAATATTTTTGAAATAAAACCGCACCTCTTAGAAATAGAAAAAAAACCTCAAAAATACACCGATTACAGTTACCGATTCAGATGTATAAAAAATAACTTGCGTTCAACAGAACTAGTAATACGAAGGAATTAATTGTTTAATAAATCACCAAAGATAAGATTTATTAAAAACAAAATTTAAACAATTCAATACACATCTAAAAGTTGTTAGCGGACCTAAATGGGGGTCCCTACATTCTGCCGACAGACTAGCTCAGGTTTTAGTCAGCAGAGCGGGAGAGGCCCTCACCACCAGGGTGGTAGGATCTGTGAGGCGTGTGTGTGGCTTCTCTGAAATAAAGCTCAAATTTCTACGGGCTGGGGGAAGGCAGTGAAACCAGTAATCAGGGTAAACAACGGTTATATTGGGTAAAACACCTGCGTAGACACAATATCACAATAATGCATACATAGTAATTCAGGGTAGCAACAACAGTTATATCTAAAATGGAGGAATCTATCTCTATAATCTCTCTGGAAGGGCTATTTATCTCCGCGGTGAATTTACTGCGAACACACGCAAATAAGGGGAGTTAAATTGGTTCAGGTACTCACAGCTGGGGGCTGAACTCTTGCAGATTCAGTGACGGGAAAGAATATAGCCATTCTTGGAGTTCCCGCAAGTCACTATGCAAAACACTCTGCATCGTGGCTTGCAGAATGTTCCGGAACTGTGCGGAACGGTTTACGACAACACGGGCGCTCAAGCCAGGCGCTGGAGAAGAATGCGGTTGGCGGCTCGCTGTCGACGGTGGCTTGCTTGGGTTCCGCCGCCCGTAGCGCGCCGGTAAGCTAGCGGCGCGGGAGTGAAACTGTAGTTTGCGCAGTGGCGTGCTCTACAACTTGGGAGGAGGGGGGCCGAGTAATTTGCAGGGGCGTATTTGTGTATCGTAACACCTCCCCCCGCGCTCGGAAAAAAGCGACGTGGCAATGGAGCAATAGGGCAAGAACCCTCTACGTTACCCGCGGGAGTTGAAAGAGAGATTCGTTGACCAGAGAGAGAGCTGACTAACATCTTAAAACTAGGTACAATGTTTGTCAGGGTAGGGAGGGGGGTACATAAAATATGAGGAACAGGCAGTTATCACAAGGAGGGGTGAAACAACATACATATTTATGCAATTGAAAGAACAAAAACAAGGTTATGAAAATGTGAAACAAAGACAAAAATGTGAAAATGTGAAAACAAAGACAAAATTATGAAAATGTGAAAACAAGGACAAAATTATGAAAATGTGACTCTAGGGTTTCATTGGTCTGGAAGCTAAATTTGCGGTGCGTAGATTTGTTTGTGTTTTTGACGGGGTTCGAAGAGTTACGAAGAATTGTGAAGAGACGTGATTTCACAGACTCTAAAGGGATTACATTATCACTGTAATCTGACCCATTTGAGATAACACTCAAGAGTACACTAGGGCCTTGGAGAAAAACACTTTGTTTTGTCGTAGACGTCGAAGGTTACGAAGTGGAGACTGTGGTTGCAGTGCGGAGGGCTATGGTTACAAAGGTCGTTGAGGAGAAGAATCCAGGATCTGCAGACATGCCAGTACGAATCCTAATGTGCCATTATGGTGGGCACGGATCGTGTATAATGGTTATCGAAGCATAATGTAGCTCGGAATAACTTGTGAGGGTGCGCATTCAGCGAATACTGGAGAGTCAAGGTAATAATGGTTTACACATGACATGGTGTGCGTCACTGCATGACAGAGCAAGAGACGGCAAAACTGGCTTGGTAGCGAGAGCAGGAACAAAACCCAGGGGCTAGCGTGCCCAAAGGTAGTCCAGAGTGTCATTATATATAGCGGGACAACTCGGCTCGCTATGGCGCAACAAGACCACATACATAGGGGCGGTATGGTCTGTGCTTTCAGGAACAAATATGTAGAAAATGGCGGCGGGGGACCTTGTAACCACAGCGAAGGCTGCTAGGAAGTAAAGCTCAGCTTGGCTGCCGATGGAGACATCCTTCTGGGCTTCTTTTTAAATCCGGGAGGAATTATTATTAAAGCAAAATTCTTGAAGTTTACCTGCCTAGAGACCAATGAAGAAAAGTTTGGAGAGAAACAAAGTGTGTTCAGAGAATAGCAAACGAGGTTTTAACCCGGTGACCCAGAGAGATTGAGAGAGAAAGAGAGAGATTCCTAGCTAGTGTACAATTACATTTTTGAAAATGAATACAAAGGTATCCTTTGTTAGGATAACCTGGCTTTGCCGGGTGACAAAATACCTTGGTTGAAAAGCAACCGGCCTTCCATGGCCTATGTTAACATAAAATGGTAACATTTTTGAAGAATTTCAAACAACAAGACACAAAGTCGTGAACGAGTCACGGCAAGGCAGCGAAACTGATTCATGGATAAAGGCTGTCGATAAGAGACAGATGATACGCCAAGTGCATAACATACGTATCCAATATTCATGAATCTGCCTCATTGAAACCAGGATGAAGAACAGAAGAAACATGTGACAAGAGTGAAATAGAAGGCCCGTTATGCCTGGTTAGGTACCGATTCGAACTCCAAGTGAGGGCGAAATATGGACAACAACGGATCTTCCACTTCATGCATGATGAGAACGTTAGGGAGGGAAGGGGAAAATGGATGGAGGGGAGTTGAGTGACGAAACTTGCTAGGGACTGGACTAATTTCCAGTTCAAACTCTATGTGAGTATGAAACGTAATCCACCAGCATGCTTCCTGACTCTTTACATAAGAAAAAAAAATGAGATGAGAAGGAATACACATTACCAAAGAGACTAGTCTTTCGCGTGTATTTGACGAAAGATTAGGGGTCACTTAAAACTTCTTGATTGTGAGAAAAGATAGACCCTCGCTCCAATTTCACAATCCTGGGATTTCTTTTATTCGCTTCCCAGACGACGAGTTTGGTGGATTTTGTGCCCATTCGATTAACTCCCACGGCACTATGCTCCATAGCTGACAGTGAAGCTGACAAGCTAGTCCTTTTGAGATAGTAGATATTCCTGGGCTTCTTTCCTTTAGAGAGAGAAGTGGCAAAACAGGAAGTCCACGGGCATTGTCGTTGAACAATTTGCAAAAAGGTTGTGGACTACTTTGTGTAGTGCGCACAAAAAGGGTTGATATTATTTCGTTCGCACGATTCATGGTGAGTATTGTAACGTCTTCACGTTTGGTGCACAAATTATATAAGTACACAATTATAACAAGGTACAGCTCAATTACCGACAGAAGTCAAAGAGTGTTATACAATGCATCTTAAAGAAGATAGCAAGGCCGATATTATGTCGTTCACACGAGTTAACTTTTGATGTCGTGTAGTGTTAAAAAAATATACTTGTGGATAAATTATCCTTTATTGTTTAATTACACAATACAACTTAAAATAAGTACAATTTCAAAGGGAACTATTATGTGAGCAATACAACAAGCAAGTGCTTGGATTCAATGCACAAAATAGATTAACTAGTGGAAGTAAGAGTCGGGGTTTATATAGTCCCTGCTGGCGTGGTGGGGGGGCGTCGTCTTCCTATTTTCGGTGCTGCATGTCAAGGGGTCAATATGTCATCCTGATAATGGGGTTGTTGTCCCGATGCACGTGGATACGTGGGGTTTCGTAATCCAGTCTTTTATTTTGGGACTGTTCGGCGTGAGGGCTGCGTGTTGTTTTAAGTACATCCAAATGTTCGTTGGTTTGTCTATTAATTGTCTTCTTCGAGTTGGTATGTCGATTAAGGGATAGTGATTAGAGTATATCATCCCGGTAATGGTCCTCGGCTGGATGCAGCTGTTATCAATAAACATGCAGGGTTTATTAGTTTATTTTTAGGCAAGATGAAGTGCCGGTTGCAATGGGCGTACTGCGATGTCTTCTTGTAGGTGGGGGTCGTTTAGGGTGGTTAACTCTCCCCCCCTAAAATTGAAACTCCTTCGCACTGTGAAGAGTTTATATCTTCTCCAAAGGATATATCCGATGGCCGTAATTATCAAGCAGCTGGTAAGTGTTATGTGTATAGTTCCTTCAAATCCCGTCGTAGCGATAGGGATATCGAATTCTCTGCGTGGTTCTTGTATTTCGTCTACATGTAGGATGGGTAGTTTTAGTACATGTAATTCTTCCTTCGAATATGTGATGAGTAGTGTTTCTTGGTTAACGATTCTTCCCATAGTAAATGTTCTTCCTTGTATACTGCACTCGTCATTTATTACAAGTACAGATTTGGAAATTACTATATTCTGTTGGTGTTGAGGGCATTGTGCTCGTAACGCTGTTGGTTCGTTGCGAAATAAGTACATCATATTATCTCCGATGACGTGTGTATATTCTTCTGGGCAAATAATCTGGCGTAGACTGCAGTTCTGTTCGCTGTGGTTTTCTAGTACGGTAGTTGTGCAGTCATCGATGGAGTTGAGTTCTTTGTTGCATATGCTGAGGCTGTCTGTAATAACTTGGCACTTGTGTGCGTTATACATCTGCTTTCCATCTCTCAATAATCGTCTCGGTAGGAGGTGGGGTTGGAAACATTTATTGTTAGTTTTGGAGATGATGGGAATTATTTCGTTATACATATAGACGGTGCGTTCTACTAAAGTTAGAGAGAGAATAAAGTGCAAAGTTTGTTTAACTTTAATGAATTTAACTTGCAAAAAGCGTTGAATAATATCAAAATCTTTAGAAGGTAGCTGTTCAGGATTTACATGTGAAATGGATTCCATAAATACCTTTGGTTTTATAATGCTAGGGTGGTACATTCCATGAGAGGCAAACGTGATAGCTTCTGTAATTCTAGTAATTAATTCGGTGATAGTTTCCGTCTGATAAATTAATGTGTAATCAACAAGTCTGTCTTATCTTCATAATGATCATGGCTCATTTGTGACCAGAGTACCATTTGGTTATGTGAAATATTTTTTTTTTAGTTTACCGTAATAATCCTCTAATGATCTTGAACTCAACGAGATTCTCTTTTCATTAATATTTTGGTTAGTTTCAATTCGTTGCACTAATTTATCTAAATCATTATCATCTAAGTTTCCCGTAATCCCTTTAATTATTGTACCGAGTCCGTTTATTAGGCCTCTTTTATATCTATTTACAACTAAATTGTCAATTATCTGATTATTATGATCTATTAAATATTTCAAACGTTCTAATCCTACATGTGGTAAAGTCACATTGTTACTTTTTATAAATTTATCATAATTAATTCCTAGTTGTTGCGATTGTTCAATAAGTTTAGTTAAATCTAGGGTATGAATGACGTGCCACTGTCCTTCGACGGCTCGTGCCTTTCGTATTTAGAATTTTGACATATTATACACGTTTTTAAAAAATCTTTTATTTTTGTCCGCATATTATTAAAATAGTGCGTCCGTTTTATTTTACTGAGTAGGGCATCTAGACCCATGTGACGCTGGTTCTCGACATGCGTCGAACGAATTATCTCCTTTTGTTCTTCTAATTTTATGGGTTCAATCTTAACATTTGTAAAACGTATTAATTTTAATGAGTTCTTATCAATATTTTTTCTATAACATTCGCTTAAACACTCATATAATCTATCGTTATTTATAATTACTGCATATTTATCTTTATCTAAACATGTTTTAATCAATTTTAAAAATATTGCTTCTGCATTTTCTAAAGGGATACACCATACAAGGTCCGTACCTTTTTCCTTAGCTCTCAAACTATGCTTCTCAATATCGCTTAGTTCAATAAAAATCCTATTCATACGCGGGGGTGGGTGTTCGTTACGAATTGGGATTCCACCCTCGTGGTCATCCACATTGCTATGCACGGTGTCAGCGACACTCTGGGCACCCGAGGTGGCTTCTACTCGTAATGAATTATGCTCCTCACCGTCCTCACTATAATGAATCTCTATTTTTCTCCAATAACTCATCAAGTTTACTCATATCCATTACATGGAACAACTGAACTTGTCTGGTTGGAGTTTTTAAAATATTATTACAGTTATTTAAAATTAATGTTGCATTCATTAATTTCAACATATCTATCCCCATTAAAACATCGTATTTGTGGGAAAAGTCAAAAATATAAAAACGCATTTCAGCATTATTATTGCCGAATACTCTTTTCCAAAATGGAGTCACGACGGCGCCTCTATGGGTAGTCGTAGAGTGTGCTGTTTGTACAGTAAACTCTTCGTTTACATATCTACAGTCACGAAATAATCTATTATACACATTTTTATTCATGAATGATTTGGAGCTTCCCGTATCAATCAGAATTTTTATATTTAATGGCGCTACTACATATGGTAGGCCATTGTTAATATGATTCAGGTGGACTAGGTTTCTCGGGGAGATTCTTGGTCTTCCCAAAAATCCGGCCGTTCCTGATCATTCCCGTCGGTATAAAATAGCTCCTGTGCCGTACGTCCATTGCCGAGGTCGATGACCGGGCCTTTAGGAGGTCGAGGCATTGGGGCCGTTCTCATACTGACATCACCGGAACGCGCATGATGCGTATTAAAATTATTATTATTATTTCCTTGCCACGGGTGGTTTTGTCCGTACTTATGCGTTTGGTTATTATTATGCCACGGTTTATTATTATAATTGTTAAGGTGATTATGATTATTATGATTAAAGTTATTATGAGGTTTGAACGAATTTTGCGTTTGTGGTGGAAAAAAGTTAGGGCGAGTAAAAGGTTTATTTGATTGGTTTTGTCCTGGCCGCATGAAATTAGATGGTCCTGCTTGTGGAAACACAAGATTTTGTTTAGACCGTTGATGGAGCTCGCCATGAGCCTCCAGCATTCTTATTTCCGTGCACAGGGCATCATAATTTTTGGTTAAGTTTGCGCATTTAATGTGCGTTGGCATTAGATTCAACAATGTATTTCTTGCTGTATCTTTGTATGGTTCCATCAATATGTGGGCACTAGGTCCTCCATATTGATCAGAAATTTTTATTTTAATTGAAAAAAGAATTTGATTGATTTCGTGGATCGTTGAGGAGAAATCCTTTTGACCGCGGTTGAAGTTGATTAGTTCGGTTTGCAATAATGTAACAGACTTATTGTCCCCACATTCGTTTTTCAGCGTTTCTAATATGGTTTCAATATTGTTATCATGATCACACATGAGAATTACGTGAAGTGCTTTGCCACGTAATCTTGAGATTATTTTCTCAACATTACTAGGTGTATTGCCGTTTCTAGTAATGAACCCCCTGGCTGATTTTATGAATAAGTTGATGTCTTGGGGAGAGCCACTATACTCCAATATCGACTCTGCGTATTGGGGAGCGGGTCTCTCATTTGGCTGTGCCATTTTTCAAAAAAGTAAAAAAAAATAGAAATATACAAAGTGACTTTAAAAATTTTAGTTTTCTCTCTAACCTTTTGGATAAGGTAGGGAAGGGATCTATCGTACGTATGGGATAGACGATCAATTGAAAAATGTACTCACAGAAGTATTGATGCGACGATCTTCATTGCCAAGTTAACAAATTTTTTGGTGTGTGGTCCTTTCGCGTTGAGATATTAAAATATCTAGGCAGTCCTAGTTTTGGCCAATTTTCAGACTTCCTCGAATTGACCCACGTGCTGGGCGCCAGTTAACTTTTGATGTCGTGTAGTGTTAAAAAAATATACTTGTGGATAAATTATCCTTTATTGTTTAATTACACAATACAACTTAAAATAAGTACAATTTCAATGGGAACTATTATGTGAGCAATACAACAAGCAAGTGCTTGGATTCAATGCACAAAATAGATTAACTAGTGGAAGTAAGAGTCGGGGTTTATATAGTCCCTGCTGGCGTGGTGGGGGGGCGTCATCTTCCTATTTTCGGTGCTGCATGTCAAGGGGTCAATATGTCATCCTGATAATGGGGTTGTTATCCCGATGCACGTGGATACGTGGGGTTTCGTAATCCAGTCTTTTATTTTGGGACTGTTCGGCGTGAGGGCTGCGTGTTGTTTTAAGTACATCCAAATGTTCGTTGGTTTGTCTATTAATTGTCTTCTTCGAGTTGGTATGTCGATTAAGGGATAGTGATTAGAGTATATCATCCCGGTAATGGTCCTCGGCTGGATGCAGCTGTTATCAATAAACATGTAGGGTTTATTAGTTTATTTTTAGGCAAGATGAAGTGCCGGTTGCAATGGGCGTACTGCGATGTCTTCTTGTAGGTGGGGGTCGTTTAGGGTGGTTAACTCACGAATCACGGTAAGTATTATTACGTCTTCACGTCTCGTGTACAGATTATACAAGTACACAATTATAAATACAAGGCGGTTCTCATGCCAAATTAATGACACACGACCAAAAAGGGGCGGTACTCATGCCCAATTAAAGACACACGACCAAAAGGGGCGGTACAAGTAAAGACACACGACCAACTCAATAACGTTTAGTTAAGAGTATAAAGTAATTATAACGAACTTCTCGTATCGTGGCGGATGTTTTAAGGATCTCTCCTATGATGGTGGATGTTTTAAGGATCTCTCCTATCGCGTACAGGTTGTGCATAAGTACAGCAAAATAAATGATGACAACATTCGTTTTAATGTTGTTTATAAAGATTCGTTAGATTTTTACTAACCCCGTAGCCCGGGGGCGTACGATAGAATGACATAAAGTGATGGCAGGGTATATTCTGCTTACACCGAGCAATAAAAGAGACAGACCTGGAGTGGTTTTACATACTGTCCGAGTAACCATTTTTTAGAAAAGAAAAAAAGGTGATAATTGCAAAACGATGATCGAACAAATCAATGCTGATTTACGTTAAAAATTACAATTATTTGGATTCGAGAATCAGGATGACCGTTTGGTTTTACTAACCTGTCTCGTGTTAAAACGTGTAATACAAAACATACGTGACGTAACAGTAGAGAAGAAACAAATCAGTGATTTCGTTGTAGCAAATCAGTGGTCAGTAACAAATCAGTGGTTTCGTTGGTGATTCGGTTTTACATACTTTAGTCGAACGAGCCAACGGATTTGTGTATGACTTATAAAAAGCCAACTTGTAGGTTTTTTTTTTAATATATACCTATATTAAATACAATTTCCAAAATGGACGTGTCAATATCCTATTTTGGGGAGAAAAAAAAATTGAGCACGGGTGAAAAGGACGCCATCAATTTTTGATTTAAGTAAAAAAATTGAAAAAGACTTATATGTACAAGAAAAAAAGTGAAGTAACCATTTCTGACTTTCGTGCTTGAGACCACTATTGGGTTTTACATACTCAAGGTGAGCTGAAAATGAAGAGGTAAGAAAAAGGTTTTACCCTGGTAGGTAAAATGCGATGAACGTGAGAATGAGGTAAAAAAAATGTACAAGGGCGGCCAAAACTGAGGCCATAGACAAAACAAAACAAAAAACGAAAAAACGAAACACAAAAAACAAAAAAAGAAACAAAACAAGTGACATGAGCATTGCATAGTGTGGGGTTGAGAAACGACAATTGGGATCATGACTTCCCAAAATATCGTGACTCGAGGTGTGTCTCTGCTCCGAAGTAATCAGCCTCAGAACAGGTGAGAGAAAAAAAAAATGTACAAAGAAACAATGCTGGCAATTTGCCGTGATGGAGAAAAGAGAAATTGGTACAACCGTGACATTTGGATGTACCTATTGTGAATGTACATTCATTTACAAACAATTATAAATAAAGGACTTGCTTTATTTATGGGGGTCTGGTCGTGTAATTGACACCTTACACGCCAGTTATATGCATATTTATTTATTTACAAAACATTGTCAAGAGATCGCTCGAAGGCTGACTCGAGACCTGCCTCACGCTTGAGGACTTAAGCCACAACTCCAAAACTCGGGGTGTACTCTTGTAGGGTATGCACGCTGCGAGGGAGGTAGGTATTGCGGAAATAATTCTGTGAATTGAAATTCCTTGTGTGAACGACGCCATTGTTTCGTTCACGATGTATTTCACACATAATAATCGTATGGGCTTCCAAGGGGTTAACAGCTGCAAACAACGCCGTGGTACAAGCTTGCGGCCAGTGTGTGCAAATGAGAATGTCGCGCGCAAATTTTTGTTGCTATGCGCGACTTCCGAAATCCGGCAGTGGATAATCTCGCCAGGAGAGGCATTATTATCGGCCTCTATCCTCCTGGATGGCACGACCTGTGAGGTGTGTCCATTTCTTGAGTACATATTTACGGGTTTGACAGCTCCTATAGCTTGCGGCCAATGTACTTGTTGATGGTTTTTATGTTGACAGTGCATCGTGCATGATTTTGTCGATGCCTTTGTGGGTTGAAGATGTTCGTGGTTATGTACGAAAACTTGATAATCAGTATAATCACTCTTTGTGATTCCATTTTGGTGCAGGTGATGGACGGCGTGACGGCTTAAATTCTTCCCTGGTCGATGAGATGAGAAAGAAAAAAACAAGAGGGAACTTTTTTTTTAAAAAAAAAATTTCCTGAATCTTTCTAAGTCCAAAATTTTGAAAAATTTTTGCCAAGGGGGATTCTTACAAGGTTGCTTTTTTGTGTTTAAAATAAGCACTTTTTGAAAATTTGTTAAAATTCTTCAAAGTATTTTAATTTTTGAAAAATTTGGACAGCGGTCTCCTTCTAGGATGTATATTCTTGGTTTCACTTAGACACTTTTGAAAAAGTAGCATTTTTGTAGGAGCATTAACACTTTTGAGACGCAAAAAACACTAGGCAGAAAAGAAAAAATTGGCCATAGATTTCCCTGTAGGATCAGCAAGTTTGGTTTTCACAAAGCACTTTTGCAAAAAAAACACTATTTGTCGAAGCACAGAACACTTGGAGCGGGGAACACAAGACCGTAAAAAAAAAACAGACCGTAAAACAGACCGTCACGTGGCTTGATTTATTGAGCACTTTCATTAATTTAACTTAAATTCACAGCTCGACACCTGACGGATTCACTTTGTAGCACAAATTTACACCTTGAGACCAGACATGAACGCACTGTTTTTTCACTTGTGTAAATATGTCACATTGTACCTAAACATTTATGGGAGGGAAGAAAAATATACATAAATCAACATCTCATTATTTATAAGAAGTATTCCCGCCTGATAACTGGACGGTATGTTTTTAGAGAGAAACGGCGTTGCTATCTTCCGCCCAAATGTTAAAGGTCGCGGCTTACGCAATTACGATCATTCTAGAATATTGTCGATGTTTCCCGCCGAACTGTCGCGTGGCTCCGGTAACCGGTAACTGTTTTTATTGCGGTTCTCGGAACGACAAATTTCTACTATAGTAATAGGAAACAATTACCCTCCGTTTGGTGTCCCGTTTTACACGTAGGAAAAAGATTAATTAAGAATGCTAAGGAAAAAAGAGGGAAAAAGAGTTGTCACACAATGTGGCGTCAGGGTTGGAACCAAAACGTAAAAAAACGAGTGCAGAATGCTGAAAGAAAAAAAAATTGCCTCCACGTTGGGACGTCAGTGTTAGCGGACCTAAATGGGGGTCCCTACATTCTGCCGACAGACTAGCTCAGGTTTTAGTCAGCAGAGCGGGAGAGGCCCTCATCACCAGGGTGGTAGGATCTGTGAGGCGTGTGTGTGGCTTCTCTGAAATAAAGCTCAAATTTCTACGGGCTGAGGGAAGGCAGTGAAACCAGTAATCAGGGTAAACAACGGTTATATTGGGTAAAACACCTGCGTAGACACAATATCACAATAATGCATACATAGTAATTCAGGGTAGCAACAACAGTTATATCTAAAATAGAGGAATCTATCTCTATAATCTCTCTGGAAGGGCTATTTATCTCCGCGGTGAATTTACTGCGAACACACGCAAATAAGGGGAGTTAAATGGTTGAGGTACTCACAGCTGGGGGCTGAACTCTTGTAGATTCAGTGACGGGAAAGAATATAGCCATTCTTGGAGTTCCCGCAAGTCACTATGCAAAACACGCTGCATCGTGGCTTGCAGAATGTTCCGGAACTGTGCGGAACGGTTTACGACAACACGGGCGCTCAAGCCAGGCGCTGGAGAAGAATGCGGTTGGCGGCTCGCTGTCGACGGTGGCCTGCTTGGGTTCCGCCGCCCGTAGCGCGCCGGTAAGCTAGCGGCGCGGGAGTGAAACTGTAGTTTGCGCAGTGGCGTGCTCTACAACTTGGGAGGAGGGGGGCCGAGTAATTTGCAGGGGCGTATTTGTGTATCGTAACAAAGTATACCGACAACTTAAACTAAAAAAAAATTAAACGAAGAATAAAACAATAAATTCTTAAGAGCTTTTAACCAGCCAGCGGACGAAAATCCACATTTCGTCGAAAGTTGTCCTTACGATCGTGCAGAGCGGTTACAATGAGAAAGATTAATTATTCTCCGTACCAGCTTTTTAAAATAATAACTCAATATCGAATTTATTTCAATCCAAATTAGCTCTTTAATTTGGTTCCATGACAGTTCATCCTGCGACAATTCATCCGGCGACAGTTCATCCTGCGACAGTTCATCCGGCCGACATTTCATCCTGCCGACAGTTCATCCTGCCGACAGTTCATCCCGCCGACAATTCATCCGGCGACAATTCATCCTGCCTGATCATTTAGAAGATTTTTTCTTCAAGTAAGTATGCAAAGAGGATATACGGCCGTACAACCTAACCTAACCTAACCTAACCTAACCTAACCTATTTAGTAAAAATATTTTTACAGCGGATTTCCTCTCAAGATGCCTTCAGATATAAGTATATCGATTTTGGTTGTACGGCCGTATATCCTTCTAAAATCTTCTAAATGATCAGGCAGGATGAATTGTCGCCAGATGAATTGTCGGCGGGATGAACTGTCGGCAGGATGATCTGTCGGCAGGATGAACTGTCGGCCGGATGAACTGTCGCAGGATGAACTGTCGCCGGATGAATTGTCGCAGGATGAATTGTCGGGTCACCCTTTAATTTATACCTTCATCCGAAAATGCTGAAAGGCGTGATGATAAAACTATTAAAATAATGTGCTTTTTGTAATTATTTTTTGATTATAAGTATTTATTATTTTTCAATAATGTCTAAATTTAATAAGAATGTTAAAAAAATCTGAAATATATTAGTTTGTAAGTGCGCAAATAAATACACAAATGGACCAATTTTCGTCAAGAAACACATGCACGTACATATTTTTTAATGATTTTATTGAAACTAATATTAAAATGCTAAAACATGCCTTTGCTAGATAATGTATTGATAGACAGTGTCGCCTCAACCTCTAACGGTGTTGGACGTGAGTGAGCGGCGATCAAATAAAATAACACTTTCAAACCCGGACAAATTTTAAAAGTATATAAATTAACCGAAAATAAATTGGAACAATGTTTTAAAGAGTGATGATACCGAAATATGTTCCACTAACTTTGAAAAAATCCTGTCACAACACATTAAAAATTCGACAACTGAAATAATAATACACATAAAATCAAAATTAAGATGTTTAAAACCTTGGATTACCAAAGGACTTATAATTATTAAATGAAACACGTTATTTTATTCAGGAGACAGCGAGAACTGATATTTATTAAGCTTAGAAACATAGACAAAGATGGCATTAGTGGTAGGTACTTTGATAACTAAATAACACCCCACTTATCAAAATAACGTACATAATACCCATATTACAACAAAGGTATATAATATAAACATGTTAATTCTTTACATCCTGCATACCCAACAATTGCATAAAATAATAATGCTTGGTACTAGCCAAACCTTTTGTAAATAGATCTGCTGGCATTTCAGCTGTTTCCAAGTATTTCAGTTCTACAATTTTATCATTAATACATTCTTTACAAAAGTGGTGTCGTATGTCAATATGCTTAGTTCTTTTATTATAGCTATTATTTGAAGACAACTTAAGTGCACCCTGATTATCATTAAATAAGGATATGGTGTATGACTCATTGTTTATTTCTTTTAACAAATTACTTAAATAAATAGCTTCCCTACAAGCTTCGGCTACACCAATGTATTCAGCCTCAGTGCTCGAAAGAGCAACTGTTTTTTGTTTTTTAGCCTCCCAAGAAATAACACATCCAGCTGAAATATAACACAAACCTGTATAGGACTTGCGATCAATGATGTTACTTCCCCAATCTGAATCAACAAAACCCTCTAATTTTGAATTACCACATTGACTATATTTTAGTCCAAAATGCTTTGTTTTCTTGAGATATCTTAAAATACGTTTAGCGTATAACCAGGTTTCCTGGTTATAGCAATTATTAAATTGACTCAGAAAACTTACTGTAAAGGCTATTTCAGGTCTGGTTAATACTGCTAAATACATAAGTCCACCAATAAGCTGTTGATAAGGAATTTGACTGTCAGGATTTTTATTTTCTTTGTTAATATTCAATTTAGCCTCTAAAGGTGTATCTGCTACTTTACAATCTGCCATGTTAAATCTATTTAGCAACTGATCAACATAATTCTCCTAGCTTAGAGTAACTGTACCATTAACTTTATCAATATTAACACTCATCCCTAAACAATTTTTGACCTGACCCAAATCTTTTAACTTAAATTGTGAAGCCAATTCCTTTTTCAAATTATTACATTCTACATTATCATTAGAAAATATAAAAAAATCATCCACATACAAAGTAACTATTGTCTTTTTATCATTCTTATTTTTTGTGTATAAACATGGTTCTAACGTACTACGTTTATAACCAATACCAACAAGACATTCATCGACCTTTTTGTACCAGGCCCTTGAAGATTGCTTAAGACCGTAAATAGCTCGATTCAATTTAAGTACTTTATTATTGTCTTTTTGAGAATCTAATAAACATTCTGGTAATTCCATATAAATTGTTTCCTCAAGGTCCCCGTTCAAGAATGCAGTAGTAACATCTAGATGTGTAACATCTAATTCAAGTTTTACAGATAATGCGAATAACAATCTCAAAGTTGAGTGCCTAACAACCGGCGAGAAAGTGTCTGAATAGTCCACATTTTTCTTCTGCATGTAGCCCTTGGCTACTAAACGTGCACGGTATCGAACATTATTACTATTATCAATTTTTTTTCGTAACACCCATTTGCATTTCACTATGGTTTTACCATCCTTTGGCATATCAACGAACTCCCATGCATTATTTTCTTTAAAACACTGAAGTTCTTCTTTTACTGCACTTAACCACTGCTTTTTTTCATTTCCCTGTAATGCTTCTTCTAAAGACAGTCCATTAGCATCATCAAACACACCCTCAGGAATGCACATATTCGTCATCCTATACCGCTCTGGCTTCCTAATGATTCTGCTGGATCTAACACGCTGCTCAGGTGATTCATCAACATCTTCAAAATCACTAGTGTAAGTATCAGAAGAGTAAGTATCAGGAGTGTAAGTATCATCTGATGCATCTTCGACTAATGTATCCTCATCTAAGGTTATATCTTCTGAACGTGACGTATCTTTGCAACTAGTGTCCCCCACTGGACATGAGTTTTTTCCACTCTCAGTGATAGGTATATTAACCTCTGGGTTGTTTTCATCTTCCATGATAATGACATCTCTACTAGTTGTGATATATTTAGTTCTAGGGTTGTATATTCGGTAACCTTTGATGTCATCTGGATAGCCCACAAGTATGTGCTGTTCAGACTTTTTGTCCCATTTCTGACGCTTCTCTTTAGCAACATGAGCCATAACTTTGCTACCAAATATTCTTAAATGACTTATGTCTGGTTTACATCCAGTCCAGATCTCATATGGAGTTTTTTTATTTAAACTAGGAAGTACAGTACCATTTTGTAAATAAACTGCTGTATTGGTCGCCTCAGCCCAGAATTCTTTACCCAAATGCGCATCAAACAATAAGCATCTGGCTTTCTCGACAATCGTTCGATTATTACGTTCTGACAAGTCATTCTGCTCTGGGGTATATGGGTTACTTTTTTGGTGCGTGATACCTTCCTTCTTGAGATATGAATCAAACTCCTTGTTGCAGTATTCACCACCATTATCGCTTCTCAATATCTTTATTTTCTTATTTGTTTGTTTTTCAACTTTTGCTTTAAATTCTGCAAAACATCTAAGTGCTTCATTTTTGTGTTTGATAAAATATACAAATGTCATACGACTATAGTCATCAACGAAGAGTATGAAGAATCTTGAACCTGCAAGCGATCCTTTCTCCGTAGGTCCGCAAACGTCAGTATGAACTAAATGAAGTAATTCTTTGCTTCTTGTACCAGTTTTTGAGAATGGAAGACGACACTGCTTTCCCTCGCAACAAACTGTACACGATGTCTTGCCAAGATCAACTTTTTCTCGAAGATTCATTCCTTCTACAGCACTGGTCATTTTATTCAGATAATTACTATTGACATGACCCAATCTGCGGTGCCAAGTGTTGCCTGAAACCGCTAAATTAGACATTATCCTTTCAGGAACTTTTAACTCGTATTCCATCCTTAGTTTATAAACACCATCTGTCAAATCTGCTATAGCAACTAACTCGTTCTGTTTACTATAAACATAGCAGCATTTTCTTTTGAAGTCCACTTTATTTCCATTTTTGATTAACTGACTGACAGATATCAAGTTTGTCGTAAGTTTTGGCACACATAAAATATCTTTTAATATAACTTCATATTTACTTTTCGGGGTTAAAGTAATAATTTTAGCTTCTCCCGAGCATAAAACAGGCATAGCACTTCTATTAGCTGCAATTATTTCCTTCACACTCGTCCGATTCGACGTATTACACATAATTTTTACATCTGGTGACATGTGAAAACAAGAGCCCGAGTCTATAAACCAATCCATTTTGTTGTAATTCCCGTTCAAAAACACAACAGAAAATGCATTTGACGTCTTCTTTCGCTCTGATTGCCCAACAGGACATTGATTTTTAAAATGCCCTTCTTTTTTACATCTATAACATCTGATAGATTTCATTACTGTTTTGACCTTCGATGTATTTCCGTCAACATTGCGGCGCGGGCGCACTCTGGCGGAAAATGCCCCAACTGACTCCGTGTCATTTCCTGCCATATCAAGCAATTTTGTTTTTATTGCATCTGCAGTAATTATTATTCCACTATGCTCGATTGCTAATATCATGGGGTAGAATTTTTCTGGTAGACCAGCAAGCATTAAACAGCCTATCCATTCATTGTTCACATTAAATCCGGTTCCGGATAATTTCTGGCCAGTTTCAATAATTTGCGTGACGTAACTCTGCATCGAGTCACAAGTTTCAAGACAAATCGATATCAAACTTCTTAATAAGGAAATGCGTCTTGAAAAACCATTATCATCGAACATTTGCTTTAGCCTTTTCCACAAGTCTGCAGTAGATGTAGCTTGCTTGATGTGTACATACAGTGACGGATCTATAGTGAGGATTATCTTCGCTTTTGTTTTTGCATCATCTCCAACTGCAACAGTTTCTTCGGCCTTGATACACTTCTCCATGCCTTCCAATATAAGCAGGTTTTCAACGGCATACGCCCATATATCGTAGTTTTGTCGTCCAACCAACTTGGGTATACTTGTGAGATATGATGTCGCCGCCATTTTCGTTAAAAATGTCCCGACACTAATTACGAGTTTGCATTCGCAATAACTCCTTGCCCTATTCTCAATACGAACAAATACATCCGCGACAATTAGAAATGAATTTTTAACACAAATACCATTTAAATTATCGTGACTGATTATTTAAAAAACGCTTGGGAATCTTCTGGGCCCATAACCTATTAAATGAAACACGTTGTTTTATTCAGGAGACAGCGAGAACTGATATTTATTAAGCTTAGAAACATAGACAAAGATGGCATTAGTGGTAGGTACTTTGATAACTAAATAACAATAATATCTATCAGAAACAAAGAAAAACTTTATAAAACAACTTTAAAAAATCCCCATGATGAAAAAGCATATATTTTTTATAAAAAATATAAAAATAAATTAACATCTTATATTAAAAAAGTAAGGAAGAGTTTTTTTTTAAATAAAATATTATCTTCAGAAAATAACCATAAACAAATGTGGAAAACTGTGAATTTGGCCATAGACAATACAAAAAAGACACAAAATATTAAGTACATCGAACATGATAAAAAAATTATAGATGCCAACTTACAGCCTAAACAATGTGCAAACATATTTAATTCCTTCTTTGCAAATGTTGGAAAAAATCTTGCGAAAAATATTCATAAACCTTCTAACCCAGAAAAACATAAAAATAAAAATCTACAGAAACGTAATATACTTTCAAAATTTGAAATAACAACAGAATGTGAAATTTTAAAAATAATAAAAAATATGAAAGGATGTTCGTCTCCCGATTTTGATTCTATTACGGCACACATGTTAAAATCTATGAAATCTTACTTAATAAAACCCATCACTCATTTAATAAACTTGAGTTTAACGAAAGGAATATTTCCAATGAACTACCAAAACACAATAATCTCACCTATTTACAAATCTGGTGATCCACACCAAATAACGAATTATCGCCCAATTTGTCTAATTTCTAACATAGGAAAGATCTTTGAAAAAATAGTAAAAAAACAATTGGTAAATTTCCTAGATAGTAATAAAATACTACACAAAAACCAGTTTGGTTTTATTAAATCACTCAGCACACAAGATGCAATTGCTAACGTAACTTCATACATTTACGAATCATTAGATAAAGCTAAAAAATGTGCGGGCATATTTATTGACCTCAGAAAGGCATTCGATAGCATATCCCATGAGATGCTATTAAAAAAATTAAATGATATTGGCATAAAAGGCAACGCGATTAAATGGATCACAAACTACTTAAAAAACCGCCCTCAAGTGGTAAAAATCAATCATGTTAATAGTGATCAAGAGATTTCAAGCCTTGGAATCCCGCAAGGTACAGTGCTTGGACCAATTTTTTTTACCATATATGTAAATGATATTTTTTTTTCAACATTTAAATGGTCAAATTACATCATTCGCCGACGATACAGTATTAATAATAAGTGAAAGACTTGGGAAAATGTAGAATTAAAGGCCACAGAAGACATCAACACGCTTAAGAATTTTTTCGACACTAATTTACTATCACTAAATAGTGAAAAGACATTTGTAATTCCATTTGCAATCCATCCAAACGATGCTCCCAAAAATGTTATCATTGTCATACACGATAATACTAAAAATCATAGCCAAAATTATTGCAAATCAAACTGTACAATATTAAAAACAACAAATAAAATTAAATATCTCGGAGTAATTATCGACAAAAATCTGAAATGGAAGGAACAAATATGTCAAGTAGTAAACAAAATCAGAAAATTAATATATATATTTTTAAGAATTAGAAATTTTCTGTCGATAAAAAATCTATATTTAATCTACTATGCCTTAGTTCAATCCACTCTACAATACGCTATTATTAGTTGGGGATCCGCGTATAAATGTAACCTTCTTCCAATAGAAATTGTACAAAGGACAATTATTAAAATTATATTAAAAAAATCCTTAGACTACCCAACAGAACGCCTGTTTGAAGAATTTCAAGTACCCACATTTAAAGATTTATATATTAAAAATTCATTGATTCAAATTATAAAGGAAAAAGATAAATATCCATTTTTAAATGAAAACAGAACTCGACTTAAACATGTTTTTCTATGCCCAAAACTAAATACGTCTTTTGCACAGCATCATTATACTTACCAGGGAAGAACCTTTTTCAATCGTCTACCAGAAGAAATCAGAAGCATTAATGATAAAACCCGAATACTGCTCTCTATCAAGAGACATTTAAAAAATATTCTTAAGAAAAAAACTACTGTCAATTAATCTTACAAATATCCTTAGTTTTCCATTACATTCTTTCTTTTTTTTAAAAAATTCACACCATTATCAAATACATACTGCAGCTCACATATATTTATGTACAATTAATTATTTAAGTACTAACTTATAACTAATAACTAATAGCATTTATGTACACTCCCCTTCCATACACAAGCAAATGCTTTAAATGGAAGGGTAGTAAAAAAAAATACCTGTAAAAAAAATATATATTTGTTGTAAAATTGTAATTATAATAAATGATTCAATAAATAATAAAAAAAAAAATAAAAATAAAAAAAATATTATTTTACTGCATGATTATATTATTTGAAATGGGTGTGGTATAATACAAAATCTTTTTTGAAAATTTAACAAATCTGCCAACGACCTATGGAATAACCTTATTATACTAAAAATTTTAAAAAAATCTCAAAATTTATTACATGCAAATGCTAGATAAAAGAACATTCTTTTGCATTCCATTTATAATTTTTGTGGAAAAGAGTCGATTCGTCTAAAATCTGATTTGAAAATGACATATTTCTGGTTTTCTCTGGTAATGCCCTCTTAATAACACGCCCCCAACACACAAGTACAATACAACGTATGTAACAATCTATCAAGAGTTCGACATTACGATTATTATAATTATAAAAGTCAATAACAAAATAAAATAATATATGTATCCATTAAAAAGTAAATAAACATCTTGAATGTTTTTTAAGGAATTTATAAGACATAAAATTTATATTGTAAAAATCTTTCAACATTATTTTCATAAAATCGTACCTAACTTGTTCAAAGCAAGAAGTAGGTATGTTGATATTCAATATCCAACTCGATCCATCTGTCTGCTAGCCGGGTTCTAATCGGAATGATATCAAGAACCTAAGGGTATGAATTTATAGCACATATTATATTATAGGTATATTTTATTTCACATATCTTAGAGCACTAGTTTTATTGGTCTCGCAAAAGGAGTCATTCCGAACAGGACATAGCGTTGTGTGTATTGGTGTATCCTTACAACCTTTTGGGTTTCCTTAACGGTATTCCAACATTACAAAAGATTTTAAGCCTTAACCTACCTACTAAAAACGATTTTTTTTCAATTTTATTAGAATTTTCTTTTTTGAAGTCAAATAACAAGTTGAAAGCATGCACATACTGCATAATAAGAATAAAATAGTTGTCATAGAAATTTCGAAATAAGGAATTGAGATTTTTTCGGCGTCAAGCGGAGTTTCCACATTATCTTTCATGTAACTCGCTCTAACTAGGCTTTTACCAATGATTGAAATGTCTACACTAATTAATTAGTGCCTACTCTACAGTCAACAAATATGAAGATGAGGATATCAACATAGTCAACAAACATGAAGATGAATAAATCAACCAACATGAAGATGAAGAAATCGATAAACATAAGATGAAGATGAGAAAATCATGACGTAACTATCACATCCCTATTACGATGTCCCTCACATCATTACTTATTGTCTATAGTCTGGATGTCAAATGTCAAATGTCTAATACAAAAGTTCTGACAATAAAGTCTTGATTGTTAAAACAATAAACATGGTTTTTCTGAAGTCATCCACGTCAAATAATAAACGATTCAGTAACACCAACAAAACTACCGTGGTCCGCCTTGGAACTGGAATCCCTAATGAGGAAGACTGTAAATAAACTACCATACTTTGTGGAGGCAATTGAAATCTACAACCATTTTTGAAGTATACTGTAATACCAGCTGGTATTGGAGTTTTTTTACGTGAATACCGCACAAGAGTCCCAACTGCTCCCGTCTAGAGCCAGTGAGACTATGGCATCCCCAATTGGGTATGTTATGAGGCTGAAGGTAGAGGAGAGGGAAGGAGATAGGGAAGAGGAAGGTGGGGAAATGAAGCTGGCAACACGGTATCGCTTGCAAGTACATAAGCACACATTTCACCACTAACAATTACACATCTGCCGGATCTGCCCTGATGATGGACACTGCAACGCTGTCCGAAACGTTGGCTAAAGAATGATGTAGCGCAACACGGCATAATACCCCAAAAACAAATGACGAAAAGACTATACTTTGTTTGTATTTAAATACCTAGTCATTAATAAAAAATGAAAAAAATAATAATTGAGAAGCGGTTTTCAAAACTCTGCACGATATTCCGATATTTAACTTAAATTTGTTAATTTTTGAATGTAGCTATTACTTTGTGGTTATCCATTATAGAATAATGAAATAATTTTACTTTGTATAAACCACTTATTTGATGTGCAAATCCGACCGGTTTCGGAACAAACGTTCCTTCGTCAGGGAAAGCTTATACTAATTTGACAGTTTCGAACAATGTTTTATTATGGTAGGGGTGGAGCTGTTGCTAGATAATAATGTAGATTGGGTAGGTAGGTATTAGTGATAATTAATTATTACCCACTCTACACTAATACCTTCCTACCCAATCTACATTATTATCTAGCAACAGCTCCACCCCTACCATTATAAAACATTGTTCGAAACTGTCAAATTAGTATAAGCTTTCCCTGACGAAGGAACGTTTGTTCCGAAACCGGTCGGATTTGCACATCAAATAAGTGGTTTATACAAAGTAAAATTATTTCATTATTCTAAATTTTTTAAGTTTAAAATCTGAGTTTTATTATCGTTACTCACTTAGATACAAAGCAATTGAAAAAACAAATGGTCCCGGAAAAAAATTACCACCCACATATGTTAAGTTTACAAAATAACGCTTCTCAATTATGTAAAGTGAAAGAAATTTAGCAAAGTGAATACTTACAACGAAATTCCTTCACTAATTAGATCACTGAATCCAAATAAACCTAAACCTCAATCCGTTTGTATTCAGAAGGATTACAAATTATGTCAATTATCTACAAGTATTTCTATTGTTGTCCGTGAAGCCCAGACTACACCTCAATCAATTATTAACCTCTTACCAAGAAATATAATTAACATCCTGGAGGAAGTAATTACGTGGACACAGAGCACTTTGGAGATTTCAGATACTTAAATTAATGTCTTATCCGTGGCACTACCGAGGGCATGCGAATACATTGAAACGCTGGCCAGGTAAGTACACTTCTTCACTAGGTAATCACTTTAATATTTCTATAATGAAACTGACAATAGGCCACTTGCATAACATGTTTTAAAATTTTTTTCATAACATGTTTTAAAATTTTTTTCCGGTTCAGGCAAATATTCTAAGACATTCTGTATTTTTTTTTGTTTTAATCGTATTTTTGAAACCCTGGGGATTTTTTGAAAATTTCAAACCGAAAAATCAGACCATTTTTTATAAACCGGAAAGACGGGACATAATTTTATAGGTGTGAAAAAACGATAATTACATAGCCGAAAATCATTTTAAAAAAAGAACGTTTTCCACACGAATGGCACATGAGAATAACGAGGCATACCAAAAATATTACTCATAAATATTTTTTTTTAAATAAATGAAGACAATGTAAGCGAAACTCAATCGAAAATCTGGAAAGAGAAAAATCAGAAAAACATATTGACACCTCTGGGACTCGAACCCAGGACAAGAGAACCCAGCAAGAGGTCGTAATCTTAGTAAAAAGATCTATCCACATGATTTTTTCCAAGTCGTCATGAAATCCATGCAAGTGGCCTATTCGTGGTGGAATTCCATTATACGAAAATATTAAAACAACAAAAAAACTTATTTCCACTTTAATTATGTTCAATTTAATATTGACCGTAACCTCAATTGTTATTATTTGACCGTAACCGGTTTCAGCGTATTGAACCCATCTTCAGATTGGTACAGATTATTATTAATCTACGGTTTATTTACATAACATATAGGATGAGGGGGAGAGGGGTGGTCTACAAGGATTTTTTTCAGTTATATGGATTTTCTTACATTTGTTATTAAGTTGTTTTTGACTGTCGAATTTTTAATTATTTTGGTTATTCCTAGTAGGCTTAATTACCTCGGATTTGTAGCTTACTTTGATATTGTTTGGGGAATACTTTACAAGTAATATTAATTATTAAAATTAAAATTGTTATTGTATTTATAAATATGATACGGTAAAAACCCGTGAATTGGTAAATCTTAGGTTTTTAGGATTTACTAGAAAATCTTAAGATTTACCGTAGTACGATCTTTTACAATAGTAAAGATATAGAATTTTTGATTGTTGGATTGATTTTTAAAGATACACATGTTTTACTTTGGAGTAGGAATAATTTTATAATGGTTTTTATATAAACAAAATACATGTTTTACTAAAGAACCTAAGAATAATTTGTGCCGGCCTGAAGTTTACCAAGCTGAAACCAAGCGGTTACGATAAAATAAATTAAAGTGGAAATAAGTATCTCATTTGTTTTGTTGGATTATTGTTATCACTTTACGTATTAAATACAATATTAGACATTATTTCAACCAAATTCCCGGCTGGGTACCAAAAGGGATAGATTTTCCTTGACAGCAGGTATCAGACCGGTTAGTTGCTGCGTGAAAATGCTCTGGGTTCCCGTCAAGGCTACTCACAATGGGGCCGTGTAATGTAAAGCGTTGGTAGAAATTCAAAAATCATGTGTTCGTTAAACTGAAAAAATTATGATAGTTACAAAGTTCATTAAATTTTTCACATTTCCCCAAAAGAGTGTCACCTTTATCGCAATACTGACGGAATGAGATTGGTTTGAACTTGACCTTCGTGACTCTGGCAGTTTTCGTAGTCGCACAAATCTCAACATTTTTCAAGTTAAAAAAGAAACAAAACCTATCAAATTTTGAGATCAAAATCAATATGGGTCCGATGTCTGGTGGTGAAATTTTATTGCACTTTTTTTTCTTTATTCATGGTTTTCATTGTTACATAATTAGTGGAATTTTTCTACAACCATGGTAGGCACATGCCAATGTTATAGTGGTCGATTATAGTAATAGTTATTGGTAACCACTCAACTCACATGATATGTTATAATTTGAAAATAAAAACACTTAATTTGAATAAAATATTTTTTGTAAATATTTTAAACGTCGAGTTCTATAGTTATGTAGGTGCTCCACATATCTCCAATAAATTTTATTATTTTTTTTATATATTTCAATATCTTAGCTACTTAAATCAATTGAAAAAAATGCTGTCTTAGACATTTTTTTTCATTTCAGTACCTGAAAATGGGGACTGTCAGTTTTCATTAAAGATGTTTTTAGTCACTGACATCTAGACTCTGTGGTTCTGGTCTTATAATCAGTGAGAGAAACACTTAAATTACTTTCTGATGTGGTTGTTACTAGTTTGGAATTAAACTTAAAAAGCACTCTGGCATTAAAAAATTTGATGAAAAAGTGAAAACCCTGAAAAAAAACTTCTTCGACGAGATTATCACACTATGGCTCTGTGTTATAGACGCAGAGTAAGAGGTTAACTTCCTAAATAAATGAAACAATGTTATTTTGTTTGAACCACTTATATATTTGAGTAAAGCCGACCGGTTTCAGAACGACCGTTCCATCTTCAGGGCAAACGTATACTGATTTGACAGTTACAAATTAGTGGATGGGAACAATGTATTATTATTGTAGGGGTGGAGCCGTTGCTCGGTATTAATGAAGAGTGGGTGGGTAGGGGAACATATCCATACTTGGGCTGTAAGACAATATACGTTTGCCCTGGAGATGGAACGGTCGTTCTGAAACCGGTCGGCTTTACTCAAATATATAAGTGGTTCTAACAAAGTAACATTGCTTCATTTATTTATAATGGATAACCACAAAGTTATAGCTACATTCAAAAGGTTAACTTCCTATTCCACATGGTTTCTATATTTTGTTTCTATTGCAAAAATGTAAGAAAAGATGACGTGTTCATTTTTATGTTCACTAGTATTACTTATTCAGAATTTGACTATCTGTCAGAAGCAATTTCTATTTATTTCATCCGGTCAGCTTAGATTTCTAGAAGATTTTCGATCATAGTTGATTTTAATTCAGCATAATATACTGCAAGTTCACTAAATCGTAGTACTTATTCTAGCAGTTTTTCGGAACCAGTTCCTGAGTTGATTTTAATACAGCAAAATGTACTGCAAGTTTACTAAATCATAGTACTTATATAGCAGTTTTTCGCAACCAGTTCCTGTTGGAGCACGCCTGAACACGGAGGCAATTGAAATCATTTTGATGTATATTGTAATACCTCGTAGTGGGGTGGAGCTGTCAACACGGCATTCCTTCCAAGTTTGGGAGGCGGGAATAAGTACCGCCGCCCCGGGAACCTTTATTGGATAACCAACACCTCTGCCATAGGTCACCCCAAGTGGTTCGCTACGTTTGGTGATTTAGTAGGCGTGACCGGGTTCATGGGGTGAGGTTCGTCTAGGTCTCGGAGACGGATGACCAGGACATACTGAACCCCAGATTCCTACCCACCCCTTAAACCCTTTTCCTTCCCAGAACTCTCCTCTCCTTCCTTTCCTTTAAAAAACCCTCCACTCAACATCCCCAAAGATGACATAGGCCCTGAGGGAAATTATTTTCCTCAGGGCCTCCTGTGTGGAGCTCATGTAAAAAAAAAAGTACATAAGCACACATTTCACGACTAACAATTACATATTATCTACCCTAACGATGGACACTGTAACGCTGTCCGAAAGGTTGGCTAAAGAAGGAGGTAGCGCAACACGGCGTAACACCCCAAAAACAAATAATGAAGATGCTTTTAGGTTTACTAAGGCTAGTTTCTTTAATAAAATTCTTTTATTTTTTTTCTGTAAAATTCTATATATATTTATTTAACATAAAATGTTAGTTCTTGCGCAACCAAGTGCTTAAGCCAGGATTTGTTCCCTATTGTTGGAGTTTTTGTTAAAAGCTGTATTTCTTTGTAAGATCCTAGCATACAGGGTGTTTCATATTTTCCATTAGTTTTTTTTCGGCAATTCAATTAGGGAAAGATGCATCTAGAGGTAGTGGGCTCTATTCCCGCTGAATGCACAATTGTAATGATTTTCAACAAAGTTTAGATCTAAGTTGAAAGACAAATTTTGTAAGGAACATTGTTACACATTATAAACTAGCACAGACCCGTGAAAAATCACAGGATTGTATAATTGTAGATTTTGCAGACCTGAAAGAATTTATTTAAAAAAAAATTCGAGTGCAGTTAACACGCGGTAGGTAGTAGCAAAACTTTACCAAAACAATCTCAACCAATGAAGAACCAAGGAGCCTTGAAAAGTAAGGTCATAATCAAAGCGGCCAATGAGCGCAGACCTAGCATCATTTCTGTTTTAAATCTCAACCAATAGGAGCCTTAATAGGAGTTTGATTCCTCGCAGGTGCTGTTATGCGTCATTTCCATTTCATCTGTATTATCCAAATCACAACGGGGCTATAGAAGTTTTACTTCAAAAATACTTCAGGATAGCCTTTGAAATAGCCTTTCAAAAAAAGATAATTTTTATAAATTGTAGAGAAAATCAGAAATTTACCTGTTAGTGAAATTGAAAAATTACAACATGCTAAAAACAAAAAAAGCGCACATTTCAAATACGAAGTTATTAATCTTCTATATAAATAAAAATGAATCGCCAAAAAGTATATACGCACATAACTTCCGAACAACTGCACCAAATTGTATCATTCTTTGTTTTTTGTGTTCGTTATTGTCAGGACAAGGTTTGTATAAAACTACTGGTTAGCTCTGGCATTATGAAATTTGTATGAAAAAAAATAGGTGGTACCCGAGCTGTTTGAAAACTGAATGTACCGGGACTGAATGTATGGAATGCGGGAGGGAACAGGGGGGGGAAACTCGGGTAGGAGGTTCACGGGAGGGGGGAAGGAGAATCCCGGAGGGGGGAGGGGAACCTGGGAGGGAAAGTTTATTAAATGGCATAGCAACGCATGCCGGGAACCAGCTAGTTAATTAATAAATTAAACCTTAATAATTTTATCATGTACCTATTTTATCGTTTATTTGAATTTTTCCCACAATCAGTTCTAAATTTGAAAATAACTTAAATTTACTTTAACTTGACTTTAAATTTAAAGGAGTACAAAGTGTTTATTGAATCGGAGTTACAGACCGAGTCACATTAGAAATTAGTATAATATTTAATAATTTAAACACGTTGTTTTGTTCACCTCTTTTAAAACAGTGTTGTGGGTACTAGCGACTAAATTCTTAAAAAAGTATTAAATAGAGGTTCATCTAAGAACCAAAATGAATACCACAAAAATTTCAATAACGCAGCACCATATTTCGCTAAATAACATAATATTATAATCAATGAATTATAACATTTCCCCCTCATACCGGAGAGATGTTTTGTTTAAGAGCGTTTAACCAGCCAGCGGACGAAAATCCACATTTCGTCGAAAGTTGTTTTTACGATCGTGCAGAGCGGTTACAACGAGAAAGATTAATTATTCTCCGTACCAGCTTTTTAAAATTATAACTCAATATCGAATTTATTTCAATTCAACTTAGCTTTAATTTATACCTTCATCCAAAAATGCTGAAAGGCGTGATGATAAAACTATTAAAATAACGTACTTTTTGTAGTTATTTTTTTATTATAAGTATTTATCATTTTTCAATAATGTCTAAATTTAATAAGAATGTTAAAAAAATCTGAAATATTTTAGTTTGTAAGTGCGCAAATAAATACACAAATGGACCAATTTTCGTCAAGAAACACATGTACGTACATATTTTTAATGATTTTATTGATACTAAAATTAAAATTTTAAAACATGCGTTTGCTAGATAATGTATTGATTTATTTTACTGCATGATTATATTATTTGAAATGGGTGTGGTATAATACCAAATATTTTTTGAAAATTCAACAAATCTGCCAACGACCTATGGAATAACCTTATTAGGTATACTAAAAATTAAACATTTTTCTCAAAATTTATTACATGGGAATGCTAGATAAAAGAACAATCTTTCGAAATCCATTTATAATTTTTTGTGGAAAAGAGTCAATACGTCTAAAATCTGATTTGAAAATGACATATTTCTGGTTTTCTCTGGTGATGCCCTCTTAAACTTTATTTATCTATTTGTAAATTGTTAATTGTTTGTAAATTGTTGTAATAAGGGGTCCTAATTTATCAAAACAAACACGATTGTCAAATTTCGAATAGTGACTAAATCTTAATATATAAAAATGAATGTTTCTTTATTTGTCCCTTATGCATTCCTCAACCGTTCATCCGATTACGATGAAACTTTGGTGATTTGATGTGTGCATGCCCACAATTGTGTCTATATACATAATAGTGAGCTCGGGCGTTATGAAATTATTTCCTATAGATACTATTTATCCAATTGCGATAAAACTTTGCTAAGATGTTGTGCGCACGCTCGCAAAGGTTTTTATATTGTCGGTAAGCTCTGGTGATAAGAATTTTTTATGAAAAAAATGCAATAGGTGGCATGCGAGTTGTTTGGAAAATACGTGTGTTTCATTTAATTAACAAAGGAGGGGGAATAGTTCACGGAGGTCCAAGGGGGAAGGTGGAAGGAAGGGGAAGGAAGGGGAAGGAAGGGGGGAGGGGGGAAGGTGGGAGGGGAATAGATGCGGAAGGGGGGGAGGTGGTTCGTGGGATGGGTGGAAGCGGAAGAAGAAAAGTGGAAAGGCTGGTAAGATGGAGGAGGATCGCGGGAGGGGATGGTGATGCGGGAAACGACACACAGGGAGAAACAATTTCTTTACCCAAAAGTTATTTCAATTTTCAACGTTCGCCGGGAACTCGCTAGTTAATTAATTAAAAATAATAACGTTAGTTTTCAAGGTAAAAATTCTCCTTATGAACACCCTGTGCTTTTCCTCCGCTTTAGCTGCTCGGTCAATCGTGTGCCACAAAAGAAAATCATAGATTCGCAGACTAGGGCCCCGTGAAAGGCTTATTACGGGTCTTATAAACAGGAACGCACTCTTGAGTGGTGAACCTTTATAACGAACGCCATCCGTTAATTTGCATGTATATCAAATCCACACCACCCGATTGCCAGCCCGCTACCCGCAGCCTGCTTGCCAGCCCGCTACATTTATGTATTATATATTTCAATCAATTTACACAAAACCTTGACAAAAAATATAGCTAACCTTTATCATAAAAAACTATCTATTGGTGAAAACCGCGTGAAAATCCGTTGCGTAGTTTAAAAGATCTAAGCGTACAAACAGCGGGAGCGACTTTGCTTTATACTATGTAAGGTTTTTTTTGTAAACGAATCTGTGTTACGACATGTCCAGATCTGTAATATGACATGTACGTAATACACTAATCTTTCTCTACCTTATTTCCTTTCCTTCCGCACTTCCTTTAGCCCTATCAACATGATCGATTTTACAGGAGTTACTGTGAGATTTCTTAAAATTAAAGATATGTACATATAATAACGTATGTATACACCCAATAAGTACATACACACGTTCATAAATATGTGTACATTTAGTCCGTTCTAAAACTTGGGAAATGTACCCTTTTTCTCAAAAATAAAAGGTTCTGAAAAATAATTACTAAAGATGGGTTGTTTAAAAAAAATTAAGGAATTCATCAAATATTTGAAGTTGAAACAGTCTATGAAAGTTCTGTGAATATTTCAATATGAATCAACTGGCCTATAATGAATAATAACAGAACTTAAATTAAATTTTCGCAGAACGCTAAAATTAACTGCAAAATGATGAATTTGATGAATTGTTCAAATTTTTATTTTTTTAGTCAAATTATATTTTTTAAGACTATAACAACTACAGGTACTGTCCTAAGTCACCGGTAAGTTTATAATAGAGTTTTCTCAATTCCTAAACATGAGAAGTATTCACAAAGCTTCGGTTCATTTGGCACACATAATTCGGAAAGGAAATATTATAATCTGTAAAGTCATCACGGGCCTATTTCACGAGGGATGTGCGGGTTCCAAAGGAGACCTTTAGGTCACAAGGACCGTAAACCCACCACGCTCCTTACCTTCCTAAGTACCATCGGCCATATTGGCTACCCTGTCGGGAGTATAATGCGCATTTACGTTGAACGTTTTAAACGTTATGGTGTAAAAGGTAGAACATTTTAACTAGTTGTTCTGTGAACAGTAGAGCTCTCGTCCAAAATATTTTAATTATTAAGTCGAAGCCAAATATTTCTCTGAAAGTATTAGATTTAAAAGTAGATATTTAAATCCTACCAACCTAATTATAAACCATGCCTATCAAATTTTATGTAACATATGTAACATAAAACTGGCATGAGCCTAGCAAGGTGGTCGAAAAATCTACTAATGATGTAACCATTCAAAGCAATGAATAAAGAAAATTTAAAAAAATGTTTTTAATTTTTTTTTACATATCATGAAATTTAATAAAAAAATAAGAATTACACAATTTGTACAAAGAAATATCACTGCTCTATATTATGCACTGAAAAATCGACCTAAAGTCATCACCTATCTCAATTGCAATTCTTTTTTTAAACTTTCTTCAGACGGGTGTATATATGTCGATAATATTGAAATTGTCAGTCAACGTTATTCACCTAGTCGAAGTTAACCATCTGGTCCAGTAAAGTCACCACCTATCTCAATTAAAATAAATTTTTTAAACTTTCTTCAGATGGGTATGTACCAATAATATTGAAATTTTCAGACAAAGTTAGTCACGTAGTCGAAGTTAAGCATCTAGTCAAGGTAAGGCTTGCTTGAATAATATAGTAGATGCAGCAGATTGTCGAGAACGCAAATAAGTCAACAGAACTATCCAGTCAAAGTTGGCCAACTAGTTAAAGTTAGCCATCTAGTCAAGGTAAGGCTTGCTTGAATAATTTAGAGAATGCAGCAGATTTGCGACACCAGAAACGGAACGTACAAACAAATTTACCGACAGGTGAAATGCCAAACGGTTGAGTTCAAAGAGGAGTTTGCTACGCTCAGTGAAGAATCAGGAAATCAAATTAAACATTTGTTTGTAATCATGAATTTATAATTAAATTATTCTATTATTAAGCCGCTTCCCCAATTTCTTAATTAAAAAAAAAAAGACAAACATTCCCGGGTTGCGAATAACATGGCAGCATTTGAAAACGTTGCTCGTGTTGTGATGGAGGACTTAGCCAGCCGAGGAATTGAATACACGACATCTGGGTGGGACCCAAACGCATCGACTTCTCAGCCACTGACCTGTCATGTAAAGGTAGTATGCTGCAATACAATTCTATCTTGGAACACATTCCAACTCACATTCATTCACACATTGGTGGGCACTCCCATGGTATTCCGACTCTTTCCATGGTCCGTCTTAAGTATTTGATTTGGTCGTAACGTTACTAACTTCATCAGTAACATTATTATATTTTAACTAATGCTAACTAAGAAAAAATCCAAAAGATTTCGTTATAATGGCAGAGGAATAGCTAAACCGTGAGTTCATAATGTTGATTGTTATGTTGGATGGGAAATAATAACGAGCAATGTCCATTCGTACTGGTAACATCGCAACTGGGAGTCTCTACTTGTTTGTGTTTCCGGGGCGAACATCAAACATCAAACATGTTGCACATGTTTACCCTGGGAAGGTAGCGGTAGGTTCGCACAACCTGCGGAAATGTAGCGGATCACCACACTGCGATTGGTACACGATCAAGCGTCGACTAGGCTCACTAGGCGATACGAGGAACGGGCGCCGCAGCGCGGGGAGGCGAGGCGCTCGCCTCTACTACGCTGTAGCGTTCGGCCCCCATTAGACTTTTTTCGATGTGAAACTTCTTTAGCACCGATCTGATTTAAAATTCGATGAAACGAAAAATAGCGATACTAAAAAGAAACAAACACATACATTTATAGGATTCAGCCTGCGAGAGCATTGGCCGAATTGATTATGAGCTCACTTTTCAAGGCTCCTATTTGTTAAGATTGTGTGGTAAATGTGTCACTTATACCGCGTGTGAACTGCAGTAGATTTTTTTAAAAGTGAAAACTTCTTTAGCACCGTTGTGATTTGAAACTCGATGAAAAAAAAAATTGCAACACTAATAAGAGACAAACACGTACATCTGTAGGATTTAGCCTGCGAGAGAATGAAATAGACTAATCGGTCTCCTCTTTGTGCAGTGTTTCGTAGCGTATCGGACTCCTCTTAAAAAAATAAACTTGGTAACAATATTTATTTATTTATAACTTCTCACCATACATATGTTCTTATTTTTTTTACATCCAAAAAAAAATTAACCTCACTAGGACTAACAGCCTGTATTGAGTTTAACATTTATAAATTTGAGTGATTTTACACACGCAAAATTCTAAATAAAATACATAACACCACATTTAAAACACTAAAATATTATAATAAAGTAAGAAATAAAAATATTATATTAGTGACCAGATGGGTAATTTAAGTATGATTTGTAACAATATAGACCATAAATAAATCTTTAATTGCTATAGGAATTAGGGAATGGATAACCAGCTCTGGAAACATCCTCGTCATGGAAGCCCGCCTCAGTCCATCATCCAGTATTGATGCACACTGGAGAAAAATACTGACTCCTTACGTGCTCACAGAATCCTGAAAGCTTAATATTATTATTTCTTTTGTTTTCCTTTTACTACTACTAGCTTATTATCTGTTTTTTGTTTCGTGTACATTCATATCCACCTTCTTTTTCTTTTTTTCCTTTCAAATACTTTGTACATGTTTATATTATACCCTTATGGAATGTGTGGAATTGCACTCTCCTCCCTACATACTGGAATAAACACTTATTTATTTTTATTTTTATTTTAACTTTATGAGTAAAACCTCAAATTGTAATATTTAATTAAATGAAGACAATATAAGCGAAACTCAATCGAAAATCTGAAAACAGAAAAATCAGAAAAAGATATTGACACATTGTGTCAATATCTTTTTCTGATTTTTCTGTTTTCAGATTTTCGATTGAGTTTCGCTTATATTGTCTTCATTTAATTAAACTTATTTATTTATTTCTTTATACCCACCAAGAAACAAAGCTAGTTCCAAACATCTAGGGTAACACTCCGATTTTATAATAAATACTAGCTGATCCGGCGAACTTCGTACCGCCTCAGAATCAAAAACTGTTGTCAACTTATTAACTGAATTGATCTAAATTGTTTCTCCCTGCGTATCCTTTCCCCTCTCGCGTTCCCTCTCCCTCTCCCCACTCCACTTCTCCCCTTCCCCCGTCCCGCTAATCCCCCCTCCTGAGTTCCTTTCTCCCCTTCCCCACTCCTCCCCCTCCCCTTCCCCCTCCCCTTCCCCACTCCTCCCTCCCCCCTCCCCCCTCCCCCTCCCCCACCCCCCCCCCCCCCCCCCCCCCCTCCCCCTCCCCCCCCCCCTCCCCCTCCCCCTCCCCCTCCCCCTCCCCCTCCCCCTCCCCCTCCCCCTCCCCACTACCCCTCCCCCGCCCCCCTCCCCCGCCCCCCTCCCCCTCCCCCCCCCTCCCCCCCTTCCCCCTCCCCCCTCCTCACAATGAAGCCGATACGTTCATTAAATATTCCAAAATGGTTTGTGATACGCTTTTGAGTGATTCACCGGTCATTTTGAATCAAATCGTAAACAAGTGAATCAATGATCCGACGTCCGCTGCAGGTTTCATCAACAATTGTTACTTTTCAAGGCTCACAATCATAAAATTTTATTACCCATCGATTTACAGTATTTCAACAGCATCGTCACCATAAAGATCCTTTGAACGACGATGAATCTTAGTACGAGTCACTTTTTCAGCAGTTAAAAATTCGATAACAGCACTCTGTTTACCTTGCGTTGACATAACACTAAAACACGTCTCCATACTTCTGCTTCTAAAAATACACTGGATGAATTCAATGACCTCAAACTTACACGTACGTATAGAGGAGGAATGTCACTACCTATTCCACCTGGCGCGCTTCTGAATGTCATTTTGTTCGCGCTGTACAAGCATGTGTGCATTACTTTTCGTGAATGAAATTTTCGTACATGAATGAAATTATGAAATGACATAAATTAATCAATAAATGGGATTTGAACCCACCACAGTCTGTGAGGACCGATTCTTTTATTTTCTAACTGAACGTCTTTAGGCTCGCTGAGAGCGTATAAAATGCGGCATAACATTTTATTAAATTTTATTGCTGACAATCACGCATCAATGTAAATATTTAGTAGCAACTGTGTATCGAACGATCGTGTCTAAAACATGTGAGACTTCTGCCGCTAAAAATCACATTTGGCGCAATGTTATGCTAACCACGTGAAGTATACTTAAAATGCATTGAACAGAAAGAAGAACGCAAGAAATGCTATGTGGGCGTATTTCATGAAAGTTTCATTGTGAAATTTTAATTTCGATCAAATAGAATGGCGATATACATATAATGTCAGGCAGTTTAAGAATGACAAAGCGTTTGCTAATTGGGATAGAACCAAAATGTTATACTAAGTCAGTAGTGATATTCTCCGACATCTACATATTCGACGTCATCCATGATTGTGTGGTTACGATTTTCGGGTACGAATCCGCGGTACGAGTTCGCGGGCTCAAATCCATGTCATAACATATGGAATTCGTTAAAATTATCACATAGAATATTTGCGGCACGTTCCAGAGTGATAAATACTTTCAGTATCGCCCTGGTGAAAGAGCATCATTCAAAATCGAAGCATTGCTTAAAATGTTTTTGTTATTCGTTTTTGGGATGTTATGCCGTGTTGCGCTACCTCCACAATCCTTCAACGTAATCCATCAACGTAATCCGGCAATCCGTCAACGATGCAAATGAATGGCAGTTGCGTTTCAGTTGCATTGTTGACTGGTTGCCATAGTAGCGGCTCACGAACTGTCAAGTTTTCGAGTAATCAGAAAAATATCGATTTTGTTAAGGAGCTTGATTGCGATTGCGTCGACAACTGGTTTGTTTTCAGTTTCTCCATGAGCAGATGGCTTAAGAGCTGAAGGATGATGTGATTAGTTTATCGGGTTTTTAAAAATACACAGATCAAAAACTAAAACACACCCCGAAATACAAATAATGAAAATATTTTTGGCCGTGAAAATCTAAAAACGTATCATTGCTTGAAATGGTTTTAATAGCTTTTGGTGACCAGATTTGAATGGCTAAGAACTTACCCAGCTTCATCTGTTGACGTTTGGGAGCAGTTGGTGTTCTTACGAGGTTGGGTCTCAAATAAAAATAAAAAAAATAATAATTAATGAAGACAATATTAGCGACTCCCATTAAAAAATTTGAACACGGTCTCATATACGAATTTTTCTGTTTCAAATTTTAGATTGAGAGTCATAATATTGTCTTCATTAATCAAGTATTACAATTTGAGATTACATAAATATGTACCTAAGTTTAAAAAAAAATTACTTTGAAAAATTCGGGTTCCATTCAAACTTTTTTGGAAGGCATTTCTAGTGCGTATTATCTATCCAGTGTTGAAATGTTATTTCACAAACACGACATGAAAAAATAAATGTCTAAAATAATCACCATGACAACGCCTGTCACAGGGACATTATTCAGAAATGTTCACCATTATGCAAACACAAGTATTATTTGAGGCGAATACCTTTGATCACATTATCTACATGACGACAATACAAATACCTTCAGCCGTGCTGGGAAGGAATGCCTCCCCTCACAAAAGGAAATGTGACAGGGCACATCGGAATGAAGAAAACTTCGAATATCATCGTCTAAATTCACGGTCTCCTGCCATTTTTGGATAACGTTTGATTTTCTCGTGGGAAGATGAGACACCATTGATAAAAAGCTCTGTATTTCTTGCGTGTGTATGTAAGTTTTTGTAAACTCTTGGGATAAATGAATAAAGCGCTCTTCTTAAGAACGACGGAAAGGTTCCCTTTTGAAAATCGTCTACGTGTTTATTTAAACCAAACTCCTTTGTCCCCTTCCTGAGTCGCGTAATTTATTCATTTAACAGTCACAGATAGAAACTCTCTAAAAACGCAGAAAACCATTTTAAATTATACTGTAATTCCAGCTCTTAAAGAATTGTGGCTGGCAACAATACAACACGATATCGAATTTATATACATCAGCACACACTTCACCACAATCTTCATTTAGATATCTGTCCTGATGATGTATACTGTAATGTTATCCAAAACTGGCTAAAGAAGGTGGCAGTGCAACACGACATAATACCCAAATATGAATCACTGGTGTTCGTAAACTTTTAACACCTTTATAAATATCCGGTTGGGCCGATAGCCATGCACATTGTCATTGGGACTGCCTGTTGGTTTGTGGAATACCTTATCTGTATATTTTCTGTTCTTCTCTCAGTCATTATTGTAAATACTTGCATTCTATTATCACTGTTATTTTTTCGCTATTTCTCTTATACAGGTTTCAACCGGGCGAAGCTCTTATTTTTCTTTTTATTTACTAACACCTTTATCTGTAAATATTTTTCTCTATAGATTTCAGAAGAATTATTCTACGGGCTGCCAGATTTATTATTCTTTCGGATTATGTTAATGTAAGTACTTGCATACTGCTTTCTAACCCCGTATGCATGGACATTGGAGGGTCTAGAGTCGTTCAAATAAATGTAGTTTCGTTCAATAAAATAGATTTTTGACGTGTGCGGTGAAGGAGGAAACCATATGTTTCCTTATAACGCCGTTGGGAAAGTGGTGGGGTCTCCTCTAGAGGTGGGTAAGTTCTGCATTTTACCGGAAGCCTCCGAGACTTGCCTCCTCTTAAAAGTCCACGGGTTCTAGGAGCAGGTCCCGGGTCCGAGTTCTTAGGTGCGGACACTGCGGACTGAGGGCTCGGACCCGTCACCCGTGCAATGTAGGTACATTCAATGGACCTACATTGCACGGGCTTTTATTGAGAATTTAAATAAGTAAATTAGCTGTAATGCTTTATTATAAACTATTATTTTATAATGCACTTCACCCATTGAGTAACAATACCAATATACGCTCTAATTGAAAATGACTCCGTGTCTAGTCGAATATTCTAAACAATTCCGCGATGACGTTAGGCAGCAGTATACTGTTACGCCAAGCGGTCAGGCACGTGCGTGTTGATTGCCGGCCGGGGCAGGAATGACTGAAGACTGAATGAGGAATGTATCGTGGTTCGTGAGTCGCGGGAGTGGGAGGGAGTGACAAGAGTGGCGGGTGTTTGTCGCGGTTCACGACTCACGTCGCTCGGACCAAGATGCATGGGTTTGTATTGAGCGTACTCGGCGATCTCGGGACTTGTAATTCGAATCTGCGCCGCGGCTTCGCGCTGCGGCGTTGAGTAGCTCGAGTGTTTCACGATTCACGCAGTTCCAAGAACCCGACACTCGCCGAGACTCGCGACTCGTGAGTGGAGTGGAGAGTGTAGCGCTTCGGGGACACCGGACAGTTACTACTACTCAGTCACTAGACTCACTAGTACCGGAGTACCTCGCCTCGCGGCGAACACGGGGACACCCGCCGGCCGGTGGAGGCATCCGAGTTTTTCGGGTTTGGGAATGAGCCCGAGTTCCGGGACAGGGTTCTCTTGGAGTAGTCGATTTGAAAAAGGAGTGGGAGTAGGAACCGCTTCCCGCAAAGGAGCGGATCACATGAGCCCATTCCAGCTGAACTGACACATCGCTAGTCTCCTCCAATTTATAAATATCTAATACAGGTATAATAACAACTCTAGAAATATAATTTGAAAAATTATTCGATTGAAGTAGTGGCCTTCGCTCATGCAGAAAATGAAAAAAAATCAGTTGTCGACGCAATCGCAATCAACCTCCTGAACAAAATCGATATTTTTCTAATCTGACATGTCAACACAAAACTTGACAGGCCGTGAGCCGCTACCATGCCAATCCGTCAACCATGCAAATGAATGGCAGTCGCGTTTCAGTTGCATTATTGACTGGTTGCCATAGTAGCGGCTCACGAACTGTCAAGTTTTCGAGTAATCAGAAAAATATCGATTTTGTAAAGGAGCTTGATTGCGATTGCGTCGACAACTGGTTTGTTTTCAGTTTCTCCATGAGCGGATGGCTTAAAAGCTTAAGGATAATGTGATTAGTTTATCGGGTTTTTAAAAATACACCGATCAAAAACTTCATATAGTCTCGAAAACGAGGATTCCGTAGTCATATTGGTTCTGGGAAGTTGGAACTATGTTGCCACACCCCATAAGAAAACAAGTTTACGGGTACTATAATATCGTCTCTCTATATAAGAATCCTTCAAATTCACCATGAAGAATCCGTGCCAAAAATACCTTCCAATATGAATAGACAACATAAAACCTCACTTCAAAATAATGCAAGTTAAATTGTAAGGTATTTGTGCAAGAAAAATTATTACAAACTAGCTGGGTTATCCGGCTTCGCTCAGGACAACATTCTAGAGTGTTTTGGAATGTTCCACAATGATGTTCCCGATTCCCTATTCCCGAACATTCCACGAAATACTCCGCCACTCCTTCACTTTCTAGAGCTCCATGGAACCTTCTAGAACTTTCCGGAAGACCGTTCTAGAAATTTCAAGGGGCCGAAATTTCCAGCTCATATATAATCAAAATCACGTACTTTAGGTAAAAACGGAAACCATCATCCTGAAGGGGGGATAGAGATCTACCAAACCATATAACTCCCTTGATCTACCGGGACTCGTTTCTGAGTTTTACCGAGCCGCACTTTTTTTTTCTTTTATAATATATATTTATTGATTAACAAAACCAAAAGGTTGGGAACCTGACTCCGGAAGTTCCGGACCGGAACGTCATTACTCATTACACAGAAATTCACAATCGTGGGGCATCATCTGACTCAGAGTTCTTATCACCAGTTATAACTTAAAATTTTACCCGTTCTTAGGAGCTTAAAATATACATTTTTGTTTATTTAAGTTTTATGCTTTAAAATTAAAACAAATAATTTTACATATAATTAAATTTTTTTTTCGTTAGCTCCACACAGGAGGCCCTGAAGAAAACAATTTTCCTAAGGGCCTATGTCAGCTTAGGGGGTGCTGTGTGGAGGGTTTTTTTTAAGGAAGGGAAGGACAGGAAGTTCTGGGAAGGAAAATAATGAGGTGTGGGTAGGAATCTGGGGGTCAGTGTGTCCAAAGTGACGGACGTATGGATCCAACTGCGGTGCAAGGCGATGGATCGAGAGAGTCCGGCTGCAAAAGCTAAAGGGCCTCCCTCAACCAGTCTCTCTTGATCCGGCCCGCCACGCAACAGGTGGGCAGACGTATCGGCAACCAAGACCTGAACAAACCTCACCCCATGAACCCAGGCATACCCGCTAAGTCACCAAACGTACTGAAACACTTGGGGTGACTTTGGTTATCCAATAAATGGTTCCCGGTACGGCGGTACCCATACCCGCCTCCCAAATTGATGATGAACAATGTAAAAAAACCCAAGTTTGAACTGGAACTTTTCATATTCATGATTTCGTTCTTTACACCGAGGGTTAAGGTCATAGTACAGTACATAGACGATGTATGTGAACAAATTGTTTGCATGAGCTTTGCTGGGTAACAAATCTGGTGGTGCCTAAATCTTAATTTCCTTCACTATATTGGGCGAGTCCATTCTGACAGGGTCTAACCGACGCGACGCCGACGCGCCGTTGAAACCCGAGCTTTTTTGGTTGAAATGATTGTATACATTAGTTGGAATATACTCTACGGAATATCATATCACCCCGACCTCTAATTACAGAGTTACCAGTTCAGTTCATTTTAGTGAAAGGCATACGATTGAAAAAAACCTAATTACTTAAACCCATTGTTCAGCAAACTTTTGTTGCACCTTTCACTAACTCTACTTTAAGAGGGCATTACCAGAGAAAACCAGAAATATGTCATTTTCAAATCAGATTTTAGACGTATTGACTCTTTTCTACAAAAAATTATAAATGGATTTCGAAAGATTGTTCTTCTATCTAGCATTCGCATGTAATAAATTTTGAGAATTTTTTTTAATTTTCAGTATAATAAGGTTATTCCATAGGTCGTTGGCAGATTTGTTAAATTTTCAAAAAAGATTTTGTATTATACCACACCCATTTCAAATAATATAATTATGCAGTAAAATAAATCAATATATTATCTAGCAATCGCATGTTTTAGAATTTTAATTTTAGTTTCAATAAAATCATTAAAAAATATGTACGTACATGTGTTTCTTGACGAAAATTGGTCCATTTGTGTATTTATTTGCGCACTTACAAACTAATATATTTCAGATTTTTTTAACATTCTTGTTAAATTTAGACATTATTGAAAAATGACAAATACTTATAATCAAAAAATAACTACAAAAAGCACATTATTTTAATAGTTTTATCATCACGCCTTTCAGCATTTTTGGATGAAGGTATAAATTAAAGCTAATTTGAATTGAAATAAATTCGATATTGAGTTAAAATTTTAAAAAGCTGCTACGGAGAATAATTAATCTTTCTCATTGTTACCGCCCTGCACGATCGTATGAACAACTTTCGACAAAATGTGGATTTTCATCCACTGGCTGAACGCTCTTAATTAACAATTTTGGGAGGTGGTTAAGGGTACCGTCACCCCAGGAATCATTTATTGAAAAACCAACATCCCTGCCATTGGTCACCCCAAGTAGTTCGCTACGTTTGGTGACTTATACTTGGTATTGAAAAGATAATCATGCGCCTGAGAGGCGCATAGCTCAAAAAACCGATTTATTAACAAAACGAAACATTTTTACTTTTTTTATAATTTCAATCAAATGTTTCATTTTTAATAGGTAAATAAAACACACACGTATATTATTATTTTTTTTCACTTTAAGGAAAAATTTAAGGTTTTACGAAAAGGAACAAAAATTAGAGGTATTTATGGTTACTACTATAAATATAACTAAATAAATATTACTAAATAGAGGTATTTATAGTAGTAACCATAAATACCTCTAATTTTTTAAATTAAATTAACTATATATAAGGGTTTTTTTAAAAATAGTTAACATTTTCAGTATTTTGTCGAACTAATTATTTACGATATAATCAGTCACAAATAACAAAAAATACTGATAAAATCAAAAGTTATACAGTCGTGCAACAAAAGTTACACAAAAGATAAACACGCACCTCTCGAGCGCAACGCGTTATCATTGCAACTAAACTGTGGTACTTACCGAACAGCAGTTGTCATCCCCTTGGCAGTGATGACCGACTAGTTAGTTGGCTCGGAAATACAAGCGTGTACACGGGTCGGTTAAAAAAAGGCAGCGTTACATCGGTTTCGCGGGCGCCTATGAGGCGCACATTATCTTTCTAGGGTTAAGGAACTTCCTCTCTTTCCTTTCCATAAAAATACCCTCCACACAGCATCCCCAAAGATGATACAGGTCATAATGTAAATTATTTTCTTTAGAAATTTCTGTGTGATTTAATAAAAAAAAAGTATTCAAATGATTTCAAATAAATTAAGGAAAACGATATACTTCTTCAAAACCTTAAGAGGAATATAAACGCTAGAAATATTTCGAATCTCATGCCTGCAAAATTTTAAAATCGAGCTTCTTTTTGCACGAGGCTAATAAGCGAAAAAGTGGTTTTTATTTATTTTGTGCATAATTTTATAAGAACGAAAAAAAGTTAGAACATGGAAAACCTCAAAAATAGTCTTAGCCATAAAGGAGTATTTTAAAAAAATTGTTTCTTGTGTTACTTCATAGTTAAGTCATGAAAAAACATTTTTTTGGTGGTTTACACTTATATTTTTTGTTACGTAAATAATTATTTTATTGTGATTCCAATACATAGAAAAGCTAGTCAAAGCTTCGATTTATCCGTAGCATATTTTTTGATGTTCATGCTGTAAGCCGATTTGTCGTAAAGATTAATCAAAATAGTATCTAAATAGGATTTCACGTATACCTACTCGTATATTCGTCTTAAGAAACTATCTCGACTTAAAACTTCTAAAAACGCTTTATTTTTATATCAGCTATCATTGAATACAGTACCAATGCCTGGGGAGGAGAATTCAGCTCTACAACCTGTCGTAAAGGCGTACAACAACTATAAAAATAATTCTCAAACTTCCAAATCAATTTACAATTTGATGAGAGTATTTGACCTTCAACAGAACTACGTAACATCTACCCTCATTTATATTTTTCAAAACAAAAACGAGTAGGAAATTCTAACAAAGACTTACTGCAAAGCCTTTTCCACTTTTGGTCAACGCATTTTAGACACTAGCATGATTCATATAACTTATAAGATTCAAATAATAAAAGTCTCCCAAAGGGTAAGGGAAAGGGAAAAGGAAATGGGTGGAAATGAAGCGTTATGCTGGTAAGAGTCGAAAAAAACTATTTATTGTAGCCTTAAAGTGCTACTTGAGAAACCATTTTTCCATAATTAAAAATATATCCATTCATTTTAAAAGCTCGTTTAACGAACATTCATTGTTATATCATCATAGTAGGCACAATCCAATTAAGCGTTAGTGCGTTTTCCCCTTCCGAAGGATTTTTACTACAAATTAACGAAGAATTGCCAAATCGTGTCGGGAATTGGAAATGTATGTGGCCGTTTGCACTGTACTATTTCCAAATGGGTCGTATTTGTAGTACCTCCACGAAGCTGAAACAATATTGGTTAAAGAAAGAAAATTACATTATTCTTTACTCAAACGAAAATACGTCCCTAAAAAGACTTAAGGAACTTCGCTGCGGGCTTACAGTTTTCGTTCAAAACAATTTTTCACGACTATTTTCGGCTTTTACGCAAATAAGGTACCAATTTAAAATAATTACGTGTACAGGAAAAACGAGAACACCGTTTTAAACAAATATAACAATGTTACCTACTGTAAAAGATGAAAGAAAAATTGCAAAGTTACAAATAGTGTGCAATGCAATCTAGAACTTCAATTTTGCTTGCCAGCAGAGAAATGATTTTTTAAATTTTATTTATTGGTAATACGTTTTAATAATTAGTATTGAATTTGTTGCTTATACTGATTATTGACATGTGATGATTGTGTTAGGCCTTACTTTCCTTATGTATTAAACATTAGAACTTTTTTATGATCTTTATTGACTTTTATTAATTTGGTGGTGTCCGGGTTGTTGAAAATCTCAGAAAAACCTTATACTCTTACTCCGGATTCTTCCCCATCTTTTATTATTTTCATGGTCCACAGGGCAACGCCTGAGGCCCTAGACTGGCTCGCAGACCTAGATGTCCCCCTCTGACCCCCCACCATACGAAAGAAGAAGAAGAATTATTTACATAGCTACCTTCCCAGAGAAAATAAAATACAAATATATGTACGAAATTTCGGTTGATAAGAATGGAGGTAAATGGTTACCCCCCAAATATCGCTCGATCAACAAAAGCAAACAGAAAAAAGGTTTATTTGGTAAGTTTGAACCAAACTATTTTTATTGTATTATTAAGTCTGGAAAACATTGTGCCTCTATTGACAAAACTCTACATATTGTTATTTTTTCCTATTTGTCCAACAGAAACAGCACGATCTAAGGACTGCGAGGAACCTTAGATAAATAAAGAGCAGATGCTTTTGAGCTTAAAGGACCATATTTCCTTCATCAACCCTTTATAACTATTTATGGAAAATCAATTCAATTGAAAACACACACACACGTGCACACATACACATCGTACGAAGATTTCTCACGTGATCAATGAATCGTCGGAGAAAGCGATTGTTTTGAAATAATTAATTTATTACGTCCGGGAAAAAATTGTGACTTTTAACCCAAATATAAAATAGCCTTCTTAAAGTTTATAGTTCCTGGTAGATCGATTTTTTAATGTTTGCAATACAGGTAGGTTTCATTTTTATACATTAACTCCACACGAGAGGCGCTGAGGAATTTTTTTTTTTAAGAAATTTATTTGAACTAAATATAAATATAATTTTTTAATTCATGGCGGAATTCCATTATAATACAGGATGCGGCAGCTTTTGTAAAATGCGCCCCATTCAGTCGGTTGATGTTGTAGCGAAGCGCTAGTGATCTCGCTCGAGAGGCGGAACAATAGAGTTTTGTCCCTACCCTAAAAAGTTTGAATGGCAACATCCAGTAAGAAATCGTAGGATAACGCCTGATAGGCTTGCAAGAGTCATGAAAAACGCCAGAAATCAGTTTACTCAGTGTATGTAGATTGGGGGACGTCACCTACCTGGTATGATCTTCAAAAACTAAATAAAACGAAATTTTAGGTATGTGCCTGCGTTATCTATAATATAAAAATGAATCGCTAAATGTGTAGGTAAGCGCAAATCTCGAGATCAGCTGAACCGATTTCGCTAATTCTTTTTTTAGAATATTCCTTGAAGTACGAGGATGGTTCTTACGGACAGAAAAATTAAGAAAATTGCGCATAAAATTGGATAATTTCAGAAAACATGAGCATGTTTGACAGTTCGCGTGTTTGAGAATGACATTTTGCAAAACATTGATTGTTCAATCAGGATTCTATTTTTGAAAATCTTTAATAAATTTATTTAAATTAGGTACTCCCCTAATAGTTTGAATCGACTCAAGAATTTTAGATATTTTAAATAGGTACCTATGTTAGGTATCAAATTTAATATACATGAAAAATGGAAATTTGAATAAACATTGTAAAAGGTGGCACACGGGCTGTTTAATAACTGAATGTACTGGGATTGAATACATGGAACGCGGGAGGAGGGTTGACGAGACGAGGGAGCGGGAAAGGGAAGAGGGAAGGCGGGGAAGGTAGAAGGGGAACGCGGGAGGGGAAGGGGAAGGGGACGTGTGAGGGGGGAGGGGGGTTCGTGGGACGGGGAAAGGGGGGGAGTGGAATGGGGAGAGGGAAGGTGGAGGTGACGGAGTGGGAACGCGAGAGGGTAAGAGGACGCAGGAGAAGAAGGGGAGGCGGAAGGGGAACGGGAAGAACGGGAAAGGACAGTCAGGGAGAAACAATTCTTTATTAAATGGCATAGCAACGCATGCCGGGACCAGCTAGTAAAAAATAAATAAAAAAATTCTGATTCATTCATTGGGTTTTATTCAGTTTTGAAAAAAGGAAGTCATGCTGCCGCACCCTGGGTTGCGATCACAGAACATCCGTTTGAAAAGAAGGAATCAACAGCAAACGCACGCTCCACACTGTTACAACGCATGATGGCAACTAAACTGTGTCGGAACAAAACTTTATAGTTCTGCTTTCTTCCGTTTCTTTAAAAATATAATAAATAAATACAAATTCTTAGAAGAAACCAGCCAACTAGCCGTCCAACTTCCAATAAATTAATATTTTGTCTCTATATTTAACGTTATTATTTTTATCAAAGATATTTCGTCGTAAAAAAATTTCACTCAAGGATAATTTGATTACAAATATTTCGTTGGAAGAAATTTCATTAAAAATATTTTACTCAAAGCCTGTTTTTTATCCGCGTTATTTAAAGATAATTTCACAAAAATAACAAGTTCGCTACAGTGTTTAAAAATGTGAGATAACAGATAATTTAACCGGTTAGACATTATTTTTTACTTTCCTCTTGGTATTTATTCTCTTTGAATTATAACTGACAAAAAAACTAAACAATTAATTTCAATCATCATGATTCATTTTCGGGATATTACGCCGTGTTGCGCTAATCAGTTTTAATTTTAGTCCCCGATTTTCCTATAGGGGGCTTACATTAATTATTACGTGAGCTCACAATGGGGGGGGGTCCAATAAAATTTTACCAAATCTTGAACAGTTTTCAGCACATTGTCGCGATCATATTTAACTCAACGGAGGGGGGCTTAATAGGATAGTATTAGGCGAGATGGGATAGGATGGGATCCCAGATACACCACTGACCTCAGGTGAAGGGAGGGGGGGTCCCACCAAATTTCACTTAATCTCGCCAGGGGCGGGGGTCTAAATTGGAAAATAAACTGCTCACGTAAATAATGTATGCCTCCATACTATTCCAATACATCTATTTGATGGCCTTCGTGGTCCAGGGGTAAGGCTCTCGTCCAGCAATTTCAATTCGCGGGTTCGAATTCCGGCGTGAACAAGTAAATTTTATTTGATTGATTTGTGTTTTTCTGCATTTTTTTCATTAAGAATAATATATAGTTCCAGAGTGAAATGTATTCTTAGTTGGCGTAGCCAGGTTTTGATTTAGGGTGGGGCAAAAAATTAAAAACTTGAGTAGGTGCTGAAAAGTAGGCTTCTACAACATATTCATTCTTTAAGCTCTATGAATACAAAGAATATGAATGGAAGAAGGAAAAAACATCCTATGAAGTGCTGTTAATTTGAAACCGCGACTCAGTCGACAATCCCAATTGTTATGCATCGGCCAGCCAGGGTGGGTGGGGTAAATACCCCATCTTGCCTCACCGTGCCTACTCCCATATTCTCAATATCGCCTTGGGGTAAGACCACCATTCAGTATTAAAACGTTGCTTGAAATGGCTTTAGCCGTGTTTAGTGACCAGATCTGAGTAGCCAGGTACTTCCCCACCTCACTCTTCTCCATCTCCTTGTCTACTGTAATAACTAACCTTCAGCCTCACAACATCCCCTTATTGGGGATGCCCAAAGATATTCAAATAAAAAAGAGATATGTTATGATGTCCGCGCAACTGTCGGCGGACTACGACCTAATCAGAGTAATTTGCATACGAAAAGAATTTGTTCATTTCGATTTTTTGAAGGCATATGCATTAGTATTGGTTAACAATATAGTTTGAATACGGAAAGAATTCGTTCATTTAGTTTAACGTTCATTTGGTTTATTCGTTAATTATTCGTTCACTTAGTTTAATTGTTAATAAAACAATATCGGTGACACACGGAAGCGCAGTCCCGCCTGGTAAAACTGCTGATATATACATTTATTTATATTTCAATATCTTTGGGGATGCCAGTCTCACTGGCTCCAGACGGGAGCAGTTGGGACTCTTGTGGGGTTTTCACTTTAATAAAAGAACTAGAAATAAATGTTTGGAAGGCTTGAAAATAAATTTACATATAAAAGTCTAAATTGATTTTTTTTTCAGGTTAAAGTTGATGGACGCTCAATTAAATTCAAATAATCACTTATGTATGAATGAGATCAACCGGTTTGATTTTTAATATAAGATACATCTGAATATGCATCTTAAAGTTAAATCATTGTCTAATTATTATTATTCGAAAAAGGTAAAACCATAATAAAAAATATTACTTTCCTAAAACTTTAACAGTCTTACTCATCATCGCAAAATAAGATACAACCTCGGAGTAAGACCGGGTTAGGTGAAATTGTTACTCAACATGGTGGGTTAATCGCGCGCATGCACGTGTTTTTACCGCGTCGCTGTACGGGAGATGTAGGAGCTGTCAGAATTTAAACCACCCGATCACCAGGGTTAACTCAGTACCCCGTGCGTTGTAACTGACGAAATGGCGAACTTTTATGAGAATCTTGACGTTTTGAACGGAGCTTTGGCAAATATTGACCGGAGACAATTTTACTACGGACAAAACATCCTCCAACAAAATATCTTCTAAAAACTAATCTAACGTAGCTTTACAGGGTCTGTATTATTTTTATCCCATTTTACAATTTTTGAACAATAATTTATTTGGATACGTTTTATGATTTTCACGGCCAAAAGCATTTTCGTTATTTGTTTTGGGGTGTTATGCCGTGTTGCGCTACCTCCTTCTTAACCAACGTTTCGGACATCGTTGCAGTGTCCATCATCATGGCGGCATTACCGTCCGTTCCGCGGCAATGACGCCACTGTTTATCACGGTTATTTAGTACCGGTGAAAGTTAGTGGAGCTGGCGACACGGTATCGCTTCGAAGTAAATAAGCACACATTTAACCACTAAAAATTACACATCTACCGGAACTGCCGGATCTGCCCTGATGATGGGCACTGCAACGATGTCCGAAACGTTGTCTAAAGAAGGAGGTAACACGGCATAACACTCCAAAAACAAATAACGAAAATTATTTATTTATTGTCTTTATGAGATGTTTGTATTATTTTTGTCCCATTTTATAGGATATTTGGTTCGTAGGATATTTTGTCCGAAATATTATGTCGCGGGATGAAAAGTTACAACGTCAGTGGCGACATCGATTTCAATTCAAAACTGTATGGAAGGCGTTTCTAGTGTGTATTTTATACACAGTGGGTGAAAACCGTAAAACTCACAATAAAATAAAATTTGTGTCCATCTGATAATACAAAATATACCCGAAAGGTCAAAACACATCAATAGAATTACTTCCCGATATCCACGTCATTAAATTCACACCCGTATTTCATGTATTATGACATGTAGTTTGATTCTACTCCAATAAATAATAGAGGTTTGTAAATCGGAAAACTTTATTTGCCATATTGAGAGACTTGTACCGTAAAAATCACTTCATCCATGTTGTTTCAATATTTCGATGGAATAAACTTTTATTCTGTGAAGTAATACACAATTTTCAAATAATAAAAACCATATATAATGTGTATGTAGAAAAAAGTAGTCGTTCTTTTTCTTTAGTTGTCTTTAAAATCGGACGGTCCGTTTGATATGCGTAGATTCTTCTATCTTAAAACCCCTTAAGACTTGAATTATTGTTAAGGAAGAATTTTGGGATGGATTTTGGATTTTATCACCGTTAATTATATGTTAACTAGCAGACCCGGCCGCACGTTGCTGTGGCTAACGAAACACAACGCCATTACCCAACCTTTGTGAAATCCACACCACCAGCTGCCCGCTGCCTGAATTGAATATTTGAATTTCTCGGCTTTTCTCGACAACAAAAAGCATGTATTATACATATAAACCTTCCTCTTGAATTACTCTATCTTTTGGTGAAAACCGCATTAAAATCCGTTAAGTAGTTTAAAAGATCTATGCGCATATACATTTTGAGCGACTTCATTTTATACTATGTAACGATATGCATAAATAGGAATTCCTTAGAACACTAAGTCAACATAATATATATTGGTCTTCTTCTGGTCCCTTATCGTTTCCAAGGTAAGCCACAATCAAGTCAACCATCACCCTAACGAATGCAGCCCGGAATAAGACATCGGACTACACTCATGCTAGTTACATAGATATCGAAACCATTTATTGGATAAATAACACCTCTGCCACAGGTCACCCCAAGTGGTTCACTATGTTTGGTGACTTATCTGGGGTTCCCTCGTTCGTAGGGTAAGGTTTGTGCGGATCTTGACGGTGGATGTGTCTGCCAGAAGAGACTGGTTGAGGAAGAGCTTGTGACCTGGTGAACATCGTAGTGGGAGGAATGGATTCATATGTCCGTCACTCCTGGACCCATTTATCCCCAGATTCCTACCCACCCCCATACTCTATCCTTCCCAGAACTTCCTCTTCTTTTTTTCCTTAAAAGACCTTCCACACAACATCCTCCAAGATGACATAGGCCCTGAGAGAAAATATTTTCCTCGAGGCCTCCTGAGGGGAGCCATTGTAAAAATAACAAATAAAATTACCTCAAATCGTTGAAGTAGTCCCGACGAAGTAGTACGTCATCGACGAAAAATTTCCCTTCTCACACGTCTTATATTAAAAAAAAAACAAGATACTAGAACGACGACGTCACATACGACCTCCTCTAGAACTAGTAAACAATTTACAGAAGATTAATTTAACTATTGAATTATATTATACTGCCTATTATCATAATGCCTTATAATTTGTAAGGCATATTTGAACGTCTAAATTAAGTACACACGCATCACGATCATACTCGTACATAGCGCCGCCTACGTTTTGTCCCTTTGTATATTATGGATATTAATAATCTCATGAGGGCATGGAGCTAATTAATTGATTGTTTGCCGATCACGCAAATCGTCACTCAATTGCATATTAACATACTAAATCATCCGCCTTAGACAGTTCGGACGGCTCGTTAAGTCATCAAATGGTCGTTAAAATACCGAAACGTGGAAACCAGGAGTCACGATTTCGTGGAAAGTCATTTTAAAATTAAAGTTTTGGTTGTATATACTACATGGTGACCCGACAATTCGTCCTGCGACAATTCATCCGGCGACAGTTCATCCTGCGACAGTTCATCCGGCCGACAGTTCATCCTGCCGACAGTTCGTCCTGCCGACAGTTCATCCCGCCGACAATTCATCCGGCGACAATTCATCCTGCCTGATCATTTAGAAGATTTTTATTAAGTAAGTATGCAAAGAGGATATACGGCCGTACAACCAAAATCGATATACTTATATCTGAAGGCATCTTGAGTGGAAAGCCGCTGTAAAAATATTTTTACTAACAATAATTTCGACTCTCCGAAGAAGCATGCGTGAATAACAAAATACGACATACTTATACGTGCAGTCGGCTTAGCAAAGAACGGTAAAGATTCCTACTTGCATCTAATATAACTTTTATCTGAAATTAACACCATCTTTTTAGGGTGAATTGACTGATTTAAAAAAAAAAACACAAGAGTCCCAACCGTCTCGAGCCAGTGAGTGCCAATGGCATCCCCAATTTTGGTATGGTGTGATGCTGAAGGTAGTGGCGAGGGGAAGGAGATGTGAAAAACGTATCTTCCTGGCTATTCAGATCTAGTCACCAAACACGTCTAGGTTAGGTTAGATTAGGTTAGGTTAGGTTAGGTTAGGTTAGTTTGGTTAGGTTAGGTTAGGTCAGGTTAGGTCAGGTTAGGTTAGGTTAGGTTAGGTTAGGTTAGGTTAGGTTGTATGGCCGTATATCCTCTTTGCATACTTACTTGAAGAAAAAATCTTCTAAATGATCAGGCAGGATGAATTGTCGCCGGATGAATTGTCGGCGGGATGAACTGTCGGCAGGATGAACTGTCGGCAGGATGAACTGTCGGCAGGATGAACTGTCGCAGGATGAACTGTCGCCGGATGAATTGTCGCAGGATGAACTGTCATGGAACCATACTACATAGTATAAAGCAAAGTCGCTCCACTGTCTTTACGTTTAGATCTTTTAAACTATGTACTTAACCGATTTTCATGCGGTTTTCACCAATAGATGGAGTGATTCATGAGGAAGGCTTACGTACACAATTTATCAAAGTTTTGTGTAAATTGGTTGAAATAAGAAGGGATAATAAAAATGGAGCGCGCAGGCAAGCGGGCGGTGTGGATTTGATATGTATGTGTCGCGGGCCAATCGTTAAATCAGGCAGACCATAATTTGTTGCTGGGCGCATCATTATCTGCCTGATTTTACGATCAACCTACGACATACGCAAATTAACAGATGGCGTTGGTTATAAAGGTTGGGTAATGGCGTTATCAGTAGATGGCGAGTATTATATAAATGCATTGTTTATTGTTTACATTTCAATTTATAACATCAGCCTAAAGCTCCGGGAATGATTAATAGTTTTTTGATGGTGTTTCTTGCACTACTTTTCAATAAATATCATGAAATTTATTGATTTTATCACATCTATTTCTAAATTATTACATCACTTGATGAATGAATTAAACTCACTAAAACTTTCGGATAGAAGACTTATTACCTCCTTGACTTTTATTTTTAAAATTATTAATGGTTTTATAGATGCCTGATTTACCTTCCATATACCTACAAGAACTACTCGATCCAAAATTATTTTTAATTACAACAACAATATCAGGTCTGACACATTTAGATACTCGCTTATACCTAGATTGCATGCAGTTAGCAATGCTTTCTCAGAAGCAGTAGATATATTCAAATGCACGAAATATAGTTATAAGAAGACTATAATAACATACATCAATCACAAAAATCAATGTTAGACATGAGAGGTACTATTCTTCTGCATGGCTACTATATCATATTTTACTACAGATTCTAAACTGCTTACTTCATATATCTTAACTATCAGACAGAAGAGTGTTAACTAATACATATTATCTTATTAAAAATTATTATTTTTATTCCAAAATTATTATTAAATCTCTCACTGACAGTCCTGATTTGAAAGAGCTAACTTTCAGAACCATTTTGAGCAAACATTATTTTGGCATTCTTTTTAGGGAGAATTGCCTATTTCAAAAAGGAGGTAACAATAATTTTAATACTAAACCGGTCAGTGGTTGAGTGGGCATCGCGTTTGGGTCCCACCCAGGCGTTCTGTGTTCGATTCCTCGGCTGGCTAGGTCCCCCATCACGACTCAAGCAACATTTTCGGCATACTGTGGTAGTAGTAGGAGATTTTCAAATATTGTTGGATTATTCGTAACACGGGTCTCTAGAGTCGTTCAAATAAATGTAGCTTCGTTAAAAAAAAAGGAGAGTCTTGACGTGTGCGGTGAAGGACGAAACCATATGTTTCCTTATGACGCCGTTGGGGAAGTGGTGGGGTCCCCTCCCAAACCCGGGAATGTTTGTCTTTCTTTAAAAACAAAAAATAAATAAATAAAAAATTGTAGCGCGCCGTTTTTACGCTTGCCACTACACCATCTCTTTACCCCGTACAGCGCCATCCTGCTCACCCACCCCTAAGCAAACCAGGATGCGCCGACGCCTTCTGCGCATCTTCCACCCTCGAGCCGCTACATAAACCACACCCCGCAACAAGGAATGGGCTATATAACAGGCTGCGCGCCCTAAATTAGTCAGTTCGTCTGCAGCTCGCTCTTGGCTAGTACGCTCTCTTAGTTGCGCTTCGTCCTCTGGCACGACCCTCTAAGGAGTATTCTACTACCATAAGTAAAGCACCAACCAGACCCCCGACTGCTGCCTTAGTTGCGCTTCGTCCTATAGTACGACCCTCTAAGCAGAACCACAGTCAGCTTTTGTTGTTCCCAAAGCCTAACGGCAAGGTTCCCTCCGATCCCTTGCTCAGTTAATTAGTGAATTGATACATTGTGACTATTTTTACCATATTATGTGATCTGTGAACTTACTTTCTTAAATAAATAACCTTTTACCAACAATTGTGTTATAAAATTACTTTATTTACAAGCCAATTCCTAGAACGCAACGATTTGAAAATAACAGTGCTAATTCACGAATAGATATTTACGAGTATACTTGATGGCGAGGATTCTGTACGATTATACTTGCTATCAAGTTACCTTTCATTTACATATTTTAATTATGTTTATATAAAAATGTTCTCTGTTATTATGACCATTACACGAGTACACATTTCTTTTATATTTATTCTCAATTCTATTTTTTGTAAAAAAAAAACAACGACTGTAAAAAAAACAACTACTCTACCTCTTGTATATTATTTTTATATCATTTATTCCTATTTTGTTCTTTATTCTACTGATTCCCTCCTGCTCACCACTGTAACTTATTTTAATGTAAAAGCCATTTTACGGCGTTAAATAAATAAATAAATGTCTGAAATTAAAATTTTGTATTTCTATTATTCCGTTGTACTGCATGCGATATAACTCATCAATCAACAATATTGCATGTATAATTTATTAACTGTTGTTGATTATTTAGCTGATAGTGACCACACGTAATGAGTTTTAATTTATTATTAGCAGTAAGTAAATAGTTAAGTAAGATTAGTAGTTTTAACAGGTGTGGTAAAGTTTAAAAAAAAAATTCATATGTATAATTGCCTAGATATCATTAAGTTAATTTTGTTAGATTTATCAGAAAAAATCATCTAAAAGCCAACACGAGGAGCTTTATTACAAGCATTGAATCTGGTGAGGTTTGTCTTGGCGAATGCATTGCCCACCTACTGCGTTGTGAGCCAAATTAGTAGAACCTCGTTGAGCGGAGACCTAGTCTAGACCTCTCCAGCCGGACTCTCTCGGCGAATTGCCTTGCACCGGAGTGGGAGGGATGGATTCATGCGTCCTTCACTCCTGGACATTTGACTCCCAGATTCCTACCTACCCCATACCTTTTTCTTTCCAGAACTTCCTCTCCTTCCTTTCCCTAAAATAACTCTCCTCACAGCATCCCCAAAGATGAAACAAGCCCTGAAGTTTTTTTTAACTGGGCTTCCAGTGTGGAGCTATGGAAAAAAAGTTGCAATTAAAGGATAAAAATAATAAACGCAGTATATCCTGAAATAGTAATTAACAAATGCTTTCTATATCATAATCTGACGCGTTTTGCAGAGTTTTTCGTTATTTACCTATAAAGTTTAAAAAAAATCGAAAACCTACCAATTTTCAACATATTTCCCATCATAGGGAAAATAAAATATTAATAAAAAAATTATCAGGCAAATATGTCAAATTACACTGCTAAATTGACAAAATGTCACACCGTACCTCTGGAGTAAATTATTCCTAAGTACGCTTAGTCAAAAGATAATAATTTATAGCTTCATAATATCATTAATTAAGGTGGCGCTAACCGTGACCAAGTTTCACAGTTTGTGAGCGTCTGCGTCACAACTCCCGAGAGGCTCAATTAGCCTCTCACACCTTATTTCCACCAAACAAGTATTTCATTTAACCATTTAATTACGTACTTCATTTGCATTTAATTGGTTACAGGTTGACCGCTTACCAAAAGAAAACCTTTTCTACCCACGAGTACGCATACGCATTGTACGGAAGTCAAAAGGAAATAAAATGATTGTCCTTTTTTTCGCATGTCGTGAGACAAAATTCAGAAATCATAAAATAGTTTCCAGTAGATTCTTACCTATAAAGTCTATTTGTGGATTCGCCTATGAAATTTACACCGTGTTCTCTGTGTACCTCTCTCGGAAAGCGTGAACAATATTAAACCGCACCCGGTGCAGTTTCCCGTATTATGTGAATGTGAACAGCGACAGGATCATACAACAAAGCACATTGTTGAAGAGTGTCCACTATGTCTTTTCCCTGGAGGCACTATACTGCAAGATGCCATGCCGGATGCTATTGATTGCAAGAAGAATCTCAATGTGCCTGTGAAGTCGACATCTATCCAACCATACAATGATGACCAACCGACGACGACAAAACGGTGTATAAAATAGATGGGAATTACATAGAAAGGAATGAGGAAATGAAAATAAACCAGGAATTCTATATTGAAAAGATAAGTATTGTAAATCTTGCCTATTTACTTCGCAGTCATACGCTACGTACCTATGTTGTTGTACGCTCCGTAGTTTTTAATGATGTGTGCTTTGTAAAGGCTGAAAATCTACGGTTTTACGTAAAACTGAACACCTGTTATCGTGCTGCTTTCCATCGTATAAAAGTGTTATTTTATTTCGTCTAAATAAACAGGACTTAAACTAATAAACACTGTGATATTTTCTTATTTTCACTTTAAAAACTTTATCCGGTATGTTTGATTGACAAATGAATAGCAATTACTTAGATTAATCTCATATCGTGTAGAATGGGATCAATAATTGGTGAATATTGTAAGTTTCATGCCGTTGTTATTATTCGGTGAGTGATCAAATTTGAAGCTATGAAAAAATATGTCAAAATTTAAAAAAAGAAATACAACAAGGTACTTAACGTGTTGATATAACATTATAAGTTGATATAATATTACATACCTACATAAGTTTAACAGAATATTCCCAGAGAAATCTTCAATAATATTGTCCCAACACTGTGTGAGAAGTGGTATGGCAGCTCAGAAGCGAGCTGTATTCAAAGGTTTCGAGATACATGAAACAAGATTACTGAACCAACCAAGCCTTTGCCTGAGCAGTGCCAAGGAATTAATTTTACTAACCACCTACATACAGTGGAAGCCGTTGATAAAGACAAAAATTACAAAGGAGATTTTTCACTTCAGAGTGAAAAATTGTCACCAACAGAATTTTAAATAATTCAGTATACAATCTGCTTCCTATGCTTTAGAACAAAATCGTGATATCTACTTGGGTCAGTCAAAAACTAATGCCTCCTATTTTTTTGTAATTAGTTGAAGTATATTATATATTATAAAGTTAGTTGAAGTAGAAAAAAATGAGTAAGACGCTATTCTACAAACCTTCCTCTACAATCTACTGCAATACTTTCTGCGTCAACAGGTGGCAGCACTGCATTCGTTTACAAAATGGCCGATATCAATGTTTGTATTAGTCAGCGATCTGTGTTTGAATTCTTGAATTTAGAAGGTGAAACGCCTATTCGCATTCGTGAAAGACTGGAAAATGTATACGGTGATGCAATTTTATTTATTTATTTGAAAACATTACATATTACATCGTTATAATGATCTTTAGCTGTCCAACTAGGCAATTTGCCACTGCATAAAAATTGTGGCCGGAGACGAAACTTGGGTTTCATGGAACTAAATCAAAGAGGCAGTCAATGGAATGGCATCACACAAACTCACCGAGGACTAAAAAATTAAACACTGTGCGATCGGCAGATGTTCACGGATGCAGGGGTTTGGTTATTATGGTTAATTTTTTGGAGCAGGGATACACAATAAATTCTGTCCAATACGCCACTACCCTCAAAAAGCTTATAGCACGTTTTTCGACCAACAAAAGCTATGGGCGATGACCTTAGGAAGCAGGACCGTGCTTTTTACCACTCTGGGATACATGATCTTGTTAAAAGATGAACCAAAACGGACGGTTATTATATTGAAAAGTGACAAATTAATCGTCAATAGTGTGGTTTTTGACCTATGTAATCGAAATTTTTATTTCTTCGCAATTAAGGGAGAAAAAGATAGGAGGCGCATTACTTTTGGACTGACTTTCATATCACTGAGCAAGCGATAAATCCCATTATATTATTATTTCAAACCACGCATTTATTAGTATTATAAGGGGGTATACATTTATTTTATTATTGCTTCTTCACAATTTAAACACATTTTTCAGAATGTAATTATTAACCCCACAAGGGTTCGCCTGTATCGGGGTTTAATTTAATTTAACATTAATTACCTGGGCTGTTTTTTATTCAATTTAGACTCCTCCCTCCCCTTCGTGAGATTATGTGAGATTTAGTGGGGACACTCCCTACCCCTCACTTGAGATTTATACTTTTTTCTTACTCTCGTAATAAACGTTTTTTATAATAGCCATTAGATTTTTTCAGCGGGCAAAGTGGACACTTCAAAAGAAGTGGAACAATTTCATATTTTTATTTTTATTTATTTATTTATTTATTTACGGACAAATAGTCTAATTAACAATATAACAATACACGAATAGAAAAAAAAGAGATCACAATGAAAGGAGATTACATATAGATGAAGAGCATTGACAAAATACATATAATATAAAAGTACATAGAGAATATAACTACAAGTAGCTTGAAGATGGATTTAAAAAGACTTTAAAAAAACCACATTGCGTAACGACTGCCGAAAGTCATTTAGGCTTACACCAAAAAATTCAATGCTTTGATTTGCGTTGACAAGTCTCGACATTCTGGATAAAAGAGAATGATATCCATAATTAGTAGAATGTTGATTGAGGAACAGCAATTCATTATTACGGAGTCTACGGGAAGGAATGTTGAACTGGATGAGTTGTAACAAAGCAGGTGTGTCAGTAATACTGTTGATAATTTTAAAAATGATATTAGATTAGAGTCCTTTCTACGTTTTTCTAAAGAGGAAATGTTTAAAGTTTGTTCAATTTCATCAAACGAGTATTCTCCTCTTTCAAGTCCTAACCTCCAAGCAATTCCTCGTAGGAAGCGATGTTGTACAGATTCGATGTAACAAATGTGGACAGCATAAAAAGGAGACCAAATGACACTAGCATATTCAAGGTGAGGGCGGACCAGCGAACAGTAAAGAGTTTTAAGTGTATTTATATGTTTAAAGTCAGAGGTAATTCTATGAATGAAGCCGAGTAGTTTAAGTGATTTATTTACGATGTTATTAATGTGATCCCGGAAAGAAAGTTTATAATCCAGAGTGACCCCAAGGTCCTTGATAGATGTGGCAGTAGAGAGACAAACATTATCTCTACATTAATGTAGATTCTTTTAAAGTTGACGTGAGACCCCCTCAGTTTAAATGAGATTTGATGAGATTTTACTGGACCCCTCCTCTCCATTTTGAGCTCACGTAATTAATATATGCCCCCTAAAATGAAAATTGTCCGTTGACAGACAGTACGTGATATAATAAATGCGAATTCTGGCAGGGGAAATGTAATCATCGGGAGGATATAGAATAAACTTGACAGGTCGCTGCAATAGCTCATCCGTCATCTGACAGCTGTGCTCCAATGATTTCTCGTCGAGCAAATTATTTACCTATTCATATTATCGGCTTTTACGGAACGAATTTCACCAATAAATAACGTGCAATATTTACCAGTCGCCATGTACCTACAAGCAAATTATTTCAAAGAGCGCATGCTGACAGTATTGAGAGTTTGAAAAATCCACCTGCAATCCCCCCTAACCCCGCAGTTACCCTATAATTGATAGATATATTTATACTTGACTTAAGTATAAATAGCCACATGACTTAAGAATGATCACACTCAGCAGAATTTAGAGCTAAACTTAAAACTCACTTTTTTAGAAAGTCGTATCCATAAAGGCAAAAACCAATTATCTTCTCCTTCTTTACCCGCGATATTGTAAATAAATAATTGTGTATAAATGTCAATATATATTATTTGTAACTTTTGTAAAGGTCATTTCATAAAAATTCTTCAGCCCTAAAGAGTCCTAAATTTTCCAGTCTTCCAATATTAATATCAACTCTATTTTTGCCACTAATCTTCTCATAAATTTGAGAGGCGAGAAAGGGAACCGCCGCCCCGGGAACCTTTATTGGATAACCAACCTCTCTGTCGTAGGTCACCCCAAGTGGTTCACTATGTTTGATGATTTAGCAGGGGTGCCCGGGTTCATTGAGTGAGGTTTGTCTAGGTCTTGGAGGCGGATGACCAGGACACACGGAACCCCAGATGCCTACCCACCCCTTAAACCGTTTTTCTTTCCAGAACTCTCCTTTCCTCCATTCCCTTAAAAAAACCCTCTACACAGCATCCCCAAAGACGACATAGGCCCTGAGGGAAATTATTTGTAGAGCTCATTTAAAAAAAATACTAACAGTGATGGGGGTAGCAAATGTAAAATCTTGCAATATCCAGTGTTGTAAATATAATGCCCTCCGCGTGCAAAACCGTATCATTTCCAAGCATAAACATTCTTTCTTTTTATCGGAAGTGACCTGCCAGGTAAGTATGTTTTCTATATCTACTTGTAAAAAATAAATTTAAATAGAGACTAAGAATTCATAATAAACGCCCTTGAGGTGATTTTTCACAAAAACGGCGCTCTACAAATTATCCAATTTTTATTATTATTATAGTTGAAAATGTCGAAGTTAATAAATATGCATTATGTACTATTATTTATTGTAACCATTTTTATTACATTAGCTCCCCACAGGAGGTCCCGAGAAAAAAAATCCTTTAGGGCCTGTGTCGTCTTAGGGGATGCTGTGTGGAGGGTCTTTTTAGGAAAAGGAAGGAGATGAAGGTCTGGGAAGGATACAGGCATGGGGGGTGGAGAAGGAAAAAGGCATGAAAGGAATCTGGGGGGTCAATGTGTTTAGGATTGTCGAACATTTAAAACCATCCCCAAGGGGATAGGTCGAGAGAGTCCGGCTGGAGAGGTCTATGTTATATCTCCCTCAACCAATCTCTCCTGATCCGGCCCGCTAAGCAGTAAGTGGGCAAAAGTATTGGCCGCCAAGACCTAGACAAGCCTCATCCCGTTAAGGGGAACGTATGCGCGGCCCATTTCCGCCCGTTTCATACAAATCTTAGATTTGGATTTGAGATCAAAATACCAAACCAAACTGAAAAATAATTTTAGTAATCAAAAGTTATAACAAATATCTAGTAAGGATTTGAGCTACTTTATTTATTTTTGCCTTAAATTATAAGATACGGGCCATTAAAGATTTGAATGTTTCTGGATTTTAGAGGCGATTTGGGAAATTATTTGTGAGTAAATTAAAAACAGTTAAAAATTTATTTTACTATATTTATCATATAAATATGGTGAAATATAAATTAAAAAGTATAAAATTTATAAAAAACATTATTTTGAATGGTGTAAATTAAAAATACAAATTACCTATTTACGGCGAAATAAAAACTAGTCTTTTATATATTTAAATTGCTACCCAAAAAATGTATTATTAAGAATTTTTATTTTATTTTTCATTGTATTTTGAAAATAAATATAGTAAAATTATTTTTTTAATATTTTTCTTTTACTCACAAATAATTGCCTGAGTTGCCTCCAAAATCATGAACCACTAAAATCTTTAATGGCCTATATCTTATAATTTAAAGCAAAAATAAATAAAGTAGCTCACATCGTAACTAGATATTTGATGTACCTTTTGATTACAAAAATAATATTTCAGTTTGGTTGGGTATTTTGACCTCAAATCCAAATCTAAGATTTGTATGAAACGGGCAGAAATGGGCCGCGCATACGTTCCCCTTAATCTGGGCACCCCTGCTAAGTTGCCAAACGTTGCGAACCACTCGGTTTGACCTATTATTCGAGTCCCAGTTGCGACCATTGTATTTTTCTGTTTTTCTGTGTCTTGTTCTCTTTCATATTTTCGTATAGATTATTATTGTTATCTACTTCTCCATTACTTTCTTGATATATTACATTAATGGGAATAACCTTCAAAAGTTATAAAAAGAGAGTTTATTATAAAATTTTGATAATTTTTTTATCCACCCAGTTCACCACCACAAAAACAAGATTATGAAAATATTTTTTTAAGCTTGTGCAGCTGTATTGAATACTCCCTACAGGACGAATCAAGTTCGAAATTGAATACTGACAAGAAATACTTTTTGTCATTATGCCCATCTGGTGGTATCATTACTACCAACTGTATATAGATTTAGCCTTAAGATTTTCAGAGTCCACTGCCCCGGTTCAACTTTTGAGAGATGACACAATTATAAATTGACCGCTATAAAGCTTGACAAACCATAAAATAACAATAGGTAATTTAATTGAAATTAATAAAATTACTTGGTTTTTACCACTTTTATTGTTTATAAAACCGACATGTTTCGTCAGCAAAGCTGACTTCTTCAGGGTTATGACAGAACTATTACACTAATACACGATTAAAAATTCATTCGATTTGATTGAACACTTACAACTTTTGGAAATTCCTGAAAAAGCATTTTTAGTATCATTTGACATTGTTAATTTATTTCCAAGTATTCCAATTGAACAATGTAAACCTATTATTAAAGATCTTTTATTTTCATCAATTTTACCTAATGACTTATCTCAGGATTTAAATGCATTATTTAATATAGTTTTAAAACAAAATTATTTTCAATTCAATGACAATATCTTTAAACAAAAAGATGGCGTGGCAATGGGTGCTAGTACCAGCCCCTTGGTCGCGGATATATTTATAAATAATTTGGAAAATAAGATTTTTAATAGCTGTGCATTATTACTAAAATACGTTCATTGTTGGAAGAGATATGTGGATGATGTTTTCTGTGTTTGGACAGGTACTTTGAGACAACTTAATATTTTTCTTAATTTCTTAAACAAACTCCATAAAAACATAAAATTTACTGTAGAGATTGGGCAAAATTCGAGTATAAACTTTTTGGATTTAAATATTTCAATAATAAATAATAAATTTGAATTTAACATTTTTCGTAAAGATACATACACAGACATTGTAATCCACAACACTTCAAATCATCCAATTTCTCAAAAAATGTCAGCTTTCCATTCTATGATTCATAGATTAGTTAATGTACCCCTATCTCCCAATAATTTTTCAATAGAACTCAATGTTATTAAACGAATTGCTATTAATAATGGATACAACACCAATACAATACAATACAATTTAATTGAAAACATTCTCAATAAAAAATATAAGAATAAATTCCTTAAATCATATATCTATCCTGTACAAAAGGATCAGGAAAGGAAAAAATGGAAGAAAATTATGTATTTCAATAATAAAATCTCTAATGCCTTGACAAAGAATGTACCGAATGAAATTCTTCCTGTATTTTATGCAAATAATAAACTTAAAAATTATATTGTAAATAATAAAGATAGAGATTCCAAAATGAAAAAATCTGGAATTTATAAATTGAAATGTAATGATTGTGATTTCTTTTATATAGGTAAAACTTCGAGAAACTTTGAAATAAGGATTAAAGAGCATATGAAAGCTTTAAATAATAATAGTTTCTCGGAGTTTGCCAACCATTTAATAGAAACTAGTCATATCTTTAATTTTGACAGTGGAATAGAATTAATTCATTGTAATGTCAATGGCATTCAGTTAGATAAATTAGAAATTTTAGAGATTAGAAAGAGTGTTAATGCAAATTTAAATATTATTAATAATCAAAAATTGTTTTTAAATGACCCATTATTAAATCTATTCCCCTTTTAAAATTTTTAATTTTTTTTTAAATTGTTCTATATTGCCCCTCGTCCCTTAAACATTATTTTCTTTCTAATTTTATTATTGTTTATGTCGATTATTTTTCTATTACCTATATATATGTCTATATTTAAAATTAGTTCTGTCAAAACCCTGAAGAAGTCGGCTTTGCTGACGAAACATGTCGGTTTTATAAACAATAAAAGTGGTAAAAACCAAGTAATTTTATTAATTTCAATCATAATGGTGCCACAAAATAAGTTTGCTGTGTTAGAAGAAATAGGTAATTTAATTTTAAAGTGACACTTTGGCCTCCAAAGCACATAAAGTTTTAAAAAAAGTGTGAAAAAGAATACTAACAGTAGACGACGAAAGAGCTAATACTTTGGTACACAAAAAAAGAAACTACCAATCTTATATTGCCAACAACTTCTGGTAATTAAATTTTATTTTCGGTGGCGAAATCCAGACATTTTGGCAAAATACACTAAAATTGGTGATCTATTAAATAAAAACAAAAATTAATCACAATAACTCTATCAGGAAAACAGTAAACAATTTGGGTATCGCACGTTTTTTCAGTGCCTGTAGAGGTAATATATTTACAAGACAAATAACAACACAAGAGTATTTATAGAAACGATATCTTTAGATAGCATGAAATGATGTCGTTCACGCTGTTTGTGCGCTTAGGCTTTTTAAACTACGCAACGGATTTTCATGTGGTTTTCACCAATTCGAGTGATTCATGAGGAAGGTTTTTAGGTATATAATTTGTCAAGGTTTTATGTAAATTGGTTGAAATATACAAACAATATATCTGGGCAAGCGGCAGCGGGCTGGCAAACAGGAGGTATGGATTTAATTTAAAAGATGCCGTTGGTTATAAAGGTTGGCTAATGGCGTGGCGTTGTGTTTCGTTAGCCACAGCAATGTGTGTCCGGGTCTGCTAGTATATTATATATTCGTAAATAAGAAAGTCTGTATATTTACTTTTATTTTACAATTAAATTTTTTTTTAAAATAATAATAATTATGGAATGACAAACTCTAGAGCAGGCCCACGTGAGTGATTGAATTATCAGGCCTGTAGACATAATATCAACAAAAAATTGGGTTTCTGTGTATTGATTGATTGTTAACTAATTGCAGCGTAACTTTTGGTCCTTGAGTATAATTTTTGGTGTCCTAGAGAAAACATTCGGCATCAAATCCCCATTAATTCGGTGCTCGGTTAAACGCAAGCCATTAAATTCCACATTAAATTTACTAAAATAAATCTACCAGGAGAACAACATCCCACAGGGGTGTCGCGCTGTCGGTTGGTCGTTCACTGCCTAGAGAAGTGATAGATTTACAAGAAATACGAACGTTTGTGATATATATTATGATGGAATGATATGATCTCGAGTAGGCCTCTCTGTTGAGCGGGGAAAGCCGGCAGCTCAAGGGAGGCGGTGCGGAAGGGGGGCGGTTGGGGGTGGTTGGTGGAGAGGGTGGAGAGGGTTGGATCGATGGTGGGACCGGCGCATACTCTCACGTCAGGCTCCGGTTACACTGCTCATTAATGTTTAGAGAATAAAATGGTTAACCGTAAAAATTACTGGACGTTCAAAACACATAATGGTATCCACAGATATTTGCGTGTTTAGTGAACACTAAACGGGACCGCAATTGATGGCCCGGGGGCAAATGTGGCATGGGCCAGTGTCGTTATATTATGACCTTCACCGTTAAGCAGTCTAGTTTCTGAAATAATTTGAGGTATCTTCTTACATATGGCTTCTTTGAATTTTCAAGTGCCATAAAAAGTTTGTTAAGTTTTTTTTAACTAACTGTTGCATTTGACGTTTTTTATTGGTTTTGAACATGTTTTAAATGAATTTGAACCAAGTTTAGTCATTGTGAAATATTAGTAAACCGATTTGAACATAGATAATATTAATTTAAAATAAAACAATAACTTTGTAAACACCACTTTTATTTGTATACTTTATGCCGACCGGGTTTCGCTACAACCGTAGCTTCATCGGGGCAGTATAATACTCTACTAACATTAGGTTACATTTGTGTTATAATATATAATTTACCAAAAATGGGCTGGACTTGTCAAGTGGAGGAGGAAGAAGGAGGCATAGATGGAGAATTGGGAAGGGAACGGACGTGTTCTTTATCAATAGGGAACAATCTTAGTATGGGACTTTTATTTAAATTCAGTTGGTTATTTACTACCTTATTATTAGTGTTTATGGCTTTCCTAAGTTCAAGTGCCTCTAAATTATCCAACCTTATACCTATTGTTTTATTTTAAATTAATAATGTCACATCACAAAGTATCCGCTTCATATGAACAAATAGATAATATTGTTATGCTGAATGGACGTAGATACAGTAAATCAGATACAGCTTTCGAAAGAAATACATCCAGGTATATCCCGCTGAAGCTGTATTATAAGCACAGTTTTTTTACATGTCCGTATATTTATATATATTCAGAATATTTCTCATCTCTGGACGCAAACTGCCTTCCGTTAGTATATTATATTTTAATTTTAAAGTTCTTGTTTTGTCCTGTGTTACAATAGCACCATTATTGTCTATTATTATTTTTGTCCTGTGTGTGCTATAACAGCACTGTCTTTGTTAATTTTGTTCTCTTGTCATTGTTTTGTAAATACTGTGTATTCTTTTATTATTTTCTCAATATTATAAGGAGCACTGTAGGATTATTTTTTAATTTATTATAGTTAAGCGCACTTGAAGTGAAATGATACAAAACTGCGCTATATAAATATAACGTTATTATTATTATTATTGCCTTGACGTTAGATAATAATTTTAAGAACGTATACTCTCAAATTAACGATATAATCTTCCACTCTTCTTCCCATATTTTGATTGCTATCTTTTTAAATGATCACAAAGTTCTTAACGGGTTGGTTAAGGTGCTGTGTCTCGGTAAGACGAGATCTTGTGTTCCCAGTTGCGTTCGTTTCCTTTTTAAAGATTTCTATTTGAACTTTGATTTTGTTTTCGTCAAGGAATTAATTCAAATCTTGGAAGGGGAAATTAACCCTCTTCCCGACATCTACTCGAGCTGAAACTCATCAAATGACGATTCATTCTATCATTATTTGATGGTACTCACGCACACACACACGCATTTCTCTGAAATTGGATGAAATTATGGCGCAACTAGGTCGTGCCGTTCGATGCGTAAGATTGTGGCGGAAAGAGGAAACTGTTTAACTACATAATCAAAATTGACGTATTATAGTAAAAATATCATGATTTTACGCGTTGGTTAAGGCATTCGTCCCGATAAGACAAGAGATCCTGGGTTCGATTACCAGTTGCGACCGTTACCTTTTAATTTTTCTGTTTCTTGTTCTTTTTTTTATTTATTTATTAATTTTACTTTACTTTTGTACATATATTTTACTTTTGTACATTACAAATTTCTAATTAATCATAATATTTCGCATTGCAAACTAAATTTTATGTAGTTTTATGTAGCTCCTACAATACGTCTTGAACTTTCCAATTGGTGTGGACTTTAAAGTTTCTGGTAGCTTGTTATATAACTTCATCCCCTTGTACAGTAAACTGTTCTGCGTATTCGACTTGTCCTTTTTTTGAAGCCTGATTTCCTTGCACGTCCTTGTTCTATTTCATTCGTTTAGACCAGTGGTTCTTAACTTGGGTTCGATCGAACCCCAGGGGTTCGGTGAGTCAGTTTCGCGGGTTCGGCGGAGGTCAAGACACATCCCCGACTCATATGATTCGTGATGACACGCCCCGCTTGTCCATCATTGGCTGCAGGTGATCACGCAACATCGCTTTGTTCTTTAATGGTTTTATTCATTTATTATATATGCCTATGTTTTAAATTTGAAAAAAATGAAACTGGTGGGGGTCAGTACCTCCAACAAGGTTAAGAACCACTGGTTTAGACTTATTAGTATTATCTATTTTTTCAATGATATATTGCGTTGATGGGTTTAACCTTTAAAATTTAATACGATAAAATTGAAAATCAATTCAACTTACATCTAAAAGCATGGTAGATCTAATTTTAAAATGAGCTGCGTTGCATAATAATACAGAACATTCTTCAAGAAAACCGCAAAACTTTTTAAACGTCGCTCAAATTTCTCTTTTAAAGTGGGTGAAAAATCGTCAGCGAAACTGCGAATAAATTTCACCCTCGACGGAGTGTAAACGGAGCCTAGTGGATAAGGCAGAGAATCGTAGCTACCGAAGTTTCCACACCGACGTCAAACCAATACAGCCCTGCTGGAGATAATAATAGTAATTACCTTGCCTCCAAACAGCTGTCAGCCCGAAACGAGACGCGTGTACGTACGCAAAACTATAAATTTACATGAAGCGTATTTTTCTTCGCGAGTTGTGTACAACACACACGTATCTACATATTATATTGAACGCCAGCTGTCGTGTACCCGGCGTTGTCCTTAGTTATCGATGGTTTGGATTGTAGTTAACTTATTGTACTTCTTCCATATTACCAAACTAGGCATCTCCGGCGATACCCGGGCTTTACTCTGCCAGAGTTTCCGAAATCAAATGTAGACAGTTACCTTCCTCTTATTTTGAAGGTCACATGTGCAAAATTTCACCAATCACGGCATAAAACTGTAGGTTATAAATCAAATCCACACCGCCCGCTTGCCATCCCGCTCGTCCACCACAGACATTCTCCTTTATATATTTTATATGTCAACCAATTTACACAAAACCTTGACTAATTATAAACCTAAATCTTTTTTTTTCGTTATTTGTTTTTGGGATGTTTTGCCGTGTTGAGTTACCTCATTCTTTAACCAACGTTTCGGACGGCGTTGCAGTGTCCACCATCAGGGCAGATCCGGCAAATCCGGTGGATGTTCGTGAACATCACACCCCAAAAACAAATAACGAAAATACTTTTGGCCGTAAAAACGTATCTACCTAAAGCTTCCTCATGAATCACGCTATATATTAGTGAAAACAGCATGAAAATTTGTTCAGTAGTTTTTGAGTGTATCACGAACAGACAGACAGCCGCGGCAGAGGACTTTAATTTATAATATGTAGATAAAAAGAAGAATGAAGAGAATTAATTTTTACCGCCATCTGCGGTGAAAGCAGCGCAAATTCACTCTGACTGTAGAATAGTGTGAACCAAGCGATAGTAAAGTTCCCATTTTCAACACTTTTGTTAAATATGCATTGATGCATCAGAAACGAGGCGCGTGTTTTATGTACCTAAAATTTGGGAGGCGTGTTTGGGTACCACTACCCCGGGAACCATTTGTTGGATAACCTCTGCCGTAGGTCACCCCAAGTGGTTAACTTCGTTTGGTGACTTAGCAGGGTTGCCCGGGTTAATTGTGTCTCAATTTGGGAGGCGGGTATCACTCCTGGACACACTGACCCCCAGGTTCCTACTCATCCCTAATATCCATTTTCTTCCCAGAACTTCCTCCTTCCAGAGAATAAGACCCCTCCATTCAGCATCCCCAAAGATGACATAGGTCCTCAGAGGAATTATTTTCCTCAGGGTCTCTTGTGTGGAGCTAGTGTAAAAAATTAATAAAAAAATAAGATATTTTAAAGATTAGTATTTTTCTTCGCGAAATGTATAAAATGTTCGTGGACATAAAAAATATATTGTACTAACATTCGTGTACCCGGCGTTGCTCGGTGTTATGGATCGGAGTAAAGTTATTGTAGTCCTCATTTATGCTGCTAATGGTGAGAGGAGCGCTACTGCGCTCTGGCGGTGAGCGGTAAACCAAGCGTTAATGAAGTTCTCCTTTTTACCGACAGATGTTCCAGTGAAATGTGCGTACAATGCACATCCAAATGTTTGCATATAAGACCAGCTGACGTGTACCGTGTACCTACTTGGCTTTGCTCGAGGGTGTTGGTATTTTGGATAGAAGTAAAGTTATTTTAGTTCTCCTTTTTACATACAGGGTAATGAGTTCTCCTTTTTCCCGTCAACAAGCGGGATACAGCTTGCGCAACTGCCTTCAGGCCGTAGAACGGCGAACTCATAAATATACCAAACCACCCACTGCGAACTAATCATTAATGAACTCTATTTTTCTGATAGTTCGGTAAAACGTAGGTAGGTACATAATGTTACACCTACATATATTCAAATGTATTCAAAACGCCGGAGAATTCTACGACGACATAATTAACTTCGCTCGATAATTAATATAGTCTCGACTTGCTGATTTTAGAATTTGTAAATAAATAATCTTTTGCTTTTGAAGTGAAACTTCTTCAGCCCCGTTAAAGTAATTTGAAATTTGGATGAAACGGAAATGACGCACTATGGCACCTGCGAAGCATCAAACGGCGCTCAAGGCTCCTATTGGTTGAGATATAAAACGGAAACTTCGATAGGTCTGCGCTCATTGGCCGCTATGTTTTTTACGGGTCGTCGGAATATAATGCGGTAAATTCATCATGTAGTGATTCCAGATGTTGATACTCGCAGACGGTCTCTGTGGTCGAGGGGTAAGTCTCTCGACTAGCAATCGAAAGTTGTGGGAGTATTTTTTATTTGATTGAATTGTGTTGAGAAAGGAAAAGTGAATACATAATATATATCAATTTTATTTAAAAGGGCAAATTTTAAAATGACGTATTTGGAATATTGGAATCAAGTTCAGACTTAATATATTCGTAGGAATGGGTATTTGAGAGGGGGACAAACAAAAAATATGAGATTGAAAGTTCCCACTAAGGTATATTATAAATTACATTCTAATAGTACGTATGTACCTACTTACTCGTATAACCCGATAACTCTAAATAGTAACATAGTTTATGGTTTCTTATTTATTTTCATAGCGCAGCGGCATAGTGCATCGCAAATCTCAGCGGCCAGAGAAATCCAGCGGATGGAGGTTCGAATCCTACGAAATCTAAAAAAAACATTTTTATTTTTGAAAATCAATTTCCAATTATCAAACCACTTTAAAATAAACAGGCAAAAGAAAGCGACATCTAGCGACCTTCTAGTTTCACTTCTATCGCGTGTAAATTACACACTCTAATTTTTTATTATTTAAAGTACCCTGTCTATCCCTACACATTCCGATCAAAATGTCACCTGAAATCCATCCTTCAACCACAAAACTTCGTTGAGCCTCTCAATAAAAATATAACATCATCTCGTGTGAACCAGGCTTTACGCGTCACCCGATCATATTTTAAAATAAATAGAGCATTGTTCGTATCCAGTCATGTGATAAAAATTGCCAAATTGATTCAAATTGTATCAGTATTGTAATTCGAAATTCTTACGCACATTTCGTACCATTTGGAATAATACTCCAATATTTGGGCAACTTCTGATCAGAACCATATCCTCGTATGTTTGCGTACAAAATAGATTTATGCTTTAACCATGTACGAGAATGAGAGAATCCATTCCTGTATCATGTGTCCATCTTTGTTTAGGAATGCTTGGTATCAACACAGTAACTTAGAAGCCCGCATACCCATGCACTGTTTTATGCTCTGAAAGCGAGAACTTCTGCCTGTCAGAACGCGCCACAACAAAGCGACTCGACTGCTTATCGTTTGTCGCATTTACCATGGTCACTTAAGACAGTTCAGCAACTATCTTTTGACGCATGTCACAAAATATTAAAACGGCCCCCATGACCTTTTTATACTTTCTTCTTCTTTTTTATATTCGTATAACCAGACATATTTGAAAATCTCCTACTGCCACTATATTAAGCGAAAAATGTTACTTGTGATGGAGGAAGTCCTCCATCACGACAAGAACGAACGAGCCGAGGAATCGAACTCCCGATGCGACGCCTGGGTAGGGCCCAAAGGCGATGCCAACCCGGCCACTGACCTGTTGATTCTAGTGACCGACCGAAGGTTCGGTTTCGATTTCGGTTTCGGCAAGTTTCGGCAAAACAATCTAGTTTCGTCATCAGTTTCGGTTTCGGCAGAAAATGTGCCGAACCTTCGGCTGCACCCAAACTCTGCGTTTGTGAATTATCGCGTGTCGTTCGGCTGACTTCAAGTGATTTCTACTAAAGTTAATTAATACTAATATTTCGTTTTTTATTCATTTAAGAACTGATTTTTACAGTAAGTAATAGCAATTAAAAGTTCTCAATAAATGTTAAATTTAGTCTTAAGAATGTTATGATTGTAAACGTAATTAAAATTAAAATACTCGATTAATGAGGTCCTTCCTTTATAATGTAAGTGTTGATTATTGACAAAATTTTATTCCAATAAGTAATTAACACGTTTTGCTAATTTTTATATTTTGGTTTGTTTTATAGCAGTAATATAAACAAAATCACATACTTCAATTACTTTCATTTCATACATGTTAACTGTCTGTTTACGTGTAAAAAGTAAGCCAAATTTCAGTAAACAATAGATTTTTAAAATGTCAGAAAAAGTGTCGGTTTCGGCTAAAACTGAGACAGACACCGAAGATTCGGTTTCGGTAGATAGTCCTATTTCGGTCGGACACTATTTATTACTTTATTTTGCTCTGTATCCTATCAACATTTTTTTGTTGTACCCTCGTATTAGCATGTTCAATTGACATTATTTTTTTGTTGTACCCTCGTATTAGAATGTTCAATTGACATTATTTTTTTTTATGTGAATATCGCACAAAAGTATACTTAAAAGATACTATGGTATCCCGAATAGAGAACTCCAGTCCAATTTTTTATTTTCTTTAATGAATAATGGACCTTTAAACTTAAATAACTGCATTTTTATTTTTATTTTCAGAGTTAGTTTTAATAGTTAAAATAATTGTCAAAGTTTTAATTTTGCAAACCCCCCGAAAACCACCGTATGTACGGTGAATCGTGTGACGTCATCACTCCTGAAAAATTAGTATAAGATCGGGCAAGAAGCTGATCTACTGCAGCCATTTTGAATTCCGTTATTCGAAGTATTCTCCCTAGAAATAGCATTATTTTTTTTTGTGCAGTAGTTTTTGAATATTTTCAATAATAGAGATAAACTAATAAGGGATACCTTTATTTTTGAAACATAATTTAGGCCTAAGTAATGTTTCAATAAACACAACAACTAAATCTCTATAAACAGTATGTAAATAAACGAATAAATTAATACGATGGCTTGTGTCATATCATACATTCCCATCAATAACTTTACGGTGACGTCACGACACGTCGAACACCGACGTCACCTTGACGGCGTATTTTTACTTCCCGATTAAAAATTTACTTTTTAATATTTTTTAAAAAACTCTGCGTTTAATATTATTAAATAAAACTTATATATTCAGAATCAGCGTTTATTGGTCTATATGAACATATTTCTTTAAAGTCAGAATATTTGTCACTGGAGTTCCTTATTTGTACTTAATTTATAATACTTGTATATTGGCGTATAACTCTATATTAAATAAATTCTGCAAAAATAAATAAATGTCATATTTAATTAATGAAGACAACATCGAAAATCCGAAACATAAAAATCAGAAGACACGGTCACATCTAGGACTCGAACCTAGTACCTAGTCGGTGCTCTACCAACCAGTGGTCCCTACCCGAATCGGTCATGTTTAACTGTGTCATTCTTCGACCAAGAACTACAGACATTATTCTTGGGGCATATTTTATATTGGCTGCTATCTTTACGTAGGTATGATTGCAAGATTCAACCCAGGACTTAATGCTATCTAGATAGTGCCTTGGATAAATTTATCCATTTTTGTTTAATATGCGACATCTATTGACTTTTCTGCAAGTCTAGGATAAATATTTATTTTTATTTTTAACTTAATGAGTAAAATCTCAAATTGTTATCTTTAACCCTTCAAAATTTGGCATTTTTTTCAGATGGTTAAAATATTTTCGCTTTACAATAAAATGTAAATATTTGGAATATTTCTGAGCGCTTTCAAATTATAGAATTCGAAAAAAACATATATTTTTTTTAATTATAACAATTTTGCATACAAACATAAAAAAGTTTTCAAAATGGCTCACCTTACGTTTTTTCTAACTAAAGTTACTTATAATAAAAAAATAAAGACATACATATTTTATTAGACAAATGTGTAACAAACACATATTGTAACCTCACTTTTTTGTCGCTCTATGTAAAAATAATTTATAAAAAACTCCCGAAGTTTCATTGTTTTTTTTTCAATTTGCGATTCAAAACTTTGTGTACATAAAAGCAGTCCTGGATTTGTCAATAGGCCTTATAGGCCGCGGCCTAGGGGCGGCAGAGTTCAGGGGGCGGCGCTCACTCGCTTTGGTAAACCGTTAACTTTGTGTACGATTATAAACAACAATAAAAAAGTCACTCTGGATAGTGTGGATAGATAGAGTTTTCTATCTGTCAACCTTTAGACGCCCAGTGGTCCCGTAAGGGACCGCGCATTTGTGTCGTTCAATGCCCAACGGTCCAATACGGGATCGGTGATTGTTGTGCAAATATTTGCCAAAAAAGGCTTTGGCAGTGGGCTTCCTTTATTGCACGAGCGTTTAAGGGGAGAAATAGGTGTAGGATCTCGTATTTTTTGTGATTTTCATGAATTTTTTGAACACATACGGAATATATATTTTTTATTTATACCTTGCGGTCATTTTACACATGTATATTATTCAAGGCTATATTCTAAAATATTAAAATATTTTCCTCACAAAACGGAGATATCAACTGCCGCGCATTATACCTAAGTCGCCATCCGGCTGGACAATTTGTGTAACTCCTGGAGGTCACAATTTTCATCCGAAATCACTTCTTGCAAAAAAATCGAAAATTAATATTTTTTTGAGAAAGTAAAATTTTAGTACCTTTGATTTTTTACCATTCTTTTGAACGTTTTTTTGCCATTTTTTTTAATATTTTCAACAAAGACATTGTTAAGAACTGAGGTTCAAATAAAGCGCATTTATGTAAAGAAACTGTATGCTGAGTTTGATAACGATTGATCACAAACCGTAAGAGCTAGGTGTTACACAAATTCGAAAAAAGTAGTTTAGAGAAAAATGCGTTTGAAAATGAAAGTGACAGTAAAATAATGGTACTCACTCAAACGCAAATAACTCTTAAATGGCATGGAATTTTGGTTTGAAATTTTCAGAAAATATGTTTGAATAGTTCTACCATCAATTTATGAAAAAAAAATTATAGAAAGAATATTTTTATGGAAAGTTCTTGAATAAACCATCTTTGTGGAACGATTACCCAAATTTGGATATAGCTCTCCGCGTTGCACTTTGCACTCCGTTCACAAATTGTTCTGGAGAAAGGAGTTTTTCCTATTTAAAGCAAGTTAAGAAATACCAAAGGTCTTCATTATCGCAAGAAAAACTTTGCTCTTCGGATGTTCTATGCATAGAAGCAACAATGAAGCTATTATAAAATGATTTTGTCAAATAAAACAAATCTTGTTTCATATTATACTTTTATTTTACGAATAATTAATTCTTTATTTCATGTTTGAATACCTACATACTTACCTATATATGAATATTTGTTTTTAAAATTGTGCGTCACCTAATAAAGGCCTACAAGTGAGTGATCAATATAGGTGGCAACTTCTAAGAAGGAGGAAGGGGCGGCGCAAATGAAGTGGCCTATACTAAAGAAAAGTGTAAATACGGCCCTGCATAAAAGTCTACATTTTACTTTTTTGGTGGCTATTTTTTAGATTGGAATATAAAGCGTGGTGTTTTTCCTTTCTAACATCGAATAGAACATATTTTTAACTATAATAGTAAGCGTATAACAGCGTTTTATATGAGACCTATGTTCGTTGGGACAAATATAATTAACGAAGACACTGTTCTACCAACATTCGCTAAAATCGTCTTCATTTTACTCATTAAGTTAAAAATAGAATAAATTTTCTATCAGGATTCTGTGTGTTATATTATCTCAATATTCATTAATAAAGCAAATCCACTACTAAATTAGATGTAACGAGATAAGATCAGCCTATATAAATTTATAATTCGTGTTGAATTTTCTGTTTTACCTTCCACAGTTCGGTTCAAATCGGCCGCAATTTATTTGACCACTAGTTTTCCTTTAAGCGCATACTTCCTGCGATTCGGGTTATTTATACTCTTTAAATTACTATGCCGCATAACGAATTGAGAAAATTTCCAAAATGTTGGGCCACGGCCGTGCCTTTCGTAAAATAATGTTAACTCGGCAAAGTAAGTAGGTAGTACTTACCTAATGTAATAATGTTATCTTTCTTTTGAATAAAATCTATTTAGATATTGTCTTATTTAATGTTAGGTACTGAGATTAAGGCGCCACATCCGCGCTCAAAAAGAAGAAGATGGAGAGATATATGTAATTACGAATGTTAGAGGAGCGCGCTAATATTTAAAGCGAAAATAGCGGAAAATAATTTTAGGAGCGATTTTTTTTACCGAGGGAATTTCGTGTCATTTGCGTTTCGGCGTGGAACGGAACGAATATTATAAATATTTAAGGGAGATACGTAAGAAATCGGTAGAAATTCGGGTATCGGCGGCAGAAGTTCACAAAATGTATTTCCAGTTTATTAAAAAAAAACAGAGATATTCTAATGCCAAACAAAATGTTATTATTTATCATATTATATTATATTTTATTAGGTCCTTACATATGAAATTGGCGTTTTGTATGGGAGGAACATAAAGTCGATTTTTTTTTAATATAATATATTTATTTAATCAAAGTATGTACCATTGCTACCTATGCACTTTTGCCATCTCATAGGTAGTTCATCGATCCCTTTACTAAAAAAACCATTCGGACGGGAATCAATAAAATCTTTGAAGGCGGTTTGGACTGCCCCATCGGAGTTGAATTTTTTCCCTTGCAGTACGGCAAAACGCCAATTTCATATGTAAGGACCTAATATTATTGTACACAGCTAAAGTTAAGTACGAGATTTTGTTTGTGTATTTAATTTTTTTATCGAAATCAGCAAGTTATAGGTTTCGACGGTCGGTGGGTAAGGTTCTTGACTCGCAATCCACCTGTGTGGAATTAACTTAAAAAAATAAATTTAAAAAATCCGACGGTCGTGGGATCGAATCCCGGTGTACGCAAATAAATTTGTGTTATTTCACAATTAATTCATTCAAAATGATATATATCATATTTGGGCACGTTCCAGAGTGGAAGATACTCTTAGTATCGTCTTAGTGTAAGACCACCATTCAGAATTGAAATGTTGCTTGAAATGGCTTTAGCCGTGTTTGGTGACCAGATCTGATCTAGCCAGAATCCTCTTCCCCATCTCCTTCCCCTCCTCACTACCTTCATCCTCACAACTTACTCCAATTGGGAATGCCATAGTCTCACTGGCTCCAGACGGGAGCAGCTGGGACTCTTATGATGTATTTATATTCACAACCATTGTTTAGTTAAAACACACTACACACACAGATGAATTTCTTGCAAACGGCATGTTTCAAACTAGTTATTTAACTTCAAAATAGGAAACTGTTACCACTTTTCGAATATTCAAAAATGATGATTGTACAGATACATTTAATGATCTTTCCTCACTATTAACAATAAGTGGGCGCAAGAAAGACAACGCATACCACCTTTTAAAGGTGGTGTACACATGTTCCTAAATAAATACACACAATCCTAAGTACCTATGTATTGTGCGTCTAAACTCTAATAGCCCGACGCATAATTTTCATTTTTTGCCGTAGAGAATTTACGGTATTTCGATACTAAAAACGTAAACAAAATCTAGGTACTTAGCTATCGAATTTGCTGTCAAAAACGGTAGAGGTAGACCCGTTTCGTTTACCGCTGTTTCCCGGCAAAGTGCTAAAGTAATATTGCCACAACGGTGTCCTTTTAGTGTTATAATAAATTACCGTGTCAGATAATTGTGCTTCAAATTGAAAATAGCAATTTAACTTTTCCGTTCGCCTAAAACCTGCAAAGGCAATGTAATTAAATATTATTACCTACAGTTAATTATATTTAATATAACATGTTTAATTAAACCAATCAATTCTTCTAAAGGATCTTAAAGGAACTAACGGAAAAGGTCCTACTCAGTGGTTAACCCCTCAGGATAATTTGTTCGCTCTTCTGAACTACACATATACTCTTAGAAATCGTTGTCTCCCTTAAGAGCGTTTAACTAGCCAGCGGACGAAAATCCACATATCGTCGAAAGTTGTTCTTCCGATCGTGCAGAGCGGTTACAATGAGAAAGATTAATTATTTTCCGTACCAGCTTTTTTAAATTATAACTCAATATCGAATTTATTTCAATCCAAATTAGCTTTAATTTATACCTTCATCCAAAAATGCTGAAAGGCGTGATGATAAAACTATTAAAATAGTGTACTTTTTGTAGTTATTTTTTGATTATAAGTATTTATCAATTTTTAAAAATGTCTAAATTTAATAAGAATGTTAAAAAAATCTGAAATATATTAGTTTGGAAGTGCGCAAATAAATACACAAATGGACCAATTTTCGTCAAGAAACACATGTACGTACATATTTTTTAATGATTTTATTGAAACTAAAATTAAAATTCTAATACATAACTTTGCTAGATAATGTATTGATTTATTTTACTGCATGATTACATTATTTGAAATGGGTGTGGTATAATACAAAAACTTTTTTGAAAATTTAACAAATCTGCCAACGACCTATGGAATAACCTTATTATACTAAAAATTAAAAAAAATTCTAAAAATTAATTACATAACTTCACTAGATAAAAGAACAATCTTTCGAAATCCATTTATAATTTTTTGTGGAAAAGAGTCAATACATCTAAAAACTTTTTTGAAAATGACGTATTTCCGGCTTTCTCTGGTAATGCCCATCATAGTCAGAAACACGATCTAGCGGTGTTAGAAAGAGAAAACACGACGATTCATGATACGTTTTAAGATTTTCACGGCCAGAAGTATTTTAGTTATTTGTTTTTGGGGTGTTATGCCGTGTTGCGCTACCTCCTTATTTAGCCAACGTTTCGGATCTGCCGGATCTGCCCTGATGATGGACACTGCAACGCTGTCCGAAATGTTGGCTAAAGAAGGAGGTAGCGCAACACGGCATAACACCCCAAAAACAAATAACGAAAAAAACACGATTTATGTTAAAATCTAAAAGTTTACCATAAAATAATTAAAGTAAAATTTTAAGAAACCGAAAAGTTTCTGATTGCATTTTTAAAAGAAATTATGAAACTTTGGAAATTTTTAATTAATTATTTTTACATGAGACGACAAGAAGTAAATTGACGGTAACGTTTTGTAATACATTTGTCAAATAAAATATGTGCGTGCTTTAAATTTTTTTTCGTTATCAGTAATTTAACTTAGAAAAAACCTATGGTGAGCCATTTTTAATCCTTTTTTTTATATTTGCTTTCAAAAATGTATATCTATATCAAAAATTACATGTTTATTTCGAATTTGAAAACGTTTTTTATCACCTTTCAAAAACAGTTTTTAATTTTCGAATGCGTTCAGAAATATTCCGTTTATTCGGATTTTATAAATATTTTGACCTTCCGACAAAATAAGCCCTAGGCCTCAGAGGTTGAGTGATTAAACGTGGTAAACTTATTCTTGGGTACAAAACTGTAGGTTTTCTTGTTGGGGGTTAACATACAATTTTAAAAGCTTTTATTACCGATAAAATATATTCCTACGATATCCCCGGTGAAAGGTAAAACGGATTTAGTAAGAAAAAGTCTGATAATCCAGGAAGGTGAGGTTTTCAATTACGGAAAGATTCCGCTCGCCGGAATATCCGATATTCTTTTTAACTTTTCCGAGTTTGATGGAACATGGCGAAACTTGAAGAAAATCTGTTTTCGGCTTTTATGGATTAAATTTTTAATTTTCGTTTTTCAAGTAGATGTGATGTAAATATTTCAGTAGCGAAATATCATGATTATATTTTGTCGTTGAATCAAAACGATTTGTATTTGTTTTTATTGACTACATACATTCGTGTGTTCAAAAAAGTTTTTCCACTTAAATATTAAACTTTTTAAATACATCTTTTGGAATTTAGATTTTAGGAATTGGAAATTAAATCACTTTCCGACATCCCATCGAGCTGAAACTCGGTAGATAGATTATTTGTCGGCTACAATGAATTCTATTTATGTGATATCCACGCACACGAAGAATGTCATGTTATTTGATGTCGAAAATCGAAACTTTGCACAATTTAATACAAATAGATGTAGTGTAGAAAAAAAATTGAGAGACGGGTAAGGGTACAGCCGGTTTGGGAACGATTTGATGGATAACCAACACCCCTGCCATAGGTCACCCCAAGTGCTCCGCTATGTTTATTGACCTAGCAGAGGTGCCCGGGTTATTGGGGTGATGTTTGTCTGGGTCTTGGCGGCGATTGCGTTTGCCTATTTACTGCGTAGCGGACCAGATCGGGATAATTTTTTTTACATTAACTCCATACAGGAGGCCTTGAGGAAAATAATTTCCCTCAGGGCCTATGTCATCTGGGATGCTGTGTGGAGTGTATTTTTAAGGAGAGGAAGGAATGAACATTGGTCTTGAAGAGACCCATGTTGTAGGAGGGAGGAAACACAGAGGCCGGCAAATCATTCCACAGTGAGCTGTTGAACACAAGAACGAGTCGAAGAAGCGACCCGTTCTCATGTGACAAACGTCAACCGTGTACAAATGTTGGGCACGCGTTTGGCGTGTTTCCCTACTATGCACCGGTGCCGAAGGGATCAATGACGCTAATTCGTCGGAGAATCTTCCATTGTGATGCCGGTAGAACAAGGATAGCATTCCCACCCAACGCCTATGCTCTAAGGATTGCAATCTGTCTGTTAAGATGGGAGAATCTATCAAACGGACCGCCCGTTTCTGCACAGAGTCGAAGGTTTGGCACCGTTCACTCATCAACAGTTTGTTGATAAGTCCTCTTTGGAAATGTCCAGTGCAACCGTTTGGGTCTCACTGAAACATTCCAGGCACCGCCCCCAAACATGCGTCAAATATGCGAGAAGATCACCGCACGAGCGGTTCCGCCGGAATCCGTATTGACAGTCGTTAATAATTTTGGATAGATTGGTTGAAGGAGACATAACCCAGACCTCTTCACCCGAACTCCCTTGATACATCGCCTTACACTGCGGTGGGTGGGATGTATTCAAACATCCATCACTCCTAGACACATTAACCCCCTGATTCCTACCCCCCCCCCCCCCCCCTCATACTTTTTTCCTTCTCAGAACTTCTTCCCTTCCTTTCTCTAAAAAGACCCTCCACATAGCATCTCCTAAGATGACAAAGGCCTAGTGGGATTTTTTGTTTATCTCAGGGCCTCCTGTGTGAAAGTAATGTAAAATAGATTTTTTGTTCTTATTATTGACTTGTAGTAGGTAGGTACATATTATTTTAGTAGGTTGTGATTTTTTGCTGATTTACGCATTTTTAGGATAATTTTTAAAATACGTGGATATTAATTAAAATTAAGAGTACTTTATATTACCGAAAATTATGGGAGAATATTTAATATTCATTTTAAGACAATAATAATAATATGCTGACGTTAATTCTGAATAATATTCAAGTGTGTTTTATTTGTTTTGTTGAAGCAATCTATCAGGATTTGCTGACAGGGCATATAATCTGACAATGGCTTTTGTACAACGCGTGGTGGAAAACCGTATCAATGGAAATAATACAACACGAACATTACTGTTGTGAATTTATTAGACTGTGTGATATTTATGCCCTCTTATAAACCTTTTTAAGTTTTACAGTTACAAAAAAGTTGTATTTTTGTGATTCCGCATCGAAGCACATTGAAGAAAGTTATTGGCTCCGTCAATTTTAAATAATATTAGATGCAGATCATTAACGAATTTTTTTTGTTCTATTTTTTTTTAATTTTTTGCTTGTGGTTATTTTCCATTTAATGTGGAATAACAGAGGAACAACCCTAATAATACGGAGAAAGAAAATAAATAAATAGCTTATTAGCATCGCAGACATCTCGTTAGATAGCGACCAGAATAGTTTCGTCAACTACGTTCTTTTTTTAAAGAAATTTGTCAAATTTTATCACTTTTACACGTGACGCCATTGTTGTTAGATCATTTCTTTTGAACTGTTAATCGGTTATTTATAAAATATTAGCCTACAATTAATTATCAAATAAACAGTCAAGCGGTCAAAGCGGTTATCCATCCTATTCCAAAGAAGGGTGACCGCTCCAACCCGGCCAACTACCGCCCCATAGCGATCACATCAGTTCTGTCTAAGGTGATGGAACGTGTGATCAACGACAAACTGCTCACATACCTCGAGAAGAACAAAATTATTAACGACCGTCAATACGGATTCCGGCGGAACCGCTCGTGCGGTGATCTTCTCGCGTATGTGACGCATGTTTGGGGGCGATGCCTGGAACGTTTCGGTGAGACCCAAACGGTTGCACTGGACATCTCCAAGGCCTTTGACCGGGTTTGGCACCGAGGACTTGTCAACAAACTGCATTCTTACGGACTTCCCGCATCCTTGTGTATGTGGATTGCCGACTTCTTGAGGGAGAGGTCGATTCAGACGGTAGTCGATGGTTTCACTTCTTCCTCACACTCGATAAATGCTGGCGTCCCGCAGGGATCGGTTCTGTCTCCGACTTTGTTTTTGTTGCACATCAACGACCTTTTGTCATGTGCACCAATTCACTGTTACGCGGATGACAGTACAGTTCATGATAGCTTTTTGTTTGACAAGCCCCCAAAGGGCTCACAAACTCCAACAGCTCGTAAGGCTTTGAAGCAAAGAATGGACGGTTACCTCGAGAGTGTTTTCTCTTGGGGTAAAAATAATCTCGTTGAATTTAATGTTTCAAAGACCCAATCTTGTCTGATTACGTCTAAAAGGGATCGAAATGAAAATCTAGTCTCTTTCAACGGAAGCAATCTTCCGAACAGGCCCTCCATTGATATGCTTTGTGTAACCCTAAGTGACCAGCTCAGGTATGGGGGCTCCATCGAAGCCAGAGTAAAGTTAGCCTCCCAAAAACTGGGCGTACTGTACAGGGCCCGCAGATACTTTAATAGTACACAACTGCTAACCTTGTACAAATCACAAGTACGCCCCACGGTTGAATTTGGCAGCCATCTCTGGTCTGGAGCTCCAAAATACCTGAAAAATACCCTCGACTCTGTGCAGAAACGGGCGGTCCGTTTGATAGATTCTCCCATCTTAACAGACGGATTGCAATCTTTAGAGCACAGGCGTCGGGTGGGAATGCTATCCTTGTTCTACCGGTATTACAATGGAAGATGCTCTGAAGAACTAGCATCATTGATCCCTTCGGCACCGGTGCATAGTCGGGAAACACGCCAAACGCGTGCCCAACATTTGTACACGGTTGACATTTGTCACATGAGAACGGGTCGTTTCTTCGACTCGTTCTTGTGTTCAACAGCTCGGCTGTGGAATGATTTGCCGGCCTCTGTGTTTCCTCCTTCCTACAACATGGGTCTCTTCAAGACCAATGTTCATTCCTTCCTCTCCTCAAAAAGACTCTCCACACAGCATCCCAGATGACATAGGCCCTGAGGGAAATTATTTTCCTCAGGGCCTCCTGTGTGGAGTTAATGTAAAAAAAAAAAAAAAAGATGCCGCGTAAACATCGCCAACCTGATCGCCATTGACATAGGGACACGAAAAAAGTATCGATACTTTGTGGTATCGAGTACTTTTCCTTTCGATACCGATACTCTTGTACTCGATACGTTGTATTCGTTACTTTTACTCAATGAGTACTTTTTGGCAAGTATCGATACCTTTAAAAATTTGGCTAAACATAAGTGAATATTATGTTTTTTCTTTTAGTTTTATAATGGTTATAATTCAAGAAAAGAAAGTTTATTTTGTTATCTAAACATTTAGTTATTGCCACGGACATATGAATATATCTGGACCTGCCCTAAGTGATAAAAACGTATTATTTCCCCCTCGCCATGGAACCGGCTGGAGCTCCTCCTTGGCGCCAGTTCGCCCCATGTGGAGGGGATAGAGAATCGCTTGAATCTAAAATGTGTGACGTCATCATTCTTGCCGTGGGCAGCGCGAAGCTAACATCTATACATTTAACGAAAAAATAACACGCCAAAACAGTAGCTTGTGCTATACAACATACCTACATATCAGTGTGCACATAAATGTGGGCGGTTCCTTAGTGTGCTCGTCGCTGGTTACAGGGGTAAGTAAATTATGAAACATTTGTAAAAGTGTCTTAACTAAACACGGCAAAAAAATATTGCTATGTGAAAACGGGCGAATCTTTTTGGGGTGTACATTTGGCCTACGCAAATATTTTATTATCGTGGCAAGCAATTCGCGCTCCCATGTAAAAAGGTCTATTCATTCAAAGCAGATTTTGCTTTTAAGAACTAAATGATGATATTATAATGCGAGATGCCTATATACTGTCAGATTAATTTTTCAACCAATGACAGTCATCTTCCCCTCTTCGTACCGCCATAGTTGATTTTTCCCCTCACCTGTTATTTCTGGTCTATTGAATTTGGATGTCTATGGTTATTGCAAAACAACGTTAGGTGAAAAAAATCTGAAAAGTGTCATACTGGTAAACTGTTTCAGATTTATATCTTTATGATTAAAATGTTAATTATATTATTGCATTTTTTCATTGTCATAAATCTATTAGGTTCAAAATTATTATGATGTTTTGTTCCGAAAAAAACCTACGTCAACTCCGAAGCCTCTGAGACTCCACGACTGGAATAGTGATAAGAAAAAATAGTGTTCATAGCTGGTAAAGTAACATCTACTACAGCACATCTACCGGATCTGCCGGATCTGCCCTGATGATGGACACTGCAACGATGTCCGAAACGTTGGCTAAAGAAGGAGGTAGCGCAACACGGCATAATACCCCAAAAACAAATAACGAAAATAAATAAATAATTTAATACATTGAAATATCTCGACTGTCCTGCCAAAAACATAGTAGAGAAAAAAATGTGTTGCAAAATTTTTGTTTAACTTTTTAGTTCGTGTTTTAACAGGGTAGCTATGTTTCATTATTTATTTACTTACGCACATTTAGTTTTGAAGTTGATTATATACATAAAAAACATTACACTTTTTTATAAGTACCTAAGATAGCAATTTGTGAATTTACAGGTCCTTTTTTATTATTGATTATACGTAGTTAGCCCAGTCAAAGCTGTAAATCAGGCCCTATGAAATGTACTCGATACTTTGAAGTATCGACATTTTTGTTTCAATACTTTTACGAGTACGATACTTTTTTTCCGATACTAGATACTCATGAGTACAGTATCGATACTATCTATTCTATATCGTGTCCCTACATCGACATAAGGGGTACTATTGTAAGCGGCCCGATCCCGAATTTTTCGCGACGTTCATGTTTGCATTTTAAAATTCCCAATATCATGGAAAAATTAGGCAATGATTATTATCATAAACATTATCTACAGTTAGAAAGCGTAAATTTAAAACATAACACAATATTTTCTTGTTGAAAGATGTTTCTAAATATAGTTTTATCAGTACTGATTTTATCAGTAATGATTTTAAATATAGTTTTATTAGTAAAGTTAGAAACATCTTTCAACAAGAAAATATTGTGTTATGTTTTAAATTTACGCTTTCTAACTTTAGATAATGTTTATGATAATAATCATTGCCTAATTTTTCCATCATATTGGGAATTTTAAAATGCAAACATGAACGTCGCGAAAAATTCGGGATCGGGCCGCTTACAATAGTACCCCTTATGTCGATGTAGGGAGTAGTTATATAAATAGTTATATATACGATGTATATATAAATATTTATATTACTATGTGTAAATATATGTATATAACTATAACTATATTTAAAATTAAAATATATATTTAGTTTAATTAAACATGTATCTCTTAAAAAAGTAACCTTGTAATGAATAAGCAATTAGAGTCATTTGCTAAGTCCCCGCTTTTGTATTCAGTGTAATTTTGTAATGTTTAGACCATTCCTACTCCAATGCAAACACGTATTCATTCAAGAAATCCTTTCAAAAATAAAAAAAATCCCATAATTCATAAATATAATAACGATTTGACAATAAAATTAGGTCATTAGTAGTTCATATTTCTTGTAAGGTTTTCCCCTTATCAACATTGAAATGAGCTACAAACCCAAGGTAATTAGCCTACTGGAATTATCAAAGTATTTAGAAAGTCGACAGTCTAAAACGACTTAGCAACAAATATAATTAATACAATTGATTAAAATCCTTGTAGATTACACTTCTCCCCCTCCCCTTAAAGTTATGTATATTTGAACGTAGACTGAGAATTATTTGTACCAGTCTGAAGACGGCTCTAACGAGCTGAAACCGGTTACGGTCAAATAAAATTAAGTGGAATAAAGTTTTATTTTCGTATTATTATAATATATTAAAACTTTATTTATTAACTATAAAACATAATTTATTTTACATTGAAATCACTACTTCTTATTTCTTTACTGCTTTGGCATGAAATTATTTATTTTATGTTTGCACAGCGCACACTCCATTTCAGTAAATACACAGAAGTTTCTAACGGAAGAGTGGGTAGTAAAAGTATACGATTAATAAAAAAATATGCAAGAGTAATAAAATATTTGTATAACTACAAATATGCGTTTTCAAATATTTCGTTTTTAAGTATTTAAATACACTGATTTGCGCAAATGCCTTGTAAATAAAAATCGTATCAAAATAAATTATTTATTATTTTCTTCCAAAAAACACGTACCTTATCCACAAAGAAAATAATCTTATTTAACTTTGGAAAAAACTCTGAAATACAAATAACGACGAAAATAACATTTTAATACTCCGAAGAGCCTCACACTAAATTGTAGATTTTTTGCTGTAGATATATATTTATATTTATTTATTATTAGTTTCAATAGCAAGGTTTGTACATATATGTATAATGTATAGTATAAGTATAGATTCTTTTTTTTTCACAGACCTCCTCACTAGGATTTCCTGTTCTGAGGTGGCCTGTAGTTTTTTAAAATATTTGTATTTGGTTATGGATTGTCTTTATATCGTCTTCATGATGTTTGTAATTTTATTATCACTTTGATCTATCAGCCATGTTTTTACTTTTGTTTTAAACATATTCATTTCTTTTATATTTTTGATTTGATCTCGTAGAGCATTGTATAAATTCATAGCATGGAATTTATTATTTCTCTGTCCAAAAGATGTGTTCAAACCAGGATGTTATTGCTTACTGCCCTGGTTGAGTATTTATGTTGGGCAGTGGAGTATACATATGTGTTTTGTTTTTTCAGTTTAAATAAAATATTTTTTGAATAAAGTTTCTGTACATTGAAGACTTTGAAAGTTATTAAAGTTATATGCTAGGCAGGAATGGGTATCGCCGCCCAGGGAACCATTTTTTGGATAACCAACACCCCTGTCATATGTCACCCCAAGAGGTTTGGTTTGGTGACTTAGCAGGGGTGTCCGGTTTCACAGGGTGAGGTTTTTCCGGGTCTTGGTGGCGAATGCGTTTGCTTACCTACTGCGTTGCGGGAAGGATCGGGAGAAACTGGTTGAGGGAGACCTCACCTAGACCTCTTCAGCTGGACTCTCTCAACCCATCGCTTTGCACTGAGTGGGGGGAATTTATACGTTCGAAACTCCTGGACACATTATCCCCAGATTCCTACCCACCCCCCAAAATTTTTGATTCCTAGAACTTCCTCTCCTTTATTTCCCTAAAAAAACTAGATTTCCTCAGGGCCCGTGTGGAGCAGTTGTAAAAAAAAGTTTGAAAAAATCAAACGACCATTTTGTTTACCCTTTTCACGATCAGCCAGTGGAGTGAGACCTCTATATCACATCGAGGCGGGGTATTAATCAGATTTGGTTGACAAAATTGAACGTTAATAATGACATAATACCCTTTACTGCCCATTAATTGTGACTTTGACTCACAAAGCCTGATTTTTAATATAAAAATTCCTGTCATGGTTTTTACGAATTAAAAATGGAATAGATAGATATAAAATACGAACTAATGGGAAAATTCAATGAGTATAAGTCAAGAATTATTCTGACTGAAAGAAGTCAGTGAAATAAACCCAAAAACAGCACTAAAAACGACAAAGAAGACATACCTAATTAAATTAAATTAAATCACTATCTTTCGCCTCAGACTAGTGAAAAGGACTAAGTCAAAGCAAGTGTATGCCTATCTACATCAAAACATTTCCTACGATACGTGCTTTATATAGCTAATAAAAACTAATAAACAAATTTATATCGAATGACCACAAATTATAGAGAATTAGCAAAGGGTAAAAAATAGAGAAAACTTAAACATACGGAGGAGCGATAAATACAAATTAACCCAATTTTTTCGTTGAAAATTGATTGGAATAAGGAACTCCAGTTAAAATATTCTGGCTTTAAAAAAATATGTTCATATACCTACACCAATAAACGCTGATTCGGAATATATAAGTTTTATTTAATAATGTTAAACGCAGAGTTTTTAAAAAAATATTAAAAAGTCAAATTTTTATCAGGTCGTAAAAACACGCCGTCAAGGTGACGTCACTGTTCGACGTTTCGTGACGTCACCGTAAAGTCATTGTATGAGAATGTATGATATGACACAAGCCATCATATTAATTCATTCGTTTATTTACATACTGTTTATAGAGATTTTGTTGTTGTGTTTATTGAAACATTATTTAGGCCTGAATAATGTTTAAATAATAAAGGCATCTCTTATTAGTTTATCTCTATTATTGAAAATATTCAAAAACTACTACTCAAAAAAAAAATAGTAATGCTATTTCTGGTGAGAATACTTCGAACAACGGAATTCAAAATGGCGGCAGTAGATCAGCTGATTGCCCGATTCTATAGTAATTTTTCAGGAGTGATGATGTCACACGATTTACCATACATACGGTGGTTTTCGGGGGGCCTTGAAAAATTAAAACTTTGACAATTATTTTAACTATTAAAACTAACTCTAAAAATAAAAATAAAAAAGGAGTTATTTATGTTAGAAGGTCATTATTCACTAAAAAAATGGACTGGATTTCTCTATTGTCAAATTAGAGGAAATATATTGATTGCAGACATAAAATAAAGTGGAATACAACCTTCGACCAAGTATACTTGGTCGATGAATACAACACATGCAGTGTGGCCGTCTTTTCGGATCCAAAATTCTGACAAATCTGGCCATTTTCAATAAAAAAAATTGTGTTTCATCATCGTTATGAAATTCAAATGGGCTACATACGAAATCCGGCAAGTGTATGAGAGTGAGAGCACGTGCGTAAATTGATTTCTAGTGTGATATGTTTTTCGATTTTCACGGCCAAAAGTATTTTTGTTATTTATTTTTGGGGTGTTATGCCGTGTTGCGAGAGTTAATAGAGACGACGGAGCTAAGCTCAATAGTTCTTGGTATCCGGTAATTGATGGCTACACCAAAGCTAAATGCAGAAAACCATCTTCAAGTATACTGTAATGCCAGCTCGCAGTGGAGTGGAGCTGGCGACACGGTATTGCTTCGAAGTACTTAAGCACACTACTAACATTTACTCATCTGCCCTGATGATGGACACTGTAACGCTGTCCGAAACGCTGGCTAAAGGAGGAGGTAGCGCAACACGGCATAACACCCCAAAAACAAATAACACAAATGATTTCTAGTGTGTTTTTCAATTATCCATACAAATCATAAGTTTTAAACCTTATCAGATGTAAGTAACTGGCATAAATGCGCTGTGATGAAAACATTTTTTTTTACGCCGCACAATAGTCCCAACTGTCCTCTACTAACCGAAGCCAATGAGACTGTAGCATCCTCAATTATTGGGATTGTGGGGCTAAAAGAAGTGGGAAGAAGAATAAGTTTTTTTGTTATTCATAGTAGATAAAGAAAAATTATATTTCGCTTTCTAACTAATTTCATAAATCAAAACTACATAATATTAAAACGTATAAAAAAATACATAATGTCTTATCATAAAAATTATTCTACACCGAAGTACTTACATTAAACTTTTGTTCATTTATGTTAAGATGAACAGTTTTTTTTTTTTTTGTTATTTATTTTATCGATTCTCCATTTTCGGGCTTCCATTGGCAAGGAGATTGTAAATGTTTATATCTCATGGCCTATGCTTCTCTTACCATTTGCAGCATTAACTGTATTAGTATACAATTTATTATGTTGTCTTGTATGGCGTTCGTGTACTTGTGACGTTTTTATGGATGTTATGTTCGTGTTTATGAGTCCATATTGTATTTTATAGATTAAACGGCATATGTTCGTAAAATTTTCTAATTTTCCAAAAGTTAATTTCTTGGCATAGTTTTTTTTGTTTGGGGATCTGGATTAAAATTGAAGAGGTTGCAGAGTTCAAAAAATTAAGTTGGGAAAGGGGAGGTTTTGAATTACTTGGTTTTTGAAATCTCACCAAACACGGCTTAACATTTTCATTATAAATTGTCGACTTTCACCAGTGCGACACTATGAGCAACTACTAATCTTGGAGGATGGACATTGACAAATTAGTGGCGCCCAAGATGACGCTCTAAAACCAACTATTTCGGCGAAAAAAATAATATTTAACGCTAAAATTCAAAGAAGTGTAAAACAAGATGGGTACAATCTACGTAGGTGGCCCTCATTCGATTTTGGACGATGTGATTGATGATGATTTTCGTTTATTTATTTATAAACAGAAACAAACGGGACATTAGTTACAGTGGTGAAAACAATTTACAATTAAAATCCATTTCGTGGTGGGTACCTATTATGTGTTTCTTTGTAGTGTCTTAGTTATAGTATGTATATTAAGTAATTACAGGGTACGTAGTAGGAAGGTGTGTGAATGTGTGTGTGATTATGTATGCATGTATGTATGTATGAGCATTGCACAAATTGTATTATTGACATGATGCTATTTTTAAATTTAGGCAGTGAATCGGATAAAATGTCGATGTTAAAATTTAGACCAATATTATTGAACATATGAAGAGCACGATTGATTTGCGAATTACTTGCTGCATTTGTCTTGCAATTAAACGCGTGGAATAATTCTGTACGGCGTGTTCATCTCAAGGGTATGTTAAAATTAACTAGGGAAAGAATTTCAGTACAGTCAATGCTATTATTCAAAATTTTGTGTTTACATGTCAAATCAGCTATTGCTCGCCTTTGTTGCAAAGTTTGAAATGTGCCTTCAAAGTTATTGTTAAATTTGAACGTAAGATATTTTATAAATTTGTTTTGAATATGTTCTATGCATTCTATGTATACTTTGTACTGCGGGTTCCAAATTGGCGAGGCATATTCCAATGTACTTCTGACTAATGCAAAATATAACATTATTACTGTACGCGGGTTACTGAACACTTTACTTATACGAAGAACAAAACCATACATTTTATATGACCTGTGAAGTATTGAGTCGATGTGCTTATTAAATATAAGTTTGAAAATCAAGGTAAACACCAAGATCTTTACATTCCATTTTAGATATGACAGGTTCATTGTTGATTTATTTTACCAACTCTGCCAAGATGACATGGTATATTAATATAATTTAATTATTAAAGGCATAATTGAAAAACACTAAATATGACAATATATTGATAAAGTCCCCATCGCTATTCCGGCGCTTACCCCCTCACTCCCTCTCCAACCACCCGCCACGGTATTGATCAAGCTACTGTGACCTGTTGAGCGACCAGACGCCGAGCTTCATATCTCCCCTCCCTACCCGCAACCAACTTCCCCTAACCGGGGAGAAGCTTTCTACGTCACAACACCCCCTAAAACCACCCTCCCTCCGTCCCACCGAGAATTACAAACCCCCATTTACACGAGCGCTTATACAGCCAGTTCTGACTAGATGTTTAAAGATAATATTATTTTGAGATTTCGTGGTTTTTTCAACCGTCTTTTGAATAAATAATATTATTTCAATCTGTGAATGAGCTTTATTTTTAACATTGAGAACTTGAAAGGAATGGAGATATTTCTTAGTATTTAAAAACGTGTTTTCAGGAAAAATAATAATAAATAAAAACCATTCATTCTATTTTCTATGGAAACAGTGTAAGAACAAAGGTAGGTTGTCGTAATTAATTAATATGTTTTTTAAAATTAAAATAACGTATTAATAAAGCCCATTGTACATTGTCACATTTCTTAACCCTCAAATTTATAGTAACTAGATTTTTTTTAAATAGATGCCGCATGTCTGTCCAATGATATTTATTAATGGTAGCAGTTAAAAAACCACTCCGGAGTTTTTTGCTGCCGGGCCCTGCGTAAAATATATTTAATTGTATTTGCCGGGCCCTGCGTAATATATTTGCAAACCAACTTCACGTACTAAGATGGTTGAAGATGGAGGCGCGACGTCAGAGATGTACTCGAAGTGGCTTTCTTAAATTTCAACTGTACAGATGCTACCGTTAGTAAGTATTAATATACTATCAGATTATTGTCTTATTTATGTTGGTTCCGTTGACTCGTTGTATGGCTAAATGTGCGAAAAAAGCTTTGAATATTATTTATTTTTCTATTAAAATAAAGATAATCCTTCTTGGGTTACTAATAGTCTAAATTATTATGTAAGTATTTTTTAAACAGAAGGTTTCGCACTTGTAATTCGGTTCTGAAATCTTAAGACGCCCTCCAAATTGTCAGATTGTCTGTCCATTTTAAAAGTGGTATAATTTAATAAACCTTTTTTAAAAAATCGAACTCAAGCCGCTTATTTAAATTTATTATTAACGGTGAACACTTTGTCGAGAAATACTAAAATAGATTATGTGATTGATTTTCGAAGATGTGTCAGTATCTCTATACATCCTTGTCCATTATAAACCTAACCTGTCTTGGTAAAAGTATTGCAATCGTTCGAAAAAATATCAGACCCCCTAGCAGATCGGTAAAAATTGATAGGATAACTTTCAGTAACTTATCTTCGTTCCCAACGATTGCAGATCGCCAACGAATAAGTAACAGTTCACAATGACTCAGTTCAAAATTCGACTAAACTGTTGCTTGAACTTTAGCGATCTGCAGGTGTCCTAGGGAATGATGAAAAGTTACCGAAAGTTATCCTGGCAATCCTTGTCGATCGACCATGGTAGGACCCCAAGAACATCTATTTTGCTAATGTTTCAGAGGAGGGTGCTCTGAGGAAGGCATTAATGACCGCCGTCATTAATCCCTTCGGCACTGGTGCACATTTAGGTGACACGACAAAGTGTTCCTCGCACCTTGATATATGTTTCCGAATGGTCACGAGATGTTTCAACGACTGCACGTATCGGTCACGGAACGACATGCCAGCTTTTATGTTTTCTGCTTCCAGAACAAGAACAAGGTTTAGTTATAGATCTCATTAAAAATGTTCCAGCGAACAGCATCCAGAAAGATGACATTATGCTGCCAATATTCTTCAACTAGATGTAACAATAATCATTGTGGATGGAAAACCCAAACTAACCTCACGAGCTCTATTAATTAATTCAGAATATGTTAGTGCATGAAAGCCTGGTAATATGTTATTTTATAATTAGTTCAACTTGTTTTCATAACTATCAAGAATCATGCGCAATGTTCTCAAATGAGGAGAAGTAGAGAATATGACATTTATCACAACGAAGTAATCGAATAGAAGACCAATCGCCCCTAAAAGAAAACACAAATGAGGGGGTTGATAGCAAAGAAGACATAAATCAGCTCTCAGCAACCAAGGGTGTGCAATTAAATTTAACACATTGTGGTGGATTACGCCTACAAGGGAAACCAACACGTCGTTAACCCAACCGAGTGGAGGGGTGCCAACTAGTAAAATATCGTGAACATGTTTCTTTAGTACCCCTGTAAGTATACTTTATGTATGTATTATATTATATACAATTAAAAAATATGCTTCAAAGCTACCACTATTTCCACCTGATTATACGCATCTCTCCCAGATTTTAATCTTTAAAACGATATTTTTAGAAATATTTAGTATTTCGATAAATATTTTCTTGATCTTCCTGGTACTGGAGAAAAATATTGAATGGTGTGCTCTAGGTGGTTAGTCTGTCTAATGCGTGTGAAAGGGTGTGAAAGTTTAGTGCTAGGCGTATTTTATTTTTTATTTCCTAATACAAAACAAAATAAATATACTGTTGTCATTTAGACTCAGGATTATTTCTCATAGATACCAAACTGATGGTCTTCAAAGATAACGTCTCCGAAAATACTGGTTGATGTATTCGAAATTTACAGTAAATTATATAAATAAACCAACTTTGCAAACTTAAAATAATTCGTAATCGGCTCGTTCATAGATGACGGTAATTTAATTAATTTCGGAAAATAACCCCTCGCAAATTATGCATTAAAACTTGTAGAATTTGCTCGTATACAAACCCTTTTTTTTTTCAAGAAAGCCAAAAAGTACAATATTGTATCGGTGATTCAATCTAATATTGTATTTGCATGCCTTCTTCGGAAGAATTGAATTTTTCTACGGACAAAACAATTTATTCACAACCATATTGCGTATTTACGGGCGTAAACAAACAATTCAAATTAAAATAATTCATATTGTGCTCATTCATCGATGGCGGTAAATTAATTATTTTGGGAAAAAATATTTTTTGCATTTTTTTTGCTTTTTTAAAATATAATGAATTATTATTTCTTTTATATATTCTATAATATTATTATTTAATCTATAAAAACAGTTTATTATAAACTAGTTCAGCTATGTAATTATTATTACACGTGACAGCTGTTTCGCCTTCTGAAAGCATTATTAAACTGCTGTCTTCAAAAGGCAAAACAGCTGTCACGCATAATAATAATTACATAGCAGAACTTGTTTAGAACTTGTTTTTAATAAACTGTTTTTATAGATTAAATAATAATATTATTGAAAATAATAAAAGAAATAAAATTTAAAATGGAGATATACAAAATAAACTTTATTTTGTCCTTATAAAAACCCAATTCCTTTAAGAAAGGCATGCAAATACAATATTGCATCGATGATTCAATCCAATATTTGTATTTTCATGGCTTTGTTGGAAGAATTGAGTGTTTGAACGGACAAAGCAATTTATTCATATTCATATTGCGTATGTACGGGGCAAACAAATAATTCATTTATTTTTTTGCTATCTTACGAAAGTGTTTTTTTCTTAAAATTATGAAATTACCGCCATCTGTGAGCATTATGAATAATTTAAGTTTACCCGTGGAGAGTCTTTGAAGTTCTAAAAATAATGTTTAATAAATGTGTTTATTTTGTTAAATCATTAAATAATTTAGACCCATACTATTTCAATGGTTTTTCTGGCGTGTTTACAATGAATTCTAACGATAAATTACATTTCTCAGAAGCCGGGCAACGAAAGTAAACTTGCTTCAGCATGGTTTCCGAACGAAGTATTTGCCCAGTAAACAGGGTAGGTATTTTAATTATTTTTTTAGTGCTATATTGTTTGTTTACCAGGAAAGCTTTTCTTCTCAAACGGATATTAATTGAAATAAGGTTTAAATACACCTTTGCCTCCTTCCATTACGAGTCTTCTTCTACAATGTGGTGGAATGGGAAATGGCACGAGCCGGATGCTCTGTAATTGGAGACTAGAATTATTGAAGAGCGACTAAATGTATCCTTTGTGTGTCCGATAGACAGTTCAACATTCGACCTCTCATGTAGTGACATATGTTGTAGAGATACCATTTAACCCAACATTAATAGCACTCCGCACGCAACACCAAAAATATTCTGTTGGAGTCTAAATATAAGTTACAGTCTTGTTTCAGTTAAATTATCAATAAAGACGACATTAACTGAGGCGAATTGTTTCAAAAAACGCACAAACAATCAAGCGCTGAAGAAGACTGACAAAGTGCGGTAATACATTATACAGTAAGGTGGGTCATTTAAATTTGTTATTTTAAACTCTAAGAGCGAAAAGGGTGCCAAATGAGTTCAAAACGACGTGTTTAAAATTTCTGATGCGATCTTCTTCCTCCGGATTCACTTCAAAGTTTTGAAAATTTTCATTTTAATGGGTTATTTCTAGTGTATATAAAAGTTACTATGAATCCTTTAAACCATATTTTTGTAATCTTTCAGAGCAAATATAGTATATTTTTACGAAATCAATTAAAAAAGTCCCAAGATTGAGTTCCGCAAAAAAATGTCGAAATTTGAGGGTAAGAAGGATTTCGCTGGTATTTGATTACACTACCTTAAGATAATTTGAATTATAATATTTTTAATATATATATTTTTAAAAAATCAAAATATTCCCTCAATTTTGTGTTTTATTGAACATTGTTCATTTTTAATGGTTTATCTAACATTTTTTAAAGATTTAACAAGGACACACCCTTGTTGTTTTCTCTATTATGTGAAATTTCAAAGTCAATCTGGAGGAAGAAGATGGTATCCAAATATTATTAAAAAAAAATTACGTGATTTTATATCTCCTTTTTAATACCCCTTTATCACTATTAGACAAAACAAAATAAGATTATTTCCCACACAGTCGTGACCCACCCTATTATACGGGCTGTAACAGCGATTCCGCAGAATATTTGGAGTAAAAAACATATATGTTATTTTGTTGTCCGATGATATTTTTTTCAATTAAAAATAAAATAATATTTTTTTTCTATCATACGTCACCACTGATCACACTGCTTCGCGTGACTTTTCTCTCTCTGATTCTCTCTCTCTCTCTCTCTCTACTCAGTAAGTGGACGTAACATGTGACCCGTGCTGGCTGCACCCAACTAGTTCCGACGTGTGATGGATTTTTTTTTAAATTTAATTGAAAAAATAATATCAACGGACATCAAAATGACAATAAAAATGACATGACGTGACAATGACGTGACGTTACAATGACATACATATTCCTATACCTATTAGTGCTGACACACCCAATACCTACGTATAATGATTTAACAATTTAATAATGACTCCTTCAATTGCAACTTTTCTGGTTTAAATTATTTTTAAAAGAGTGGTGTAAACAAATGCGGTTTTTTAATTTAATTTAATAATAAATCAATACTCCTTAAAACAACAACTAAAACAATCTTAGATATAACAAAACTTGAATAAGACTAACAAAAATTTTGAATATTATCTTCTAAATGTGATGAATTGTTCAAATTTTGTGAAACAACCCCTCCTAACGGCACATTATAAATCAGACTAACGGCGCCCATATAAAATGATATAATAATACGTTATCATGTTTTTGCTTACTGCAATAATGATAATTGCAATAATTTTGATTTATACTTCAACACGAAATTTCAATGGCACTTAAAAACGTGTACCTGGCAATCATTACTAATGGTTTAGTTCAGGGAATAACTAGTTTTTGAATGATAATTTAAATTATTATTTTATTTATTTATTAATCCATATTAGGAATCCCTATTTTCCAAGTGGCCTCGACTAAACTCTCTCGGATTTTTTTCACACTATATTTTGATGAAAATAAAGCACTCTATCGGAATTTTCTTTAACTAATAACCATAATTTTCTTTAATCAAAGATTCAAACCATTTGAGGAAATTAGTAGTCATCCTGAAAGAATGGTGTATAAAATCATTTCATTTTCCACCGCCAGAGGGAAAATTAACGAACCAATTTTCCAAGGATTATAAAAAAGGGCTTTTTTCACAACGATTATAATATAAGTCTAACGCAGACCCGTAAAAATCACGGTATAGTTTTTTTTTAATTTACAGCAGTATACATTTTTTTTTTAAATAAACGTACTTTTAGAAATAAATGTAGTTTTAAATATAAAATTATTATCAATATGGACACAAAATTTTTTAATTAAAAAAAAATTGCTATGGCCGTGAATTGTACCCCGATCAATAACTTGGAAGGTAATCATCCTAACCATTATACCAACAACTATTTTAAGAATGGCGGCATAAAGTCATTACCTTAATCATAAATTAATTATATTATAAATTAGGTACTTACTGAAAATATAAAGGGAATTATGTATTTTAGAGTATTACTTAGACAGTATACACAACCGAAATTATATTGTAATAACGTAATAATAATTTATTATAATATATCGCTTGAATTAATTTCATATCTCATTAGATAATAACATACAATTTTGTTTTGCTGTAATTGAAAAATCAATTTAGCACAATTATCGTAATTTACCATACTTCTTAAAGTAAAGTCTTAAACTTTCACAAAGTACTTATGTATTAACCTTTGACTGGGAAAAATCAATTTAAAAAAAACCTTTCATAAAAAATTAAATAAACAAGAAAATATTTCATTCTCGTGGAAGGAAACGAGTGTTAAAGGTGGATTTTATAGTCACCTCCATAAATATTTAGAAAGTGACATGTGCAGGCGGCAAAAGAAGGAAAAAAAGATATTTATTTATTTTGGAACGACAATATATGGTTTGCAAAAACGACGCCCCTCATTGTACACGTAAGTTTTGTACGTACATCCGTGAGTAATATTTTTAGAATAACTAGGTTTTTAATTCTAACTTGACTTTTTAACTATATTTAAAAGAAAACGTTTAAACATTTTTTACATTACAACCGTTCGCTGTGACTTTCATTGTACCAGTATCCTGTAGACATAATTGAGACTAATCGTTGTTCTGTGTCGTGTTACGATAATTGTAGCTTTTCTATCCGCAATCGCCATAGTTTTTATTTTTTTTTACTCTTTTCCTCAATGACCATTTAAAAAAGATGAGCTTAATGGATTTATTCTTATATTTTAATGTAAGGACGAATTACACAAGCGTCGATTTCAGTGTTAACCACTATTTTTTGGCGTGTGTAATTTAAAGAGGTACAAATTCCGTGTCGGTGTGGGATTCTTATAGTGAAATATTGGTACGTGAAATTCACGCCCATGTATTTCGTCATGTAACATATATATTATAACATATTTCTCGTAATACAAACTACAAGGTCACCTTTTGGACGTAACGTGAACCTAGTGTAGTCCATTAATGATATTTTTAATATCAAATGCTTTCAAGGTTTATAAAAAAAGGATGTAAAGAGCAAGGAATAATCTGACCCAAAACAGGAAATTTATAAAACCGATTTTTAAAAAACATGTGTAAATCTTGTAAAAAATCGAAGACATCTCGCATATTCTCTCCCCTTCCAAATAAATACTAATATTAAAATGCTTAGATAAATGTAAAAGGCTGTATAAGTAAAATGATCCCATTTTCTCAGGCAGCTCCGCGATACAGCACGAACCAATACACTAATACATACAATCTGAAAGGAAAGTGCCTAAATTAGTGGCCCCATCTTACTGCAATTCCCTTCATAAAAGATTTGGTGCCAAAACGAATCCCAAACCATCATAATATTTTTCGATCACGTACGTGTTTTCAACTTGCAAGCCCAAAGAAGAAAACACATACTAATATATATAAACATATACTGCTCCCAACCGTCTGGAGCACGTGACATGTCAGTGAGACTATGACATCCCCAATTGGGGTACGTTGTGAGGCTGAAGGTAGTGGTAGGGGAAGGTGATGAAGAAGAAGAAGGTGGGGAAGTACCTGGCTATTCAGTTCTGGTCACCGAACATGGCTAAAGCCATTTCAAGCAACGTTTCAATTCTGAATGGTGGTCTTACACCTGGGCGTAATGATAGTATATTTCACTCCGGAACGTGCCGCAAGTATCCTGCGTATTATTTTAAATTAATAAATTGTTAAATAACACAAAGTTAAATAACTGTTAATGTGACTATTCACTTGTATATATTTGTTATATAATACTTATAAAACTATTAATATATTTATATTATTACTATTCTGTTAATTTAACCAACGGATCTAATTGTCAATTTATCATCTTCGTAATTATGCATTTGTACTGTTTGAAAATGCATCATTACCTTTATAATGTTGGACATGTAAACATTGTAAAAGCCCCGTAAAAGGGCGTAAATAAATAAATAAATAAATAAATAAATAAATAAATGTATATGTCATCGCGATCTGCCGCCATTTCACGATACGGCAGATCATGATGTGGATAGGGCTAGGTGCATCATGATCTGCCTGATTTTACGATCGGCCTACGACATATATACTAATATATTTTGGAAGACAACTGTTGTAGTTAGCAAATGAATTGCAACTAGAGATATCATTTACTTTTTATCAGTACACAGTATTTCTTCGCACCATTAAGGGCCCGCAACCCGGATTTGTACCGATTTATTACATATTTCCCTTAAACACGGTAAGTTTTAAAGTTCTTAAAAAAATACATGTTATTCTTGAAGATAATATCGATACTTTGCCCACGCCGAAACGCAAATTATATAAAATTCCCTCGATAGAAAAAAATCGCAAAGTATGCTCCAAAAATTATTATTAACACGTTTGTTTCAGTTATTTTACAAGTTACATATATGAAAAAATCACAGTGTTTCTTCAGATGCTGTTTAAGATAATGCCTGCGAGATTTTTGGTTTATTTTAAACGAGTCGTGTTTTATTAAACATTTTCGCAATTTTCGCATCGATTTTGTCGCTGTAAATGTTAGCGCTCTCCTCTAACATTCGTAATTTCGTATCTCTTTATCTTCTTCTTTTCGAGCCCGATTGCAGAGCCTTAAACATAAATTTAATATAAACTTTAAAAATCTCACGTAAAAGTACCGGTAAAGAGTTTTTAATTTACAATTTTTTTCTTGGTTTATCCGAAAATCATACTTTAAACATCGTCGTTTAAAATTGTTTGATGCAAATAAAAAGTTTAAGGCTCTATATCTTTTCAGCTTTACAGTCAACTAATTAACAAGGGCTTATCTTCTATCGTTAAATCTTTAGTCAACATCGATTTCAATGGCGTAAGATCCTTTTTATTCTCTCCTTTTATCTGGTAATTTGAGATACTGGGGATATTAGTAAATTACAATGTGATTTTTTATAATTTTTTTTTTTTATATTAATAGTAGGAAATTGGAGAACTTTTTATGAAAAGCCTCAATCGACCCGATTATCCATTGCATTATAATCATTGATAGGAAAATAAGAGATCATAGATATTTTCTAATAAAATGGCTTGATACTTATAATTGTTATTAATTTTTCTGCATTTGCAGACAGGAGGAAAATAATTTCCCCAAGGGTTTTATTTATGTAAATACCGCATAAGATTCCCTACTGATCCTAACCGTCTGGAGCCAGTGTGACTATAGCATCCTCAATTGGAGTATGTTGTGAGGCTGGAGGTAAGTGAGGAGGGGAAGGAAGGTGGGGAAGTACCTGGCTATTCAGATCAAATCATTTTAATTAAAAATGGTGGTCCTAGACCAGGACGATACTTAGAGTATCTTCCACTCTGGAACGTGCTGCAAATATACCTAATATTGTTTTTAATTAATAAATTGTGAAAACTAAATTAATCAAATAAAATTTAATTACGCACGCTGGGATTTGAGTCATCTGACATACAGATCGCCAGATTGCCCTTCGATCTCGGAGACCGTCAGCTATGTCACCTTTGGGAGTGCTGTGTGGTGGTCTTTTTAAGGAAAGGAAGGAGATGAATTTTTGGGAAGGAAAAAAGAATGAGAGGTTGGTAAGAATCTAGAATTCCATCCCTCCCGCTACTGTGCGAGACCATCGGTTGAGAGAAACAAGCTAGAGAGGTCAAATGGTCTCCGTCTGGCCTTACAACACAACTGGTGGGTAGGCCCATAGGCCACCAAGACCTGAAACCCCCTCACCCAATGAACCCGACACCCCTGCTTACCAAATATAGCAAACCGCTCGGGGTGACCCATGAATTTTTTTTATTTTTTTTATTCCAGTTAAAAGAAAATTACATTTTCACTCATTTAACTAGAAATAATTATACACATTAAGATAAATAAATATTTCAATACAGGTTGAATGATACTGGTTATCCAATAAATAGTTTCCGAAGTGGTGATACCCATACTCGCCTCCCAAATTAGTAAGAGATCAGAAACTGTTCATGTAGGTATCAAAAATAGGAAAACTTCTTAGAAAATACTGATAGGTTTTGGAAAGTTTCGGTTTCTTCATATTTATAGAACTTCCGTTGATGGTAAGGAGCTAAGTTCTAGCACGAGCGACAAGTTATTATTTATGCAATTACCTTTTTAGATGAGCTTTCTTTCCAGAGTGTGTGTCTTACAAGTAACACAGAAAGAGACGTTATTGAGAAGTATGTTCTTCAATGCCACAAAATTAAAACTTTTGAGGGGAAACAGTAAAAATATTTTATTCGCGTTTTGGGAATTGTTTATCAATTTCAGAAGTGAACAGTGAATGCAATATTATATTTTATGCTACGAGCGTTTTATTTTTCAGTATGTACAGAATCACCCAAGACGAATATCTAGATAGGTATCTAGATCGGTCATATATAGTGAAACAATAAATTAAGTTTTAGTCGGAAAAAATGCAGCTCACGGAATCACATTTAAGAGACATCTGTAGAGAGTGGAAATAATTTCAATATATTTTTGATGTAAATAATAATATTGTCTACCTTTCTTAGTAATAATATGTAGAGATAATGGTGTCCTCACTGGGATCTATCTACCGTGCTGAGGATTTCATTTACATATTAGAATTTAATTGTAAGAAATTAAAATGATTTATTTATATATATCATGTAGTATTTTTTTTAAATAATTATAAAATAAATAATAGTGTTTTTTTATAATTCAGTTTAATAGTAGATTCGGTTTTAGTCTGTATTTGATGTCAGGATATTTTCTACCTTCTTCACAAGAGTCCCAACTGCTCTCGTCTAAAGATATTATGGCACTAATAATAAAAATTTCTTTTTTCCTGAATGTGTGAAAGTTAGTACAATCCCACACATAATTTATATTTATATATTCAACGTTTCGGACAGCGTTACGCTCTGCCCTGATGACGGAAACTGTAACGCCGCCCGAAACATTGGCTAAAGAAGGAGGTAGCACAACACGGCATAACACACCAAAAATAAATATCGAAAATTTCTGGAACTGTTTCAATTTATTTAACGAGCTGCTGATTTGCTGATTTACTTTGAATTATGGTCGTGCGAAAATCTTCACATGTTTAGTGGTGTCCTTCAGCAGACTAAAGGGGATTAAAAATGAGAACAAGGCTGGCTCCACTTAACACAATATTATTGCCATGCATGGAGCGTAGAATGATAAATCCAATCAACCTAGAAGTATGCTTTAGAAATTCCAGAGTCATTAAAGATATATCAGGCCCTAAATTATTTAACGTTTTTACGCCAATTTTAATTACAAGAACAAAGCGAATTATTAAAATCCCGCGCGGCCGCACCGTTTAGGTTAAAATTCACCCAATAGGCACATCACTTGGTATATAATATGAGTCGTTCAATTTCTATATCAACGTTCACTGATTCGGAGAAAACCGCCAAAAACTGTCACATCGGTACCGTTAATAAATAATTGCGTTTTATTTTTTTATAAAATGAATTGGAGTAATATACATTCGAAAAGAGTTCATTTTTCAATGTATGTCCAGAAATAGTTAAGTAATTTCGATATTTATTATGTATTATATTATATATCCGCTATATCCATTTTATTTAAAATGGAAATAGCGGATTTTGATACTTACTTCGTGATTTATATGGAATATAGAAGCTTTTGAAACTCAACTGACCTGAGGGGCGTGTGTCTACACCCGCCGTCTTGGCAATATAACTGATCGTGATTGGTTGAATTCCGATATAGCGGGTTTTGACAGTAACTTCTTGAATGATAGGGCGGGTTTTGTTTCTCACTCGCAGTTTTTACATGGTTTTTGTTCGTGATAAAGGAGGTTTTGAAACTCAATTTTAGATTAGTCTTTCGTTCGCGGAGAGGGAAGAGACGAGGGAGGGGGAAGGCGGGGAAGGTGGAAGGGAACAGGGACACACGGGAAAGGACATGCAGGGAGAATAAATTTATTTCTTTGAATGGCATTGCAACGCATGCCGGGTACCAGCTAGTATTTAATAAAAATAAAACACTTGTTTTGTGTTAAACCACGAGTTTTAAGTAAGTTATTTACCGACCGGTTTCGCTTCACAAGTATTAATTTGTGCCCTGATGATGCTTGAACAAAGCGAAACTGGTCGGGGAATAATTTAATTAAAACCCGTAGTTTTATACAAAGTGTTTTATTTTTATTAAATAATTTTTAATTAACACGGAGCGTATTCGTTTCCCACTGATTAAAATATTTCATCCCGTTATCTCTGTTAGCAATATAGGGGTTGACCTATATTCTATGTAGAACGACATGATCCGGGATACCGTAAGCTTCCGGAAGTAAGATAGAAGGCGTCGCTAAAAACACGGAGAAGGTGGGATTAGGGTTGTACGTAGATACTTCGCCACCTCAACAGGTAAACTGGGGGGCAACGGACCGTTGTGTGTGTTCTGAGTTCTGACTCCTACTAAAAGGGCAGCTGGGGTCCTAATTCTGGAAAATTAATTGGATGTTGTGTTTAGCCCGCTCGGCGCGCGGTTGAATCAATTAAGTTGTTAAAATCGAGAAATTAATTTAACTTTTGAACGGTTATATCGTTCATTGTCATTATTTTATATTCGCTTATTATTTCGTCTCACCTTAAGTCTCGGTTATTCTTATTGTGTATTTGAACAATTAACTTATTATTCTTGTGGAAGATCGATGTGTGCTCTAATATAAAATAATCATTTTAATCGAATTTATTAAACACTAGCGAGTACCCGGCATGCGTTGCAATGCCACTAAAAGAAAGTGTTTTTGTTTTAATTCTGTTTATCGGAGTCTTTTTGATACACAATAGTTTTAGTTTCACGCGAATATCAGAAGGTTTTCCGACGCGTGAGCAGGCCACTTACAGAAGCATGGTAATTTACCCCCTGCTTTCCCCTACCATTACTATGTCTCCATTGTAATCCACCTCTCTGCTCCTCCCTCGTCTCCCACCCATCTGTCACCCGCCCTTTCCCACGCTGCATTTTCCCGCCCATGAACCCCTCCAACATCTCCTTCCCCTCCCGCGTTCCTCTTCTACCTTCCCCCTCTCTCTTTGCCCCACTCGCGAACGCCCCCTTCTTAGTTCCCCTCCCAAATTTCTCCCCCCTTCTTCCCAAATATCTATATGAAATATTTTTTTCAATCATTTTTCAAACCACTCGCGCGCCACTTATTGTAAAATTTTTAAACAAATTTCATAATATCAGAACTCACTTTTATATATAGAAACATTCGCCGTGTGCGCATAACCAAAGTTTCATTGCAATCGGATGCTGGTATAGTAAATAATTTGATAATTCTAGAGGTTACCATTATATACGGAAACCTTTACGGGAATGCGAACGACAAATCACGGAAGTTAAATCGCAATCCAATGAATGGTTTGGGAACGCATCGGCATATGAGACAAATAAAGAAACAGTCATTTTCATGTATTAAGATTACAAACTTAAATTAAATACCTATTATCATAAGAAATACCAGTAATGTTTGAAAAAAAAAGATATTTGCAAATAATAACAAAATTTAAAAAAATAAGAGGGTGGTGAAAAATCGCGTCAATGAGGTGAGATTCGAAAATCAATAGGATTTACCCTTTGAATATCTTTTTTCATTTTACTCCACATGGGAGGCCACTTTTGTCATTTTTGGGAACGCTGCGTGGCGGTTCTATTTGGGAAGAGGAAAGTAAATATGGGTCTTGGTTTGACTCACGTTGCAGGAAGAAGGAAACACAGAGGCCGGTATATCGTTCCACAGCCTTGCTTTTGAACTAAATAACAATTCGTAGAAACCACCGGTTCCCACATGACAAATGTCAAACGTATACAAATATTGAATAAGTGCGTGACGGTAAAAACCTATTAATATGTAAAAAAAAAATACAGCACAAGAGTCCCAAGCGGGACTAGGGCATCCCCTCTTACGTTGTGTGGCTGAAAGAAGTTCGAGGGAAGAAATGTCAGGCAGTACCTGGATATTCATATCTACATGGTTTTTGAAATTTCAAGCAAAGCTTCAATTCTAAATGGTGGTCATTCGCCAGGGTGATGGTTGGTATGTACCACTCTTGTGTGCAATCATACCTACATTATTATTTTATTATTATTGTTTTATTATTTTAGTGTGACACACCACAGGAACGCCCGTATCTGTAAAGTGTACCACTCTTGTTTGCAATCATACCTACATATTATTTTAGTGTGACACACCACAGGAACGCCCGTATCTGTAAAGTGTACCACTCTTGTGTGCAATCATACCTACATATTATTTTAGTGTGACACACCACAGGAACGCCCGTATCTGTAAAGTGTACCACTATTGTGTGCAATCATACCTACATATTATTTTAGTGTGACACACCACAGGAACGCCCGTATCTGTAAAGTGTACCACTCTTGTGTGCAATCATACCTACATATTATTTTAGTGTGACACACCACAGGAACGCCCGTATCTGTAAAGTGTACCACTCTTGTGTGCAATCACACCTACATATTATTTTAGTGTGACACACCACAGGAACGCCCGTATCTGTAAAGTGTACCACTCTTGTGTGCAATCATGCCTACATTATTATTTTAGTGTGATCCACCACAGGAACGCACGTATCTGTAAAGTGTACCACTCTTGTGTGCAATCATACCTACATATTATTTTAGTGTGACACACCACAGGAACGCCCGTATCTGTAAAGTGTATCACTCTTGTGTGCAATCATACCTACATATTATTTTAGTGTGACACACCACAGGAACGCCCGTATCTGTAAAGTGTACCACTCTTGTGTGCAATCATGCCTACATTATTATTTTAGTGTGACCCACCACAGGAACGCCCGTATCTGTAAAGTGTACACACTACGAAACTATGTCCCAACCGGTTGGGTAGCGTTATGAGGCGGGTTAAGGTAGGGAATTTATTCATGGGGTCTTGAAGTGGCCCTGATTATATTAAATGGGAAAACAGATGCCGGTAGCTCGTTCCGCATACGAGACTTTTATAAAACGAGTCGAAGATACGACCCTTTCTAATAAAGCCATGAGAATGGGTGCTTCACTCGTGTCCATCGTTATATTATGTATTCATGTTTATTACTACGTAATATTTTTACAAAATTATTGTAAATACCAATTATTATTTTTATTGATTTCTACTAGAATTTCACTATAGGGTTGGACGGCAGTGGAGGTTATCCACCTCTTACCCGCCCTGGTATAAGTAACAGATGGTTACTCCTTCAAGGCTCTCGCAAGATTCTATTTTTTTGTTAAACGAAGCTACATTTATTTATTTTGAATGAATCTAGACCTCCAGTGTCCTTGCATACGTTGTTAGTAAGCAGTATGCAAGTGCTTAACAGAAAAAAAACAAAATGCAAAAAATAGGTTAGTAAGACAAAGATAAATTAAACAGGGCAAAAGAAAAACTCATTTATGAGGCTCCATGAGGCGGCATTGCATCTGTAAAAACCTGCAAGCACCTGCATAAAAAAGAGAACATAAGTAATACAATAAATCTCAAATCAATTGGCAAGTACCAACAAAAAATGTGTATGGCTTTCGGTCTGACCATAAACTACACTTAGCTTCCGTGTCTCTTATAGGGTTGTCCCTTATAGGGTTGGACGGTCATAAAATTTTATTAATCCAAGTGATCATAAAAAATCTAGTTTGCATCGTAGAAACATGTTTTTCATGAGGAAATTACCTGTAGCCGTTGATGGAATCGTGAAAATTAATGGACAGGTATTTTTATGCTCACTTTCAAAAACCGAATAAAGAGAATACTAAAATCTTTCTTTATTTGAAAAATGGTAAAATATTTCGTGCGTGATATCCGTTCAAGAGAACTGTTCTTGAAGGAGAGGAGTGTTAACTTTTACTATAAAACACGATGATACATTGAACTAATGAACTCCCATTGTTGAAATTCACGGAGACGAATAAAACTATTTACTTCTTCTAACACAGCAAACTTATTTTGTGGCACCATTTTGATTTAAATTAATAAATTACTTCGTTTTTACCACATGTCGGTTTTGTAAACAATAAAAGTGGTAAAAACGAAATAATTTATTAATTTAAATAAAAACTATTTACTTATTTATATTATTTTGGAATGAAAAAGGTTCGAAGAGTGGATAGAAATCTGAAAAAAAGTGTGTCCAGGAGTGACGGACGTACGAATCATCCTCTCAATCTGGTGCAAGTCGCGATGGTGTGAAATCTCCCTCGACGTCACTCGATCCTGTCCACCGTCATGCAGCTGGTGGACAGGCGCATCTGCCGTAAAGACCCGGACAAACTTCACCTCCATGAACACGTTCACCCCTGCTAAATCACGCGGTACCCATACACGCTATCAAATTGATTATTATGCTGTCTCAGTAGAAGTAAAGCCACAAGGAGGAAATCCATCGCTGGGACCAGCGGTGTCAATATCTTTTTCTGATTTTTCTGTTCTCAGATTTTCGACTGACTTTCGCTTATATTGTCTTCGTTTAATTAAATATTACAATTTGAGGTTTTACTCACAAAGTTAAAATAAAAATATAAATATTCATCCTAGACTTGCAGAAAAGTCAATAGATATCGCATATGAAAATAAAATGGATAAAAGATTTATCCAGACACTATCTAGAGAGCATTTAGTTCGGGTTTGAATCTTGCAATCATACATAAAGATAGTTGCCAATAATATATGCGTTAAGAGAATGAAGATAATGTGGGCGGTTCTTAGTCGAAGTATGATACAGTTAAAAATGACCGAATTGGATATCGGCACGGTGGCGCAGTGGTTAGCGCGTTTGCCCGGAAAGCAAGAGGTCCTGGGTTCACGTCCCAGCGGTGTCAATATCTTTTTCTGATTTTTCTGTTCTCAGATTTTCGACTGACTTTCGCTTATATTTTCTTCGTTTAATTAAATATTACAATTTGAGGTTTTACTCACAAAGTTAAAATAAAAATATAAAAATAAAATTATTGGAATGAATTTTAAATTTATATCGCCGTGGATAAGTTCTCCTAATAAATATTATATTCTTACCAATATTCATGAGTTCTGCTTATTATTTTTGTATGCACGAATTGTTTTGAAAAGTGACTGTTTTGGAGCAAGTTTAGTAATAAGTTAATAAGTAATAAGAGTAGGGGTAGAATTGGTCAGAAAAGCTTTTATCAAGACATCCCTCTTGTCGTGTTACCGAGAACTGAACCTGTGGTAAGCGACCCAACAGTAAACAATGACAACTTGTCCGTACGCCATGTACGCATGCGAAACTTGGATGTTGTATTTAAATATCAAAAAAAAACAAAATTGAAGGATTCAAACTGTTTTTTTACGTACGGTCGAATTCACCCTAGCAGGTGGAGATTCGACCTATCCACCGGGTTCATTTTAATTAATTCTGAAGAACGTGTTACTAATATTTAAAAAGTTTCTAAATGAATGCCTCCCGAAGTTATTAATTCATCGTCTAGAAAAATAAAATATGGTGCTCACCGCAAACTTTAGTTGTACAACTTATAAAAATTTTTTAGAGGCGTTGTATGTTAAAAAATGTTGACAATGTACTGTTTTTATTAATCTAAAATATAAATAACTCGCGTCCCTTGTGAGGCATGGAAATAAAAATGATAATTGAATTACGAATTCGCTAAAATAAATTTCTATTTCTAATTTTTAAACCCCCGATAAACGTGGTTATTTCTCGCCTTAATTAACACATTCACAAAAAAAAAACAAGAGGTAGATATAATCATTTTTTTCAAGTGTTCAAAAATCCTAATATTCAAAATTAAATGAAATGGTAAGGTGACCACCTTACCATTTCATTAATAAGAATATGATTTAATACATTCTAGTATCTTCTGTTTTTTGGTTTTTTGCAATAAGTATGATACGATTTTTGATGATGTGCATATGATCTCTCCCTGGGACTAGTATACAGGTAATATAATTATCTGATCATCATCCTTTAGTCTACGGATATTACACGAAGTTGTAGTTACGCGGGATAATCGACAGTGTTATTTGAAAAACTGGGCGGGTTTTTTTGGTAATTAACAATTTAATGTTGGAAGACTTCCATGACCAATAAAGTAATTAGTGTTATTTTGCGCTATGACAGGCATTGGAGGGGACCCACCACTTTCCCAACGGCGTTATAAGGAAACATATGGTTTCCTCCTTCACCGCACACCTCAAGACTCTACTTTTTTTTTGAACGAAGCTACATTTATTTGAACGACTCTAGACCCTCCAATGTCCATGCATACGGGGTTAGTAAGCAGTATGCAAGTACTTACATTAAAATTATACAAAAGATAAATAGAAGTAGCAGCCCGTGGAATAATTCTTCTGAAATAGGTAACATCAATAAGAGAAAACAGTGTTATTAAAAGAAAAATAAAAATAAAAATAACGGTAAGACCAGTCGAAGAAACCTTCTGTAAATAAAATAAGTAATGAGGAAAAAACAGTTATATGATTATGTTATAATGTAAGTAATTACTATAATAGCGGAAAGAAAATAAAATATATAAAAAGAAGAGCCAGAGAAAGTATTCCATTGACCACCGGGCAGTCCCAATGAGAATACGTATAGCTATCGGCCCAACCGCAGACGATGCTCGAAGTCCGCGCCCTTTAGCCGGTTCCCCGATTTTGCCTCGAAGAAATGCACTTGGGAGAGAAGGGGAAGATTTTGAAGACCTTGAGGAAAAGATGAGCGTCGGGTTACCGGAGGGGGGACGGAAGGACATCGAGACCGCACGGTTACGCCTCAGGCCTACGCATGACGATGGGGGAGGCGCGGGCGGATCGCGGGAAGACCACTCTGGTGTGTGTTCGTATGACAGGCAGTTTCAAATACCTACAGTGTAATTTTACTCGCAGGGAAGTAGGTAGGTACTTACAAATTAATAATTTATTATTGCAGGCAAAAGGCCATTTCCGGGCGGTCCTCCTGTCGTGAATTTGGGTGTGACAGCAATCTTCGGAATACGGACTGTCATTTCGTTTTATTGGCTTACCGCCTAGACGCACTTTTTTCGATTAATTGTTGTTTTCTACTTCAAAAGTAAATAAACAAGAATAAAGGTAATGCAGTTCTGATATGATTTTAGATTTTAAAAAATAAAAAAAGGTAAAGCAGTTCTTTCTAAAATAATTAATAACTACCCGTTTTTGCTGCAACCCCCCGTGGGCAGCTTTTGGTTCGGCTTCGCCCGGTTAAGATTCATGAAAATGCAAATCCAAGAGTACTTACGCCTGCCAGCCGACGTTTATCATGTTTCATTATAGCTGTTACGTAAGTGGCGCCATCTTCTGGTATTATTAGCTACTTGCTTTATTTCGGTTCAGTTTTGAAAGTAGCTTAGTCACAAACTTCACGTTCACGGATGGTTTCCATATGGCGCGACGTCAGAGTTACACTCGGAGTCGGTATATTAAATTTCAACCGTACAGTCGCTAGGGTATTAACACTCAGGTTATTTTTGACAAATATTTTTTTATAGCGAACCAAAATATTGACAGATGCGTTCCTAATAACAATTTTAACATGCAATCTATGTACATATAATGTTTATTTGTCTAAGGTATACTATACACGCGAAGTATAATATTATACTTATTCTTTATATCGATAATTCTATGAGAATTGACTAAAACTTATTTATAATTACCGACAGACCACAAAGGACAAATGGTTACTTAATTCATCAGAGGTTCTTCAAACGTTTGATGGAATTAATCCACTATTTTCCCTTCAAACCTCTATCTTTTGGAAAAACATGTCTCCACCTATTATTTATTACACATTGAACACCACAAGTTAACGGCATTATTGTGACATGACTAAAACTTTAAATTGTCTCATATTTTTTATTTATTTATTTATTTAAGGAACATAAACGGTCTTAATAACATAATATACATAAGAGGATAACAAAAATCAGATCAATTATAATGTTCACAGATAGGTATTTAGAAACATAAAAGTAACTGAATGTAAACTAGAATATTTAAAAAAAAAAAAAAAAAACAGGAGAAGGCAGCAATTAAAAAAAAAATGTATATAATAAGATATAATACAGGTGTAGATTCAACAAGTGATAAACCTAAATATAAAAACACAACAATAAAACAAGTGCGATTATAACTGTAAAGAAAATAGGGTGCGAAACAGGTATTTGGATTGGGACAGGTAAGGGGAGGACAGGGATAAGGGAAAGTTGCCACGCAGGTAATTTAAAAATATTAGGTACAATTAATTTAATCATCATGAATATGTGTTATGTATTATTCGCGCGTAGAATGTTATACAATGAAATTCTGTAGCAGAATCAAACAAAAAAATATTATCAAAGGCTCTAAAAGGATATTTTCTCAGCAACTTTATTAACCAGTGACGAAGTTATCTGTCTTCCTTTGAAACTCTTATATATTCTTCAATTACCTGTATCAAGTGTGTCTAGTCCATTTAAAAATCTATGTATTGTTCATTGATTTCCGTGTTCTTATGAAAAAATAATTTTCCTTTAGATGTATAATGTTGTCCTTCCCGAAATGAGTTTTATTAAACTCATTGGGAGTAATGTATTATAAATTTTATGTAATAATTTTGTGATATATTATCTCTAATAAATAATAAAAAATAAAAATAATAAAAGTAACTAGCAGTGAATATGTCAGCAAGTATTTCTAAACGTGCAAATTTAATGTTATAGTAGTTACATGTCCTTTGCATAAATTCATTTTGGTTGGAATTGGTGTTGCATCTATCAATGTAGAAAATGGTATTTTGTCTGCTATATCGAGTCGGCGCGTGTGGTTGGGCGTACAAAGATGGCTGCGACAAATTTCTCCTTCGCAAAGCGGGTGCGTGTGCGTGTGCCAAAATTAAATAAGGTTCACTAAATAACTGCCCAAAATAAGGAAGGTTAAAAAAGGAATGCCAAAAACTCACCAAACTGCACTTCATAGTCCGTTCAGGTTTTTATAGTCCACTTTAAGCCGCTGGTTTTAGTCTCTAAAGGGCTCACAATTCACAATACAAAACACGGCATTCTCCACAGCCGCGGCGGGAAAACTTAAATTAATGTATCGGCGGGCGGTTTCACAGGCAAAATACATGTGGCTTAACAATACACAATATCGGCGGGCAAATCAATCCAAATAACCAACGATGGATGAATCCAAAATAACACACGAGGTGCTGGGCAAACCATTGCACACTTACGTGAGGCGGGAACAACAATAAACTTCCGCGCAGTTACAGGCGGTTTACAGTTTTTGTGTGTGACAATACTTTAGGCACAAGTAAAGCGAACAAAGCTGTTTGTCACTGCACTTTGTTTTTGGCAATTTATAGGTAGGAATAAGGGAACAAGGGAATAAGCAGTTATTCAGCTTCGTATCATAGACAAGATGATTTTAATTGAAACTGGCGCCACCAGCGTGGAAATTTATTTTATTTAGCAACTCCGCGCAGTCAACTTTCGAGTTAATAATTTTGTACAGGAGCATCTGATCAGCGACAAGCCCCCTGTTGAGCAGTTTTGTGATTCGAAATATTGCGAAAACAAACCAGTGGATAAATAAGATAATGTAACAGCTGTTGTAGTTCTTTTTTTTGAAACAAACCTACTTTTGCAGTGCAGAAATCTCTCTGGGCAAATAATCTTTTTTCACGAAGAAAACTTTCGTATTCTAAGGAATACTGCTCTATCTGACCATAAAATACAGAACTAGAAAATATAGATAGAACTCTATCGAGCAAGAACGTTCGGGCTTTGTTTGCTTTTCAAATGAACTAACAAGCTTTTCAAAAACGAAGGTTTTTCTTGGTTTATTATGTAGATAGGTGCCTATATAAAATGTTGCCAAAGCATTTCTGAATGCATGAGAAAGGAATTTTCAATTTGAAAACTGAGATGAAAAATTGTCCAATTCGAACGTAAAATAATACCTTTATTATTTTATAGAAGCAAAAATGAAATGTATTTAAATAAACAAAATTTCTGAACATTTGGGTGAAAAACAAAACAGACATCATTCATCCACATAAAAATATCATTTTGATTCAAAAACATATTTAAATAACGTTGCACACGTGATGAAACATGTCGTGCAGTGTTATTGTGCGTCAAGTATGAAAGTGGAGAGTTTTCCATTATATTTTAATATTCATTCTCTTTGAAACAATTTAACACGAATAATGCGAGTTTTACCATCGATGTGACATCCATGTTTCTAAAATTTAACTCGAAGAGCGAAGTTTTACTTTAAATATACGTCGGAGGCCGATCGTAAAATCAGCCGGATCATGATGCGCCTAGCCACATGGTAATCTGCCGCCATTTCACAACGTACCGAATATGAGTTAGGCATATTATTATTGTCACACGAACGTTGATAAAGCGGAGGCAGCGCCTCTATTGGTGCATTTTATTATTTATTGGACAACCAACACCCTTGCCACAGGTCACCTCAAGTGGTTCGCTATGTTTGGTGACTTAGCAGGGGTGCCCAGGTTCATGGGATGAGGTTTGTCTAGGTCTTGGTGGCGGATACGTTTGCCCAACCACTGCGTGGCGGGCTGGATCAGAGGAGACTGATTGCGGGAGGCCTTTTGACCTCTCCATCCGGATTCTCCCGACCCTTCGCCATGCACCGCAGTGTGAGGAATAAATTCATACGTCCGTCACTCCTGGACACACTGACCCCCAGATTCCTACCCACCCCTCATACCTTTTTCCTTTCCATATCTTCTTCTCCTTCCTTTCCCTCAAAAAACCCCCTACACAGCATCCTGAAAGATGACATAGGCCCCTAGGGAAATTGTTTTCCTCGGTGCCTCCTGTGTGGAGCTAATGTAAAAAAAAAAAAAAATTGCTAAGTGAATAGAAAGGCGGGATGTTGGACTTTCATCTTCGATCAATACGCCTAGTAGTAAATCTGCCTTTTCGTGATGTGCCCCGGCACATTGTGAAATGGCGACAGATCACGATGTGACTAGGCTCATCATGATCCGCCCCATTTTACGCCGGCCGCCGACATAATGGCCGAAATTGTGAATACACTTGGTGGTCTACCACGAACAATCGATAAATATTGACTAATATACGATATTGACTAAATCCATCATCAATATTTGAAAGAACTGTTAACAATTGATAAGAGATATTATAATGATATTGACAAGTTTTATACCTCACTCCTGAGCGTCAGAGAAGCTGACAATATACAACACATTTGTAATAGTGTCGTGCACGTGCGTGTAATAGTGTTATACAAAATAACTGGCTTATTGATGAACAGAGGTGAAATAACGAAGCTCTTAGAATTAAAAGAAATCGATCCATAGGCTTAAATAATTAATTTAAGAGGCGATCATTTCGTTTTTTCAAACGAAAATGTTTGAAAAATGACTTAAGACACCCGTTTATTGTTAAAAAGTCCATGAAGCGAAGCGCCAATGCATAATTAAGTTCAAGTCAATTTGTTATTTTTTTTAAATTTTAACTAAGGCGTTTGACATTTACGAATTTAAATCCGCCAGTGTTGTATATAGTAAATCGTTTTCTTATTTATTTCGTTCGGGCCATCAACAGTGCGGCCGCGCACGTGAAATGGTATATAATAGTGGTGTAAAATCATCGATAGTTACGCTTATCGATCCGATCTTATAAATTTATCGATTTCACTGTGCTACACACCCTGAACCCAAGGAAAGGGTTAACGACCAATGGGGTCAGCAACACAATCGGATAATGCATTTATATACGATTCGTTATGAAACGAAAACACTCGAATCGTTAATACTTCTAACGGTATCCCAAATTTTCTTTTTTTTCTTCTCATTTAATCCCACAACGTCTTTTTTAATATATTTTTTCTCGCATGTATCTTTTTATCGTACAAGTCCTAAGGGCGTATCGTTAACAAATAAATTAATACGTGTACTTACATGATATATGGTGGACGGAGGTGTGGCTGAGTGTGATAATACCATTTCTGCAACTTACCTGTAAAAAACGAAACAAAATTTTTAAAATGTCGTACATATATTGAAAAATAAATTCAAAGCAACAGACCCACAGATTGGAAGGTAGCGAAGGGGGTGAATTGGATTAAGTCTTATAATTCGCCCTCTTTCGATACTACGCAGGCAAAATGCTACCTTTACGCGATTGGATCGGAGGTAAGCGCATGATATAAGATGACGGATGCAGAAACCCATCCCAGAGGCAGGAAATCAGATTTACCTTCATAAAGTTTGTAAGTAGGTACCTACACCTGCGCGGTACATGGCTGAATGGTTCACGTCTTTTTCTGCGGTGATCTAGAGAGAACGCGCGGAGTTGATTTTTGCAGTGTACATTTGGCATTACTCAAAAGTAAAAGTTCAAATTACCTTTGTGTGTTTTCGGTAAAATTACGTTACATACACAGTACATAATGAAGCAAGTGATAATAAATATTAAATTGTACATGGTTGAAGTACCTATTGTATATGCCTATTCAATATCTTAGTCATTTCGCATGGGATGACCACGGTTCTAAATCTTAACTAACGAATACATGAGAAATAATAATAAAAAGGAAGAAAGTGTGTGGAAAGATAAACTTGTGCTATGCATAAAAAATCTTGTCTTAAAAACGTTAGTTTTACAATTAAAAATAATAATCAAAAAATTTTAATTCACAAATTATATGCTCAGGAATTGAAATTGTCTGTTGACATAAGTTTAATGACAAATTAAGTGTAGAGTTTTGAAATAATTGATACCAGCAACAATGTCAGTGTTATGTTATTCTGTTCTATCATTTTCGGCCAGTTATGTGAAACAACTACAAATAACACAACTTGAAGAATACCTTTACGGAACCCGAAAATGAACTTTTAAATTCGACAAACTGTTCAAATTCAGTGAAACAACTTGCTCAAAGTGTAGGTTTTTGGAGTGAGTGTAATATGTTACAATCGCGTTTTTAAATGGTGAGTAATTTTCTGAAAGAGTGGCTTCTTCACATGGAAGCCAAAACAAATTGAATAAGAATTACATTTTGGAAAGAGTTGGCATCTCGAAAATTGAAACTATTATTGACAACCCACTTTTTTTTAGCTATTTAATTTTGTTAAACAATTCAGTGAGCTACAGTTTAACAATGCAATAAAAGGGTATGAAACATTCCGAACATTTGTTATAATCGTAACAAAGAAACGAAATTTTAAATTTTGTAGACTTGAACATTTTTTGGGAAAAATATCTTCATAAATCATACGCAAGATATGAAGTAGGAGTGTAATAAACGGGTTTCAACATAAAAGAATAATTTTATAAATAAAAGAGGAATTCGTTAAAAAATAATTTCTCGCAAATGTGTTGATAAAATATTGAGTACCTACCGTAACAACTGCAAAAAATGTCAAGAAGCACTCGAGTGAGTGCTGTGAAAGGTGAAATATGAAAAAGGTACAAAGAAGAATGAAGAAGAGTGGGAAATATGAAAAATGTACAAAACTCGCTTCCTCTCACATCACTTTAAGAGGGTTTCAGATAACGATCCGCAGTATCGGTGGAAGCGTTCGAATGACATTTTTTGTAGCCAAGCAATTTCCTCCTGCAAGCGTCGTATCAGTTGTGCGATTTGTGAACTTGGAATATCGGCAAGGCTGTGCCTGAAATGTTTTAAGTGGAAATTAGCTGACAACGTTGATATTTGTAAAAAGTGCCATGTTCATCAAGTTTAAATAATTGCATACTTTTATGCGATCCTTTGTGTGAGGATATTGTGTGGGTATCTTTTTTTGTTTATTTATTTATTAATCTTGAGTTAGCTCACATCCTTGTGTGTGCTAATATTTGAGAAACATATATGTAAAAAAAAATATTTTTTTTGTTAAGTCAATAATAAAACATCAATATTTGAGTTGGACGTACTTTCTTCACTCTTTTTGGATTAAAACATATTTTCAATATCAGGATTTTCTTATAAAGTTTTTTTTACATTAGCCCCACACAGGAAACCCTGAGAATAATTCCCCTCAGGGCCTATATCATCTCCGGGGATGCTGACTGGAGGGTCTTTTTAGGGAAAGGAAGGAGAGGACGTTCTGGGAAGGAAAAGGGTATGAGGGGTGGGTAGGAATCTAGGGGTCAATGTGTCCAGAAATGACGAACGAGCGAATTCAACCCTTCCACTGCGGTTCAAACCCTGATGAGAGTACTGCTGAAGAGGTCAAAAGATCTCTCTCAACCAGTCTCTCCCGATCCGGCCTGCCACGCAGTTGGTGCATCCGCCACCTCGATCGCATCCGCCGCCAAAATCCGGACAAACCTGACCCCATGAACCCGGGCACTCTTGCTAAGTCACCAAACGTAGCGAACCATTTGGGGTAACCTATGGCAGAGGTTTTGGTTATCCAATAAATGGTTCCCGGGGCGGCGGTCCCCATACCCGCAGCCAAATTACAAACTCACAAATTAAAAACAGTTGAACGGCCTGATACATGAGTGATTTTTGAATGCTTGATTTCTTCCTCGTTGGCAATTAATTTGCTCTGCATTGCTCGTCGCGTGTACGTGTGTCTCGTGTTTATAATTTATTTTTCTTTTCAGTGTCTTAGATACCATCCCTAATTAATTAATTAATTATATTTTCTTTTTAATTTTATTCATTTATTTTTTATGTATTATTTTAGTACGTACATTCATATACATAGTTGCTTCATGGTCATAAAATGTAGTTCCTTTGACCTGTCTCTTATCCGTGTGTATATGTTGCGCTTGTATATCCGTGTGTATATTATTCGCCTAGCTTTATTTGCAGTATTTACATTTTTTCTTCATTGCGGAGAAAAATAATGCTTGAGTGAATTGTGCTGTGTATTATCCGACATCTTTCTTTATGTAATTTTTGTTTGATTTTTTTTTTTGCAATTTTTTCGAGAAGTTCAGCTTTGAGTCTATGATTGCACCAAGATATTTAATTCCACATTTTTTTATTTTTTCGTGTTCACCTTTGGATTTTCGTATTTTTTCTGACAAAATTCATGTATTTTTACTTATTATTAACATTAAGTAGTAATTTGTTTAATTTTGAGCCATTTTTTCAAGTCACTATTTATCTTTTCGATTGCTTTTTCATACTTATCTTCTGCAATTATATCAAAGCATCGTCTGCAAATAGTCTTATTTTAAAAAGTTTTTGTATTTTTTTTTTGTATTTTATGAAATATGAGTATGAGGATACTAAATCAAACTTTTTTCATCAACTCGTTAAAATTTGTTTCAATAAAACCCAAAATTTTTTGTAGTTGTTTTATTTATTTATTTATTTAAATACATGTTACATAATTAGACATTTACATAGAATTGGATACATTGAATCACCATACTAGGCGGCTGCCTGTTTCATGGTGACAATGGAGGATATTTACTTTAAGTGAAGTCTATTGTTAACATATGGAACTATTAGTAATGTAATGATGTTGAAAATTGGTAAAGTTATAATAAAAAACTAGTAAAGAGAAAAAGAATTGGGTAAGGATAAGTTTGTGAGAAGATACATATCCTTATTTTAAAATTTATATGTGTGAGTGCATACGCATACGTATATACAGGTGCACACATCCATACACACATAGGCATATACACACACACACTTACACATATATATGCGTCTAGGTACATGAATACATTAATATGTATATATACGGCCATGGACACAGTACCAACACATTTACACACAGTTGTAATTTTTTTTTTTTTTTTGAAGTGTATGAAGGTGTAATTAGAATGGAGCTTGAGTATTTGCAGTAAGTATCTTTCCAAATAGTATTGAGATATATGTTAATAAAAGAGGTGTTATTTTCTAACATGGTGACAGAATATAATTATTTATTAATGTTTGAATAACTGTACTCATGCTGCTTTTGTAGGTTTATTATAATATTTTTATTAAGTTTATGTGTATGTTTCTTTCTTATCTTTTTTTTTAAATTACATTATTGTAAAACTACATTGTTGTAAAACTTTGTTGTAAAACTTCACATCTCGATACAGGAATGCCCTAGTGAGATGTGCAGCTTATTGCTATATATATTTCTTATTTTATAAATAGATAAATGAATACAATGTAAATATGTACAATAAATAATTCAGGCATATACTCTTTCTATTATTGAAAAGTTTTGATTCATTGTAACAGTTATTAAAAAAAAAACATACAAATACAAGATAATACAAAAAATGGAAACAAAAAAGATTACAAAAGGCATAGCCTGTTCGACAATATGCGTTGGTATAATTCTATTTTTTAACATATTAATGAAGTGATTTTAAATTAAAACATCATAATATTATAAAGCATTACTTTTATAAGAAAAATTATGTCAAATTGAGCTATAAGCGGGGTAAAAACATAAAATATGACATTAAATATGATAATTAACCGATGAATATGGAAGTTTAACCTCTCATATCGGGGATGTTCCGAAGGTTAGAAAATTTCCGTTTTGCATTAAAATCATTTTGCATTTGCAAAAACCGTTTTTAATTTTGAATAAATTGAATGACAAATAACCCAAAAACATTAGTAATAAAACATTATTATATCTTAAGTTTTGTTTTCTTTTAACTATTAATAATTAATAACTATTTTAGTATGTGAAACAGGTTATAAACATTGTCATTGTCACTCATCAGAAGGTCAGTAAGCGCCTTTTTGAAAGTGAGATATTTGTCTTTGGACTTTATTTCAAATGATAAATTATTAAAAATTTTAGGTGCAAGAAAGTTGAACTGGGACTGGGCCATTGAAGTTTTTGTTGTTGGAATAATATAATTCGATAGGTTTGAATATCTTGTGTTGTATTTTGAATTTATATATTTTTTTTTTGTAAATTTGAATTTAAAATAAGAGGTAATATTTTTTACATATATGGATTTTACATTAAGAACTTTGAAGTCTTTAAATAGGTCTTTCGTGGGGTGTATGTAATGAACTCTGTAAATAGTCCGTATTATTAATTTTTGGGCTTTTATTAATGGATCTAATACAGTTTTAAATTGCATTCGTATGGTTTTTAAATGTGGACGTTTAGCTCAAATGTCATAGTTTGTCGTTGGCGATATTTATATCAAGCAAATTCGAATAATAATTTTGTAGACTGCATTATGTATAAATAAAATTAAATGCAGTTAAATTACTTTCGATCGCTATTTATTGATGTACTCGTAAGTTTGATACAAACTTTATCGTGAACTTGTGAGATAAATTTTAATTACTTTAGAACTCCAGTGTTAGCTTAGGATGTTGGTATTTACGTATGAAGTATGTTAACTCCACCGTAGTCACAAGTAGACCTTTTTTCTACCGAAAAAAAAGAACACGATAAAATAAAAGGTTAGATTAGTTTACGTCAGGTTGGGTTGGGTTTTTTTTTATAAATACATCTATTTGAATTTTGATATTGTTTTCGTGAATGAATAAATAAATGCAAAGCTTGGAAGTGGAAATGAACCCACTTCCCGACATCCGATCGAGCTGAAACTCGCTGTGGATGACAATGATGATGAATGAAAATAATTAACAATTTGGAAGGCGGGTATGGGTACCGCCGCCCTGAGAATCATTTATTCGATAGCCAACACCTCAAGTAGTCCGATACGTTTGGTGTATTAGCAGGGGTGCCCGGGTTCAAGAAATGAGGTTCGTCTAGGTCTTGGTGGCGGATGTATTTGCCCTCCCAGCGTGGCAAGTCGGATCGGGAGAGACTGCCTGTACCACAATGGGAGAAATGGATTCATACGTCATTCACTCCTGGGCACGCTGACCTGCAGATTCCTACCCACACCTCATACCTTTTTCGAGCCTCTACCTCTCATACTTGCCTCTCCATCCTTTCCCTAAAAAGAGCCTCCACACAGCATCCCCAAAGATGACATTGGCCCCGAGGGAAGTTGTTTTTCTCAAGGCCTCCAGTGTAGAGCTAATGTAAAAAAATGCATTTTGGTGGTATTCACTTGCATTTCTCTAAAATTTAAAGTAGATGCAATATCGTTAATCATCGTTATTATTACGGATTATTTTTTATCTTCTACTTTTCTTCAATGTTCTGTTTTGTTACTGAACTTTTTTAATGAATATTAATACATCTAACCACAATAATTCCTCGCATTGCAGAATGAAAATAATTCGAATTACCCACGCGATTTCCGGGGATATTGTGCCCGTGTGCGTACAATGCCAGGATTGTGGGCTCTCCGTTCGACGCCATCAATCACTGCAAATTATATCACATCATTCATCTAACTGCCAACTTGTGATGGAAGTGTACCAACAAAAGTTTATTTCATCGGAACCTTTCACTCGCGTCTTGGCCTCCTACCAGCTTTTCCCTTTTAAACCTCGCAAACTTATATGGAAGGTGATAAAAACATAAAACACTTTTTGAAAGTTTCCCTTTGTTAACCTATTATTAGAGATTTGCGGAAGATGGAATCGATTAGAGCAAGACTTTAGTAATCTGAACAACTTATCTAAATTTGGATGTCACATTTCCACTGGTAACGCGCTTTTTCATCCCGCAACAAAATATCCCCGACAAAATATCCTACGGACATACATCCTCCAACAAAATATCTACTAAAACCTAACCTAACCTAATCCAATAATAATTTATTGTCTTTACAGGATGTCTGTATTATTTTGGTATCATTTTACTATTTTTTTAACAATACTTTATTGTCTTTACAGGATGTCTGTATAATTTTTGTCTCATTTTTTGTTTGGTTAGGTTAGGTTAGCCACCCAAAAACTGGGCGTACTGTACAGGGCCCGCAGATACTTTAATAGTAAATAACTGCTAATCCTGTAAAAATCACAAGTGCGTTTATAATTTACTAGCAGCCCGGCCACACGTTGCTGTGGCTATCGAAACACAACGCCATTGCCCAACCTTTATAAAATCCACATCACCCGCTTGCCTGCTACCCGCTGCCCGCTACCTGAATTGAATATTTGAATATCTCGGCTTATCTCTACTGTAATAAGCACGTATTATACATGTAAACCTTCCTCTTGAATCACTCTATCTATTGGTGAAAACCGCATGAAAATCCGTTGCATAGTTTAAAAGGCCAATGCGCACATACATTTTGAGCGACTTCATTTTATACTATGTAATGATGATGATAATTTACAACTGAAAAATGTCCTTTTCAACACAGGTACAATATATTGCACCTGTGTAATGTAAATGTACTAAGAATAAATAAATAAATAAATTTAAAAAAACAATGTTTAGGTTCTGAATGGTGGTTTTACATGGCGATACTGGTATAAGGTAACTTTCTACCATTCTTATGTTTAAGCACCGAAGCGTATTAATGTAACTTTTATCCAAGTTATAGTGAATCTTTTAAATTAGTATGTTGCATTAAAAGCATTATGATATTTTATTAAGAGACACCTCACAAGAGCCCCCTGTTTGCACAGTGTAAAGATGGAGGAACTACGCGGCAAGGTGGTAACCCGGTTGGGCAGAGTTGTGAGGTAGGTTAAGGTCCGGTAGTACCCGCTCAAAAAGAAGATGAAGAAGGAGAGATATGTAAATACGAATGTTAAAGGGAGCGCGCTAATATTAAAAATGTCACTATTGCGAAAATTGTGAAAATGTAAACGAAAAACGACTCGCAAAAATCTCGTAGGGAATGTCTTAAGTAGGATTTAAAGAAACATTGTCGATTTTTTCATACACAACTTGTAAAAAAATGAAAAAAAGCATTTTTATAATATTTTGTGAGCATACTTTGCGATTTTTTTCTATCTAGGGAATCTAACTAATAATATTATAAACTCGAAAGTTTATATGGATGTATGTGTGTTTGTTACTCTTTCACGCAAAAATTACTGAATGGATTTGAATGAAACTTTACAGTAATATAGCTCATACATCAGAATAACTTATAGGCTATAATTTATAAAGCTAGCTAGGAGTGGGGCGCGGGAGGGGAACGGGGACGCACAGGAAAGATTATTCAGGGAGAAACAATATATTTCTTTGAATATGGCATTGCAACGCATGCCGGGAACCAGCTAGTTTCATATAATTACCGTTTCAGCGTAACACAGTAATTTATTTCAAAATGAGGTTATTGATACGCACAAAGTTATTACCACTCAGTCATTTACGACACGGTCGACGTCCATTCTGGTTAACAGTTTACAGTAAAATTACGTTGATTTGGGTTATTTTGGATCCGTTGTTCCAAAACAATCATTTTAACAATCATAGAGCACGCTTAATTACAGAGGCAATTGAAATTCATAAAAATCCTATTAACATTAATAGAGACGACGGAGCTAAGCTCAATAGTTCTTGGTATCCGGTAATTGACGGCTACACCAAAGCTAAATACAAAAAACCATCTTGAAGTATACTGTAATGCCAGCCCGCAGTGGATTGGTGCTGGCAACACGGTATTGCTTCGAAGTACTTAAGCACACATTTCATCTCTAACATTTACACATCTGCCCTGATGATGGACACTGTAACGCTGTCCGAAACGTTGGCTAAAGGAGGAGGTAGCGCAACACGGCATAATACCCCAAAAGGAAATAACCATAAAATTTTTGGCCGTGAAAATCTAAAATCATATCCAATCATTTTAAAGTTTATCACCGATTGGTTTACTGCACAAATCAATCTTTTACAAATATAAACATTGCGTCAAACGATAAATTCTTGGCGCGTTGCCAAATAATACGGAAGTTTTACCTAAATAATTCTATTGTAGTTTAATCTAAAGCTATTATAAAAATACTTATGAGCTGGAACCAATATTTGTAGAATTTTTAAAATAACGTTCGTCTAAAGACAACACGTTTCACTATTACGAATGACTATCAGCGATTTATCATCAAGAAAAAATGTCTCAAATTTAGAGACCAAAACAAATATTTTAATAATGACAATAAAATAACTTTGTTTTATAACTTTAACCAACCGGATTCGGTTTGACCTGAACCTTCATCAGAAGTTAATAAAATATATTAAATAAAATACAGAGTTACAGAATATTTAAATGAAAAGTAGAAAAGGGGGAGAGAACGTCAACATAATTTTCGGGTTTCAAATTCCCAAAGTGGTCCAGGTGGACCCCCAGGGATCCACGGGAGACTCGACGGAGTGGCGTGATAAAAAATGGGGGTTCACAAGTTGTAAGGGGGGTCCACGAAAATTAATCTGGTTTCGGTAGTAAAGAACAAAAATGTTGGCTTGGCTTTACCTATATAAAATTAAGGAACAAAAAAAATTCCAAATTTTTCAGTGATTTTTGCCAGGCTTGGGTAAAAATGGTTGTATTGAGACTTACAAAAAAAAAGTATTTTGGTGTTGGTTTCTTACAAAAGTTCGGGATTTTAAGTAAAATAAGTAATTTAAGGTTTATTAATATTACAAATATTTTGATCAAATAAGTATATAAAGTATTTAAATGTGAACAAAATTTGGCAACAAAGCATCAATTAACATAACATAAGTCGCAATCGTTCAAAACTATGTTTGTTAACTACTTTCTTGATATTTCAGTAGAAACGATTTTTCTGTTTTGATCAACGATGTGAAGTAATAATTGCTTTTCTTCCTCCTTCTTAGTGAGTATCGTGTTGTAATCTTCAAATAGTTTAACACCTCTCTCTGCTGTATCATTAACACGCAAATTTTTGACGCGTCTTTTGCATTGAAGGAAATCAACATTGTCATTCAAGTCTCAGGTCATTGCAAGAAAGGGTCCTTGATATCAAGATCTTGTGTTGCAAAAGTTTCTAATGTAACCTCTGAGGCAAGCTTAGCAGAATCACCTCGTACTGTACGATTACCGCCATCAGAATTTAGAATGAACAATTGCCTGATTCTCAGCTTCAGACAGCTTGCCAGAAAACAAGGCAAATGCAACTAGTTCATCTGACAAATATCATACGTGTCGCTCTAAGACACTCCTAACTCTCATACTGATTTCGAAACTATGGCTTGATACAATTTTAAGCTCTTCCAAAGTAGTAAGTCATTTACTGGTGCATCTGCTGCCAAAGGCGCTTCGATCCAAACTTTGGAGTAGATGAAATTTACAAATCGAACAAATGTTTAAATGCTTGTAAATTATTTCGAAAAAGAAAATTATTTTTTGGGAAACGACAATTTAATTATGCATTTGTAATAAGTTAGCCAAAATAAAACCAATTTTGGATTCTCCTTATGATTTAACCTGTTGTAGTGGATCCTTTGCTCGTGGTCGCCAGGATACTTACGTGGTCTCCAAGGAACAGGATTGCGTGTATTTTGTATGAGTGAAAGAGTCCGCTACGTTTAATAATTTATTCTGTCTTGTTAAAAGTATTTACAAATTTTTGTACATCGCGGGAAAGATTGGAAGTGAAATCAATGCGGTGTACGACCGTGTTCTCAGACCGAGGTCAGTAGCTGGAATGGCGGCGCTCTCCGACGGCCGTTGGGAGAACTACATTGGTCACGTGACCAATGTGGCCATAACTAGGTTTAACCATAAACTAAATAAAAGATAACCGGTACTTGATTGCACTTCCATAGCCTCCCCTCCAGTGTTAACGATAATATGGATAATAATGGAAAATCGTTAAAGGAGACTAAATTGCTGGTACTAATCCTATCTTGACTGAGGCACCATCAGTCAAAACAAGAATAGCCTCCAATGTGTTCGAAAAATTATAAGGGTTACGTTACTCGAGCAGAGTAGAATGATCAGTTAATGACGTAGACTGTTGTTATACTTTCAAGAACACACTGGAAGGTATTAAAGGTTTAACCAAAAAGAAATTTTTGCTGAGAATCTTAATTCTAGTACATGAAATCATAAGATTAATGTGTAACTATGACACGTAATGTTGAAAATTACTACACTATTGTATACTATAACCAATTTATTTGGTGTTGAAATCAGTTAATTCTGATGTGAGTATTTACAAGTTAGTTTTAAATAATGTTTTTTAAAACTAGTCAAGCTCTATGAGCTCTTTACTTTGTTTACAGTGGTAAACGCATCGACGAACTGGGTGTTCGGAGCGTTGATGTATATAATATAGCGTGGTACATGGAATTTGATATATGATTCCAGCTAATTATAGTGATACCTGGAATTATACATATGATTCCAGCTGATTGTAGTGGTACATGGAATTTGAGAAATGGTTCCAGTTGATTGTTTTTCAATTAATGCATGAACATTGTATGTTGTTGTCTCAATGAACTATGTTCAGAGCTAGTAGAATTGTTTTACCAATCGTGCGCAATTAAAAGCGCTGGTTGTAAAATCATTGTACATTGATTGTATACAAGATAATATTTAAGACTATGACTTAAAGTAACCTTAAAATAACATTATACATGTTTAAAAATATATTCGCAAATGTATGGTCAAAAGTTGTAATTTACTTGAGAAACATTTCGCAGGTAGGTTGTAAATAGCAGAATGCTGTATTTTTCATAAGTTATATTGAAAAAGAAAACTATAGTAGCAGGTATGTTTAACTATAAGCTAAATCTAGTGTAAGACATATTTAAATTGAAACATAAGTAGATATGGTAGAGTTTTCTTCCTAACAGTATTATATCTTTGGAGCCCTAGTTAGGCGTTCATCATAAAATTATAAACAATAGGGGTTTATGCTATTCTGTAGCAAAAAATGATGATTTTTAAGTCAAAGAAGCTGCACATTGTCTTCAGTACGTAAAAGTGTGTTTTTTGTTGATGTAAGTCGAATAACCATGTTCCTTTACGTACGTAAGACAAAGTGGCTTTAACTTGTAGGTATATAAACATGAAAGAGAAAAGTATATTTAAAAACACATAATTTCAACCACATGATTCACTGGATGTATTAAAGTGCCATGTACATCCAGAGAAGCGTGGTTAAAAAACAAAAATGCATAAATAACAGTGTTTATCATGTGGTAAGAAGTTATCTACTATGTACATAGTTTGTAGAGTAGATAATGTGTACCTTGGTACATAATATTATATAATATGATGATTTTAATTGACTGTTTGGAAAGTTGATTACAATAGTGCTGTAATGCTTGTAGTAACGCATGAATGCGGTTGTGTGATGTGAATTTTACATTTTTTATTATAAATTTTAATTATAACGTTTTTAAGAATTGTAAAAACACAGTAGTGTTTGTAGTACCTTTGAAGTACACAAAGTATGCAGTTAAATGATGAAGAGCTTTCATCTAATTAGGAGTAATTTAAAATTGTAATAACATGCTTAATATGTAAAATTTTTTTAAAATGCATGAGTTATGCAATTAAATGATGAATTGTTTCATCTTATTGAAGGTGTTTCACACTTGTGAATACACTGTACTAATCTAAGTTTTAGATTATGTTGATTGACAATTTACGATATTATCGGTAGGATTAAAAATGCATGAGTTATGCAATTAAATGATGAAATGTTTCATCGTATTGAAGGTGTTTCACACTTGTGAATACACTGTAATAATCTAAGTTTTAAATTATGTTGATTGACAATTTACAATATTATCGGTAGGATTTCCGTAAAAAAATCTGTACATTTAAATATTGTGTTATTCGCAGTATTTTAAAGAAAAGTAAACTTTATGAAAATGGTTTGCAATTCAAAGCTAGGCGAAATTTATAAATTAATTTCTATCATGAGTTATGAATTAGAAAAATGTCAAATCAAAATATCTTTTTGTGCTTTATTCCATCCCAAGTCTCTTTGGAAAATGTACATGTCGACCTGAACGAGTTGTGATCTTGTGACCAGTTGTGGATGTGGTCTTGGTTATCGGTGTGACGGGAACTGATGGGTGTGTAGTGACATTTTCTTCAACCGGAATGAAAGCAGGCTTGAGTCGGTCTATGGAGACACGTTTGGGTTTGCCTTTTATAGTTATGACAAATGTTTTGTCATCACGTTGTTCTACCTTGTAAGGACCCTCGTACTGGTTCTGGAGGGGTCGTCTTACGCTATCTGTTCTCAGGAAAACATGAGTGGCGACAGGTAGGTCTTTGTGCACAAAAAATTTTCTTGCGCTGTGATTACTGGCAGGGGTCGATTTGATACTTTCGAACTTTCTCTGTAGGCGTCCCACATACGTATCGGGTTCTTCGCGAGGAGTTTCTGAGAAGAAGTCGCAGGGAAGTCTTAGTGTCCTGCCATACGTAAGTTCTGCGGGTGAGCATTTTAGATCCTCACGCACTGTAGCTCTCAAACCGAGAAGTATTAGTGGAAGGTTCTCAACCCAGTTTTGTTCTCCACATGCAATTAGAGAAGATTTTAAAGTGCGATGCCATCTTTCTATAATACCGTTCGCTTGAGAACGTTATGCAGTAGTTCTTGAGTGTTTGATGCCAAACTTTTCTGCGAGTTTTTTGAAGAGACAACTCTCGAACTGTCGTCCTTGGTCAGTGGTGATGCTGTCAGGTGTTCCGTGACGTGCGATCCAATGCGTAGTCAATGCTGTGGCTACGGTTTCTGCTGACATATTCTTCAGGGGAATTGCTTCGGGCCATCGAGTGAACCTATCGATCATGGTTAGTATATATTGGTAATCATTGCATAGCGGTAGTGGTCCGACCAAGTCGATGTGAATGTTACGGAATCTATCCTCTGGTAATATGTAAGTTGCTAGAGGTGCGACCGTATGTTTTGATACCTTTGCTTTTTGACATGGTATGCATTGTTTGACGAAGGTCTTGATGTCTTTCGCCATGTAGGGCCAAACAAATCTTTGTTTGATAGTATTTGTAGTTCCCAAGATACCAGGGTGGCAAACGTTATGTATGCTTGTTATGACTTGTTGTCGCATGCTGGGTGGAACGATTGGTCTAACATGACCTGTTGAAATATCACACCACAATCGAGTGTCAGTGCCAGGTATCACCATTTGACGTAAAGCAAGGGTGCTGCCATCGTTTGCCTTAAATTGTCCGTCAGGTTGGCATTGCTCTAACCGCATTTGCTCGAAGTCAATTACAGTGGGACAGTTGATCTCATCGACGCGAGATAAGGTGTCCGCGACTACGTTCTCTTTTCCAGAGACATACCTTATGTCAGTTGTAAATTGCGCTATGTAATCAAGCTGTCGCTCTTGCCGAGGGGAGCTAGACGCGCGTTTTTTGTTTAATGCGAAGGTGAGTGGCTTGTGGTCTGTGAAAATGCTGAAATGACGACCTTCGATGTGATTTCTAAAGTATTTCACGGATTCGTAAACGGCGGTAAGTTCGCGGTCAAAAGTGCTGTATTTCTGTTGAGCAGGTGTGAACTTTTTGGAGAAGAATCCTAGTGGTTCCCAGGTGTTTCCTTTTGATTGTTGCAATGAAGAACCCAAAGCTTTGTCACTGGCGTCTACCATCATTGCCAGCTTTGCGTTTGGATCTGGGTGTGTAAGTAGAGCTGCGTTCGCTAGTTGCTGTTTGCAATCTTCAAATGCCTTTGTCTGCTCCTGGTTCCAGTTAAGAATCCGCTTGTCATTCTTTTTGTAACCGGCAATACTGTCGTATAGAATTGCTTGGGTGTTGATTGAGTTTGGTAGGAACCTGCGGTAGTAGTTCAACATACCTAAGAAGCGACGTAGTTCTTTCGCAGTTTTAGGTTGAGGGAATTCTGTCACTGCTTTGACTTTATCCTTGATTGGAGTCATGCCCTCTGAAGTAATTGTGTGTCCGAGGAAGTTCACTGTTGCGGTTCCGAATTGGCATTTTTGGATATTAATGACAAGTCCGTTATCAGCGAGTCGTTTAAGAAGCAAATCTAGATGTTTTTTATGTTCCTCTTCGTCAGCGGAAGCTATGAGGATGTCATCTAGATAAACGAAACAGAAATCTAGATCTCTTGTTATTGCATGCATGAATCGTTGAAAACTCTGAGCTGCGTTTGATAATCCAAATTGCATGGAGGTGAATTCAAACAATCCGAACGGTGTGATGATGGCCGTTTTAGGGATGTCTTCAGGTTCAACGGGTATCTGGTGGTAAGCGCGCGACAAGTCGATGGTTGAAAAAATTTTCGCTTTTGCCAATTTATGGGCGAAGTCTTGAAGTCGAGCTATGGGATATTTATCGGGGACTGTTTTTGAGTTTAAGAGTCGGTAGTCGCCACACGGACGCCATTCGCCATTTGGCTTCTTTACCATGTGTAAAGGGCTGGCCCAGTTGCTTTTCTCAAAGGTCATGTTCCTAGGGATGACTGAGATGTCCGCGCCGGTGTCTACTAGGTATTTATGTCTTGTTCGCAGGTCATAGATGAAGAGACGACAAGAGGTATTAGGGATCTCACATGTCTCTACTGGGAGTTCCCGCTGTCGTTTCCCGACTTCTTCTTTACATAAGAACATGGTTTGGAGCATTTATGAGCATTTTCTCCAAATCTTGCATGGTAGAAACATTTTCCATCTTGATTCCTATTGGGAGATGAATTGCGTGACCCGGAACTTGAGCGGCCAGGTTTTCGGCGGGGGCTCTGGTTTCTCCGTCCTTTATAGGTTGATGTGGGCTCAGTTTTGGCTATGCGTAGCTGGGCTACTTCACGCGAAAGTGCTACTATTTGTTTCTGCAGTTGTAGTAATAACGAATGTTCAGCTGGTTCCTGACGAGATGAACTGGGTTTGTTGCGATCCTCCATGGCACTGCAATCGGTTGATTGATAGACATCTAGTATTTTGTCTGCAGCTGTGGCAAGTTGGTTAATGTCGTTATCGGGTAGTGCTGACAGTATTGCTTGCACATGTTGGGGTAGGCGTTGTAACCACAATGCGCGCACAATTGCGTTATCCGCTAAGGTAGGTCCTGCTAGTTCCAGCATATGTCTCAATAGACCGGTTGGCTTCCTATCCTCTAGTTGGATTCCTGTTAGTAGGCGTGTGAGGCGTTTTTCAGCGGAGTCTTGGAGTCGGTCAATAAGGGCTGCTTTCAAATTGGCGTATTTGTCATTGATCGGTGGATGTGTCACGATGTCGCTCACACATTGTAAGGTTTGTGAATCCAAAGCAGCTATAATTATATTGTACTTCGTGAAATCCTCTTTAATGCGCGAATTCGCGAATTGAGCTTCAGCCTGTATAAACCAAAGCGAAATCTGATCCCTCCACAGATTTGGTAATCTCACGGAGACGTGATTTACTGCTGCCGCAGAGCTTGGTTCGCCAGTTGATTCCATGTTGATTGGGGTTGGGCTTGGTTCCGGATTTATTGTTTTTTGAAACAAAATCTTGATTTGATGAGTCGGTGTGGTCGCTGGGGATTCTTCATCCGAGGTCATTTCAACATTTGTACGGAGATAGGCACGCAAAGATATTGATTTTTGAAATATTTCAAATTATGTATTAAAAATCCGTAATGATTTAAAGAAAAATTAGTGCTGTTGACATCTATGTGAAATGTACGGAAGTTACTCGAAAATTATTCAAGACGCAAACCTTTACGAAAATCAATTGTTACCATTTAAGTAGAAATCTTTAATCATGCGTGAATAATTCAGGTTAATTAATAATTGATATGTAGAAATATTATTATCAGACATGTGTTAAAAATTGTAACATGTTATTTTGCTAAATTTTGTGGTGGGTATGCAAAAATTATTTCCAGAAATATCGTATAAACTGTGTTAAAAATTTACGTGGTTGAACGTTGTTGAGATGATGCAGATGTGTGTTTTCCGAGAGGGTCCGCAGCTGATGCTCGTGGTGGAGGCTGCGTCGATCAGTCGACCGGGCTGCAGGAACAGGGGCTCGGAGGTGTGATGTTCCTTTAGCGTTCCGAGGGTGTCCGCCGCTGATGCTGGCGATGGAGGCTGCGTCCAGCTGTTGACGGGGCTGCAGGAAGTGTGACTCGGCTGTAGAAGCTCCCTTGGTAGCATCACGCGTTGCTGAAGATGTTCGATGCCTAGAATAGAGGGTAACACGCACTTAATCCGAGATACGAATAATACATAGGCAAATAGTCACAAATAGGGTCACTTTGCATTGCAGATTTATACGTGTGATTGTAAAGAACATCACCTGTGATCAATCCGAACGTTCAACTGAACATGTTCGTAAATCAAATTCACAAAAGTTGTGAGTGCTACAACATAAGATTGGAGAATATTCAAGCTTTTTCACAGAGAGTTGCGTCAGATTGTAACTCAAATTGAATGTTGAGCAAACAAAATGGCTATTTGACACGTGTGGATCGGTACACGAAAGCCACACGAGATTCATTTGTTACGTATTTGTATAAATTTTTTGATATTATTCGTAATGCTTTGAGGGCCAAAAACATGAGTTATAAATTTTTTAAAATACTGGGATGTAAAATAGCTGTAAATAAGGCAATGATTATTTGAATTTGAAATGATGATTTTAAAATACCAAAATTAAAACGGTACTCACCAGATAGATCCCAGGAATCCAGCCACTGACTACGGTCCGAGAACACGTGTAAAAGAATTGTCGTGGGTCACCAGCTGTAGTGGATCCTTTGCTCGTGGTCGCCAGGATACTTACGTGGTCTCCAAGGAACAGGATTGCGTGTATTTTGTATGAGTGAAAGAGTCCGCTACGTTTAATAATTTATTCTGTCTTGTTAAAAGTATTTACAAATTTTTGTACATCGCGGGAAAGATTGGAAGTGAAATCAATGCGGTGTACGACCGTGTTCTCAGACCGAGGTCAGTAGCTGGAATGGCGGCGCTCTCCGACGGCCGTTGGGAGAACTACATTGGTCACGTGACCAATGTGGCCATAACTAGGTTTAACCATAAACTAAATAAAAGATAACCGGTACTTGATTGCACTTCCATACTGTATTTCAAAATATAAAAAGTAAAAATAATAAAATGAATGAATAAATTTTGAATTTTCTAACAAAATTGGTTAACGCAGCACCAGTTCCTATGAATGGTAATGCGAATAACACAAATTTGTTAATATTCACGCAAACAAATGCGATAGCAGTGTGCAAATACACGATTGTTCTTGTTTAAATAATAATACCCACTAATACAATATAGAGTCAATCACGTCATTGTGTGCTCAGTCCTGGTGCCAACTTTATTGGGAACTGTTATTTATTGTTTTTCTTTATTTAGTGTAACCGTCCAACCAATATAGGGTATTGCGTGATAAATCAATCATTAGCGTCAGTCACAAGCTAAAACGTGTATAGATTTTTATATCCGCAAAATATATATGTTAATACAATACGATTTGGGTATTTGCGGAAAATTCCAGTGTGGAAGATACTCTTGAGACCCGGTAGTTAGCGCTGAAAAGTAAGAAGGGGAGATATGTAAAAACGAGAAGGAAGAGGAAGCGCGCTAATATTAAAAACGATAATATTTAAGCGAAAATGGTAATAATCTATAATTAATCTATCTATCTATCGATCTATATAAATAAAAATGAATCGCCGAAATGTATGTACGCGCATAACTTCCGAACGACTGCACCAAATTGAATAATTATTTTTTTTTGTTCATTATTGTCAGGACAAGGTTTGCATAAAACTGCTGGTGAGCTCTGGCATTATGAAATTTGTATAAATAAATTGCAATAGGTAGCACGCGAGCTGTTTGAAAAATGAATCAACCTGGACTAAATGTACGGAATGCAGGAGGGGAGGGGGAACTGGGGAGGGGGGTTCGCTGAACGACGGGGAGAAGGGGGGAAGGGGAGTGTGGAGATGGAAGGTGGAGGAGGCGGAGTGGGGAAGGGGACGCGGGACAGGAAGGGGAATGGGACGAACGGGAAGGGACACGCGGGGAGAAATAATTTATTTATTAAATGGCATAGCAACGCATGCCGGAAACCAGCTAGTGTTTAACAAAACACACTTCGTTTAAAATAGAGCAAAAATCTCGTGGGAAATGTCTTAAATAGCATTTATAGAAACAATGTGATTTTTTCACACATATAACTTGTAAAATAACGGAAAAAACATGTTTAAAATAATTTTCGGAGCATGCTTTGCGATTTTTTTCTATCGATGGAATTTCGTATAATTACCGTTTCGGCGTGGCAAATGTAAAAATGTTTTCTTAAAAAAACAACATGTACATATTTTTTTTAATTGTACAACAGAAAATTATCCAATTACCTTACAATTTTCTCATTTTGACAGTCTTAACACCCAGGAAGATGATTATTATACAAAAAAATCTGAAGGCTATCTAAAGAAGAGTTATATATATCTAGCGTTTCCGATATGTCATTCAACAGCACCATTCCTCTTGTCATGCTATGCTGTGCTAGAACACCAGTTCTGCCGTATAGTGTTTTGAACAAGTCGTGTAGACGACTACGCCTGATATTTTCAGGCACGTATAAGCCATAGCATTCCAAGCGGAATGGGCTGTCAATACAGTTATGGATTATGTTAAAACTAAGAATTGCAAGATTTGCATAACGTCTAGTTTCTAAGCTAAATCCATTTGTTGCCTAAAGTAATTCCATATGGTGCACAAATCTCGGATAAGTTCCATGCATCCGCATGTAGACATACCTAAGGAACTTTTTCTGGATTTGTTCCAGCATATTAATATATTTAGTTTGGTGCGGAGTCCACACACCACTAGCATACTCCAGCTTGCTTCTTATGACGCCATCGAATATGACTATCATTGCATCTGGGTCATCAAATTGCTTACATATTCTGATGATGTTGCATCTGGGTCATCAAATTGCTTACATATACTGATGATGATATTTTTATAGAAACTCAAAAACTGAAATTGTTCAAAATAAATGTGATATAAAACGGTAGAAATTCGGAATGCCGCTGCTTAAGCTTGATTACTAGATTTGAACGGCCAGTTCCCTACCTTCATCTTCCCCGTTTCCTCCTCCTCCTTCATCTTTCCCATATTCACATTAAAAAAGGGTGTCAAGATAGAAACTAACGATGTAACGTTTTTGCACAATAACCGACCGCCCAAAGACGCTCACATATATTAATATTATGTAAAAAGGTGTTGAAGTGAGTCTACTGACACGTTCAGCTGGAACATTTATAATATTAATGCTAAATAAACATGAAATATTCCTCTTTTTAATGGGATGTAATTATCGTTTTGTATGTACAGTACACTGATAAAACAAGGGAATTGGGAGTAATAAATATTATACATACTCGTACATGCTTATATTATGCCGGTGACAAACAATCATTTTATTTTCGTGTTGATTTAATCTATTATTATTTACAACAAACCTACTTGTGTGGAAGTGTTTTTTTTTTATTTACAGAATTTCAAAATCCCGGATATATTTATGAATTGTATTTTTATATGAGAAAAAGCACAAAATTTTATAGAACTGCGTTGCAATTTTCATGATCTTCATTTCAAAAAACCATTTTTTTACACTTCTTCTAACACAGCAAACTTATTTTGTGGCACCATTATGATTGAAATTAATAAATTACTTGGTTTTTACCACTTTTATTGTTTATAAAACCGACATGTTTCGTCAGCAAAGCTGACTTCTTCAGGGTTTTGACAGAACTAATTTTAAATATAGACATATATATAGGTAATAGAGAAAAATAATCGACATAAACGATAATAAAATTAAAAAGAAAATAATGTTTAAGGGACGAGGGGCAATATAGAACAATTTTAAAAAATTTAAAAGGGGAATAGATTTAATAATGGGTCATTTAAAAACAATTTTTGATTATTAATAATATTTACATTTGCATTAACACTCTTTCTAATCTCTAAAATTTCTAATTTATCTAACTGAATGCCATTGACATTACAATGAATTAATTCTATTCCACTGTTAAAATTAAAGGTATGACTAGTTTCTATTAAATGGTTGGCAAACTCCGAGAAACTATTATTATTTAAAGCTTTCATATACTCTTTAATCCTTATTTCAAAGTTTCTCGAAGTTTTACCTATATAAAAGAAATCACAATCATATTTTTTTACATGTTACTCAAGCTCGGCACGAAGCGCCATTCAAGTAAATTTTATTATTATTGGTTATGATGGCACGTGTTTCTCGCTCTTAAAACTGTTTCTATTGACTTCCGCTAAAATAAACAGTCGAAAATTGTCTTAGACGCGAAGCGCATGATACCTACTCATAATACTAGAGGGAATCGATTTCTTGATGCCACACTTACATACTAAAAAAAATCCAACACAAGAAAAGATTTTTCATGTCCTGTGTTTGGTTGCTAAAATAGTTTAAATACAATGCGTTACAGACTTGTTGTGTTATTATAAAGTGACATTTTTGAGTGAAAAACGATTATTTCATTGTTTCAATTATAGAAGTCTGTAGCAATACAGGGTGTTAAGGGACGTACTTGACTTACTTTAACCAGTGATTCCTGACATTATTTGGAATAAAAAATGTTAAAATTTTGTTCTCCGGTGACTTTTTTTGACAACTTTTTTTTTTTTTTTCAAAATCAAACAAAAAAAAAATCTTCTGCATGTCGTCACTGGTCACTCAGCCAGGTGTCCGACGAACCCCTTACCCGGCCTCCAACTGTTCAACAACTACCATTTTTTTATGTTTTTGTAGAAAAAAAAAAAAAAAAACTTCAAAAATGTCACCGGAGACCAATATTTCATTTACATTTTTTACTACAAATAATGTCAGGAATTACTGGTTAAAGTAATTCAAGTACGTCCCTTAACACCCTGTATACATAGAAAACAGTAAGGCAAAAAGTTTATATTACCGTCGTAAGCCATTAGCAAACAATGAAACAATTTTAGAATATATATAAAAATGGAATATATATTGTTGTTAGAATGACGAATTACATAAATAGAAATATTTAGAAAAAAGTATTTTTTTAAATAATATATACGTAATAATTCATCAGGGATCTTACTTAGGAAACTGTTAAATATTTTTTCACCAACGTTTACCCGAAATGTTGGTATTTCATCGAATAAGACGCCAAGAGTGTGATGTAATGTCGAAAATAAGGAATTCAGTCTTTAAGATTTTGCGTTATCGATAGAAAAAAAAATAGGTTGACATTGTTGGCATTTTTAATCTCCGTGAAATTAAAACCACAAAAATTAAAAGGTTTATTTTCCACGTTTTTCCAACGGTTGAGATAGAAAATCTCAAAACGTATATTTTATGAAAACTTTATTAACGATATGAATTTAAAATTCAAGGTCGAGAAACAGTTTTCTAAATAACAAAAGAGACTGAAGACAAGTTTAAACATCTCTGTTTCAAAGTATTTCGCTAAATTAAAGAATCCTTGAAAACTTTACGGAATCACATTGCAAAGCTGAATCTACAATCGATGAATCTAATTGACATGACATTTCTGTTGTAGAAGTTTTTTTTAAATTCCTAATGTCTGCTCGTGTCATGGAATGTAGATATATAGTACAATGAGGCAGTTTTGTTGTCGTAATGATTCGGAACACACAGTTAAAAGACATAAACACGAAGAACTTGAAAAATTCAAGAGAAAACAGAACAAGCAAGCTCAAAATAGGATGAAGACAATTGCTACACACGAAGCTGGGAGTTGCAGCATAAAACAGCACCCAAAGATACTAACACTCATAATGGCCGTCGTTGGCTGAAAAAAAACTTGAGATAATATTGTCTTGCTCCCTTCTGAATAGGTCTTGATCACGTTAATGCCCATCCAATTGGATGGATATCAGTAGATATTATGTAGGATTTCTTCTTTTTTTCCGCCGGTCCGGGAATGGTTCATTGTTATAAGACACCCACTTGGTTTGGTGACTTAGCAGAGGTTTCTGGGTTCATGGGGAGAGATCTGTACACGCCTTATCGGCGGATGAATCTGCTTAGCGGTCCGAATCCAGAGTGTCCGGTTGAGGACCCTTCAACCACTCCAGCCGAACTATATCGACCCATCGCCAAGCGGCATATTGGAGCGGATTAATTCAGACATCCCACTACGCCACCCCTGAACATACTGACCCCAGATTTGAACCCATTCCTCGAACCTTACCTGAATTTCCTCTTCTTCTTTTCCTTAAAATGACACTCCGCACGGCCAGAAAGAAATAAGGGAAATTATTTTCCTCGGTATCTCCTATTAAAATAAATTTAAAAAAACGACAACATTATGTTTGAGATTTTGTATTAATAGACTGTTATAAAGAAATAATGGCAATATTTCTAGTAGCACTTTGTGTTGAATATCAACAACCATGCTGCTTAATTAAGTTAATAATATTCTCATACACCTGCCTCCACTAAGAAACTACTGGCAAGAAACTCTGAAGATGGTACGTGTTACTGAACACAAAATCTAAGTATAAGAGATATTATTCGTATATAACAAACTACTGCTTTTACTAAGGTTTGCCGAGAAGCAATGAGTTATTTGAAACCCTAAACTGTAACACTCACGTGTAATATAGGAAGAAAATAGGTTTATAGAAAAAACGTACCTACATGATGTGGTGATCATTATTATTATTATTTCATGTAGTTATAAAGGTTTGGTTTTTAAACTGGCAACATTGTTTCTACAGACTGTCAATTTGACAGTTGACAGTTGATTTGTAGTCAGTACGTTTTGCCATTTCACCATTTCATCATTTTCACGTCAGAACAGCGCTTGCAAATTGTGAAAAATTATTTTATTGTGTTTATTTATTTATTTTATTTTATTTAGTTTATTGCGGGAAACATTTGGTGAGCGCATAATTTCACATAATGGACCTGTGAACTGGCCTCCACGATCGTGTGATCTCACACCATTAGATTACTTTTTTGTGGTATGTGAAATCACTAGTCTATGCTGATAAACCAGAGACGTTGGACCATTTATAAAGCATAATAAGAGGATATATTATGCTTTATGCCACTCTCGATTGGAATATGGAGTAATAGGATGGGGCTCAGCAGCATCTAATCATTTAAAACAACTTAAGATAACTCAGAATTGCATCATAAAGACCATTCTAAAGGTCCCAATAAGGACGTCAGAAATTTTTAAACTGTTTGATGTTCCAAGCATACAGAAAATCTATGCCAAAAACATTCTAGTACATCACCACAAAAATGATTCAAAGGCAGACACCTCACATGCTCATAAAACCAGAGCCAAACAAACATACTTACTTAATATACCAAAGTGTAACTCTTCATTTGGTCAAAGAAGTTCTGAATTTTTAGCAGTAAAGTTATATAACAAACTCCCACCTAGTATCAAACAAATTAAAACAAAAAATAGCTACATTAAGGACATTAAATGTTGGCTGAAGGAACTATCGGAAAATGAACTTACTATTATACTTAAAACATCGTCATAGAAGTTTCTGGAAAACCTTATCCAAACATTGAAGTTAAACCATAGAAGTCGCTGAAAAACTTATCCAAAGCATAGTCCCCCTCAGCACAGGATCTCCTAGTGAGGAGGACTACGAATATATTTTCTATTTTATATATACATCTAACTAACATGTTTCACATAAAATGTAAAAAATATTATATAGTTACTAAATTTAAAAAAAAAAAAAATTTGGAAGTCAACATTCGCCGCGTTATTGCCGATTTATTATGGCCCCAGTTGCTTGATAAAGTTGTCGAAAATTGAACTTCATGATTGCGCTTCATTCGTAAAAAAATTTGGAAGTCAACATTCGTTGCTTGATATCGTTGTCGAAAATTGAACTTCACGATTGCGCTTCATTCGTAAAAAAATTTGGAAGTCAACATTCGTTGCTTGATAACGTTGTCGAAAATTGAACTTCACGATTGCGCTTCATTCATAAAAAAATTTGGAAGTCAACATTCGCCGCGTTATTGCCGATATATTATGGCCTCAGTTGCTTGATAAAGTTGTCGAAAATTAAACTTCACGATTGCGCTTCATTCGAGCTGGCCGTGGCGCTCATATGCCAGAAATCATATTAAAACAATAATGGCATAACATTACCTATTAAATAAAGCCAAAATCATAGACATTAAGAGGGCATTACCAGAGAAAACCCGAAATACGTCATTTTCAAAAAAGTTTTTAGACGTATTGATCTTTTCCATAAAAAATTATAAATGGATTTCGAAAGATTATTCCTTTATCTAGCATTCGTATGTAATAAATTTTGAGATTTTTTTTTAATTTTTAGTATAATAAGGTTATTCCATAGGTCGTTGGCAGATTTGTTCAATTTTCAAAAAAGTTTTTGTATTATACCACACCCATTTCAAATAATAAAATCATGCAGTAAAATAAATCAATACATTATCTAGCAAACGTATGTTTTAGAATTTAAATTTTAGTTTCAATAAAATCATTAAAAAATATGTACGAACATGTGTTTCTTGGCGAAAATTGGTCCATTTGTGTATTTATTTGCGCACTTACAAACTAATATATTTCAGATTTTTTTGACATTCTTATTAAATTTAGACATTATTGAAAAATGATAAATACTTATAATAAAAAAAAAAACTACAAAAAGTACATTATTTTAATAGTTTTATCATCACGCCTTTCAGCATTTTTGGATGAAGGTATAAATTAAAGAATAATGAAATAATTTTACTTTGTATAAACCACTTATTTGATGTGCAAATCCGACCGGTTTCGGAACAAACGTTCCTTCGTCAGGGAAAGCTTATACTAATTTGACAGTTTCGGACAATGTTTTATTATGGTAGGGGTGGAGTTGTTACATTCAAAAAAAAAAAAAATAAATAAAAAAAAAATAAAGTATAAATTAAAGTTAATTTGAATTGAAATAAATTCGATATTGAGTTATAATTTTAAAAAGCTGGTACCACGGACATATGAATATATCTGGACCTGCCCTAAGTGATAAAAACGTATTATTTCCCCCTCCACATGGCGCCGGCTGTAGCTCCTCCTTGGAACCGGCTCGCTCCATGGGGAGGGGATATAGCCTCGCTTGAATCTAAAATGTGTGACGTCATCATTCTTGCCGTGAACAGCGAGAAGCTGACATCCATACATTTAACGAAATAACGGCAGCTTGTGCTATACAATATATCTACGTATCAATATGCACATAGCAAATGTGGGCGGTACTCCAATGTGCTCGTCGCTGGTTACAGGGGTAAGTAAATTATGAAACATTTGTAAAAGTGTTTTAACTAAACACGGCAAGAAAATATTGATATGTGTATTGGCGCGAGTCTTTTTGGAGCGAGCATTTGGCCTTAGCAAATAAGTTTTGAACGTGGCAAGCAATTCGCGCTCCCATGTAAAAAGGTCTATTCATTCAAAGCAGATTTTGCTTTTAAGAACTAAATGGTGATATTGTAATGCGAGATGCCTATATACTGTCAGATTGATTGTTCAACGAATGACAGTCATCTTTCCCCTCTTGCTCTCCATAGTTTGGTTTTACCCCTCATCTGCAACTGCTTGTCTATCCATTTGGATGTCTATGGCTGGTACGGAGAATAATTAATCTTTCTCATTGTAACCGCCCTGCACGATCGTAAGAACAACTTTCGACGAAATGTGGATTTTCGTCCGCTGGCTGGTTAAACGTTAAACGGCATTATTTTTATGTGTTTTTTTTTCATCTTTAATTTGTATACCTCTAAAAAAACACCCTTCATAATATAGGTATTATACGAAACTATAACCACCGGTCGGTGTCTGAGTTACCGTCGCGCTTGGTTCCCAACAAGGCGTCGTGAGTTCAATTCCTGGACTGGCTAAGACCTCTATCACGACTCAAGCAACGTTTTTCGCTTACTGTGGTGCTAGTAGGAGACTTTTAAATATTGTCAGGTTATTCGTAATCCGGAAGTGTTTGTCTTTCTTTAAAAAAAATGTACATTCTTATCAAAACTTCACCTTTTTTAAATAAAAAAGCTAACTCCATCTCTTGATCCCCAGTTACATGACTGAGTTGGTTCACACGCGGTAAAAGTGAAACCCACACAATCTCAGCCAATAGGAGCCTTGAAAAGTGAGCTCATAATCAAAGCGGCCACTGCGTAAGGTTTCATTCTATCTCATTTTCTCACAGGCTAACTCCTAAAAATGTATGTGTTTGTCTCTTCATTCACATTCCATCCTGTTTCTGCGTACTGTAATGAACTTTTAATTTTTAAAATTGGAACTGATTGTGGAAACCGAGCGATAAAGTGGGTGCCAAAATTACTCTATTTTAACAAAAATCCCATATTTAAAATGTGTATTTCTTTGTCAAATTTTTTGACAGAAATGAACAGATCTAAATATGAGTACTAACGGTGTTCATACGAAAGCTAAATTTCGGAGGGTACATTTAATTACTTTTTTGACATGCAATCCCGAGACAAATATTTTATAAATAATACTTACAGCTTCACGAAACCTACGAATCATAATATCTCGCAATTTTCCGGCGTCTACATCAGTTCACAATAAAAACTTTGATACGATTGACATAATTTGAAATTTTCACGGCTAAAAGTATTATCGTGATTATTTTTGGGTTGTTATGCCGTGTTCTTCCTTCTTTAGCCAACTTTTCGGACAGCTTAACCGTGTCCATCATCAGGACAGATGTGTAAATCTACTACTACTTTACTAGTACTTTTTTGCGAGTAGTACACGTGTACAAAATGGCCCCCTCACAGAACAGCTGACCGAGTGGAAGAAATAATAATAAATATGTGCTCATACGAATGCTTTGCAAACCACACCAGAAGAAAAGTATTATAACTAACTAACCGTCACGCCGTTTCCCCGCAGGGGTAGGCAGAGAGGACGGACCACCAAACAACTCGGTCTTGGCACAAAGTCTTTGCCTCACTCACATTCATACATCATCTCATAGATACTCTTCTATTATTCTGACTTTTGACATGGCCCGACTCAAGTATCTGATTCACTTGATCGTGTCATGTCTTCCTCGGGCGTCCCCGACTTCTTCTTCCATTCACATTTGCGTCATATTATATTTTTCTCACGCTATTTTCTTCTTTTATTCGCTCTACATGCCCAAACCATCTGAGGGTCAATTTCTTAATCTTATTCATTATGCTTACATCAGTCTTACATTCTTTGCGGATATCCGCATTTCTTTATTTATTATAATGTATTTATTGGGCACTAATGAAAAAGTGGATATTTTTTTGGAAAGTTTTTCATAAATGATCGAGGAAAACCGTGAATACAAAATAAAGAGTTGGTATGTTTTTAAACTCTGTTAATCTAGTGACGTATAAATATAAAGGTACTACGTATGGCTGGTATTATAAGGGTAGTGGTTCCGTGTCTGTTTTAAGCGTCGCTGCTACTCACGAACTAACGAATCGATTAACCAAAGTTCACGACCTCGCAGTAGTCCATTTTTTGTTCAGAGAAGAAAAAAACAACGCATCAATCAAGTAATAATAGGAACCCGTAGGAGAGGCTTTTACCTTTATTTTTTGGGTAGTTTTTGCAATTTTTCGTAACAAAAAGTAGCTGTTGGCATTTTTAAAGGCTTGGACTTTTTTGTGCTTTGGAAACTTCTTTCTCGTAGGGTAATAATTAATCTTCACGCTGGTTTTCACATACAAAAAAGATTGTATTTTTTGGACTCTGCGTGTCTGCATATGAAGAATTTGGTGAACAAGAACGCTGCGCCCTCTTTCGGTTGATGTCGGCAGCGGGAGAACTATTATTTTTTTTCAGTGAAATAATTTTCGAGAAATAATTCCCCGGGTCTCCTCTGTGCAGATAATGTTTTTAAAAATCATTATTGAATTTAACACTTGTTTTACATACAACAAATTGTGCTAAAGTTTTGTTTCGAACATTTAAAATGAGTTCGCTCAAGATTGCTTGGATTTTGCAAGAAATGGGAAAATTTTGTATATTCACAATCTGGTCCTCAATGATTGTAAATATATATGTACGATGTACCGTTGTTAATCTCATTATATACGCATTTATTTATTGTTTGAAACATTTACAGAGATAGGAATAGGCATAGATATTAATTATTATGTGACGTTATTAGTGACATAGCTAGAAATAATAATATCAAATAATGAAAGGACACAGTACAGAGAAAAAGACGTTAGAAAGAAAGAAAAAACATGACAAAAAACTAAAAATTGTGTAAGAAAGACGAACATTTCCGGGTTACGAATAACCCAACAATGTTTGAAAATCTCCTAATACCACCACAGAAAGCCGAAAATGTTGCTTATGTTGTGATGGAGGACTTAGCCAGCCGAGGAATCGAACACGCGACGCCCGGGTGGGACCCAAGCGCTATGCCCACTCAACCACTGACCAGTCAAAAATTATTCAATTAAGTTTTCAATATGACTCAGAACTCAGCTCAGAACTATAATGGCGGGCGATAAAAACCAAATAAATGTACATTATTTTTCGTAATTTCCTAGATATCAGCGTAAGAGTGTATCCGTTGTTGGCATGGTAAATAGTCAATTAGTTTACCCAGGGTTCAGAAAAATGAATGTTACCCCCCGCTAAATAATATATTGTTGTTAATTTATCGCGATAAGGTCCCAAGTGTTATTTTATTAATCCCGGAGCTTTCAATTGATTTTAGTAAACCTGGAGTCACAACAATGTTAATGTTTATTTAATTTTTTAATGTGTTGTAATTAAGATTTTCTTTCACGTCATCGCTAAAAACCGTTTTAAAAGGTTACTACTAGAAATAGTTGAAGTTGGGTTCAAGGGTTTCATTAGTATTGTAATATGCAAATTATGACTTGGAAAATTACTTTGAAGTTGTCAATAAAAACATTTTACAAATTGAATACATAATTGGCAAAACAGAGACGGTCTCAAAATACTTGACGAGAACTTTGATAAAGTGGAATCACTGAACAGTGAATAAAAATAATATTAGAGAATGTTGGAAATGTAATTGTTTCATTCGAAGGAATGATATTCTTACGAATAATCATCGTTTCAAGAGGAAACGCAAGTCAAAAGTGCGTATATTCTTACTGTGACTTATAGAACAATATAGGTAATATGCATATATATAGATTGGTAAACTGAGTTTAAAGCGGTTCATTTGAGAGCAAGGGAGGATTTTATTTATTTTGCAGACTTGTTGAGAGAGACTGAGTTGGCGTCACGTCTACATCGCACCCAGGCGTTGGGATTTCTGGGCTGACTTAGTCCTGCAACACGACACAAGTAATATTTCCCGCTTACTGTGGTTGCAATAAAAGATTTCCAAATATTATCAGATTGTCCCTAACCCCGGAATTTTATTTGTTCGTTTAAACTTCCACTCCCCTCTCCCGCTTCCCCCGTCCCGCGAACCCCCCTCCCGAGTTCCCCTCCCCCCTCCCGCATTCCATTCATTCAGTCCCGATACATTCAGTTTTCAAACAGCTCGTGTACCACCTATTGCAATTTAAGATTCATCGCAATCGGACGAATGGTTAGCAACGTATAAATTCATGACGCCAGATCTCACTATTGTATATAGAAACCATCGCCGGCATTCGCACATCAAATCCCCAAAGTTTCATCGCAATCGGATGAATGGTTTAGCAACGCATAGACAACTCATATTCTCATATATATTTACATATATACACCAAAGCAAGCATATTTTGATATATATGTATATATATCAAAATATGCAACGAAATGGATCCTTTCACATGGAATACATTACAATTTTAACACCCATTCACTTTACACTCTGTCAATTTAATCACCTGTCAGACAAAACATAATATATCTCTATTTTCTAAATTAGCGGCATTGTATGTGCAAGATTAATTAGTATGATCTATATCTAACAACTCCTCCAATTTCTTATTTTACAATAATTCTCTAACTTCTCCATCTTCTTCTTGTAACCCAATCTAACTATAAGTATATCATTTTCTTATTATAGAAGATCTGTGTGAATAGTATTAAGAGCAGGCAAAAAGTAATATATCCTTATTTACTATCTAAGCAGCATTATATGTATAAGACTGATTCTGTGAACTATATATCAATAATTCCTTAATATACTAATAATAACTTATCTTTTCCAATAATTCTTTAACTTCTTCACCCTCGGTTCTTGTAATCCAATATAACTACATAAACTCTCTTATTGTAGGAGAATTTGTGTGCATAGTATCAATTAGTGAAAAATTTCAACCTATACTAATGAATGTATATCCGCAACCTGTAAACTTCACCTGCTATAACACAGGGTCATCCCTAGCATGGAGGGTGAAATATCACAAAAAACTATATGTACTTTCGATAACTCATGTATTATATAAATAAAATAAATAAATAAATAAATAGATTTACTTAAGGGAAAACATTCCGTTTATAAAAAGAAACTCAGTTAATGTAAAAATAGGTATATAAAAGCTCACTCAAATGACAAATAATACAAAAAGGAGCAAGATACCCAAAAGATACAAGGGGAGACACAAGTATTATATAATAATATAATCGACTCCAAATATATTGGAGCAACAGCAGAACAGTTTTCTGATTTCGTACAAATCATCGACTAAAATGTCTACTTCAGCACACTCTCTTATTGTATAGTCTAAGTCTACATGTTTGGGTCAGAAGCTTCGACCAAGTAGTTAATATATCGATGGTCAGAAGGCTAAAAGAGGCAATATTCTTTTTTTAATGTGTTAAAGTGAAACATGCTATGGCGAAATGTCTTTCTTTAAAAAAGACGTACGTCTGACAAAAATTAAAGCTGAATAAAATTTTCAAGATCAATTGGTATCGTTGAATTGTTCAAATTCTTCAATTTAAATGCAGAGAAAAAATTTGTGGTCCAACACTTTGTTCACTTTTACCGGAGCGATGTAAAGGTGGTCACATAATTACCTTTTTTCATTATCGCTACACAAAGGGCCCTGATGAAAATAATTTCTCTCGAGGCCCGTGTTACCTTTGAGGATGCTGTATGGAGGGTCTTTTTGGGGAGAGGAAGAAGTGAATTGCTTGAATTATCGGAGGAAAGAAATACAGATTCCGGTAGATCGTCCCAGCGGCGACTTGTTGAACTCATGCGTTGAACTTATTGAGTCGCAGAAATGACCCAACCCGTGTGACAATTGTGAACCTGCTGATGCTGATCGCGCATTTTTTTATCTCCCGGCTATGCAGTGGTTCCGAATGGATCAGATATGAACAAAACCATCAATTTTTCATAATCTTGCAAGATTTTCACAGGCATCGTGTTTCGTAAAATATATCTGTGTATGTTTCCGCTTTCAACACTCGGTTTTGTTCACGAAATCTAAAAATAATCCTCTCTGCGCTTTTAGTGGCTTCTGGTTACTTGCGTTAAATGGAAAACTTTTATATTACTTTGCATCTAAAGTTTTAGGCAAGCAAAGCCAGATACACTTCATAATGTTTTATGGCGTCTCAAATATAAAGGCAGTATATTTATATGAGCTCCTGAATATTTACAGGTATTTTCAAAGCCAGTAGCGGCTGGGTAAACTATTGTTTTTAAAGTTTGACATTTATGTTTTGTTTGGGCAAGCAGGAATGCTTCTTCCAGCAAAATATACGTGCATACCTTCTGTACTTTTCCTAAGTTAGCATACAATATACACATCTACGCATATAATATACTGCTTTTGTGAACACCCCTCTTCTATCCAAAAGCAAATGCTTGTAAGAGTCATATAAAACCTGAGATGTAAAATAACTAAAATATTAAATTTGTTTTATACGTATCCGAAAGTTTATAAATTAAAAAAATTATAAATATATTCATACCTACTGTCCAGAGTTAGTGGGACTATAGCATCCTCAATTTGAGGAGTGCTGTAAAGCTGAAAGAAGTGAGGAATAGAAGGAGATGATGAAAAAGAAAGTTGAGAAGTAACAACGCCATTTCAATCCTGATAGGTGGTCCTCTCACCGAGCCGATACTAACTGAAGAATTACACTGAAGACTAAAATGGAACCTTAATTGGGAAAATTTAATCTGTAATATAAAAATGAATCACTGAATGTGTTGCTAAGCGCCTTTCGAACGACTGCACCAAATTGGATAATTCTTTTTTTTGTGTGTTCGTTATTGTCAGGACAAGGTTTTTATAAAACTTCCGGTGAGCTCTGGCATTATGAAATTTGTATAAAAAAATTGCTATTGGTGGCACGCGAGGTTTGAAAACTGAATGTATGGAAAGCGGGAGGGAGGGAGAGATGGGGGAGGGGGGAGGGAGGAGGGGGGAGGGGGGGAGGGGGGGTACGGGGTGGGGGGAAGGGGGTGGGGAGGGGGGAGGGGGGTGTGGGGAGGGGGGAGGTGGGAGGGGGGTGTGGGGAGGGGGGAGGGGGGGAGGGGGAGGGGGGGGGGGGGGAGGGGGGGGGGGGGGAAGGGGTGGGGGGGGGGGGGAAGGGGAGGGGGGGGAGGGGGAGGGGGGGAGGGGGAGGGGGGGGGGGGGGGGGGGGGAGACTTGGGGGAGGGGGGGAAGGGGGAGCGGTGAGAGGGGGGGGGAGGTAGAGGAGGCGGAGTGGGAACCCCCCTTACACCATGCGAGCGAAGCCGCGGGAAAAAGCTAGTTAAATATAAACATATTTTAAATTCACCCAGTTTACTTGAATTCACAACTCAAAAACTTTATTTTACATCATTCATAATGGCTAGTATTATATTTAAGCAGTCAACGATATTACAATGTATTTAATAATGGTATTACAATATATTTTAATAAGTATAAAAAATAAATTATCATCCACATTGGATTAGGAACAAACGAATGAACATCACTTACACGGTGGTGGTCGACTGGTTATTTTCATTTTTGAATAGCAACCTTACCTGTGTGACTATTTTAGCCTATGAAATCGCTGAAAAAAAAATTTTCAAGGCTTCTTTCAGCTTGCAACATCCTTAGGCCATACCAAAAAGTCACACTTTGTTGATGTTTAAATCCAATAAAATGAGTCTATTCTATTACAGTAGGTGTGCGAGCACTACGTGACCCAGGGTTAATAAACAACTTTACGTAAAAAGCGTTCTAAGGAAAATCTAATTTGACGCTTTCCCAACGCTTTCTTCTAGAAAATAATGTGTTTTTTGTTTTTGTATTAGCGATAGACCTATTTTCAAAATATTGTTATTACGTAAATGAAAACTTGTTGACAAGATCTTATGGCTTTTAAAACACATTTAAAAATGCGCATGGTACTTTTGTCTAGTCATTGATTAATTTATATAACACGCTTCGGGCAATGGTATTGTCTTTGAACTAAAACAAAGGAAATTATTCAATCCGCATCCTTGCTTTAACTGCTAATTGCGGTATTTCTTTTCAAATCTTTGCAAAATATATTTATTCATAGAACTGTGAAGTATTTTAATTTTTAAGGCTTTGAAGGTCTCTTTTATACTTATTATTATCAGTTTTGGTCGGGGGAAAATAAGATTTTTTACTTTTTTTTGTAGTCGTTATTCGTTTTGAAATTTTTTCTTGGAATTTAGTTGCCCCACAACATCGAAGAAAATTCAAAACTGTCAACTTTTTCTTTCAATCTGAAAACATTTCATATTAGTAATGTATTCGAAATCGACCAAAAAAGTGTTTCACAAAAGTTAAGCGTAAGAACGGTTTCCTCCGAAATGGGGAAAATTCGATTACCTTAGCGTGTGAAATATAATAGCATTTATTTTGAAACAGATTATTGAAATTTTGGGGGAAATATCGAAAGTTAGATATTCACGCGAAGAAAGATTTTATCAAGTACGTACTTGTTGCAAAGTACAGCAGAAGGTAATCTATTGTCTGAAGCTATCAAACGATAAGCTCTACCTTCATAAAATTTGTTCCTTACCTTTGTTTTACATTAGCTTCGCACAAGAAGCCCTGAGGAAAAAAATTCCTCAGGGCCTATGTCATCATTAAAGATGTTGTGTGGGAGGTCTTTTTAGTCTTTTAAGGAAGGAGAAAAAGCTCTGGAATGGGAAAAAAGCATGAGAGGTGGGTAGGAATCTGGGGTCCATCCGCCGCCAAAATCTCATCCCATGATCCCGGGTACACCGGCTAAGCTACCAAGCGTGCTGAAACACTTAGGCTGACTTACGGCGGAGGTGTTTTTTATTCAATAAATGGTTCCTGGGGCGGCAGTACCCATACCCTCCTCCAAATTGATATTCTTAGATGAATGTTGTTTGATATTTTAGATGCGTGAAATGGCTTTAGCCGTGTTTGGTGACCAGATCTGAATACCCAATATCCACCTTCCTCTTCCCCATCTCCTTCCCCTCCCCACAACCTTTAGTCTCACAACATACCCATTGGGGAAGCCATAGTGTCACTGGCTTCAGACCGGAACAATTGGAGACTCTTGTGCGCTATTTATATAAAAAAAGATGAACTTGGATAAGTTAAAGTACAAGGAATTCGAGTGACTGTGGGGATCTTAAAGTAATTGCTATGATACTTAGACAGCAAGGTGGTTACACAAAATTTCCCTTTTTTCTTTGTGAATGGGATAGTCGTGCTAAAGCTAAACCCTGGAACCAGAAAGTGTGGCCGAAAAGAACATTGCAGGTCGGAGAGAAAAACTTGCACTTTGAATCTTTGGTTGATCCTAAAAATGTCCTTCTACCACCGCTCCATATCAAACTTGGCACGATGAAGCAGTTTGTGAAGGCTTTGCCAAAAGATGGCAGACATTTAAATACCTTTCAAGCAAGTTTCCTGGTCTGTCTGAAGCAAAGCAGAAGGAGGGAGTTTTGTTGATCCTGAAATTCGTAAGCTGATGAAAGATAACAACTTTGAAAATGTGATGAACGATGTCGAGAGGTCAGCATGGAATTATTTTAAAGATGTAGTTACGAAGTGTCTAGGGAATCAGAAGGACCCAGACTTTGAAAATATGTTGTGCAATTTTTGAAATCTGGGATGCTCATTGAGTTTAAAATTCCATTTTTTTAACTCCCATTTGGATTACTTCCCGGAAAATCTTGGTACAGTTAGTGAAGAGCAAGGTGAGAGGTTTCACCAAGATATCATGGAAATGGAGAGAAGGTATCAAAGTCGATGTGATACAAATATGATGGGCGACTACTGCTGGATGCTGCATAGGGAAAATATAACGTCCCACAAAAGAAAAAGCACAAAACGAAGCTTCGAAATAAAAAAAGCAGACTTTTTTTTTTAAAGATTTGTAATTGTATATAATGTAAATAAAATATACTTGAAATTAATTAAATTTGAATAATTTTATGATTTTTTTTCCTTTTGAACATTCCCTACAGAAGTAGTATAAGGCGGGTTTTGCCTATATTTTAATTTCCACTTTGCGGAAAATACTTACATGATCTTAAAAATTACACCAATTTAACCAATAGAAAGCTACATTTTTAAAATCGGTTTAGTGGTTTAGGCGTGAAAGCGTAACTAACAAACACACGCACTTTCGCATTAATAATAATAAGAATGGATTTAATGCCTTTTTGGGGTTTTGGATATGAAAAGTAAAAATTATACAGTAGGTATTTATTAGTGACCAGACAAATCAGAATGAACTCAGCCCCTATATAAATAATTATTTTCCCCCATTAGTGTTCTGGGCAAAGAGGAATACACATGGTAGTTAGTACCAGAATTTCTGCAGTGAAATAAATCCCGACTTATATTAATACATACTGGAATCCAAAAACTTATCAATGCAAGAAATTATGGAGAATCAACTATGTACATCATTTAAAATTTCATATACCTATAAATATAAAAATCCTTCTGACTGGCAATTTAAGCATGTCCACATCATTTAAAAGAGTGTTGTAGTTCAATAGTAATTGTTCAGCAAAATTTTAGAACTTTGAAAACGTAAGAATTTATTTTGTATTCTTTCAATAGCTTGTACCTGAATTATAATATGTGGATTTCAGATGGGAGAATTATATTAAAGTTGACTTCTCACAAAGGTAAAATGAAAGAGTTTAATATTGTTGAAATTTCTAGTTAGTTATAAATCCCAACATTTGTAAGCCCGTATTAGAGATTGTCAAAGGAAGTTGGATTATTTTTTGCACTCTGAGATTTTTTTAATTTAATATATGCTTTAACAAGGAATAACTACACGGGTATATTAAAAAAAAATTCTTTCAGTGCAAAATGTACAATATTCCTCGGTAAATTTGTTATTAAACAATCTGAATACGAACAAAAACATGATGTACCTACCAAAAACATTACTGTACACTCTGTAAATTTTTTATCTGTTCGTGCTATATTGTGGCTTAAATTGCAAGTCAGCATACTTCTCTGACATGACTTAAATTGCGAGTCAGCATACATCTCATTCTGAATATTATAAAATAGTGGTACGTGTTCATAATACAAGACTAACTGCAAACAACAATGTATATAAATGTAATTGCCAGATACCTAAATAAATTCGGTCAAAGAACTCTAGAATACCTTGTTCCAATCATTTACCACATGTTGCCCAATTCGATAAAAAGCTGTGAATTAATTTTTGCAGAAGGAAATGTTTACTGGAAAAAATGCTTAGGTATGTGAAAAAAAATTGTATTAATCTCTGTTTTTTTTTTCTTTTTGTTTTAATATTTTTTTTTATTATTTTTGAAGTGAAACTTCTATAGACCCACCGTGATTTGGATTTAAGATGAAACGAAAATGACGTTTACTGCACATGCGACGCTTCAACTGCGCTCATTCTCCGCTTTAATTATGAAATCACTTTTAAAGCCTATTGGTTATGAAACGGAAATTACGCAAGGTCTCATTGGTCGCTGTGATTATGACCTCACTTTTCAAGTATCGTTTGAGATTGTTTTGGTAAAGTTTCACTTCTATCGCATGTAAACTACACTGGATTTTTTTTCTTTCTTTCTTTCATTTTTCTCTGTTCCTTATTTTTTATAAATGTTAGTAAATGTATATTTTATGTACCAGTCCCAATTTTTTAATAGTAAATGATAAAAGATTCAAATTTAAAAATATTCATCTGAAGGTAACATATTAATTCCGAAGCTTTTCCAATTCAAATGATGAAATGTATTTAAAGAATTCCGCCGTTTTATATGAGTTAAATAGTTCAAAAGTGATAATAACATTTGAAAAGAATGGTCTTTTTTCCCAACCATGTGCCAATTTACATCAAATCTAAACCAATCAATAGGATACTCAAATAAACCGTAACTCCGATAAGTAAAAAGCGAATAAATTCTCTAATAAAAATCCACCTCCTTTTAGCCTTCGGGAAAATTCTTAGTCCATGTCGTAAAAAATAAAATGATATTTAGTTCAGTAACTCAACTAGAACAAATTAATGATGACGTCTAGAAAATTAAAGAATATAAATTTTCTTCTGATTTTAATAAAAATATTCATTTTAATTGAAATATTTCATAGAAACTAATTTTACATCTACCCGTGTAAGGCTTAAGGCAGTGGAAGAGATTGGTGCATATCAGTAGCGGTCCGTGATATTGGTGCATATCAGTGGATGCAGCGCATCCCCAAACTGAGAGAATCCTGAAAATCTTCACACAAAAATTTTAACTTTGATAATTTTTCGGGATTAGTGCCCATGGTTATTACGAATAATTTTTAGAAAAAAACTTTAGATTCGCCTTAATCACTATAAAAGGAAACTTTTTGCATCACGGGCGGCGGAAAATGATGCATTTTAATTTTCAATTGCGTAAAATTAAATTTCACTTTGCAAACCGATACGGAGATAATCCGGCGAACATTCCGTCGCTGTTTGTTATGTTGGTATCCCTGATATAAATAAGAGCCACATACGACTGTAGCCGACTTCGTGTAACACTTGATAAGGCGCGTAATTACGAAAAACAGAATTAGTAATATAATGTAAACGAACCTCTAATCAGGCACTGGAATGGACACAAACCATTCAAATTCTGGGATGTTTTGTTAAAATAAAGATAATATACAAAAGCCCGCTACACAAACCCTGCTTTGCCAGACCAACCATTAAAAACCTGGAATGTTTTTTAAAATAAAGATAATATACACAAGCCCGCTACACAAACCCTGCTTTGCCAAACAAACCATTCAAAACCTGGGATATTTTTTAAAATTATGATGACATGCAGCTTCCGTAGTTTAACCTCAAAGTTTCGTATTATCCGTGAGGTGCACTAAATGCATTGTCTGTTGTGTTTTCATAATTGCGCGCCTTTTCATGTATCCCACGAAGTCGGCTATAGTCGTATTTAGCTCTTCGCTAATATTATCAGGGATACCAACATAACAGTGATGGAATGGCCGCCGGATTGTCACCGTATCGGTTCGCGAAGTGAAATTTAATTTTACGCAATTGAAAATTAAAATGCATCATTTTCCGCCGCCCGTGATGCAAAAAGTCTCCTTTTATAGTGATTAAGGCGAATCTAAAGTTTTTTTCTAAAAGTTATTCGTAATAACCATGGACACTAATCCGGAAAATTTACCAAAAAAATTAAATTAATTTTCATATACAACAACAATTACGTATTTTTTTCTATCTTAGCTCCTCGCTGAAAATTCAAGGATCGCCACTGGTGATAACTCCTGGATACGCTGACCCCCATATTTCTATCAAGCCCTCATAACCTTTTCCTATCTGATATCTCCTTAAAAATATTCCCCACACAGCATCCTTAAAGATAACGTAGGCCCTGAGGGAAATTATTTTCCTCAGGACTTGTTGAATATGTGTAAGGACCAATTATAAATTGTTGATTGTGTCTTTATATTCTACGGCAGTAAGAAAATTAACATGTTAGCTTAGATAGAAATCCGTGTGGCGTTGTAAACCGATCGATATTATACAGGCAGACTTTATTTTACGACCTTCCGAAAATTCAATATTGAAATATGCTTGGAAAAAATACCTTTTTGCTATAAAAGTTAATTTTAACTAAATTAATGGGATTATAACTCTGTTGGTGTATGATAAAATAATATGTTTTTTGTACATTAGCTCTAGACAGGAGGCTCTGAGGAAAAAAAATCCCTCAGGGCCTATGCTGTGTGGAGGGTTTTTTTAAGGGAAAGGAAGAAGAGGACGTTCTGAGAAGGAAAAAGGTATGAGGGGTGGGTAGGAAACTGGGAGTCAATGTGTCCAGGAGTGACGGACGTAAGAATCCATTCCTCCTACTGGAGAGGTCTAGGTTAGGACTCCTTTCGGACTCCGTTAGGAAGTCTTTCCCAATCCGGCCTGCCACGCAGTAGGTAGGAAAATACATACGCCGCCAAGACCCAGACAAACCTCACCCCATGAACCCGGATACCCCTGCTAAGTCACCAAACGTGGTGAATTACCAATTTTTTTTTTTTTATTTATTTATTTTTTTATTATTTTTTTTTTTATTTACTTACGTATATATTTTTTTTTTTAGTTTTCTTTATTCATTGAAAATTTTTTTTTTACAAATGTTGGGGATTTTTCGACCACCATGCTAGGCACATGCCCGTGTTGTGGTGTTCGATTGTTGTGGTGGTCGATATATATATTACAACACAATACATTACAAAATGATGCTTAGGCTTTCCAACTGGGAAGGATTCCCGTTTCAGGACAGCCAAATTGCATATTCTTAACAAAGGAGTGGTTCTGTTCAAGATATCACAGGAATGAAATTTTGCCAAGACAACTTTTGAGAATTTTCGTTTTTTATTTTTGGGATGTTATGCCGTGTTGCGCTACCTTCTTCTTTAGGAACCAAACCTTCTTCTTTTTACCAAACCTTTCGGACAGCGTTGCAGTGTCCATCATCAGGGCAGATCCGGCAGATGCGGTAGAACTTTTGAGCACATTAATAATTGCATTTGGAATGAAGGGATGGTTTCTTTGTGTCCTTGAAAGAATCGCGAAGATGTAATTTTTTCAAGGTCATTTTGGAGAACATTAATAATTGCATTCAGAAAAAATGAATGGTTCTTTCCAGAAACCACAAGTATGAGATTCTTATTGGAGAACATTTACAATTGCAAAATTAGAATAGAAACCACAAGTATGAGATTCTTATTGGAGAACATTTACAATTGCAAAATTAGAATAGAAACCACAAGTATGAGATTCTTATTGGAGAACATTTACAATTGCAAAATTAGAATAGAAACCACAAGTGTGAGATTCTTATTGGAGAACATTTACAATTGCAAAATTAGAATAGAAACCACAAGTATGAGATTCTTATTGGAGAACATTTACAATTGCAAAATTAGAATAGAAACCACAAGTGTGAGATTCTTATTGGAGAACATTTACAATTGCAAAATTAGAATAGAAACCACAAGTATGAGATTCTTATTGGAGAACATTTACAATTGCAAAATTAGAATTTATATATTTATAAACTTATATATGAGGTATGAATTCCCAGTGTATTTATGACTATTGTACATAAAGTACTATATTTTTTTGAATTTCCTAAGTAATAGAAATTACACATATATAAACCAGAATATATGACTTATGACATATGAATTTCAAACATATTAATATAAAGAATTTTAAAACTAAAATTTTGAAACGACTAGTCGTTATTTTACAAGAATAAATTTAAATATTAACAAAAGGAATATCAAATTACTAGGAACATAAAAAAAATCATTTTTAACATTTAATAAAAAGTAACTTTCAGATCTTTATTCCTCTTAAGTATAAAAATAGCCTTTGTGATAAATATTTGTTAGTATATATTATTTTACTCATATAATTTATTTTATCAGGAGAATATCATTTTTTAAAATTTTATTTCCCTTTTGTATAACATGGTAACTATTTTGTTTGAAGATAACAAAATAACATAATATTATACAGCCTTATAATTTTATTACTAACTAATGAAATAAGTACTTTAAAAAAAATATGCATTAACATAAGCTTTTTAGTAGGTATGTGAGTTTGTGTTAATATATGTTCGCTCTCGGCTCTCCCCATGTCCAGAAGCCAATTGCTAAGCCATTTACGCAAATTGCTTGCACTTTTCAGTTTCCATGCATCGGGTATGTGGTTGAACAATGTGTTTTTATTTTTATCGAGTTTCAAATCACAGCGATACTAAAGAAGTTTTCACTCAAAAAACTGGTCATGATGAAATATGGGTTAGGTTGGGGTACGTTTTTTTAATTTGTTTTTGTCTTGCCTTTTTTTCAATTTTCTTTGTTGTCCTCAGATCTATATGCTGTGATCACTTGTCATATGGAATCAGTGACATTGTTTTGTGACTTTAAAGGGCTGAAGTACCTACAGGTGGAGCGGGTACCTACGTAATAAGCAACGATAAACACAAGTACGAAATAACTTATATAAGGTAGTATTGAAACCGACGATGTGCCTATCACGGCTAGCTCTAGACTCTTTGGCGCTTCCCTCCCCCAAACATTCCCGTGTGGAAAAGAATTGATTCAGTTTCAGGCATTGTTAGAATCTTTTCACTAAATATTTACCCATTTAAACCATACATTGCGCGTGTCATTTCAATTACATGAATTTTCTAATTTGTTTCAGCATAAGATACCTTTCGCGTACATCAATGAGTGGTGCCACTTGTATTTGTCTCGATATAAAATTTAAAGGAATGGTCGACCTGATAGTACGACAATATAAAGTGATTTATGATAAGGAATGAATGAAATCAAGGAAGAACTTCCTCGAACTGTGTCTTGGACAATCTAAAATTCTGATGAAATCTTTCACCATCGCTCTTTAACCAAGCAGGTTGTTTTATTAGAACATGTTTCGTGCAAATTTTTTAGGTTAAAGGGTAACCATCCGGTAATTGTTAGAATAAATTATATTAAAGTGTGAATCGCCAATTTGCTAGGTTGGGCGACACATTGATTTTCAAAACTATCAGGAATGTCCTCATTAAAAAAGACTTAATCAAGATTTACACGACTCTCTGACAATCATTGTTAGAATACGGTATTATTGAATGGGGCAGTGCAAATAAAAACATACTAAATCCACTAATTAAAACTCAAAAAACCATAATGAAAATTATACTGAAAGTTCCCAAGAACTAGCACTGACGAAATCTTCAACAATCTTAACATTATATCAATTAAACAACTTTATTCTAAAAGTACACTCATTTACATTCATAAATACAAAACCCCAGAAATAACAACTAACACGTATATCAGAAACACTAGATCTCATGGTCAAAAACATATCCAACAAGTAACTACTAACACAACATTTGGGCAAAGAAGCTTCATATATTATGTTATTAAACTCTACAATAAAATACCACTCTCACTCAAAAACCTCAACATTATATAACTTTTTTTTAAACGCACCAGATTTAAATGTCCGGGTTAAATTTTCCCAAAAAAAAAAAAAAAAAGGAAAGGAAAAAAAGAAGGAAAAGCTAAACCCTTTCACACACTTCCCCAAATGATCATCTAGTCAACCCACGCTATGCAATTGCACTATATAAGTATTATAAATACAAAATAATACAACAACAACATGTCAATCTACCAGAGATCAAATGGTAATATAATTCACCGACTCCAGATATTTTCATATCAGAGGCTTCGGCTCTGTGGCATTTCTAATTGAACCTATAAATCCTACTGATCCCTCAATATAAATATTTAAAAAATCTTTTGTAATCCTACATGTATTTAAAATTACTGATTTTTGCATTTTTATATACAAATTCTTTGACAAATCTAATATGCTTAAATTTTGAATCAGATTCCTAGGTATTATGCCAGTGGCCGAAATAACAAATGGTAATATTTTTATAGTCCGAGAATGCCAAATTCTTTTAATCTCATTTCCTAAATCTGTGTATTTTCTTATTTTTTCAGAAACAGTTTTTTGAATATTACAGGAATTTGGAATAGCTACATCAATGATATAAGTTATTTTTTAAATTTTGTCATGTAAAACTATATCAGGTCTATTATGACTAATTGTTCTGTCTGTTAGTATAGTTTTATCATAATATATTTTATAAAATTCATTTTCTATAAATGAATTTGGTTCATATTCATAATATGGTACTACATTACGGCAATCAATCAAGTTATGTTTAATTACCAAACTTTGGTGAATTATTTTTAAAACTTGATTGTGCCTAAATGTATACTCGGACGGCGCTAATATAGAACATCCCGATATAATATGTTCTATAGTTTCGGGAAAAGCCAAACATTTTCTACATAAATCATCAATTTGATTTATATCTTTGATTATATGCTTTCTATAATTTTTAGTATTAATGACTCTATCTTGAATGGCAAGCATAAATCCTTCTATTTCTGCGCTCAACTCTCCAATACTCAACCATTTGTTTGACGAAAGTCTGTCAACATACGTTTGGTTGAGATAATTGAAGTGTTTTGCGTGAATAATTTTATTTGACCAGGAATCTAATAATTCCTGGTTAGTATTTATAAGAATGTTGGCATTCTCGTCATATAAATTTAAAGGTGTAATATTTCTATCTGCCTTGCAAATTATTTTGTGCATTTCTGAGCTATTAGCTTTCCTATGGAAAAAATTTCTAAGCATTTCTACCTGATTGTGTTTCAAAGATGTTATTTTGACTACACCTCTACCTCCTAAATTTCTAGGTAAATTAATTCGTTCTATAGCTGAATTTGAATGATGGCAATTAAACTTTATTAACAAATAAACGTTAATTAATTTTACGCACCAGATTTAAATGTCCGGGTTAAAAACTAAACCCTTTCATACACTTCCCCAAATGATCATCTAGTGAATCCACGTTATGCAATTGCACTATATAAGTATTATAAATACAAAACAATACAAGAACAACATGTCAACCTACTAGAGACCAAATGGGAATATAATTCACCGACTCCAGATATTTTCATATCAGAGGGTTCGGCTCTGTGGCATTTCTAATTGAATCTATAAATCCTACTGATCCCTCAATATAAATATTTAAAAAATCTTTTGTAATCCTACATGTTAATCCTATTTACTATTTATTATTATTATTATTATTATTATTATTATTATAACATTTAAATAAATCTCAAATAAAAAGCTGGATACTAAATGTGGGGAGATCAGGAAAAGAAATTATACTGATATCAAATACAAAATATACTGATACTAAAACCGAATCTAGTGAGCTGAATTATAAAAAAACACTATCTTATTTACTTTATAATTACTTTTTAAAAAATCTAAGAAAGTAGTGTAAGAAGAATATACGACGTAAATGGAATGGTAGAAGAAGTCGGGGACGCCCGAGGAAGACATGGCATGATCAAGTGAATCAGATACTTGAGTCGGGCCATGTCAAAAGTCAGAATAATAGACGAGAATGTATGAGACGATGTATGAATGTGAATGAGTCAAAGAATGTGTGCTAAGACCGAGTTGTTTGGCGGTCCGTCCTCTCTGCCTAACCCTGCGGGGAAACGGCGTGATGGTTAGTTAGTTAAAAAAATACAGTCAGTGGTTGAGTGGGCATAGCGCTTGGGTCCCACCCGAGCGTCGCGTGTTCGATTCCTCGGCTGGCTAAGTCCTCCATCACAACACAAGCAACATTTTTGGCTTTCTGTGGTGGTAGTAGGAGATTTTCAAACATTGTTGGGTTATTCGTAACCCGGAAATGTTTGTCTTTCTTTTTAAAAAAAAAAAAACTAATTCACATTAATTTCTTATAATTAAATTATAATATGTAAATGAAATCCTCAGCACGGGAGATCCCAGTGATAATGTCATTATCTCTACATGTTACTACTAAGAAAGGAAGACAATAAATCATTATTATTATTATTATTGATAAGGTTTATTGGCGGTATGTGCCAAATGGATTATAATAAATTGTCAGGTATGTGAAATCGTACTTTCTTGGAAACGGCTTTGTTAAACAATTTCATCGTTCAACGCGCCAATCTGCAGGTGATTCCTGGGGAATGCCATATGGCAAGGGAAGTAAAATTTGACTAGCTCAGCCTGACTCAGACTGAGTTATCTGTAAGGGTCGTGGGGACTAATTGGTCTCCTTCCGGTTCAAGGACATTAAATAAAAGTATACTTGATTATACTCATATGTATAGAAGGTATATATTAAAGTGAGTTGACATTTACAGGGTTCAAAGTAAAAAGTCGTTTGTAAGATTTAATAATTATGCAGAGGCAGCTTCACACTTTAAAATTGATTCATTGAGTGTACGAAGGCATCATATGGATGCACTATTCTTGTATAAAGTAGTCAACGATAATATTCAATGCCCAGAGTTGCTAAATAAAATTCAATTCAATGTACATGCACGTTCAACACGCTCTTCTGTCCTGTTCAGGGTGGATCAATGCAAGACAAACTGTAAGCAGAATTCTTGCCTGAACAGACTATGCAATAGTTATAAATAGCGTATTTTCCAATGTTGACATTTTCAATTGCAAACTTACTGAATATAAAAGGTCGATAAAAGAGTATTTCTCTGATGGTTCTTGAATAATGTTATGTTTTTATTGTTTATATTTCTGTTATGATTTGATTTATATGTACAACTTCTCTCCATGGCTACCAATGTATTGATAGATTTTTCGTTTTGTAATTTTTCATTTTTATATTAAAAAAATTGTTTTGAGTATATATATATATATATATTTTTTGTTTTATATAATTTTGGATTAATATTCCTTTTTTATAAATTTTAACTTACTTATTCTTATTATGCTGTCTCAGTAGAAGTAAAGTCACAAGGAGGAAATCCGTAATTGGTTTTATTTTGGCTATTTAATACTATGTACAAACTGAAATAAACATAAACTGTCGATTTCCCGAAAATTAATAAATAAATAAATAAATGTAAATAAACGTACTCACCCTCGGACCGTCAGGTATTAGGAATTGCTAGCTAAGTTTAATTACTCGCGTTGAGGTGTAGGAAATCTTTCCGCCTCGCAACCATGGTGCAACGGCGAGAAACCGATGTACGCCAGCTCGGTGTCCGTACCTCCATCCAAGCGAAGGTCGCGCCCTGGTTTGCTCCTGCTTCCATCCAAGCGAAGGTCACGCCCTAGTTTGCTTCTGCTTCCATCCAAGCAAAGGTCATGCCCTAGTTTGCTACAGCTTCCATCCAGACTACGGGCTCAAATCTCGCAGCAAACAAGTTATGAGCCGGTAACATTTAGCCGGTAGCCGATCTTCGCTCTGCGCGCTTCCGAATACTATGTGCTTTGCTGGGACACGTACAGGTTACATGTTCAGCCCGGTAGGTAACTTAGCCCGCTTCCAACAGCGCGATTCTCCGTACTTTCGCTTTTCGCGGCACGCGGTGATTTTTTTAAAACCCATCCACATCGGCGGTCCGGATCAAATATCCAAAATCAGGTTTATTAAGGAAATAATACCTCCACGGTCATAACAAGCATTACGCTTCACTGCCCGCCAAACCGGAATAATTAACACTGCAGATTACATTAGTTTTTCAGAATTTAAAATGACTGTTGCACCAACGACGTCATTACCACGTCGTCGCTCGTTCAAAGGTGACGGAAACGGTCCTCGTGACCAAAAAAACAAACTCCTTACCCAAATGTTACCAGCGTTCCATATATTATGGTTTCAAAAAGAATCCTATAAGCGTCTTGTAAAATCAAAATAATAAGACCAATAAAATAATTGAATCATATTATGGTTTCATTTTATAACAAGGTCCATTTGTTCGGTTTTCGGAACAAATCTCATAAAAATCGTTGTCTCCCTCGCATGGTTAGAAATATTATATAAACGGTATTAGAAAGAGCAAAGACCACACTTAATATTCAAATCAAAAAATTAACCACAAAATAATTCAAATAAATACCTTTATGAATCCAATGCATCCCGCCATAATTTGAAAAAAAATTATAAAATTTTGGGTTTAGTTTTTATTGATTATTTTTACATGAACGACCAAGACGTGAGTTGAAGATAACGTTTAATTTGCCTATCGAAATATGTAGGTGTTTTGTTGAGATAGTGAAATTCGTCTTTAGCCGTTCTTTTTCTATTTGCTAGATGAACCCAATAGCTCATCTTTCTTTCTTTTTTAAAAGAGCTGCCGAAACCATTCATTGAATATCTTCTTCATAATCATAATCGGGAACGTATGAACTCTTCAAGATCTCTACGGCTGTATTGATTCAATATATCGTCAGAAGGCGTCAGAACATGACATACGATGTGAAAGCTAGCCATCACGTCAAAGCATATCATGATACGACATGTCCTTGTGCCGAGCGTGCCGCCCTGCCCCATCTGCGGATTTGATGTGCCTTTCTTACCCAACGCGCCGGTCTTGCACTGCAGTTGCATACACTAAAATACACTCTCAATCTCCCATTTACTTTTCTTTGAGGCATCACCGAGGAATCAGCTAAGGGGCGCGGAAGCTGAGTGTTGTTCACGGCTAGACCGAACGTCGTACGCATTCTTGCTGGGACTGTCAATCGATTGGAGAGGACTCCTACCCATTTGACATACCCTTATTATTTATGTACTGTGTCTTCCTCCCATACAGGTGATTGTTGGATACGCTGGCTGCAATCACCAGGCACTTGCCACCTCGTGGATTTTCTCCATCCTGTCCCATTGTCTTGTCTTTATTTTGTCATAATATTATATCTCGTATTTCATAATATCATATCTAGCACTTGCATACTACTTACTAACAACGTATGCGAGGACATTGGAGGTCTCAATTCGTTCTAAACTAAATGTAGCTTCGTTCTTTCAAAAAAATTAGAGTCCTTGCGAGAGTTTTGAAGGAACAACCATCTGTTACTTATACCACGGCGGGTAAGTGGGGGGTTACCTCCAAGTTGCATACACTGCAGTGACATCTGCGTCTACACAATTTGATAATTTGGTAGGACTCACCTATGACACTGCAGGGGTGCCACGGGCCAGCTGCGTCGGGAGCGCAGGATGAGCGCCTTCCTCATGCCAGGCGCGCCGCCTTGCCCCATCTGCGGGGCGGAGGTGCGCTTCTTGCCCCACACACCGCGCTTGCATTGCACTGCCCACAGGTGCGGACTGCCAGGGTCTGCTGCAACAAAAGGCGTAGATACCATCAGAAAATAATAACTTATGAAGAAGAACAGCAATACCCAGAAGGAGGATGATTTTCTTTAGAAGAACTCTAATGAAAAAAAAGGTTTGTAATATCACTCCAGGAAGTTAGAGGACAGGGGTATAGTATCCTAGTAAAATATTACGGTGGAGAAAAAAATAGAGTTGGCGTAGGAGAAAGGAAGAGAAAAGAACAATGGAATTGCGAAATGTTGCTGAAGCCTTTTATGCAACCTTTTGATTGTGGTCTAACCGGGAGATTTCGCTTTATTCATGAATGTTTATTCAAACAAGCAATGTTACTTCATATACAGAAAAAATGTTACAATTTACCTACGGAATAATATTTTCATAAAGTGATCGTGACAATACTTTTGTTGAGTCTGGGTCTGCTTATGATAGTCCACTATTAACTACGCTTAGTATTCACAACAATAAATGTTTACCTACGGTATTACACTTTGTTTATCATCAGTGAACATAAAGTGTGTCAAGTGACCACTATTCATTTACATGTTGTTCTAAATTACGATGCATAACAATCAGAATCTAGTGCAAACTGATCTAAGCCATCGGAATCTCCAGCAGTAAACGAGGATCATTTTGGAAAAATTGTAAAATATGAGAATTAAAAAAAATGGATGAAATTAAACAACAGTAAGTTTTTGACAAAATTGAACTTTAATAGACAACCTTGAAAAATCTCAAATCAGATACATTTTATATGAGAAAAGCATCGAATTTATCGATCAACAATATTACAAAATCACTAATAATATTGGAAACAATATGCAACTTTAAAAAATTTAGGACGGGTTGTTTCAAAAATTTGATGAATTCATCAAATATTTGAAGTAAATTTTCAAGTTCTGTGGAGCTTCTATTCAAGTTCTGTTATTATATCAGTGGAGGCCAGTTGCTGCATTAAACTGACATAATCACAGAACCTGAATAGAACTTACACAGAACGTGAAAATTAACTTCAAATATTTGATGAATTCATCAAATTTTTTGAAACAACCCGTACTTAGGATAACTTAGAAAAAGCAAATTCTATCAAGCTATAATTTTGCTGAATTGTCTAACGTAAAAAGTTTTATGAATGAAAATTCTGTGAAAACCATTGAAAGATTAATAAAGGGACTTGACATTCGGATTGAACCAAATAAAATCAACTAAGTTACCAATATCCTGATAAATCTATCAGTAAAGCCGGAGCTCGAAGGACGATCATCCATTTCAAAGACGACAAGTTCAAATCTGAATTTCTTATCGCACGCAAAAAATTAATCATTTGAAGTACTGTAACATCTTCATTGGTGAAGTTTTATCCAATTTTTCTAAAACCCTTCTTTGGAAAACCGAACCAAAGGCTAAAGAAGTTAAGTTTCAATTTGTTTGGCTTCGTAATAATAAAACGTATGTGAAAAAGAACCCCGATCAATCTTCAAGAGCTCTAATCATCAAACATGCAGACGGATTGGAATCTTTAGAGCACAGGCGTCGGGTGGGAATGCTATTCTTGTTCTACCGGTATTACAATGGAAGATGCTCCGAGGAACTAGCATCATTGATCCATTCGGCACCGGTGCATAGTCGGGAAACACGCCAAACGCAAACGCCCAACATTTGTACACGGTTGACATTTGTCACATGAGAACGGGTCGTTTCTTCGACTCGTTCTTGTGTTCAACAGCTCGGCTGTGGAATGATTTGACGGCCTCTGTGTTTCCTCCTTCCTACAACATGGGTCTCTTCAAGACCAATGTTCATTCCTTCCTCTCCTCAAAAAGACCCTCCACACAGCATCCCAGATGACATAGGCCCTGAGGGAAATTATTTTCCTCAGGACCTCCTGTGTGGAGTTAATGTAAAAAAAAAAAAAAAAATGCGATGACTTGAACCAACTATCTTAAGGCCCTTTAACCAGCGGCCGAGAATTCAACTTTCATTAAAAGATTATGTGATCGTACCCTTGTAACTGTACAAGGCGGTTCCGATGAAAAGGATTGATTATTCTCATATATTCTATAACTCAATATTATATCATTCAAAATTTGCTTTAATACTCCTATATATACATTCATGTTAGTAATGAAAATGCTCAAACGCGTGATAATTTTTTTTTTGAAGTAAAACTTCTTTACGCACGCTTGACTTGGGGAGTAAGCTGGTGAATGCGTGACGAAAGCGTTAGGAAAAGCGAGGCGAACGGCAGTTGAGAGGGAGATTTAAGTTAGTGAAGATAGAAAGAGAGAGATTTACGTTTCGCATATTGCTGTAGGGGCAAGAGAGAGAGGTGCGAGCCCAAATTTTCTTTCTCTCTTTCTCTCATAGCCAGTTACGTTTCGTATATCTAAGATACAGGCCTATTGTCTGTATCACACTGTAGGAGCAAGAGAGAGAGAGCAGTGCGCGCACACATTTTCTTTCTCTCTTCCTATCATATAGGTAGATGGAGCTAAAGAAGTTTTACTTCAGTCGTGTGTTCTAAAGCATCATATTTTTTCTAAATTATGTACTATTTGAGAGTATTTACAATTCTTCAATAATATTTAATCAAAATAAGTGTGTAAAAACTATATAATAAATATATCATAATTGAGTCATAAATATTTCGGAGCAAAATTTTTTAATTCATTACCAGAAAAAATTAGAAACATGAATACCAATATAAAAAATTTTAAAACTCACCTTAAAAATTATACTGAAAACTTAAACTGAATGATATAAAAAAGCAATACAATAACACCCCCCCCATACACACAAGCCTTGCTTAATTATGGGGGTACATCAAATATTCTACTATGTAATTAATTACTGTATAAAATTTATTTGTAATTTATAAACCTTCTATTACTAATAAAAAAAATAAAAAAAATATATCGATCGCAATAAATTGACAAATTTATTAATTTATTTTGCTATATGATTATAAGATTTTTAATTAATCTGCCAAAGACCAAAGGTATTTATTATAATAAAAAAAACATATTTTTTTCAAAAATTAAAACATACTTTTAATGGATAAAATAACAATCTTTTTAAATCATTTTTTTGTAGAAAAGAGTCGATACGTCTAGAATTTGATTTAAAGGTGATATATGTCCGGTGCCTCGTTATTCCCTCTTAATCATCACTCAAAAACTAAAACTTTTCTTGAAAAAAAAAATGGATGAAATATAATTAATGATTTATTTATGGTTGAAATATTGTTATATTCTACACTCTCAAATTACCCATCTGGTCACTTATTAAACATATTTTTTTGTTTCTCCTTGTAATGTTTAATGTTTTTGTACATGTATAGTGATTACTGCTGACTTACTCAAACGGGTAAATTGTTTTTTTCGTTATTTGTTTTTGGGGTGTGTTGCGCTACTTCCTTCTTTGCCAACGTTTCGGACAGCGTTGCAGTGTCCATTATCGGACACTAACAACCCTAAAACAAATAACGAAAATACTTTTGGCCGTGAAAATCTTAAAACATACCGAGTAAATGGTTATTCTCTATACAGGCGATTGTACTAGTGAGTATTGAGGTAGATTTTTTTATATGAAAAAATATGATTCATCTATAGTGAGAAGCAATAGATAAAATATATGTAAGATATAAACTAGGTTTGTGTTTATGGGGGATGTATCATTATGTTATGATTTTTTCTTTAATTATATGTTAGAATATTCAGTTTACATTTTCAGTGTGTTTTTTCGATGAAATTTCTTTTAAATTGTTATTTATATTTATAAAACGTATTGTTATGAATTTAAAAAAAATACTCCACGATATTTGTAATTGAATTGCCCCCTTGTATTTTTTTAAACTTTTTGTAGTTGGGAGAATTGATGTTTGTCTGAGATTTGATTTTAAATGGTTTTTATTTTAATACTAGCTGGTTTCCGGCATGCGTTGCTACGCCATTGCATGAAATGAATTGATTCTCCCTGCATGTCCATTCCCATGCGCCCCCGTTCCCCTCACGCGTCTCCTTCCCCGACTGCGTTCCCCTTCCACCTTCCCGCCTTCCACTTCCCTCGTCACCCTTCCCGCAAACCCCACCTCCTTCGTTATCCTCCCCATCCTGACTTCCCTCCCTGCCGCTAAAATAAATTAAATACATACATTTTCAAACCACTCGCGCACCACCTGTAGTAATTTTTTTAAACAACATTTTATAACGCCAGAGCTTACTATTATATATAGAACCTTCTGCTAAGATGCAATGTTTAATAAAATTTTTGAGTCAATCCATCTTTTGTTTTCCGAGATTTGCGAACGCAAACACACGGAACCTAAATTTGTATATACTTAGATTTTATCTTTGTGTATTTGTAATGTTGCATGATAGAAGTAAAAGGCATTTAGTTTTCTGACTTTAAAATCTTTAAACGGAATTTTTGAATTGTTTTTAATAATAAATATGAGCTATGTAAAGCGGTTGGGCTTATGTTTTACCCTGTCTAATAACGCCTTGCTACATAGTGATTGAGATTGAAAAAATGTCATGACATTAAATCAGATATCTTTTTCATGCATGAAGTAAATAACAAAGCGATATATAAAAAGAGAAGGTTATTATATCAGTTTACGATCGTAAACGAATTACAGTGAAAATAAAAAAGAATAATAGAAATAATGGTCAGCCTTTTCCACAACCAATATGAAATAAAATCGTGATTTCATTTGGAGATGAGTGAAAGCGTTCTTTCAGAATTTGATATTAAATCATCTGTTAAAAGGCCTTGCGGAAAATAAATGATCCACTACATTCAATACTGACAATAGTTTAAGGGAATTTGGAAGCTTTTGATTAAGTTTTCTTTAAAAGTGAAGTGAATTATTGAAGAATTTATTTATAGGTATCTACTATCAACCCTTCAGATGTGTCCAACTTTTGTTAATTAGATGCTCTTTAGAAGTGAGAACCTGGTGGTAACTGAAAACTTAATTTTATCCTCCAAACATAACTAACCAACTAACTAACTAACCATCACGTCGTTTCCTCGCAGGAGTAGGCAGAGAGGACAGACCGCCAAAGATCCCGGTATTGGTACACATTCCTTGCCTCGTTTACATTCATCCAACGTCTCATACATTCTCTTCTATTATTCTGACTCTTGACATGGCCCGACTCAAGTATCTGATTCACTTGGTCGTGCCATGTCTTTCTTGGGCGTCCTCGACTTCTTCTACCATTCACATTTGCGTCATATATTCTCCTTACACTCCTTTCCTCGTTCATTCGCTCTACATGCCCAAACCATCGGAGCGTTCCTTTCTTGATCTTACTCATTACGCTTACATCAGCCTTGCATTCTTTTTGGATTTTCACATTTCTCACGCGATCATAACATGGTATCTAATAAATTATATTGTGAGCATACATCTTACTAATATTATAAAAGCGAAAGTTTGTATGGATGTATGTGTGTTTGTTACTCTTTCACGCAAAAACTACTAAATGGATTTTAATGAAACTTTTCACTAATATAGCTCATACATCAGAATAATATATAAGCTATAATTTATAAAGCTAGTTAGGAAGGGGACGCGGGAGGGGAACGGGGACGCACGGAAAAGGTGATTCAGAGAGAAACAATGTATTTCTTTGAATACGGCAACCAGCTAGTTAAAAGTTAAGAATCCACAGATAATATTAATTAAAGAAACCATTGAGGTATATAAATAGAGAAGCAAACTTCATTACCGCGCGTCAAAAAAAGCGTAACCACTCTACAACCACGAGACGTAGCTTTGAAACCACTAAACATTTAAAAGTAAACATTATACTAGTTCTGCCGAAAAACAATCTACTGCTAGGGCGACCATGAGTTCGAGCAAAAAACCGACTCCCAACTGCAAGAAAATCTGCAAACAACCACAAGGTCCAAAAATAAAATGAATACACTACCTGAAGACATTAATACAGAAGAGGATATTTTTTCAAAATTTACTTACGTGGATTTAAAATTAGAAAAAATAAAAACCCAAATTTTGGAAAACATCCATAAAAAAATATCAGAATTTCAAAAAACAACGAAATTTATTTGTCAATAATACGACGACATAATTAACCACATGCCACAATATTATTCTTCAATAACTATATTATTTTTGTGTTCTTTTATTAAATCGTAGAGTTGTTAACCTCAACGCAGGCTTGACCTAGTGAGTTTACAAACTGAATTGTATACATTAGACCAAGGTACCATGTAAAGAAACAAATAAATAAAAGTAAAGAAATATAATTAGGTACTAGATTATTATTTAGTAAACTAAAATAAGTTTTAATGAACTATTTTGTACGAAGATTAAAACAATTTTTATTATTATTTCCAAAATATTTCAATATGGTTACCTCCATAGTAACTTATTCCATAAATTATGTATTCTCCCATTATTGTGGGAAAACCAAAATGACTTTTTAGTGGCAACACTGAACCTATTTTAGAGTACTTTGACATTTTATTTAAATCTCTGCGTTTTTTAATTAAATATGAATATGTAAACAATAAAATTACGTTTGGAAAGTAATTCCCCTTGCTTTATTATGTTTTCCTGATCTTGAGTCGCATTTCTTCTATCATTTTGGAGATAGTTTTGACCGCGTATCGTCCGGTCGAACTCGGTCGGCGTCTCAGTGAGCACTGAACTGACGTTAGGTGGGCATATGATTTTGGACATATGTACAGTGGCAATGCTTTGGCGCGGTCATTAGTCATCTATGTATATATATATCAATGAAAGAAACAGTCAAAAAAATACTTTTCTTTAAATAAAATTATTGGTGTTAGTTTGACAGCCAGCCAAACAAGTGATTTGCTGACAAAAAAAAGCTGACTGTAAATATAATATATTAGTTGACCCAACAAACGTTGTTATGCCATATAAATTATTTCTAGTGAATATTGTAAGTGTGTGGGAATGGGATCTATGACAGAAAGAGGAATGGAGCGCTGTAGACGATGACCGCCGATAAAAGCAAAAAAACACAAACTAAAGGAGGAAAATGAAATAAAGAATATCAATATGAATTTCGAAGAGCAATTGAGTGTACTATATTTTTTATCAGTCCATCTTTAGCCAACACAAATAAGCTCGATGGTTTGCCCACGCGAGAACATGATGCCGACTGAAATATCAAAATGACGCGACGCTTCTCGTGAATGTCTTGCGCATGTGTGGATGAAAGGTTGATGAGGCAGACGTAGCGCCATCTGTCATTCAACAACGTAAATAATTTCGTTCTGTTTGATATACGAAAGATGGTTAAATTTTTTCATACAAAAGTACTAAACTCGTATTTCAAAAATGGGAGGATGGGGGTAGGAGGGTTAAAATTTGGGACTTGGGATTTTTTTCTGGGTAGGGACACCCTAATCACCTAGCGATATGAAGTATACTTTAAAATCTATTCTCATTCCTACCAAATATACATTAAAAAAATCATAAAAATCGGTCTAGCCGTTTCGGAGGAGTGCGACCACAAACACCGTGACACCAGATTTTTATATATAAGATAATATAACGGCAATCGAAAAATTCTCTTTTCTTCAATGGACTAATTTTAAATCTGTTCGGTGATTAATGCGGAGATAAATTTAAAATGGAAAGTAGGAAAATATTAGTAGTTAAGATTACTAGTTAATTAGTAGTTTTATTACTAGTTTTTTTTTTTTTTTTTTAATTTATTTATTGCAACATTTATTATAATTACAATTTTACAACAAATATATAATTTTTTTTTACAGGTATTTTTTTTTTACTACCCTTCCATTTAAAGCATTTGCTTGTGTATGGAAGGGGAGTGTACATAAATGCTATTAGTTATTAGTTATAAGTTAGTACTTAAATAATTAATTGTACATAAATATATGTGAGCTGCAGTATTTGTTTGATAATGGTGTGAATTTTTTTAAAAAAAGAAAGAATGTAATGGAAAACTAAGGATATTTGTAAGATTAATTGACAGTAATTTTTTTCTTAAGAATATTTTTAAAATGTCTCTTGACAGAGAGCAGTATTCGGGTTTTATCATTAATGCTTCTGATTTCTTCTGGTAGACGATTGAAAAAAGTTCTTCCCTGGTAAGTATAATGATGCTGTGCAAAAGACGTATTTAGTTTTGGGCATAGAAAAACATGTTTAAGTCGAGTTCTGTTTTCATTTAAAAATGGATATTTATCTTTTTCCTTTATAATTTGAATCAATGAATTTTTAATATATAAATCTTTAAATGTGGGTACTTGAAATTCTTCAAACAGGCGTTCTGTTGGGTAGTCTAAGGATTTTTTTAATATAATTTTAATAATTGTCCTTTGAAGTCGGAAGGAGTAACTTCAAAATCACTGTTAAATAGCGTTAAAATTATTTTTAAAGGATAGAAAAAAACTAAACATAAAAGAAAGTGTAGAAAAAATAAGTATATTGGAAAATTATAAAGAAAAACAAAATATGATCGATGAAAACTGCCCTTGGTAAATAAATAAAATGTTACCGTACGATGTAGCTTGTGTTCTTCGTGTACGTTTACATTTTGTCACTCAACGTGTTTGTCGTTTTGTGTCATCATCACCCATCACTCTCATCAGTCTCATCGATGTCAAATGGTTAACTAATTCCTTGTTATTGATAGATTCTCGGAGGTACTTCGCGATTGTTACTGTCGCCATGATTTCAATAATATCTCCAATCAAAATCACGATCATTAGAACATTCGATAGACGTTATACATTTGATAGATAGTTGAATAGACGAACTAACTTTCATTTCAATAAATTCAAGGTAGGTACCGACGAGTGGGTACTGAATCGGGGGCACAACAGAAGGGTACAATACTCGTATATTTTTTTTTTTTCAAAGAAAGGCAAACAACCGCGGGTTACAAATAATCTGACAGTAATTTTAATATCCTGTCATAAAAATCGTAAAATATACGACATGATGAGAATATTAACGAATGTTCTCAATGTTATCCATCTATTTATATAAAAAAAATAGTGTATATGGCGGATGGTGTGGATTTGATTGTTATGCAAATCTGTAGTTATATTCCGAGATTGACATGATACAATTTTGCACACTTGACTTTAAAAACAAGAAGAATGTCATTGTCTATATCTGATTTAAAAGAACTCTGTGTAAAACCCGGGCAACACCGGGCACTTCAGCTAGTATCTTCTTTTTCTTAAAGGGAAGTAAGTGTCAATGGTGGATGGCGTTGATTTGATTATTATAAAAATCTACAGTTTTATTCCGAGATAAAAAAAAATTGCACAATTGACCAAAAAAAAAACAATAAAGGTGGCCGTTACAATTATATGAATAAAATTTCGTAAAACCACCCCATCCCCTTTTCCCGCCCCTTAAAGCATAATATTGATACTTCAGTATGAAATGACATTGAAAATAAACGATAAATTACTGCCTACATCTGATTTCGAAAAACTCTGCGTAAATCCCGAACAACGACGGGGACTTAGCTAGTATTCAAATAAATGAATAATCAACCCAATGTTTCTTGGAATACGTAGCGTAGGTATTTAAATCTAGGTGCTGTTGTTTAAACACTCTTGTCCGTCTATTATTAGCCTTTATACTAAACAGGTTCCCCATCCATACCATGGTGAATTGCGCAAATAAACAGAGGTTCAGCGTTAAGTTTAATGGCATCTTTAAATTTAAATTAGTGTATTTATGAATTATGGGTCGTACGAAAATTAAAGCAAAACGTGAGCTCAAATACAAACGTAGGATTGTGTGAATTGGTGCACATGTATACTTCCTACAATGATGTCCTTGCCAAACATAATGGGTGAACAGTATTTTTTCTCGCTTATGACTACTTATTATACACGATCATCGAATTTCGTTATTTGAAAAATGATTGGAGTTATCTAATCGAACTGTTTAGTGTTCAGTGCGTTCTTTATTTTAATTTTAAAAAAATTTATCTTTTGAATTTATTTTCTGAAGTCGATTAACAAGTTTTAAACACGCTACGTGCAAACAAGTAATACATTTAAGGGTGTTTTGGGCTCGTGTCAATTCTCGTTGCGAAAATTTCGGCTTTCTAGATGTTACAGCTGTTTTTTTTTTGTTTTTCAAAATTTTAATTTCTTTTGTAAGCAGCTTTTGGGATTCTTTTAGTTAACAGAAAATATTCATACAAAAGGATGTATTTAATAAAATATGCTTGTATATAATACTAGCTTTTTCCCCGCGGCTTCGCTCGCATGGTATTAGGGGGATTACCACTCGGCCTCCTCCACCTACCCTCTCTCCACTCCACTCCCCCGTCAACCCCCCTTCCCCTCCCCCCCCCCACCCAGCCCTCCCCAACCCCCTACCCACCCCCACCACTTCCCCCCCCCACCACTTCTCCCCCCCACCACTTCCCCCCCACCATCCTCCAACCCCTTCCTCTTCCTTCCCACCACTTCCTCCCCACCCCTCCACTCTGTCCTACTCCCCCTCCCCCTCCCCCACCGTCCTCTCCCTCTCCCCTCTCCCACCTCTCGCATTCCACACATTCATTCCCGGTACATTCAGTTTTCAAACTGCTCGCGTGCCACCTATTACAATTTTTCTACAAATTTCAAAATGCCAGAGCTATACAAAAAAACGAAAAAAAAAATTATCCAAGCAGTCGTTAGGAAGTTATGCGCATATATACATTTTTGGCGATTCATTTTTAGAGATAGATATTAACTGCAACGCCAATAAAGTACTCTTTATAGGGTGAATTGCCTAATTTAAAAAAAAACATCGTTTCCAAGGCAACAATTTGCTTGCTTTTCTTCTGACGTTTTCAATTACTTGATTTTGTTGGGGACAGAATATGTAAGATAAATAATTTCATAACGCCAGAGATCATTCATAACGCCAGAGCTTACCAATATATATAGCCTATAGTACTTGCAAATAATGTAGCGTGACAAAATACGTGAATTTTAAATCTGTGACAAAATTTTCGAAAAATCACATCCATAGTTTCTGAAATAAAATAGCAAAAAAAATCGGTTCCATGAAGAAATACATTTTTACATTAGCTCCACAGGCTAAAGTTCGGTGTTTGGGAGAAATTCCTAAAAAATAAAACTAGTTATTTTTATACTAATTTGGGGTTGGGGAATCCGAATCTGAAAGAATTATGCGGCGGCAAGCAATATTAACTGAATTACACGACTTTAAAAATTTTTATACACATACAGGAAAATAGCCATTTTGGAAGTATTCTGATTCCTAGAAAATCAAACTAGTTATTTTTATACTAACTATGGGCCGGGGAATCCGAATCTGATCTAATGGCAACACTTAATTTTGTGTGGTAAAAACATGTTATCTTGTTTTTCTATGATTTTTGTACTACGTGTGTCAAGATGTTTCCGAAATGAATATTTTCATGTGTGTGTGTATAGAAAATTTCAAAGTCTTGTAATTCAGTTAATATTGCTTGCCGCCGCCTAATTCTTTCAGATTCGGATTCCCCGGCTCATAGTTAGTATAAAAATAACTAGTTTGATTTTCTAGGAATCAGAATACTTCCAAAATGGCTATTTTCCTGTATGTGTATAAAATTTTTTAAAGTCGTGTAATTCTGTTAATATTGCTTGCCGCCGCATAACTCTTTCAGATTCGGATTCCCCGACCCCAAATTAGTATAAAAATAACTAGTTTTATTTTTTAGGAATTTCTCCCAAACACCGAACTTTTTCCGCTCCACAGATGGCCTCTATGTCTGGCTATGTCTTTAAGGATGCTGTGTGGAGGGTTTTTTTAGAAGGAGAGAAAGATCTGGGAAGGGAAAGGCATTTTTTTTACATTAACTCCGCACAGGAGGCCTGAGGGAAATAATTTCCCTCAGGGCCTATGTCATCTGGGATGCTGTGTGGAAGGTCTTTTTGAGGAGAGGAAGGAATGAACATTGGTCTTGAAGAGACCCATGTTGAAGGAAGGAGGAAACACAGAGGCCGGCAAATCATTCCACAGTCGAGCTGTTGAACACAAGAACGAGTCGAAGAAACGACCCGTTCTCATGTGACAAATGTCAACCGTACACCCGACTATGCACCGGTGCCGAAGGGATCAATGACGCTAGTTCCTCGGAGCATCTTCCATTGTAATCCGGTAGAAAAAGAATAGCCATCCCACCCGACGCCTGTGCTCTAAAAATTGCAATCCGTCTGTTAAGATGGGAGAATCTACTAAACGGACCGCCCGTTTCTGCACATATTCGAGGGTATTTTTCAGGTATTTTGGAACTCCAGACCAGAGGTGGTTGCCAAATTCAACTGTGGGGCGCACTTGTGATTTGTACAGGGTTAGCAGTTGTGTACTATATAAGTATCTGCGGGCCCTGTACAGCACGTTTTTGGGAGGCTAACTTAATGGGGGTAGGTAGGAATCTGGGAATCAATGTGCCCAGGAGTGACAGACTTATGAATCCATCCTTCCCATTGCTGTGCAAGGCGATAGGTCGAAAGAGAGACCTGCCGGAGAGGTAAAAATGTCTCCGTCAACCACTCTGTCCAAATCCAGCCCGCCACACAGAAGGTAGGCATTCGCATTCACCGCGACTTGGACAATCCTCACCTCATGAACCCGTGCACCAAACATAGGGTGACCTATGGCATAGGTATTGGTTATTTATTTATTTATCTATAAAAAGTATGTTTGTATTACATTATTCGATGCCTGTCTCACTAGGGTATACCCACGGACATATGAATATATCTGGACCTGCCCTAAGTGATAAAAACGTATTATTTCCCCCTCGCAATGGAACCGGCTGGAGCTCCTCCTTGGCGCCAGTTCGTCCCATGTGGAGGGGATAGAGAATCGCTTGAATCTAAAATGTGTGACGTCATCATTCTTGCCGTGAGCAGCGCGAAGCTAACATCTATACATTTAACGAAAAAATAACACGCCAAAACAGTAGCTTGTGCTATACAACATACCTACATATCAATGTGCACATAGCGAATGTGGGCGGTTCCTTAGTGTGCTCGTCGCTGGTTACAGGGGTAAGTAAATTATGAAACATTTGTAAAAGTGTCTTAACTAAACACGGCAACAAAATATTGCTATGTGAAAACGAGCGAATCTTTTTGGGGTGTACATTTGGCCTACGCAAATATTTTATTATCGCGGCAAGCAATTCGCGCTCCCATGTAAAAAGGTCTATTCATTCAAAGCAGATTTTGGTTTTAAGAACTAAATGGTGATATTATAATGCGAGATGCCTATATACTGTCAGATTGATTTTTCAACTAATCACAGTCTTCTTCCCCTCTTCGCCCCCCCATAGTTTGGTTTTACCCCTCACCTGTATCTTCTGGTCTATCCATTTGGATGTCTATGGGTATACCTGTGTTGAGACAGGCGTAGAGGTATATAAATGAGTATCATACATAAGAATATTTAATTACAACATAAGAATATTTAAGGTAAGATACATACTGATTTATACAATTCAAGCAGAAAGATGATTAAATTGATAATTAAATTGATGATTATAGGTGATTATTCAATAAATGGTTCCCGGGACGGTGGTATTAAACGTTATTGCCTTCAACTATTGCAGTCATACGTTAGCAACGAACATATTCGTGCCAATTCTCAGAGCAGTCTCGCACGGTAGGGTTAACAATGTCTGCCGGATGCAGTCTTTCGTGAGAAAATTATTATGTCTGCAAATTTTCCATCTAAATGCGTCCATTCCGTGCAATCAATTGGTTCGTTACAGACGCAGCATTAGGACCCGAAATCATTTCATTGCACTTGAAATCAATGCTCAACTAGCGTCGCAATCACACTGTGATAAAACTACGTGTGCGAAATAGTAGTAAGTGGGTTATATACAACCTTTGACGGTTTCAAATAAGTTGCGAAAAACTTTCCAATTCAACTAAAAATATCCTTAATTTGGAAGGCGGGTGTGGGTACCGCCACCCCGGGAACCGTTTATTAGATAACATACACCTCTGCCATAGGTCACCCCAAGTCGTACGCTACGTTTGGTGACTTAGAAGGGGTGCCCGGGTTCATGGGGTGAGGTTTGTCCAGGTCTTGGAGGTGGGTACGTCTGCTCACCAGCTGCATGGCAAGCCGGATCGAGAGAGAATGGTTAAAGGAGTCCCTTTGACTTCACCAGCCGTACTCTCTTGGAATATCGCCTTGCACTGCGGTGGAAGGGATGGATTCATCACTCCGTCCGTCACTTCTGGACACATTGACCCCCAGATTCCTACCCACCCCTCGTACCCTTTTCCTTCCCAGAACTTCCTCTCCTTCCTTTCCTAACAAGACCTTCCACACAGCATCCCCAAAGATGACATAGGTCCTGAGGGGAATTATTTTCCTCAGAGCCTCCTGTGTGGAGGTAAAGTACGTCAACCTAGAAGGATACAAATACGAAGTATCCTGCTGGCCACAGGGAACTGGTGGGGGTCCAGGAAAGTCTTATGTTACTTGAAAAGAAGGGGGGGAGGATCTAGATTGGAAGAAAAACTGCTCACGTAATTAATGAAGCCCCCTTAGTGTGATGGGTTTAATTATTTCTAGTTAAACGAATGAAAATGTAATTTTCTTTTTATTGGAATAAAAAAATTACACAAAAAGTTAATAAAAAAATAAAACAATCCACGACGTTTCCCCGCAGGGGTAGGCAGACACGATCGCCAAGGGGACCACGAAGGAATTCGGTCTTGGTACACACTCCTTGCCTCAATCACATTCATACATCGTCTCATACTCTTCTATTATTCTGACTCTTGACATGGCCCGACTCAAGTACCTTTGTGATTGTGTCTTTCTCGGGCGTCCCGGCTTCTTCTACCATTCACATTTGTGTCATATATTCTCCTTACACTAATTTCTTCGTTCATTCGCTCTACGCAAACCTTCTGAGCGTCCCTTTTTTTAATGATTTGTTTGTAAAACTATTATGGATATACTTTATGTACTCTATTGGACGCCAGATGCTGAAGATTACTGCCAAAAATACATTTGAAATGTAATGTTACGTTGAATAATCATTTTGAGATTTGTGTACCAATAGACGGTATAGATGGCTCAGAAAGGAACCGTTAAAAACACCACGGTTCACTGATGTTTATCTGAAAAGATCAGAAAAGAGAACATAGATTCGGACAAGCACTAATGTTAAGAATATTGCATAGTATTTGAATGACCTCTCTGATTCTCTAATGTGCGCAATATGTGAACAAATTGAAAATGTCGAACTCATATTATCGAAGTGCGTTTAGTATGAACAACAAAGAGTGACAATATTGATGACCTTGAATCCATCGGAAATTCAGAATTAAACAGCTTCAACTGAGTTCTAAGCCATATCAAGAATCATGAAATTTGTTAGTTCACGTAAATTATAAAATATTTGAAAGTGAATTCTTACGTATTGGACTAGGTATATTTTAAGGGGTGACTGAAAACTCAACAACGTCATCACTACTTTGAAGTCTTTTGAAAACGAGAGAAATTTCTACGAAGGAAATAGGTATGAGGGGTGGTTATAAATCTGGGGCTCGGGCAGTGTGTCCAGGACGTGTGACGGACGTATGAATCCATCTCTGCCGTGCAAAGCGTTAAGTCGAGAGAGTCCGGCTGAAGAGATCAACTCCCTCAACCAGTCTCTCCCGATCCGGCCCGCCTTGCAGTAGATGGTCAAACGCTTCCGCCGGTAAGACCAAGACAAATCTCATCCCATGAACTCCTGCTAAGTCACTAAACGCAGCGAATCACTTGGGGCGACAAATGGCAGGAGTGTTGATTATTACGGTTAAATATATTATTTTCATTTATAAATAGACCAGAGAAAAAATATGACAACACAACGAGTATATGAGTCAGAACACAAAAAACTGCTTATTCCAATAAAATGTATCAATAATTACCCAAAGATATGTACTTCTCCTTTTAGGATTACCATATTTTACTGTTTTCAACATTACAATTATTAGCGGGTTGTTGTGTTTTGAAATATTTTTTCCGGTGAAGATCTAACGACAAATTAGAAGCTTCATTTTAGAAACGCTTTGCGCGGTTTTTCTTGTGCAAAAAAAATCTCCAATAAATATGGATGAAACAAAATTAACACTAGAGTACACGCGTGGGCTACATATGTAGCCCAGGGTATTGTTTTTGTTCGTAGCTTCGTGAAATCGCGTGATTTAACTTCGAGTCTCTAGCTAAGCTTCCATTGGTTGTTGCTCGACTCATTCAGTGTGTCGTGAGCGATCGACGCTGGCGCACGTGTGAAAAATAACGATTTAAAGTTGTTGGGCTACGTAGCCCATGCGTGCACTGGCGAAACACAAGGAAAACTGTCTATGGCGTATATGTAATGATCACCAAATTTTTATTTGTCCTTCGTGTAATGAAAATTTAAAAAAAAAGTTTGAAAAAAATGTAAGAATTAAACCAAAAGTTGATTGATCTCAAATAAGTTAAAATTAGGTGATTTTTTTGAGAAGTCTGAAGTTTTGTTAATATTTTAAGTTAAAGAATGAGAAGATGTATTTTTTTTATTTCGGTTTACTTGTTAAATGTCATTTATTATAATAAATGTGTTTTATTTAAAAAATAAACGATTATCTTTCAGTACATTTCAATTTAAAATGGGCTGCAAGTGAAGCCCACGCAAGCACTCGTGAACGTTTTAGAGGCGCGTGTACCGTAGTGTTAAACAAGCTGTCTATCTAAATCATTAAAGAAAGGGATAATATAAATCTAAATGCAATATGAAACAAAAAAATCAACGGTCGCAACTGGGTATTAAAACCAGGACCTGTCCTATGTCTTACTGGGAATCTGCGGTACAGAGAACTGATGCCCAGTTGTGACCTTTACCTATTTTATTTTAATTTTAATGACTTTCTATTTCATGTTTCATTAAGATTTATTAATCCTATTTATTATCTCCTTCTTCAAAGGTTTTTCAGAACAATACATAATTCTTAAATATTACTCAGCGGTGCCTAATCTACGTAATTAAAAATATAAAATATAATGTAAATACAATTCAAAATATAAAATAAATACGTACAGTAATTGACGTTGTAATTGTCGATGGAAAACGTTAAAATGTATTTGACTGGCAGACCCATTTAGAAATTCCTTCAATTAGGCAAAACGGAATGAATCCCTTGAGAAAGCTAAGAAGCTTATAATCAATTTTCCTACATACATGCTTAATGCTAACTTAGTACGTACTTAAAAATGCATTAAGGCAAGAAAATAGCATACTTTGTTACTTACGGATACATACTTTACTTACATGTAATCCCCACGGAACATGCTGTCATTACTGGTAGGGATATATTCAAATGGCACTAATGTATGTAGTAAATTTATACTAAGAGGCAATACGCATTCTTTAGAGATCTTTATCTAACCCTCTTTATTTACATCTCTGGGGAGTTTTTAAGCAAATTGAAAAAATTTTATGTTGGAATTTAGAGTGGAGATGTAACTGTTCAATGATGATTAATTATATACAACAAAGCCAATCTGGCAAGTGGTTAAGGATTATTGACATTTATAATGATAGGTACTTAAAAGAATTTAAAATATACTCTTTCAAAAGAGCACTTATTGTAAGTTATGCTTTAAAGTATTTTTTGAAAATTATGCTTTAAAGTATTTTTTGAAAATTATGCTTTAAAGTATTTAAAAGAATCAATTGACAAAACTATTTATTCATATTCATGTTGCGTATGTATGGGTGCAAACAATTAATTAATCCTAATATTTTAATGCATTATTTGCAATAAGTCTTTTTTTTCCCTAAAATAACTCAACTAGCGCCATCTATGAAAGAGCAAATTATGAAGAGTACTTTTTAGGCTATAGGAACAAACCGTTTTTATGTACCTAAGCACAATAATTCCATTTTTCCCAACCCAATTAGTTTTAGCCAACCAATGGGACTACGTTTACCTCAATTTTTAGCAGCCGAATGGAGTGGGGAATGAAGGAGATGGAGAGGAGCAAGGTAGAAATGTATGTAGCTATTCAGATTTGGTCTTCAAAAAGCTAAAGCCATTTCAAGCAACGTTTAAAATCTTACAAGTAGAGGAAAGTAACCAAATATGGAATAATATCTCTGTATGCGCGTACAGGTTTCAACTTGTCAGTCGAGCGAGTGCTGTGTCCACGGTGAGACGGTTTTGCTTTCTGAAGATATTCTGGTAGGAACCTGGATCAAATCCCTCATGTGCGGACAAGGCACATAATAATTGCGCGAGAGCAGAGTTCGACACCTGAATTTGTGATTATTGCAAGTAGTTTAAGTTCCTTTTTATATTTGACAAAAGTCCCTAAAGTATCTCGTAGAAGTTAAGGTAAATTTTTAATTTTGTTTTTGAAGTGTTACATATTTGGGGTATCTCAAAGATATTTAAATATAAGAGACACACGTGCAGTTTTTACTGTGTGGGACTGTTTCCTGGCGTCACCGATATTTTTAATCAATACTACTGCACACTTTCAAAAATCAACTAAATTAACGAATTCTTTCCGTATTCAAACTTTATTATTAACCAATACTACCGCACACCTTAAAAAAATCTACTAAATGAATTAATTCTCTTCGTATTCAAACTATGGCCATTCGACGGTTGTCCGCCGACGATCGGGCGGCTACCATAGTATATCCGTATTTCAATATGTTTGGGGTACCTATTCCATAATTACAATTATATTGAATTTGTTTTTTAGATATAGAAGTACTTATAACTAATAAATATAATACAAGACTGTTACTTTGTAAAGCTCTAATGTATGACTGATTGCAACTGCGAGTAAAACTTTTTGATTTTCGTTACCTTATGAATAACAAACAAAACGGTATTCCATATTTGGTCACTTTCATCTACATATTATAAATAATGTCAAATTATCAGATAAAATTCCAACAAAAAACTGACACAGTCGATATATTTTAATAAATTAATATCACTGTGGAAACCGTACACCACATGAAGTGGTAGGTACCACGTACCACCAAACAGCATGAGTCGTTGAGTGGCCAACAAGATAACAAGCTGTTCTGAATTAAAAGCTCTGAGTGATTTTCCAACTCCAACATTATGATGTTTTATCGTTATCCACACGCAAGCTACACAAGTATACACGATTATTATCAGTTATGAAGACTGATTCAATCAAGTTAAATATGTCAACCATGTTCAATGTTCATACATCTCGCTACCGGAGTACATTGAATTCGTTGAATTTTCAGCGATAATTTGAAATATAATATAATTATATTGGTTTTGCGCTATCAAAATTGATTTGGTACTAAAGTATAGATCCACATTTTATGGAAAATGTAGAACAATAACGACGAAATAGTAGCTACGATCGGAATGGCCACTGTTTCAAAGTATAATGATAATTTTTAAGTAAGTTTTCTCTCGTAAAAAAAGAGATTTGTTTTATGTATTTTAATATATATATATATTGATAAATAGATAAATAATTTGGAGAAGTTTTTATTACCAATTATTTTTTATTACCAATTAATGCTTGCTATAAATTATTGACTGGTTATTTTCGCTACCTTTATAAAACCTAAGTAAAATATCACCACAATTATTTATTCGTAGACCTCATTTAACAGACACAATAATTTGGTGTCGTGTGGAGAATAAATTTCACAAAGAAAACTTATTTCTCTCCGGTAAAGGGGGAAATTGCTCGAAGAATGGGTTCATTGTAACGCTTCAGCCATTCTACGAGACAAGTGTCGTGTTTCCTGAAAATATTTATACCCACAAACATTGTGGTTTACTCTTACTTCAATGGCTTGTATTCGTACGTCCCTTTGTGCTACAGTTGCTGTACAATAATTTTGAGAATGTTTTTTTTTGTTGCTCTTTTATTGTTTAATTCTTGGTTTGCTATCATTGTTATAAAATAATATATATAGTATATTTTATTATTAGTTCTTGTCTTTGTCAATAAATCAAAATAGCAATCAATGTTATATACATATACAGGGTGTTAAGGGTCATACTTGATTAATTTAACCAGTGATTCCCGACATTATTTGGAGTAAAAATTGTAAATGAAAATTTGCTGTCTGGCGACTTTTACAGAAGTTTTTTTTTTCTTCAACACCAAACAACAAAAAACTTCCACATCACTAGTCTATCAGGCGAGTAACTCACCCCAACCCCAACTGTTTATTAACTTCTTCTTCTTGTGCCCTGCCGTTCAACGGACGTTGGCTATCATGTTGGCAATGCGGACTTTGTGGCCCGGAACAGCTCTATGGTAGACTGGCTAAACCACTGTCTCGGGTTTTTCAACCATGAGGTTCCATGAGTCTTCCGGCAATCTTTCCCTGCATTATGAGATGCAGGAACTCATACTTCTCTGGATGTCTCATCACATATCCAAGATATTGATGTTTTCTAATTTTAATAGTTTTAATTACTTGCTTTTCTTTATTCATCCGAACCACAACATCATTTATTACCTACTGATTTTTTAATGTTTTAAGTTGAAAACAGAACATCGAAAATGTCACCAAAGACCAAATTTTCAATTACATTTTTTACTCCAAATAAGGGAACGTATCCATTACGTGACCCACTTTTTGCTATTTTTAACCTCCCCTCCCCTCCCCCATCGGTGACCACGTGTATTATATTCCAAGACTCCCCCCTCCCCCTACATTTTCACGTAGTAAATCATAAATATGGTTTTGAATCATTTCTTGCTAACAAAAAGTTTAAAAAAAATTATTTGGCTTATATGTGTCCGTATTATTACGGCGCTTGCTGCGTGACGGCAAGAGTGCATGCATACCCATAAATATACAATATACACGTGGAAAAAATATTCAAAAATTAGTGGAAAAAATTTAAAAACATTTCTAGATTGACTACGTGATAAAACCTAAGCCCCCCATTGTGACCAAGCGTGGTATTTTGAAGATCTCCCCCCCCCCCCAAAAAAGGGTCACGTAGTATGGGTACGTTCCCTAATGTCAGGAATAATAAATCGCTTTTTGGTACTGGTAATAAAAGTACCGGTTAAAGTTCCTCCCTTAGAACTTTAGGTAATAGAACAGACAAGTCATGAAAAGTGATTTATTTTAATTTTAAAGAATAAAAACAAATCTGACGGTAAAATAATTGCCCACCCGAGTCCTTATTTAGTTGTAGATTTTCACAATATTTTAACAAAATTAAATCATTTTTGCACAAAATAAATTCCTCTTATCCCGTGTTGTTATGTATTATCAACACAAATTTATTTGAAGACTTCCTAGCAAAAAATATTTTTTTAAGCCCAACGCGCTCTTGAATAAATGAGGCAAACAAAGCGTGTCCGTATTTTTTAACATTATTTAGTCGAGATTCCATCAAAGCGTTCATCATTATGGATAGCTTTGCAGTCTCAAAGGGCTAACTAACTTACTTATAGAAATTCCTATGATAATAATATTGTGTATGAGTTTATCAGTTTATCATGAAATATCTTTTCACGATATTGAAAAGATATTTCAATATCTTTTGGTTCCTCAGAACCAAAGATACTAGCAACTTGCATGCGCAATCAGTTTGAGCAAACATTTTGCGCAGACTAAAAAGACCATATCAATTTTGAAGGCGGGTGCGGGTACCGGATTTTATTGGATAACCAACACCCCTGCCATAGTTCACCCCAAGTGGTTCGTTATGTTTGACGTCTTAGTAGGGGTGCCCGGGTTCGTGGGGTGAGGCTTGTCTAGATCTTGGCGGCGATTACTTGCCGGATCGGGAAAGACTCTTTTTTTTACATGAATACCGCACAAGAGTCCCAACTGCTCCCGTCTGGAGCAAGTGAGACTATGGCATCCCCAAATGGGGTATGTTATGAGGCTGAAGGTAGTGGGGAGGGAAGGAGACAGGGAAAAGGAAGGTGGGGAAGTACCTGGCTATTCAGTCAGATCTGGTGACCAAACACGGCTAAAGCTATTTCAGACAATGTTTCAATTCTGAATGGTGGTCTTACACCAGGGCGATACTGAGAGTATCTCCCACTCTGGAACGTGCCGCTAATATACTATATATTATTTTAAATGAATGAATTGAGAAATACACAAATTAATTAAATAAAATTTAGTTGCCACGCCGGGATTCGATCCCGTGACCTTCGGAATGCGAGTCAAGCGCCTTACCGCTGCACTACGCCGGCCGTCAAGGAGATCTAATCTAGTCCCGCCGGACTCTCTCAACCCATCGCCTTGAACCACAGTGGGAGGGATGAATTCATACGTCCGTTACTCCTGGACACATTGAGCCCCTTATATCTTTTTCCTTCCCAGTCTCTCCTTCCTTCCCCTAAAAATTGTCCACACAGCGTCTCCAAAGATAGACCATGAGGGAATTTTTTCCTCCTGTGTGGAGCACAGCGACAGCATGATTACTTGTCCAAACCGGTTTGTGCAAACCTGTCGCAATCATTTGAAGTATATGCAAGTCCTTGCGCATTAAACAGTTTTGCTTACTTGAATAAATTTACGCAGTTTGCACAAATTAACGTTAACCCAAGCCGTTCGCGCGGTATACCGTTTTGCCCTCTGAATGTGCATGCTTTCTTTCATACAAGTAAGGTTGAGCGTGTAGACAAACCTATGGCGGACTGCGCTTCCGAGTGTCGCCGGTATTATTTACCAATTAACGAATAAACTAAACGAATGTTAAACTAAATGAACGAATTCTTTCAGTTTTTTTTTTGTTTTTGGGGTGTTATGCCGTGTTGCGCTACCTCCTCCTTTAGCCAACGTTTAATAGCTAAATCCACAAAACCAACTTCAAGTATACTGTAAGTATTTAAGTACTTAAGCACACATTTCACGACTAACATTTACACATCTGCCCTGATGATGGACGCTGTAACGCTCTCCGAAACGTTGACTAAAGGAGGAGGTAGCGCAACACGGCATAACACCCCAAAAACAAATAACTAAAATACTTTTGGCCGTGAAAATCTAAAATCATATCTGAATTCTTTCCGTATTCAAACTATATTGTTAACCAATACTAAAGCACACCTTAAAAGAATCAACGATATGAACTTATTCTTTTCTTTTCTTTTCGTATGCAAACTACTCCGATTAGGTATTAGTCCGCCGACGCGACGGTCGCGCGGACATCATAGCATATCTCTTTTGTATTTGAATGTCTTTGCTCACAACAGGCAATCTGCCTAGCCAGGAACTAATATCGACCTAACAACACATAATACCACTTGTATACGTTTTAAATATATTCTGATCGTTTGCAATATTATTACTGTTATTTTTGCTATAATATAAACGTTTCCAATGTAATAATGTAATTGGAGATCCCAGTGAGGATATCATTATCTCTACTGTTACTAAGAAATGAAGACAATAAATCATTATTATTATTATTATTATTATTATTATAAAATAAAATAAATCTTCCTCGAAATCACAACGGAGCTCTCAGCGGCAGGAACAAATATATTTTTTTAAATATAATATAATAAATAAGCTACTCACGATGCGGTTGTCCTGGATAAGGTCCTTGTTCGGAGCAGGCTCTTCTCCCCCTTCCCAGCATCCCATCCCTGTGAGTCCTGGGAACGGCCCCAGTGGCTTCTTCTTCCACAACACAAGACATCACTACCTTACTTGCTGCAGATTCCAACAAAATGTAAAATCCCAAGACACGGAATTGAACTCTGCCGGACTAAATATTCACGTAACTCTAACCGAGTTCACTTTCTTATTTCGTTTTCACAGTTGGCTCGCTTTATTAATGATAATGTCGTATTTCTTATCACGCTAACTAGCAGCGAAAATAATTTGAAATTATAATCTACTAAGAAGATATCTGAGAAGTAATTTCACGGTAGCATCCCTTTTAAAGTTAGTTATGTTATCATTAGCATGATCCCATTATTTATCGTCGCATAAACAAGCATTTTTATTAAAGGCTTAGTCATTGATTAAAACTTTTTTCACATTGTTTACATGTATTACAGTTATTATTATATGTAGTATTTTATTATATAGCACTTTGTCATTCAGTGAAATCACAATCGTCTTCAGCGCATAGTCTTCAATGACAACAGTTGTTTTAAATAACGAATAAAGCTTATTGACATTGAATTCAACAATCTCACAAGAGTAATTTCGATTCTCCTGTTTTCCTCGAAAAGAGTTCGCCGGGGCAAGAAGGATTTATTCCTCTCGAGTTATTTCGAAGTAGCGGTGATAATTTTCTCCAAAAACCGAATCTTTTTTGGTAAAACCTTTTCCCTTCCTTTCTTGATTGTTTTGTGGCCAAATCGTTTTCTTCAGACAGACGTTTGAAGTATAATCTCCAATAAAAGTTTCTTGAAGTTCTTGTAAATAAGATTAATTTTGTAATCTCTTCTCAATGCTGCCAAATTGTGTTCTGAAACAAAGAAAGGAAATTTTTTATTAAGGTTTGCGCAATTTTTACAAGCTGCTTCATCAATAATCATGACTAAACCAATAACAAGGTGTAAAAATAATGGGAGAAAAGTGCACAAACTTTGGGGGGTGATTCTACATGATCGTACAATCAAAATAGATCGGTAACTTTTTACGAAATTCCAACGTCTTAAGGAACTGTTCAGGTAAAAAGATGAATTGTTTGTATGGAATAATTCCTTTGGAAAAATATTTTTTTAAGAGAAAAACATTGGAATTTTGAAAAAAGTTATTTATATTTTTGCTTTTACCATCCCATAGTTTTTTTCTTAACCCTCATATTATGGACATTTTATAAGCGCTTTTTATTAACTAATATTTATGACATCAATATCAAACTGTACGAGTACAATTCACACAAAAATTTAACCGTTTTCCATATGAATATCGAAAGTACGAACTCTTTTTTGGGGATACAATCATCACCTCTGCCATAGATCACCCCAATAGGTGATCTATAGCAGAGGTCCAATATCTACGTTTGGTAATTAAGCAGGGGTGCCCGGGTTCATTGTGTGAGGTTTGTCTGGATTTTGGAGGAGGATGCATCTGCCCACCAACGTGAGACATTTTGAACTCTCCAACAGGACTCTCTCGGAACTCCGCCTTGGACCGCAGTAGGAGGGATAGATTCATACGTTCGACACTGCTAGAGATACTAACCCCCAGATTCCTACCCACCCTTCATATATTTTCCTTCCCTGAATCTCCTCTACTTACTTTAAAAAAAAGACCCTTCATACAGCATCCCCAAAGATGACTAAGGCCTTGAGGGGAATTATTTTCCTCAGAACCTTTCATGTGGAGCCAATGTAAAAAAAGCGTGGCAAATATCAAAACAGGGTTTTTTTATATTTTTAATAGAAAAATTAAGAAAAAAATACGGCAAATATTATAAACAGTTTACGAGAATTCATATTAATAACAATCACGATAATGAGGCTTTTTTTATGCTGACAAATAAATTTTCAAATACAACTTAAAGTGTGCATTATTAATTTACCCCAAAACAAAGTTTTTGTTCGTCAACAACCGTCCAACGAACATCGGTGAAAGTCGCCTTACTAACCAGTAGCATTTTCTTCACCATAATGACGTTGTAGCCAGTTCTAACCGCTTTGTGTTATTTTAAATAGTTTTTTAAAGAAAATATTAAACTTCCATATTTTTAGAACGATGAACAATCATTCCGAATTTTTTTAACCAATGGATGTGTAAATTTTCCATTCGTAATATTCATACATTTAACTCATATGTTGCAAATTGATTGATTCTCACTTTAAATAATTTCTCCCTGGTAGCTTTACTTTCACTTTAATTATTGTTCTGAGAAATAATTTACCAAGCATTTAGTTTTTAAAAATTGCCATTGATAATGCTATGTTTCTTCTACCAGCTCGTGTTTCACTTTTCAGTCAGGGGTGGATTTAACAAGGAATCAAAATGCTACAGTCAAATGCCGAATAAAGCCAAACGGAGAAATCCAGCTTTACAAGAAGCACGACGAGACAGGTAATTTATTATAATAAATCGTAGTATTGTTTGAAATCTGAATCAAATTGTACTTACATAAATGATGAGCAATCAATCTAAAAATACACTCTACCTATTCATTCAATAGTTGTTATAACTCCGTTAAATCTGAGTTTCATATTATCATATTATATACCATTTCATTAAAATTAATTATTAAACCTGCAAATCTGTAGTAAAAAATGTGTGTGAATATTGCAGAAAAACCATTATATGGCGATATATGTAGCGTCGTGAAATCTGTACAGTAATTGAAATTTTTATAATTTATATAGGTTTGTAGTCGTAATTTCCAAAATGAAATTTCTACGAATTACATATTTTTAAATACAAATTTCCAACCGGAGCTATTGTGTTAAAAAAACATTCGTTTTACGGTAAACTATGAGTACAAGTCGTGATATTGTTTGTGCCATATTGTTAAATTGTATTATAAAATTGAAAAACTTTTTAATTAAACTAAGACCACGCAGAAATTATTAACTTTTTTTGTCTATTTTGCCAGTACCAAAAAATGGTCAGTATCATCGATTAAGAAATAAATAATATCAATTAATTAATGAGATCACGCGTAGTTGGCAAGATCGTACCTCGGACGTTGGACGCCGGACTTAACATTGGCAGGGCCCCTTAGCCAGGATTTTTTTTTCTATCTAATATTCAACAAATTCATAGTCTAGTTGCCAAAATGGTAAACATTGGGAATTGGAAAAATATATTTGAACAAATTTCGTAGGGACCCACTGCGAAGGGGCCCGGTTAGGTTTCAAAATGGAATCTATACATTGAAGATACAGGACTCGGAACATGACGTATTAAATTTTTCATAGGATCCCAAACTCGGAGGATGCCCCGGCTAGTTGGTAAAATTATGCATATTAAGGATATAAGATTCGGAGTAACTATTACGCACTATTGTATAATCAACCGACAAAATGTGCTGCCTTGAATAAATATTTCGCTAACGTCGGACAAAATTTAGCTACACGGATCGATGAAAATTATAAGATAGATATTTTCGAGACAAATTATCTTAAACAAAATAATCTGTCAGCTTTCCAACCAGAAACAACTAATGACATAAAAATATTATAAATGAATTAAAAGGTGGATCTGCACCAGGATTTGATGGAGTCACAGTGAAAATATTGAAAAAATACAACAATTTTTTAAGCATTCCAATTACACACATTATAAATATAGTTTAAATAGTGGTATAATCCCTTCCATTTATAAAAAATCTGTCGTATCACCCGTTTTCAAATCAGGTAGCCCTGAAGAAATATTAAATTAACGGCTTCTCTTGTCTCAAATATTGCAATTTTTTTTGAAAAGATCGTAAAAAAGGCAACTAGTGTACTATATTGATAATAATAAAATACTTTGTCCTAGCCAATTTGGATTTAGAGAGAAACTAGGTACTCGTGATGCCATTGCTGAACTAACCTCAACCATACAACGCATTAGACAAAAAAAAAATCCTTAGCATTTTTATTGATTTACGCAAGGCTTTTGATAGTATCTCCCACACAAAACTAATTAATAAATTAAATGATATCAGCATTATTGGTAAGGTTAGATATTGGCTACAAAGTCATCTAACTCAAAGAAGTCAAAAAATAAAATTAAATAACTCACTAAGTGTAGATGAAACTTTAAAATTTGGAATTCCCCAAGGGACTGTTATTAGACCAATTTTATTTATAATATATGTAAACCAAATATTTAAATTACCAATTAATGGCAACCTTATATCTTTTGCGACTACACTGCAATAATTATCGAAAAAAAAGACGTGGAACGATATTACCAATGCAGCCAATCAAGACGTGAAGGTTATAAAAAATTGGTTCGATAACAATTTATTACCACTCAACACAGAAAAAAACTTATTATATTCCGTTCTCTCTACGAGAAGAAGTGCCAAATTATTTGATTAACATAAAAATCATTCCAAAAATTGGGTTATAATGTAATATGGACTGCGCTAAGCTAAATCATAAATCTAATCTTAATAGACATATAATTGTCCAAAAACAAAATTAGCATAACAGAAACATTGAAATATAAACAATTCAAAAAGCAAATTAAGTCCCTGAAATTGGATAATGATATATTGTACCCTTAATGTAATTTACCCTCACTTAAACTGTAGTATTTAATTTATTTTTTTTAAATATGTGTTGTTACTGTCCTTCTACAACTATATTTTTCTAAATTTTGTACCTACGTAACATAATTTTTATATTTATTTTATAAGTTCTTTGATCATTGTGTACACATTTCATTAGAACAATATTATTTTTTTGCAGTAAATAAATACTCCTTCCATAAACACGAGCTCCTAGAGCTCAACTTATGGAGTAGTAGAATAAAATATGAATTATTTTATAACCTTGCATATGTAATCATTTGTAATGTAAAAACAAAATTCTTAAAATAAATAAAAAAAAACAAAAATTAAATTAAATAAATTGGAAAAAGTTGCTTGTACAATCAATAAAGCATTTTTTGTCTTGTGTTAAAAGAAAAAAAAAAACACCTTTTTACAATTGGTTGTGGTACTTTAAAAGATGCATATTTATTATTTGTTACCATATGAAAATATTTTTTGATCAACTATCACAATTAAGTCGTATATATCTTAATCATTGGATAAATTTTCGCAGTGCAGTCTAATAAATAAGTATAGGGCACGGCGTAGTTATTATAGCTATGTATCTCAGCAAATATTTTTTTAGTTGCGTTCGTCTTTTAAAATCTTTAATGCTAGTTACAGCATTTAAGTCACGTGACATTTCTTTCCTAGAAATGTGACATCTTTGGCATTTAAGTAATACAGAATTTTTGGATGCAATAAAGTTTCCTTCATACACAAGACTCCGGAACTCCAGTGAAAAATATTATGGCTTTAAAAAAATATGTTCATACAGACCAATAAACGCATATGAATATATAAGTTTTATTTCATAATATTATATTATAGAGTTCTTAAAAAATTATTAAAAAGTGCATTTTTAAACCTCTCGTCAAAACACACTGTAAAGTTGGTATTACTGAATGGTTAGTGCTGACGCTGACGTTACGCGTCACCAGTCATAGTATTGAAATCTTGGATTATGTAGGTATGACATAAGCCATCAGTATTAACAACATTTCATGTTATTCGTTATTTCATAGAGATTTACTTGTTGTGTTTATTGAAACAATATTTAAGCCTAAATAATTTAGTATCAAAAATAGAGGTATCTCTATTAGTTTATCTCTATTATTGAAAATATTCAAAAACCACTGCACAAAAAAATAGTAATGCTACTTCTAGGGAGAATGCTTCGAATAACGGTATTCAAAATGGCGGCACTTGATCAGCTGATTGCCCAATCCTATAGTAATTTTTCAGGAGTGATGACGTCACACGATTCACCGTGCATACGGTGGTCTTAGGGAGATCTTGAAAAATTAAAATTTTGACAATTATTTTAACTATTAAAACTAACTCTAAAAATAAAAATAAAAATGCAGTTATTTTAGTTAGAAGGTCCACTATTCATAAAAAAAATAAAAAAGATTGGACTGGGCTTCTCTGTTGACTGGAAGTAGCGAAATCCTATTTAGCATTTCATCTGTGTGAAAAAATGTTTGTACGTTCGTTTCCGGTTTTGAAAATCTGCACTATCCTCTTTATGGTACCTACCTGCCTGAAGAAAGCTTGAATAAAGAATTATAATGAAATTTCTAATAATTCCTTACTTGAAATAAACAAAAAAAGTTAGGTTAAGAATAACTTGGTTTAGTAGGGTATTTACTACTTCCGAATCTTATGATTTCGGAGGAAATTTTGTTTGTGATATACAAAATAAGAAAAATTAGATTATATGGACGCAAGGTCTACTGTTTACGGAACAACTAGTTTAATATATGGCATACCAAGTGTTGGTGAAAGAAATTGTGAATTCCGTATTTCAAATTATGAGCTAGTGAACCAATTATAATAATAAGTATGATACCCAGGCAATATACATAAAATACAATTTAATTGTTTTTAAATCATTTCGGCATTTGGTTTTTCATATTTTTTTGTGTAAAAATGAACAAATTATAAAGCTCAGTCTTTTTTTTATTGGAATTCAATTTAACTTGCAGACTTTCCTTCCCTTAGTAGTATTTCTTCTTTGTTCAGGTTTCCTTAATTGGCTAATTATAATATCGTGGGGTGGTAATAATTTAAATGTAGATATTATTTATAGTTTTAAAAAGGAGCTCCGTAGTGTTTCTGTTTAGTTTATTTCTTAGTCTTCTAAAAATATTTACTTTTTCTATACTTTTAAGCTCATATTCAAAATTTATTTATTCAATTTCGGAGGAGGGTACGCGTATCGGGAATCATTTATTGGATAAACAATACCTCAGCCATGGGCCACCCCAAGAGGTTCGCTGAGTTTGGTGACTTAACAGGGTAGCCCGGGTTGACGAGCTAAGTTTGTACAGGTCTTGGCGACCGATAGGTCTGTTCACTTAATACTATGAATCGGAAGAGGGATTTCTTCTCCAGCAGAACTCTTTCGGAACATAGTTTTGCACCGCAGTGGGAGGGATATATTCATACGTCCGTCTCTCCTTCAGATTCCTGCCCACCCCTTATGCCTTTTTCATTCCCCAAAACTCCTCTCCTTCCTTTCCTAAAAAAAAACTTTACACAGCATCCACAAAAATAACACATGCTCTGAGTAGAATTAATTTTTAAAAATGCTTTAATCATACTACTGTCAACGGTAACTCACATTTTTTATTATTTCGTCGCAGAAATACTTTTACTGCAATTAATTGTTCTCTGCCTACCCGACTAAGAAGTTTCCTACCAAGGCAAGCATAGCTCTGACATGCTCAATAACATTCCGTAGCACATTTAACGATAAGTCACCCTAATAATTGTGTAGGCAATTAAATAGACTTCCTATAACAATGTGTCATTAATTTGGTATGTTATGACAAGATCCCTGAATACTAAATATGGTGTACCAATAATAGATCTTACGAAGGTAATTTCTAGAGAATTCGTATCTTGTGAGGGGAATAACCTGTTTACGGAATATGCTGGATACTAAAAATAGATAATTTAAACATTTTCGCAATGGGTTATAAATATTTTTCAAAATCAAAACCTTTCAATACGATGCCTGAATACTTTTAAGGGCTTCGTCGATATTATTTACCCACTTTGTAGTTTTTTTTGGGCGAATATTTAAAATAATATATAAGGAATCGGAAGAATTTTGTGAAATATTTTCGCTAATTACCTTCGATATTGCAGTTTTAAAGAACATTAAAAAACTAAAAGGAATCCTTTTTGATCTTCACATTGCCGCTAAAAACACATACATGTATGAATTATGAAAAGTTGATTTGATTTAACACTATTGAAGACATAAACTCTATGTGTAAATAATCAAACGCAATTTACACGAAAACAAATAAAAAGTGTGCAATTATCAATACTAATGTATTAGATTCGGATAAATTTTGCTTGGTTTCTAAACCGAGCTAGTCTCGTAGGGTGAGTCAATAATAAATTACAAATTATTGTGTTAGCGGTCGACTGTTACCAAGCATAAATTATTTAAGGTAATGTCATTGTGAAGGCTAAGAGAAAATTTGAACAACGTTCAATGGCTTTAGTAATAAAATAATCAGGAAAAACATGGACCAAAACTCAACAAATATTATAAAAATTAATTTTATATTTACAAGCTTCAAATTCGCTATGCAAATTTGCCGCACGCGAAAAATATTGAAGGAAAATTTTGATCCTAATTTTATTTATTTATTTACGGACAAATAGTCCAATTAAATTTCTTAGGTAGATGGTATTGTTACCGATTTCTGTTAGTAATAGTGTTCAAAGTATAATCAGCCAATGAGTAGACAAATAGACTTACATTCTTTTTGATTGATGTATGGAAAGGTCAATGAAGAATGGACGGTAAAGTGAATCGTGCTAAATAAAAAATGGAATGTTTTTTAGGTATTTTGAAAATGGTTCATTCTCGATGAGCTCAGTTCCACGGCTTAAATTAAGTAATGGGAAATAGAAAATAAATTATCGAAGAAAGCAATCACTTTGGCGCTTGACATTATCAATTGATAAATGAATTATTTTTAACCACTTTATAGAGTTTGTTCTTGTACTAGTATTGGCTAAACCCTAATTCTTCTTCAAAAGAATATTAGTATAAAGTTATAAATGCAGACATTTACATTGTATTATGTAACTAGCAGACCCGGTCACACGTTGCTGTGGCTTACCTTTGTAACAAACGCCATCTGTTAATTTGCATGCATATCAAATTCACACAGCCCGCTTACCGGCTGCCCGTTGCCTGAATTTTTCGACTTTTCTCTACTATAATATGCATGTATTATACGTATAAACCTTCCTCTTGAATCACTCTATTCATTGGTGAAAACCGCATGAAAATCCATGGCGTAGTTTAAAAGATCTAAGCGCACATACAGAGGGAGTGGCTTCATTTTATACTATGTAAAGATGTAAGTAAGGGTAAGTAAAGAGAGGGAAAGCATATTAGAGGACAGTGCACCAGAAATGGGGGAGTCCTGGACGTAGTGGGAACATGGCGAGAAAGGGCAGAAATGGTTTTTTTTTTTGGTATGTGAATTTATAATAGAAAATTAGTATTTTTACTTTATTTCGTCATTTCAAAATAAAGTGTGGTTTACTTTTTTGGATACGAAAACCGCAATTTATCACTTTAATTCTGCAAATTACCAAAAATTTAACATAACAGCACATTAGTTAACTACCACCACTACTAAATGAAAAATAAAACAAAACATTTCTCGAAATTCCAAAAAAAAACGCAAATTTCGCCGAAAAATAACACGAAATTTTGAGGTCCCATCTATAGGGAATGATAACAATGAACATACTAGAATTCGAAAGGTGAACCAAAAATTGTCGAAACTTTGAGGAACGCCTATTTCTAAAAATAGACCCAAAAAGCTTATAAAGAAAAGCATACTAAATTGTCGTGTTTACAAATGCTTGCTTACAAATTTCATACCTATGCATACACAGTCAAATAAAAAATAGTTCATAATTCTGGAAACAGTACCATCATCGGCGTCGGGTTAAATAACGCATTTCCATACAAACGCCTTTCCTACTGCCCAAGACTTGGTAGCTTCATCGGTTTTTCATTTGTTCTCTGTTCACCCTGTGAATAATGCTTTAAATCCAAGCAGGCAATTTTCACACGATTGCTGTAGGCAAGTCGTAATTCCTCGCGCTAAATAAGCGCCGCATGATATTAGATTTTACAATTTTATTTCGCAAAAGAAGAAAAGCGTGTTCAAGGTTTTCTCCGCTTCGTTCATTGCCTGATTTGCTGGCTTGTCTGCTGCGGTATTTTGTATTTTCCCAGAGGTTGACGAGAATAATCACGGCGTATTGGGCATATCGAATTTGAAAATAATCCGGAAACATCAATTCAGGGAAGAATCTGAGAAATACTTCGACGTGGCGATGGGTGAAATATGCGGATTTTGTAGTTTTAAGAACATAGGTTCGGCAATTAGAACATGAAAATCCTAAAAGCAAGAAAGTATTAAAAGCTCCGTAGCTCATGATAAAAATGACTTACCGGATCAAATATCATGTCGCCAGAGATCTTCGGTAAGGGGTGCGTGATGCTTTAGCAAAAAACCTACCTTGAAGATATACAGTATAATGATGGTTGCAATTTACTATCTTATCTGAAGAGATTCCCAGAACCCGAAAATTTAAGTATTTAAGAAGAAATATCCAGACAAAACCGGAAATATGTCATTTTTAAATCAAATTCTGGACGTATCGATATCCAGACGTAGATACAAAAGAAAAAAATTAGCTTTCGAAAGATGTGTTATTTTATCTCTTTTTTAAAAAAAAAAGAAAGACAAACATTCCCAGGTTACGAATAACCCAACAACGTTTGAAAATATCCTACTACCACTACAGAAAATCGAAAATGTTGCTTGTGTTGTGATGGAGGACCTAGCCAGTCGAGGAATCGAACACGCGACGCTCGAGTTGAACCCAATCTAGTAGAGTTATGTTGTAAATTTAGAAAAAAAGTTAATTTTTATTATATACCATTATACCATTGGTCGTCAGTACATTTTTTAAACTTTCCAAAACAATTTCATATTATGTAATACACATTTCAAATCATATAATCATACTGCGTACAGTAGAATAAATCAATATATTCAAAAAATAAAAATCACGCGTTTAAGCATTTTTTGCTAAATTGAAAGATATATATTAAAACAAATTTTGAATGAAATTTAATCGATATTGAGTTATTAATTAAAAATGCTGGTATGGGGAATAATCCATCATTCTCATCGGAACCACCCTGTACAGTTGCAAAGGCACGATCGCGAGACCATCTTTCGACGAAATTTGAATTCTCAGTCGCTGATTAATGCGTCTTAAACTTGTTTGTTTCCTCTGAAAAAGATAACAAATTAATATCCTTAAATACAGGTAATTGACTGTGCTAAACCTCGATGCGAGATAAAATAGCAGATACCTGTGTGTTTCGTTCATTTAGTTAGTATTTTTGTATCTATTTATATACATATTCTTAATTTAGGTTCTTTGGAGATATCTAATGGAAATAAAATCATTTTTTCTTCCTCACTTTGAACCCGAAAGAAGAAAAACCTACCCTTACAAATCAACCCTGGAAAAGGAACCCAATCATGCCGGTCACCTTTATCTTTTCCCTTTGTCATAAGTGAATGAAACATTGTAACAAACGGTTATAAAATGATAAAGTAACAATAACACAAAGCGTTTCGACCGTGAGAAGGTCAAAAAATACCAAACCAAAATAGACACGTTATTTATTTAACTATTATTTTCGAATAAATCTCAAGAATTACCAAAGTTTCAGAGTTTGTTAGGTAAACATTGAATGATTTGCAAAATGAAAATAATGGGTGTATTTTGTGGTCTGGATACTGGCTGTATTAAGGTCCTGCAAGCAAAGCAATACATAAATCACCCCTGAATCTTGATTCCATGCTACTTAATATTATTATTATCATTTGGGGATATAAGTACCTAGTACACCTACCCGATCTTACTTCTCTGTTTCATGGTGCAGAAATAATTCGTGAATATACTAGACCAAAATGTGTGCCAAGGAATTGACACTTTTTTTATTTATTTTATTTGTTAATGTTATAAAGACCTTGTTGGCTTTAAAAGAGTTTTAAATGTTTAAATGACAAACAAATAAACTTAAGTAGGTAAGGGTTATGAATCATAATCACATGGCGTTAATTGTCTGTGGGCTCTTCGGGTCACGCGGTCTTGTTTACGAGATGTGCCGAAGGTAACCGAAGGTGGATGTGCAGAGTCATTATAATCCTAGAGTTTCACAGACAAAACCTAGCTTCCAGTTAGAAAGGACGTTAGTCCTTCGAACTATATTTATAAATTTCGATACTTCAATATATAGTAACTGTTATTCAATACTATATAATAATGTGTCGGCCTGTCTCAACACAGGTATACCCTAGTGAGACAGGCATCGAATAATGTAATGTAAACATACCTTATATAGATAAATGAATTAAAAAAATAAAAAATATTTATTACTGTGATTCATTCGTCTATCACTTCTGGATACACTAACCCCTAGATTCTTACCCTACCCTGCTACCATTTTCCTTCCCAGAACTACCTATCGTTTCCTTTCCTAAAAGTACCCTCCACATAGCACCACACATCCTCAAAGATGACATAGCCCTAAGGGGAACTATTTTTCTCAAGGCCTCCCGTGTGGAGTGTGTATGTAATGTACCTTTTTTTAAGTACGAAAAATAAATTTAGGTGAACAATACCTAAACACGAATTTGCAAACTGAAATTATGCCTGCAATAGGCCGAGGTCGTACGAAGCGCTAGATTGGGGACGCCCAGAGGCGTCTTGTCGAAGAAATAATAAGAAAGTAATGATGATGGAATTTTTTATCACACTCGCAGATAGAGCTATTAATCTAGTTTTATGTGCAATTAAAGATTTCCATGGACGATGCAGAACCAAATCTCTCTGATCTTTGGTCTAATACGGGTGTGCCCAACCCAAATTTGTTTGATAGGCCAAAAAAAAATACTTAGTTAGGTAGACCACGCGGGATTAAACGACGCATATTACTTGTTTTTTATATATATTTGTACCGGTAATTCGATGTCCAAAAGGGCTATTATTGTAAAACCGCGACCATCAATGCTAGAAGCACGGACATATGAATATATCTGGACCTGCCCTAAGTGATAAAAACGTATTATTTCCCCCTCGCCATGGAACCGGCTGGAGCTCCTCCTTGGCGCCAGTTCGCCCCATGTGGAGGGGATAGAGAATCGCTTGAATCTAAAATGTGTGACGTCATCATTCTTGCCGTGAGCAGCGCGAAGCTAACATCTATACATTTAACGAAAAAATAACACGCCAAAACAGTAGCTTGTGCTATACAACATACCTACATATCAATGTGCACATAGCGAATGTGGGCGGTTCCTTAGTGTGCTCGTCGCTGGTTACAGGGGTAAGTAAATTATGAAACATTTGTAAAAGTGTCTTAACTAAACACGGCAACAAAATATTGCTATGTGAAAACGAGCGAATCTTTTTGGGGTGTAAATTTGGCCTACGCAAATATTTTATTATCGTGGCAAGCAATTCGCGCTCCCATGTAAAAAGGTCTATTCATTCAAAGCAGATTTTGGTTTTAAGAACTAAATGGTGATATTATAATGCGAGATGCCTATATACTGTCAGATTGATTTTTCAACTAATCACAGTCTTCTTCCCCTCTTCGCCCCCCCATAGTTTGGTTTTACCCCTCACCTGTATCTTCTGGTCTATCCATTTGGATGTCCATTTGGATGTCTATGGCTAGAAGGCATAAACTGACTATATACGCGCCTATGTGTGCCCCTCTTATTAAAATCAGATCAGTTGCATTCGATCTTCCGGGAAATATGCGGAAAATATATAGGTTGGAACTGATTGCGACAATAAATTCCCATTGCCGCTATCTGCCTGGAACTTTTCAAGCAATAAATAAAACCCCCATTAAGAGTCCGAGGTCTAATAACAAAAAAGTTCTTATTCCATGTATTATAATTATAATAAATTTAATGTATTTTTTTCTGTATGAATACGAAAATCCAAAACATGGAAAGCTGAAAACTTCATTTTGGGCCGACGCGGCCAGTGGGCCGAAGGTTGGACATGCCTGGTCTAATATGATGAGCAGTGCTATTCTTTGATATATAAAGTTGTGAAGTACGTGTTCTCATTCGATTGAGTTTTCTGAGAATATATACGATGATCCATTTCAGATCTTATAATTGGGTAATAAATAAAATGAGAAAAATATTTTTCATAACATTTCGCTCATAAATATGTTTAGGGGATACCCTTTTTATCTAAAGGTTTACATGGTATCTACGGACGTTTATACTACGCTCGAATTGTTCTGAAAGCGTGTTTAGTTGGTACCCACTGTGTATTTGAACTCGATTCCTCTGTCTTTAAGTAGAGCATCTTTCCCAACGGGAAAACGACTAACTCGATATCTCATCGTATTTCCAATTCATCGTGGGTACCTAATCACATTATTTTATAAAACATAAGATACTGTTAAATTTGTAAACTTCCAAAGATATAAAAAACAAATCATTAGTTCGACGTACACGTATACAATATCAATATAACCGAAAAGGGAACATTAAAAAAAAGATATATCCATTATTATTTTTTAATTTATAAACTAACGTTTAGACAAGATTTTTATGCATAGCACAAAGGGTAACAATTATTATAAGCAATAATTGTCAGCCTGAAACACTCAGTGGTCAGAGCATCCGACCGGTAATCAGAAGGACACGGGTTCAAGTCCCGTTGGCGGCAAGTATCTTTTCTTGGAAGATTTTTCAATGTAAATGAGTGTTTCAGGCTGACAATTATTGCTTATAATAATTGTTAAGATATATCCACTCGTGGTTTAACTCATAGGTAGGTAAGAAGGTACATCGACTCTACAAGCTATTTAATGTATCGTACAATCTGCTAATTTAGTTACATGTGAAAACGACTTTACACCTCATGCTGATAATCGAGGTTTTGTATTCCCATTTTTTCCTCCAAAACTGAACATATTAGAAAGATTTTTTTTACCAACTGCATTAGAAGAAAATGTTCCACGTTTGTACGTTTTGCTTGTTTTTACAAAAAAACGTTGTCCAGTTTGTATACCGACCTTCTATTGATGGCGTTCAAACCAGTATTAATTCAAACCAATTTCACAATTTGCATTATAATATGCGAGCCTGAGGTGTGTAAATAACCCCAGACCCTCTGGGCTTAATACCCAAAGATATGATTATGAAAATCTACTTGCGCGAACAAAATATCACAAGAAATGACAATCGGATAACTCCAGGGAAAATAACAGATCCACCAACCTTGTTTTGTAGTCGTGTGCAGCTTGGAGGCCTCCGTAATCTTATCCGCTTAAAATTCAGATCTGTAATTCCTTTTATGACTTGAAACTTGCACAAGAGATGAGATTTGTCAATTAATACACAACTCGTAAGTTTTCACAATGACAAGAAAATTTTCCATAAAAACAGATGAAGTCAGTTATTTACTTGTTTGAATTCTATTTTCAAACCATCAGGTGTCTCTGTTAAATCCAAAGAGTACCTACCTAACTACCATCCTTGTGATATATAAATTTTTATTTAAATTTTAGAACAAATAAAATAAACATATTGTAATGCCTAACCACAATTCTTTGAGGATTCTTATTCCCACAAGACATAACTTCTCAAAAAAAGCAAAATACAGGGTGTTAAGGGACGTACTTGACTTACTTTAACCAGTGATTCCTGACATTATTTGGAGTAACAAATGTAAATGAAAATTTGGTATCCGGTGACTTTTTTTACGACTTTTTTTTTCAAATTTTTTTTCTTCAAAATCAAACAAAAAAACTTTCTTCCGCATGTCGTCACTGGTCACTCAGCCGGGTGTCCGACGAACCCCTTACCCCGCCTCCAACTGTTCAACAACTACATTTTTTTTATGTTTTTGTAGAAAAAAAAAAGCATCAAAAATGTCACCGGAGACCAAAATTTCATTTACATTTTTTACTCCAAATAATGTCAGGAATCACTGGTTAAAGTAAGTCAAGTACGTCCCTTAACACCCTGTATACCTACACACTAATGATCGATATCTATATTATAAAAAAATATATGTTTTGTACTAGTGTCAAAATTCAAGGAGGGAATTGATGAATACGTTTGTAGGGACAAAACCTCGTCCGGTTTCCACTTGTCTGTCCTGATGAAGTACAGCTTTGTTTCAACGTTTGTAAAGTACAACTTTGGGTTGTTCGCACTTCTATACTATGGTTACTAGTTATATAACCATATTTTAAAACATCGATTATAATTAATCAGATGTCCATAATTATGCGCTTTTCAAATTACCGATTTACTGGTAAACCAATTAACCAGTTATGAGAATTTATTCGTAACATGCCAACATAATAAATTAAATCCATCAAAATTATCAAATACGGGCGCCATCTTTTAAATTCCGTTCTAAAATTAAATAACGGCAATTTTGACAGTGTGGAATTTTGTTGTTTGTGATTAATTTAATTTAAAAACGCTGTGATTAATTTCTCAACCGGTTAAAAGTAACTCTAGATCAAACAACTCGATTAAGCCTTCGGCCTCCGTGGTCTAGGGGCAAGGCTCTCGAGTGGGAATCCGGAGGACGAGGTTTCAATTCCCGGCGTGCGAAAAAAAAAATTATTTGTTTAATTTGTGTTGTTTCATATTTTTTTCATTAAAAAAAAATTAAAAGCATATTTCAGAATGGAAGTTACTCTCAGTATCAACCTGTTGTCAGACAACCCTCCAGAATTGAAAGATTGTTTGAAATTTCTGGGCGTACTGTACAGAGCCCGCAGATACTTTAATAGTACACAACTGCTAACTCTGTACAAATCACAAGTGCACCCCACGGTTGAATTTGGCAGCCACCTCTGGTTTTCCAAAATACCTGAAAAATACCCTCGATTCTGTGCAGAAACGGGCGGTCCGTTTGATAGATTCTCCTATCTTAACAGACGGATTGCAATCTTTAGAGCACAGGCGTCGGGTGGGAATGCTATCCTTGTTCTACCTGTATTACAATGGAAGATGCTTCGAGGAACTAGCATCATTGATCCCTTCGGCACCGGTGCATAGTCGGGAAACACGCCAAACGCGTGCCCAACATTTGTACACAGTTGACATTTGTCACATGAGAACAGGTCGTTTCTTCGACTCGTTCTTGTGTTCAACAGCTCGGCTGTGGACTGATTTGCCAGCCTCTGTGTTTCCACCTTCCAATAACATGGGTCTCTTCAAGACCAATATTCATTCCTTCCTCTCCTCAAAAAGACTCTCCACACAGCATCCCAGATGACATAGGCCCTGAGGGAAATTATTTTCCTCGGGACCTCCTGTGTTGAGTTAATGTAAAAAAATGGTTTTTATCGTATTTAGTCTGAAGATCTGAATATTTATATACTTCCCACCTTCCTCTTCCCCTTTACCTTCTCCTCCCCACTACTTTCAGCCTCACAACATACCCGAATTGGGGTGCCGTAGTTTCACTGGTTCCAGAGGGGAGCAGTTGGGACTCTTGGGCGGTATTCACATAAAAATTCATAACCATAGATTAACATTATGATTAGTACTAATACCTTAAATGAAAAATCAGCCCATTAGTTTAACTAAGATTGGCCTAAATTGAAAGTCATCCTTTCTTATAATTCAAAGTCGGTTTCAAAAGCGTTGGATTTTTATTTATCTTATTAGTTGGAGCGTTTTCACTCAGAACAGAGCTGTACAAAATCAGTTTATATGTATATGTTACCGTAAAAGCCCGAATTGGTAAATCCTAAGATTTACCAACTCTTAATGGTAAAAGTCCGAACCGTTCTATAATCATCGTTCGAAAAAATCGTTTCTTATTTAAATATTATAAACGATTTTTTCGGGCTTTTACCATTAGAATTTAGTACATGTTAGGTTGGGTTAGGTTAGGTTAGGTTAGGTTGGTGAACGATGATTATAGAACGGTTCGGACTTTTACCATTAAGAGTTGGTAAATCTTAGGATTTACCGGAAAATCTTAGGATTTACCGTAGTTCGGGCTTTTACAGTGACATATACACAGATGTTACGAATAACCCGTGTACACTGGCACGGATTTTCGTTTATTTTCCATTGTTTGACTGTACATTGCTTATGAAGTGGTGCATGCATAACAGTGATTTCGGAAGCGGGCGGCAACGTCCCCAGGGGCGACGATGGCGATCGCACTGCGGGCAGTCGACAGGGGACATCGATGAGCAATACACATATAGGGGGGCGGTAATGGCAACGAGAAACCATAAAAATTTTATTGGTTGCTGAAATGTTTTTCATCTTAATTTTAATAACATGCACTATCTCAAAAATCTTGTGAACAAGCCGTTAATTTGCGTTTAAAAGAACTTTGATTTTCAATATAAAAGTATAAAATTTGACTACAACGGTCTATTTTTAAAGCAGAAAGTCATTTTAAAATCATTTCAATAAAAAAATAAAATTCAAATTAAAAGAAAACTTTGTATTAACCACTTAATTATTTACAAGAACCGACATGTTTCGTCTGCAAAGCTGACTTCCTCAGGGTTTTGACAGAACTAATTTTAAAAATAGACATTCATAAGTAATAGAGAAAAATAATAGACATAAACACGGACATAGGAATATATGGACCTGCCCTAAGTGATAAAAGCGTATTGTTTCCCCCTCCCCATAACGGTTCCATGGAACCGCCTGGGCTTACGAGAGCCGCCTCCCTTGAATCTAAAAACGTGACGTCATCATTCTTGTTCTGACCAGCGCCGAAGTCACATAGTACATTTTACGAAATAACAAGGCAAAAACGGTAGCTTGTGCTATGAAAACGTGTAAAAATAGAAGTGAAAAGGAGAATAAACCAAATTGTCGTATTACATTCCATAGGTAAGCATTTTTTTACTTTATTTTAAGCTTATTCGAATTATATTACAATATTATCAGTTTTGTAACATATACTATCATGAACTTGTTTACACACAGCCGTAATATGCGTGGGATGGCGTATTTCAGCATATCGCTCGCCATATATTCCGATTGGGAATGTACGGCGAGCGATATGCCGAAATACGCCATCCCACGCATATTACAGTTGTGTGTGTGAACACGTGTTAACGCTCAGAGAGCGTGTTCACACACAGCTATAATATGCATGGCGACATAAAATACACAGCCGTTTGCAAAAGAATCAGGGATGTGCCTTCGCCTTTTGCGCTTTGCTAATATTTATTTTTGCGCTTTCCTAATCGTATCATTTGGAACGTCTATCTTTTCATGTGTTATTTCTTGCTGGAAATCCGTCGTATTAATAAAGGATAATAAACCAATCATTTTTAAATTTATCACACTTTAAGGGCCTTATTACTAAACGAGTTTTGAATTTTAAGCAACTCATAAACAACCGTTAATATAAGATAAATAGTTGGTTATTCAGTTGTATAAAATTTAAAACACGCTATTAGTAAGGGGTTAAAAGTGGAATAAAGTATGGTTTTATTTATTAGGCGTTATTGTATATTTTGCTTTCTTAATTATGTACTCCTTCGTGGTATGTTTAGAAGTAAAATGTAGATAGAGTGAGCATGTTTGGAATGAAAAATGTATGTGTCATTTTGCTGTCCGATGATATTTTTTATCAATCAAAATTTAAAATAAAATATTTTTCTATCGCACGTCGCCACCGATTATATTATCTTTGGATCACACTGTCACGTATCAGCGGACCACGTGTTAGGTAAGCGCGTTGTATCGTATGTACGGTACTGCTGGAACGAGAACGAGTGTATATCGCGTATTGCTCTAGATTATTCCGAGTATGTATATGTATGGAAAACACGTTTTTTGTTTTTAATTGAAAAATTGTCATCGGACGACAAAATTACATCTAAATTTTGACTCCAAATACTCTTAGGAATCGCTGGTAAAAGCTGTGTGTATAAAATTTAATTTGTTTTTGAGTTGTTTTTCTTTTCTATTATCTTCTGAAAAGTGAAATGTTATGTATTTTCTTAAAGATTTCCCAAAAAAGAAGACTTGAAGACAATGTGGCGACTTTCATCCGGTAAAAGTGAGCAGACAAGTGTTCGTAACCTTCGTATCTGCTCAGAACATTTCAAAGAGACAGATTTTATAATAAACAAACAGGGCACACGTGTGCTACGTGTAGGTGCGATTCCATCGGTCTCTTTGTCACCTGTTACAGAAAGAATTATCGTTAGTATATAAATTCTTTAATGACTAATAATTCTTTTTTGTAGTTATTCATTACATGTAATTATTTTAATTTTATTATCTATCCATTTCAGATATTAAGCGACAACTTCTCTGAGAAATCATATGTATGTCTTTCTCTAACTGATGAAACGATCAATGATTCTTATGGATAGATGAACCCTCAAGAGGATTCTGATTTTTCGCTCGTTTCTTGCGCACCTGCTCTACACAGCACACACGTCGTGAGTTCATTCTTATATTTAATTATCCTTTAAATTAATATTTTATTGATAGTGCATGTCACAAATTTGTAATAAATATGTAAATTATCGAATTGCAATAATGATTATATACCTAATATTGTCAACTTTGTCTCGTTTCGAAAAGGAATGCGAACCAGAACCTATGACTATGTGCTTGACGGAGATCGAGGCCGTAGCTGCAGCTGCTCAGTCATGTGTGCTCGTCAGTTGTATGGTACCCACTACTATTCCAGAAAGCTTTGTGATTACCAATTGATTATTGACCTTTGATGACTTCAAAAACACATTGTACTATTATGTAGTGTGCGGACCACTCTAGTAACTGACTAAATGTTTTTATACCTAAAAATATAATATTATGTCTCTATTCCCCAGATTCAGGAACCCCAACCCGTCTTTATGGAAGAACCACTTATTATATCAAAAACCACTCAAAAAAATAAACCAATTGAAGTCAATTACAAAAAAATGGAAAACTTATTATAAGAAAGTAAGTTACTAATAAGAAAATTTAAAAAAATTAACGTTGTTTATAAACGTAAAATATTTCTTTAGAAAATATTTTTTATTTGATATACACAGCTTCTCTGACGGTGTTGGAATAAATTATCTTTTTAATCTTCTTTTTTTTATAAATGAAACCGTACAAGAGTCCCAACTGCCCTCAACTGTCTGAAGCAAATGAGACTATGGCATCCCCAATTGGGGTATGTTGTGAGGTTGAAGGTAGTGGGGAGTGGTAGGAGATTGTGAAGAGGACGGTGGGGAAATCTGGCTATCTGATCAATGATAGTATTTTCCACTCTAGAACGTGCGGCAAACATTTAAAAATTATTTTTAATTAGTAAATTGTGAAATAATTCAAATTTTTAATTTGCACGTTGGGTTTCGAACCCGTGACCTTCAGCTTGCTAGTTGAGAGCGTTACCCCTCGACTACGGAAACCTTCGTATCTATGATTTTTCGGCGTGTAATTTTTTCTCAAGGTCGCACGGCCGTCATCACAGTCAACAGATTAATACCTTCTTACTATGTTGGCTCATCTTTTTAATATATTTTTATTCAGCTGTTATTATTGTACTGTTTTTAGCATCGATAATATAACTCCTGTACATGTTATGTTGTTTTCTCTTAAGCTGTGCTGTTATTTTTGTACGTTATTTAAACCTCTGTAAGTTGTTTCTTGAATGCTGTTCTCACAAATATAATGTTATCCTTAACCCTTTTTGTCTTTTTCTTTTCACTTCTTCCATTGTTCATAGACAATGCAAGAAATAATTTAATTAAAGTTATATATATTATAAAAATATTATTTCTTTAAACAATATTATGAATAGTCTTAGAATACTGTTAATGTGTCGGTGTAGGTATATAATACTGTTTTACTAAGTTTCTGCTGATATATGCTTAAATGTACCTAAACAAAAAATATTATACCCAAAAAATAAATAAAAAGCACCTTCGTCGTCAAAATATTCCAATTAATACCCCACTCCTGGCTACGCACGATCCGATTTGCAGAACCCAGATAAGTTGGGAGGTTTAGGGGGGAGGAGGGAAGTTGTTGCTTATACACAATGCGTCGATGTGGTGGTGAGAAGTACCTATCTGTGTAAATCTGATCACTAAAGACGCTTAAAGCCATTTCAAGCAGTTGGGGCGATACTAAGAGTATTTACAAAAAGGAGCAAATAATAATGTAACTGCTACGTGCTACGTATTATTGTAATTAAATAACGTGTGAAATAATTCAAGTAAAATAATTTTAATTAAAAGAGATAATTACATTATTTTTATTAACTAGCAGACCCGGCCACACGTTGCTGTGGCTAACGAAACACAACGCCATTACCCAACCTTTATAAAATCCTTACCACCCGCTTGCCTGCTGCCCGCTGCCTGAATTGAATATTTGAATTTCTCGGCTTTTCTCTACTATAATAAGCATGCAATATACATATAAACCTTTCTCTTGAATCATTCTATCTATTGGTGAAAACCGCATGAAAATCCTTTGCGTATTTTAAAAGATCAACATTTTGAGTGCCTTCATTTTATACTATGTAATTATACCAACAGAGCGGTTGCGATAACCCTAAAATATGTCGGTCATCACGAATGTGGGCGGTTCTCAAATGTGTTCGTCGCTGGTTACAGGGGTAAGTAAATTATGAAACATTTGTAAAAGTGTCTTAACTAAATTTGGCAACAAAATAGTTGTCTGTGAAAAGATGCGAACTTTACTTTGCCTATTCAGACTTCGCAAATATGTTAATAACGTAGCGAGCAATTCGCGCTCCCACGTAAAAAGGTCTATTCATTAAAAAGCAGATGTTATTTTTTAAGAACTAAATGGTGATATTATAATGCGAGATGCCTATATACTGTCAGATTAATTTTTCAACCAATCACAGTCATCTTCCCCTCTTCGTACCGCCATAGTTGATTTTTCCCCTCACCTGTTATTTCTGGTCTATTGAATTTGGATGTCTATGGACATAAACAATAATAAAATTTGAAAGAAAATAATGTGTAAGAGACGAGGGGCAATATAGAACAATTAAAAATTTAAAAGGGGAATAGATTTAATGATGGGTCATTTAAAAACAATTTTTGATTATTAATAATATTTAAATTTGCATTAACACTCTTTCTAATCTCTAAAATTTCTAATTTATCCAACTGAAAGCCATTGACATTATAATGTACTTATTAAATCTATTCCACTGTTAAAATTAAAGGTATGACTAGTTTCTATTAAATGGTTGGCAAACTCCGAGAAACTATTATTATTTAAAGCTTTCATATGCTCTTTAATCCTTATTTCAAAGTTTGTCGAAGTTTTACCTAAGTATATAAAAGAAATCACAATCATTACATTTCAATTTATAAATTCCAGATTTTTTCATTTTTGATTCTCTATCTTTATTATTTACTATGTAATTTTTAAGTCCATTGTTTGCATAAAATACAGGAATAATTTCATTAGGTACATTCTTTTTTTATTGAATTAGA